>JAYESD010000012.1:56899487-58099487 GCA_036927565.1 Tuctoria greenei
TATGATGACACGTCAGCGAGAGTGTCATCAAAAAACTAGAGATGGATGCGCCAGCAGGCCGCAGTTAGCGGGCTGCAGTCAGTTTTTCATCAAAAAACTTGCATGCCGCTCAACCTTTTTGGTTTGCCTGGTGGTGAACCGCCTGCGTCAGTAGAAACCTAGAGATGGAGTAAGTGGTTTGGAATCAGAGCATACGTGTAAGGCTCTTCCCAACAACCACCGGGGATGAACGACGTACGGGGGGTTAAGGTACACCGGCACACGCGTACCGTACGTGTACCCGACCAGCCGTGTAGTTTCCTTCGAACCTTCGGCAGAAGAAAGCAGCATCCAAGTTTCATTCTGTATGGAGAATGTTTGTTGTGTATTCATCAGGGAACACCAGATACACTTTATATAGGCTAGCTAGTGTAGTGTGAAGCCAAAACGAAAACCCTTTCGCACTACAAAGATTCAAATGCTAGCGTTAATGACTAAAGGTAGGCCAACACAGTCAAACAATGATGTTAGACCAACGAAGTCAACAATAATTGTTACATGTGTGTGTGCTTATCCTTTCTATAGTCTGGTGGGAACAAAATCCTCTGCAGTAACTGCGGTGCAGTTACTCCAGCTGACTGGTGGGGCCATAGGCTGTGGGGCCCACCTGTCAGCTGTAGTAACTGCAGTGCAGTTACTGCAGAGGATTTGAGTCCAGTCTGGTGGTGAACCGCCTGCATCATTGGAAGCCTAGATGGATTTGGAGGACAGGAATCGAAGCATACCTGGATGGACCAGGATCACTTGACGTCAGGGGCAGACCTAAAGGGTATGTCGGGTGGGCCCCGGCATACCCTGGGCCAGCCAAGTAAGAAAATGAATGGATGGATCAATAATCGATTGATTCTGCTGTAGGCGTTTAGGCGGTGTATGCAGGCACTGTGCAGGATGATGTGACCACATGGGTTCAATTCCTAGTTGATTTGTTTCAATTCAATTCTGCTCCTCTGCCATTTCTTTACTATTCTGGTCGGATCAGTGCCCCGTGTTGCATTCCAGGATAGTGATTTGCCTAACAATTCAAAGTAGGAGATCTCATGAAGGATTCTGTTTTGCATACTGCGCTTTGTGGGATTGCAGAGTGGTTTTCCTGACAATTCAAAGTAGGTGATTTCTGGTTGATGCTTTCTAACATGTAATCTTCAATTTGATAATGATTGCGGAAGTGCATCAGCAAGATTATTGATTATTTTCTCCTTTAGTAACAGGAAATGATTTGTTCAAAACATTTCATTATAGTTTTTGCCTCGATAAGGAAGGCAAGATATTTTTTGGGTCTTGTTTGCTTAAGTTTATCAAATCTAAATCGCATGGTATAAAATTTTTTATATGGCATACCCTTCAATAAAAACCTAGGTCCGCCACTGCTGACGTAGCGACATTTTGCTGCATGCGTGCAGTAAAGGCTGCATCCACCATTTGTTTTGGTCCAACAGTTCTACTTCCCAGCTATCCAACCAAGGGGTCCATTCAAATCGTTTCTTAAACTATTGCCTGCTTGCTTCAACATGAGAAACGTTTACATGCATATAATGATGCATACTTTAAACATTTAAATAATACAAACTTCTATCACAAATTAACATGATTAAAAACACATTAACTATCTTATGTGGCATGCCAATGTGTGGATGTCCAACTCAGAATAAGGATGAAAGTGAAAGGGTTTTTTGAAGTTGATGGACTAAATAATTGACCCATTTGAAAGTTGAAGGACCAAACTTAGTTTTTATTGAAAGTTTGAGGATGAAGTTGAGTATTGCCAGCTTGATGAGCTCAAGCTCGAAAAGTTCTAGTAAGCTCATTTGTAAAGTTGCCTGTATGATACTTTAGCCGCTAGAGGTGCCAGGAGATCGCCCGCAGCGGGTCCTACAAAGTGGTCTGTAAAGTACTACTATACGATACTAACAGGTAGCGACGACTGGAAAGAAAAGTGGAGGCAATCAACAGAGAGAAAAGAAAAGAAAGGACGAGAAAAATGTTAGAAAAAGATAGGTAGAACTCCAACGTACCACTGGCCCTATGCCCCTATACGCGGTGTAACCATTACCAATCGAATGTCTGACTACAATAGCGCGCGTTTCCTTATAGTATTGTCGTTGCAACGAGCTCATCTTTCCGAGGTGGGACAAATCGTTCACAGCATGTCAAAATCCCTCGCACGAATTCGTTACGGACACCGGGTATAGGAGCAGTGGTAATGATTACACCGCGTATAGGGACATTGGGCCAGTGTTACATTGGGGCCAGTGGTATATAGATGGTGCCACGATCAAGGAACGGTGATTGAAGACACGCGAAGGAAGTACGTGTGGCACCATCTGAGAATGGTATACACTTGCTCTCCGGTGCGTCGTTAAAGGAGATGTACTTCGATAAAAGGAGACATTTTTAATTTGACGCGGAAAGGGCCCAGCGTACAACAACAATTTTGTTCGAAAGCCCGCGGGCGTTATATTAAGCCGAGTAGAAAATGATTACAGCAGTAGCCTAGGGATTACATGCGATGGTCGATAGCTGCTAAGATTGCAGCCACCTCCTTACACCCCGCCACCGAATAGCCGAAATAATATGGAAGTCAGCAGTCTCACGGTAAGGTCATCTTGAATAGCCGAAATAATACAATCTAGTATCTATCTATGACTCAGCAATGACTCAGCTGAATCGGGAACTGGCCAATTAAAATGGAAGTCAGCAGTCTCACGATTCATAAATCAAAACGCGCGCCATCCTTTTTCTTCTTCCTTTTTTCTATCCATAACCGCGAGATTGTTGGAGTTCCATCTTCACTAGCACATATGTACGGTTCGGGTGTGCCGGAGTGTGGGTGTCACGAAGCATGAGGCCTAGAATGCACCTGCAATACTGCAGGAGATTCGGTTCCGGTGTCTACCTTAACCCCCGTCGTGCGTCCCCCGTGGTGGTCGGAAGACCCCTGCAGGTATGTTCTGATTCCTGTCCTCCAACTCCATCTAGGTTTCCGATGACGCATGCGGTTCACCACCAGACAAAGCAGCAAAGCCTCGGTGATGAGCGGCATGCAAATTTCTTGATGACAAACTGACTGCAACTTCCGTACCGTACGGACTGGAATCAGAGCATACCTGTAAGGCTCTTCCCGACAACCACCGGGGACGAACGACAAACGGGGGGTTAAGGTACACCGGCACACCAGTACAGTACGTGAACCCGACCAGCCGTGTACTAGTGGTTTCCTTCGAACCTCCAGCAGAAGAAAGTGGCATGCAAGTTTCATTCTGTATGGAGAATGTTTGTTTTGTATTCATCAGGGAACACCCGATACACATTATATAGGCTAGCTAGTGTAGTGTGAAACCAAAACAAAACCCTTTCGCACTACACAGATTCAAAAGCTAGTGTTAATGACTAAACATAGGCCAACGCAGTCAAACAATGACGTTAGACCAACGAAGTCAACAATAATTGTTACATGTGTGTCTGCTTATCCTTTCTACAGTCTAGTGGTGAACCGCCTGCGTCATCGGAAGCCTAGATGTAGTTGGAGGACAGGAATCGGAGCATACCTGGCTGGACCAGGATCGCCTGACGTCAGGGGCAGACCTATAGGGTATGTCGGGTGGGCCCCGACATACCCTGGGCCAGCCAAGTCAGAAATTGAATGGATGGATCAATAATCGATTGATTCCGCTGTAGGCGTTTAGGCGGTGTATGCAGGCACTGTGCAGGCTGATGGGAATGGACACGGCTTGTATACTCCCATTCAGTGCTTCCATGTGTGCTCCTACTTAAGTGTCATGATTTTATTGGCCCTTTCATTTACCTAACATAATGCCTGATTTAACTTCAACCAATAAGATGATGACACATAAGCGTGGACTACGCATGGAAGCACAAACGAGAGCATGCGTCATCGGAAACCTAGATGTAGTCATCAAGAAATTTGCATGTCGCTCATCACCGAGGCTTTGCTGGTTTGTCTGGTGGTGAACCGCATGCGTCATCGGAAGCCTAGATGTAGTTTAGAGGACAGGAATGAAAACATACCTGCAGTGGTCTTCCAACCAGGTCGTATGATGGCCTGACACTCTCCAATCCACTTAGATTGAAGTGGAACCACTCCTACCCAAACGAGGAAAAAAAATTTATGGATACGGTATGCATATCCAAGGCTGTGCATACCGTTCCAAATTTGTGACATGTGTCCACATGAACGGATGCACGCAGTAGTGGTGATGGGACGCAAAGCGGATCCAATTGAATTCAAAGATGCGCATGCGCTGCGCGCGTTTAAGGCGCCTCGGTGACTGGCGGGCACGTAAAAGCTCGGTGCGCCCGGTCGCAGCAGCCGCCTGTACAAATGGCTACGGCTTGAACGAAGGACCAAACCTTCTGCGGCAAACAGCAACATATAATATTTCATCCGCACCAACTCAACTCTATTTCTGTTTTTGTCGAACTAATTACCTTTGACCAATGATTTATATGGAATTTATTAACTTTAATAACATGTAGTACTAGATTGTATATTATGGAAATATTTTCATGGTGAATCTAAAAGTACAATTCTTGTATTGTTAAAACATATCAAAATTGCGTAATTTTTCCGCACATACGACGGGCCCTTCGCGTGTCAAATTAAAAATTTCTCCTTTTATCGAAAAACAGCTCCTTTAACGATGCAAAATTTCGGCACGTGGGCTCACGCGTACATGGGGACGAGCACCAAGCGTTCCAGCGCAGTTTCGGCCCTGGAATACAAAGTGACTCAGCGCAGTTTCAGCCCACAAATAACAGGCGGCCAAGCGCAGTGTTGGGCCTACTCTGATAGCTTCACGTACGCTTTGTCCTGGCTGCCTCCCCGCCGGACCCTTCGATCCACAATGGCCCCCTCTCCCGATTGCACGAAACACGCCTGGAGGAGCATCCACCGGCCGCCACGCTCTTGGAGGAGCATCCGCTGGCTGCCACGCTCTTGGAAGAGCATCTGCCGTCCACTGGGGTGGAGGAGCATCCGCCGGCCGCCGCACGTGGAGGAGCAACAGCGCTAGGTACAATTGCTCACATAATGTTATTGTAGTTCAATCCTCTAACAAATACGCTGATTGAATTGTAGGAAGCGATGTCAGAAGATAAGACATGGATGGGAAAAGACAGGCGTACGAAGGAGTGGCAGGATGGAATGAAGTCATTTTTAAATTTAGCATTCCAGGGCACTCATGAAGAAGAAACTAAGCCTTGTCCTTGCACGAAATGTCCTAATATTTGCCACGGGGGACGCAAGGATGTTCATCTTCACTTGCTTCGTAATGGGATGACATTTTATTATACTTGTTGGGTACACCATGGAGAAAAATGAGTGGAGAAAAAAAATTGCTGAGCAATCAACAAATAATGAGGAGATAATTTCTGATGATGCTGCTATGGAGAATATGTTGTCCAGCCTTCTTAGAGGCACTGGTGATCATGGTGGTACTTCAGCAGTTGTTGATGATCGAGAAAATGCTATAAAGCAGCAGGAGCCAACTGGGTGTGGAAAGGAATTCTATGACTTATTAAATGATGCCAAAAAGGAGTTGTATCCAGGTTGTGAGAAGGTGACCCAATTATCCTTCATTGTCAGGTTGTACCAGATAAAGTGTTTAACTGGTTTGAGCAAAAAAACGTGTGAGTTCATTCTTAAACTATTCTCATATGTGCTTCCAGAGGGACATTGCATTCCTAAGACACTTGATAAAGTTCAGAAGGTTGTTCGTGACCTCGGGCTGAGCTACGAAAAGATCGATGCATGTGTCAATGACTGTGTGTTATTCCGGAAGGACTATTCTCTGCTGGATCGATGCCTAGAATGTGGTGAATTAAGATGGAAAAATAGTATTGGTGGGGTTGCAAGAGAGGCTTTACCTTGTGGAAAAGCCAAGAAGCTTGTAGCACGCACGATTCTACGATACTTCCCTCTTATTCCCTGTCTTCAAAGGTTTTATATCGCAGAATCAACGGCATCAAACGTGTGTCGGCACAAAGAAGAACGTATTGATGTTGGAATATTACGCCATCCATCAGATTCGAAAGCATGGAAGCATTTTGATAGCATTCACCCAAATTTCTCATCTGATCCTCGCAACATAAGACTTGGGCTAACATCTGATGGTTTCAATCCTTTTGGAGTAATGAATGTTTCTTACAGTACATGGCCCGTGATTCTAATCCCATATAATCTACCACCTTGGTTGTGTATGAAACAACCTTATTGGTTGATGTCAATGATAATTCCTGGGCCAAAGTCACCTGGAAACAACATTGATGTGTATCTGCAGCCTTTGATTGATGAGCTACTGAAGTTATGGTCTGACGGTGTTGAAACATACGAACGTTCAAAGAAAGAGACATTTCTCATAAGAGCTTCTATATTGTGGACAATAAATGATTTTCCAACATATGCAATGCTATGTGGATGGAGCACAAATGGTAGGCTTGCATGTCCATACTTCCATGTAAACACTGACGCCTTGTGGTTGAAACATGGACGAAAGTATTGCTACATGGCTCATCGTTGTTTCCTACCTCAGGATCACCGGTGGCGTCGGGACAAAGCTTCTTTCAACAACAAAATAGAGAATAGAGAGGCTCCAACATCACTCTCTGGTCATGAAGTACTCCAACAACATGAGACTTTTGATCAAGTGAGTTTTGGAAAGACGAATAATCAGAGAAAGCGCATTGAGGAAGATAGGTGCCATAGTTGGAAGAAGAAAAGTATATTTTTTCAGCTCCCGTATTGGAAGACATTGATAATAAGGCATAACTTGGATGTCATGCACATTGAGAAAAACATTTGTGATAGCATATTGGGTACATTGCTTAATACGGATGGTAAAACAAAGGATAGTCTACAAGCTCGTTTTGATATGCAGGAAATGGGTATACGGCCAAAGCAACATCCGGTGGGTATGAAAGGGAAGTATGATTGTCCATCAGCATCATATACTTTGGAAAAAGATCAGAAGACCACCCTGTGCAAGTTTTTGGCGGATGTGAAGATGCCCGATGGTTATGCCACAAACATCAAGAGAAGTGTGGACATAACAGCATGTAAGGTATCAGGTCTGAAAACTCATGACTGCCATATTATATTTCATAAGCACCTTCCTATTGCAATACGTGACATATTGTCTGAAAAGGTTGTTGAACCTTTAATTGAGTTTAGCAGATTATTTTCTGGAATTTGTTCTAAAGAATTGGCGGAACCAGATTTGGATAAGATGATTGAACAATTTACTGAAACAATTTGTAAGCTTGAGATGTTGCTTCCTTCCGCTTTCTTTGATATCATGGTACATCTTCCAATCCATCTTGGCGAAGAAGCTCGCTTGGGTGGATCTTTTTCTTACATATGGATGTATCCAATTGAGAGGTACCTTGGTACATTGAAGAGGTATGTACGTAACAGAGCTCACCCGGAGGGTTCTATAGCTGAGGGATATATTATGGAAGAGTGTATGACTGTTTGTAGCTAGTTTTTGGATAACATCAGCACCAAGCTTAATAGGCCAGAACGTCATGAAGCTGCATCTAGGAATGAACCTTCTCTCGAGTATAATATATCTACAGAAGTTGATAATTCAAAAAAATGGTTTAAATGGGGCGAACTTACTATGGTGGAACTACATAACATCAGGCATTATATTATTTCTAATGTTGAAGAGGCCGCTCCATGGATCAAGTACGTATAACACTCAGAGATGTTCTATACTATATTAATGGATCATGCTTATTGTAGATGGCTAATTTAATTTTGTACCCTTTTCAGTGAAGATTCATTCTCGCGATGTTGAAAGACGCCATAGAGATGATTTTGTTTATTGGTTTCAGGAACGAGTAAGTACATGCAAGTTTTTACTTTGAGGAAATATTGAAGAAATATCTGTTCTAAAGTTGGTTTGTCGATGACCCCTTTTATACTAATTATTGTGTACAGATTACAACATTACACAAAGAAGGCAAAGTAACTGATTATTTGTATGCATTATCTAGAGGACCTGATCGTCGGTATGTTTTTTTAGTCGATCATTCATAAATGGCTTCTTATTTGAAACAGCAGAGGTGGAAAATGATTTACGGACGCAAAACAGTGGTGTTGTTGCTCGGGATGGTGATCATGAGTGGTATGGAGTAATCAAGAAAATGATTTCTGTTGTTTTCGAAAAAAATCAAGAGGTTATGTTATTTGAATGTGAATGGTTTGATCGGCCTCGTTCCGGTCAGAGCCAAAGCAGAGGCTACAAAATGGATCGATACGGAATGATAGATGTGGACACTACTATTTCTCAATTTAAGTATGAGCCTTACATTCTAGCCACGCAAGCATAACAAGTTTTTTACGTTAGAAGTGTGAAGCAACCTAAATGGGCTACAGTTGTTAAAATGATGCCAATAAACCTTTTTGCCATGCCCCCTGGAGACAGTGAAAATAATGTCACTGAGACGATGGAGGTTGAGACATTATTTGATAATCGACGACTTACTGATATAAATGAGGATATGACCACATGGGATAGGAATGACATTGACGGAGCAACCGGTGATGCTTCCGCTCTTTCAAATGAAGATGACAACAACGATGATGATACATATATATATGATGGTATTGTACCTCCAATATTGAGGGAGGACAGCGAAGATGATGATTTTTTCATATAGGTACTGTGTGTGCTAGTTGTACATGAACTATGTAATGCAGTTTGTGTTCCGTGGCGATAGATCTTAATGGCACCAACCGTTATTTCATGGCAACGGATCCTAATACAACAATTGTGTTTGTGGCGATAGATCCTATCGCCACAACATGTGAATCATGGCATAAGTTCCTAATGCAACGTTTGTGTTTCGTGGCGAAAGATGCTAACGCCACGAACTATTGAATCGTGGCAACATATCCTAATGCAACGATCATGTTCCGTGTCGATAGATGCTAATGCCACAAACTAGAAATCGTGGCAACAGATTCTAATGCAACGATCGGGTTCCGTGGCGATAGATGCTAACGCCACGAACTATTGAATCGTACAACAGATCCTAATGCAACGATCGGGTTCCGTGGCGATAGATGCTAACGCCACGAACTATTCAATCGTAGCAACAGATCCTAATGCAACGATCGGGTTCTGTGGTGATAGATGCTAACTCCACAAACTATTGAATCGTAGCAACAAATCCTAATGCAACGATCGAGTTATGTGGCTATAGATGTTGGCACCATGAACTATTATATCGGAGCAACATATCCTAATGCAAGGATCTGGTTCCATGGCGATAGATGCTAACGCCACAAATTAGTGAATAATGGCAATAGACTCTAATGCAACGATCAGGTTCCGTGGCGATAGATGCTAACGCCATGAACTATTGAATCGTAGCAACGGATCCTAATGCGACGATCGATTCCGTGGCGATAGATGCTAACGCCACGAACTAGTGAATCGTGGCAACAGATTCGTGGCGATAGATCCTAATGCCACGAACTAGTGAATCGTGGCAACAAATCCTAATACAACGATCGTGTTCCATGGCGATAGATGCTAATGCCACGAACTCGTGAATCATGGCAATAGATTCGTGGTGATAGATTCTAATGCCACGAACTAGTGAATCATGGCAACAGATCCTAATGCAATGATCGTGTGCCGTGGCGCTAGATGCTAATGCCACGAACTCGTGAATCGTGGCAATAGATTCGTGGCGATAGATTCTAATTCCACGAACTAGTGAATCGTGGCAAAAGATCCTAATGCAACGATCGTGTTCCGTGGCGATAGATGCTAATGCCACAAACTAGTGGATCGTGGCAATAGACCAAGCTTACTGCAACAATTTAGTGTTTGTTGCAGTACAATCGTTGCAACAGGGTGGAATCCTTGTAGTGTCAATCATTTCATTATCATATTAATTATTGCTTCTATACACTTAGTTCTGCATCCCACTATAAAGAGTGCACATATGGATCATGTTTTCATTGCTTAATATGTTTTAAACCCATATGTGCACACTTTATGAAAATCTCAACTTTTTATCATATTTTGTGAAATCTCAATTGGTTGTCATCAATCACCAAAAAGGGGGAGACTGAAAGTGCATCTAGGAATCCCTTGTGGGTTTTGGATGATTTATGACAAGCAAATGAGATCCTAACCACTTTGTTGAGATGAGCACAGGTTCTAATGGGAAAATAAGCAAGGTGTCAAAAAGAAGGGAGAATGAGGAACAATGTGGAAAAGAGCTCAATGAACAAGTGTAGTAGATAATTGTGTATGGAGTGTGTTAAGGAAACACACCCCAAGAGCTCAAGCACAAATAATCACACACATCGCACAAGTTTATACAGGACCATACTAGTCCGACTGACACCGGACTAGTTCGATATCTTTCTGCACAAGATCGGACAAGTCCGATATCACCACGGACTAGTCCGATATCTCTCTGACTAGAATCGGACTAGTCCTCTCCAGTGCGGACTAGTCCTCAAAACACTTTACAAGTTGCACAAAATCGGACAAGTCCGATCACACAACGGACTATTCCGATATCATTCTGATGTAAATCGAACAAGTCTGATATTGGCATGGACTAGTCCGAAAACCCTCTGACCTAAATCGGACAAGTCCTCCTAGTGTGGGCTTGTCACCCAATTCACTTAGGGTTTCACTGATCCGGACCAGTCCGATGATTATTGGACTAGTCCAAAGATTTCCAGAAGCGAAATCGGACAAGTTCCCTTCTAGCCGGACTAGTCCGATATTTCGGGACACTTAAGGTTTACTACACGCAGCACACCAGACTAGTCTAGTGTCCACCAGGGACTAGTCTGATCTTTCTAAACCCTAACGGTCACTTTTAGAAACCCCATATAAATAGATGTGCACGGCCCAACTTTTATAACTCTCGAACCACTGCGCCGTCACACCTCCCAAGAGCCTCAAAAACACATCTCTCCACAAAATCAAAAGCAATAAAGATCAATCCCCTGAGGATACACTTTGGAACATTGGAGAGACACAGTTCATCACATATTGAGCTCCTGGATTGATTCCCTAACACACTCCTGTGATTTTCATTGTTATCTTTTGAGTGTATTCTTGGTAGAGTTCTTGTTGTAATCTTGGGGAGCCCTCAACGTGTGAGAAGGCCCCTTGAATTTGGTTATTTACCTTTTGTGATAAGTGAAGAGGATTGGCCCTCGTGGCGATCCGATGAGGGTAGGGTTGGAGAAGACCCGGTCCTTTTGTGGACTCCTCAACGTGGACGTAGGTTGCCTCTGTGGGAACCGAACCACAGGATAAAATCATTGTGTTGTTTCTTTGCACTCATTGTTCTTACATTTCATATATACATCTAGCGTTTTGATCAATCATGCTCACATTACATTGAAACATTGAGTTTAAGATTAAATTGTGATACACCCTAGTTTGTATTTGTTCTACACTTAAATTACAAGTATAATTCCGCTGCTTACATCCTAGAATCAAGTTAATTGATCAATTTAATTAACCTAGTCAGTACACACCGGACTAGTCCGCACTTGACCGGACTAGTCCGATATCTCGAGATTTTATCTGGTTGTTAAGTGTTGCAGGTTCCGACAAAATTCAAAAAGGCCTATTCACCCACCCCCCTCTGGGCCACATTCAATTACACATTGCACATATTCACAATTGTTTTTGGCACGATTCTTCTCAGGGGGAGAATTTCTTCTTTTTCTTATTTTATTTATGTTTTACAAAGCGGGGGGGGGGGAATTGTCTTCAAAACTTTTAATGTGAATAAGCCAGTGTTCGAATCTTAAGTGGTGTTGCCAATGCATTCATCAAGGGGGAGATTGTGAGACCTATGTGTGCTGAATACATTGGTTTTGACACTAAAAGTTTTGAATGATGCCATATCATCTTAGCAAGGTCCGACTCAAGCTCCAAGCTTCTGTGAGTCCGACAATAGGTCCTACTTTCTTTGTCTAGGTCCGACATGTTTTTGGGTAGCTCCGGTGAGCTTTTTCTCTAGCTCCGGCATGTCTTTGATAGCTCTGACATATCATCGTTAAGCTCCGATATGTTTTGATAGGTCCGACTTATGTTGGTTAGCTCCGACATGTTTTTCTAGCTCCGACTTTTTGGTTGACAAGTTCCGACTAGCTTTGGCAAGCTCCGGCACTAGGTTGTACTAGCTTTGGTAAACTTCAGCGCTATGTTGTACTAGCTTTGGTAAGCTTCGGCTCAAGCTCGGGTTAGCTTTGGCAAGGTCCGGTGCTTGATTGCAATGTTCCTGCTTTTTCTGTGAAATGTTTTGAACTTGCTTTACATTGATAGAAAGATTGCTTAGTATTCATTTGCTAAGTTTTGGTGTGTTTTGATGGTTAAGGCTGATATCATTTTGCTATGGTTTGCAACATGCTTATGTGAGGTGCTCACGTAAGATGTTGCAGTTTCAGAACTAATTTGAGTCAAGTCGTGGACTTGGGCTCGTAGGGATTGGTTGTTTATTCGTGTCAGGTGTTGCTTGATTTCAAGACATGGTTGGTGACAGGATCCATTGAACTAGTCTTATGGAGAAGATGAGGTTCAACGACCAAGTTCGAAAGTAATTGTGGTTGAGTTGATCGGGAGGTTGCGCAGCATGTATGAATCAAGAATAATGCATATGAAGGTACCATGGACGTCGTTGGAAGTTGTTTGCACGTATGCAAAGAGTGCATGGACGTGGTTACATGGTTACAAGGCGTGACTAAGAGATGTGGACGTAAAGAATTGGTCGGAAAGGTCCAACCGACTAGGTTATGGACTCAGGTTGCGGTTGAGTCGTGTTTGACTCAAATATGGAACGATTTGAGTTGGTTATGATAGGATTTCATGTGGGTCACAAATTTCAGTTGTTTTAGGAATGTGGGATACGTTCCAAATGTGTTTGGAAGTCTTAAGATTGCTTCTAGCTGTGTATAGAAGAGTCCTAAGCAGTTATGGAAAGTTTCAATTCATGATTTGAGTAGGATTAGAGTCCTAGATGAGATTGGGTTGGCCTAATGGCTGGTTATATAAGCAAGGAAGGCCAGAGCTCATGGTGCACGACTTTGGGGCTGTTCCTCCTGTGGTTTGATCAATAAAATTCGTAGTTTGAAGGAACTTTTGTGTCTTGTTCGTCCGACTTGTTCCATACAAGTTTTACTCGTCGAATTTCTGCACAGGACTACCTTTCATTGGTGGTTTTATCATAACTTGAGTTTTACAGATCCATTCGACGTGATTCCTTTTGGGTTGTCTTCACAACATTATTATATATCATCTGTAAAAGTTTCACGGTCATTGGATTTGTGGTTTTTGATCTATACGAGTTTCTTTGCAGTGTTCCAGAACTGTTTTTCTCGGGTAGGACAGATTGACCTTTGTTCGATCTTTCAATCGTAACTTGAGTTTCTCTCGAAGGATTTGAGTGATTCTTGTTGTGTCATCTTAGTGACTTGATTATCTATGATATATATCACTTTTTTCACGGTGAAACACGTTTAGATTACTCTCACACACGATTTCTTTAACATATCATTTTTCCGCCGAAGGTGTTGGGATTTAATTGTTTCCGCTGCGTAAGATTTTTTAATCTACCATTCACACGCCCCCCTCTGGTAGCTTTTCATGTGCTCTTCGATCCCACATCATTGAGAACTTGTTTACTTATGTTAAGTTTGCTTTAATGAAATGATTTTCGGTGCTCATATTCCTTATTGATGCATATAGTGGGAAAATCGTATAGAATAGTTTTTCTCTCGCCTTCTTATTCTAAACAACACCCCAACCTGAGATGGCAGGAAGAGGAAGAGGACGTGGTCATGGTGCACCACTCAACAATAAAAATAATGAAGGTCCACTACCTCAATGGAATGGAAGAGGTGCCCGTGGAGCACCAGCAGCAAATTAAATACAACAGATGATGGCAATGCAACTGCAAATGATGCAAAATCTAACGCAAATTGTGAACAACATGCAGCAGGCTCAGCAAGCACCACAACCTCCCCCACCACCACCCCCAAGGTCTTGCTTGAGGGACTTCATGAATACTCAACCTCCAAACTTCTCAAACACAGTGGAGCCTATGGATGCAGATGATTGGATCAAAAGAATTGAGAACAAATTGAGGATTGTTCAATGTGAGGGAAGAGAAAGGGTACTACAGGCGTCACACCAGCTCAACAGACACGCAACTGATTGGTGGACCGCTTTTATGACAGCTCATGCTAATCCAGACAACATTACATTGGAGTAATTCAGGGAGAATTTCCGCAATCATCATGTACCTGAAGGAGAAATTCAAGCAAAGCGTCTGGAGTTTCTAGCACTAAAGCAAGTGAACATGAACGTACTGGCATACTTGAATTAGTGTACACATCTGTCCCAATAAGCCCCTAGAGATGTCGACACTGATGCAAAGAAACAATTCTGTTTCAAGGAGGGATTGGACAGAAAGATACAGTTGATGATGTCCTCTAGTGACTACGCAAGCTTTCAACATTTGGTGGACAAGGCTTTCACCATGGAAAGGAAGAAGAAGGAGTATGAGGGAGAAGATTGCAAAGGGAAGATGATGATGGGGCAATCCTCAAGCAACAACCGCCCTCGTTTTACTCCACAACAGTCGGGGCAAATGAGTCGTCCCATGAGTACTAACCAAGGTCAGCGATACTCCAAAAACTCTTCATTCAGTCCACAAGCACAGTATGCTCGCCCACAGTACCAGCAGATGCAACCACAACACCCACAAATGTATCAACATCACCCAATGTCTTCAACTCCCCGTCCAATTGGGCAGCCGCAACAAAATCAACAAAGAAACAAAGCACGAGATAACAACACTCGAGGAGCTTGCTACAATTGTGGTGATATGGGACATTATTCCAACAATTCACGAAGAAGCCACCGCAGCAGAATCAATCTAGAGGTCAGGTTAATCATGTTGTTTTGGAAGAATCTCAAGATGCATCGGATGTGGTGATCAGTACGTTCTCCGCTGATTCCCACCCTTCTACGGTATTGTTTGACTCTAGTGCAACATGTTCATTCATAGCAAAAGAATTCATAAGAAGACATGGTATGGCTGTTACATTAATGACTCAAGTATTAGTAGTCAACTGTCTCGAGGGAGAGATGTTGACATGTATGCCCTAATGTAAGCATAAGCATTAGGGGGTAGCTTTCTTAGCAAACTATATAGTGCTGGAGTCACAAGGTATAAACATTATTTTGGGAATGGATTGGTTAACCAAGTGCAAGGGGGTGATTCATCGTGCTACCAGAATTGTGTGCTTAACTCATACAGATGGTACAAAGGTTGAGTTTCATCTTGATCAGGCACCAGTACAAAAGATACGACTCAATCAAGTTGAGGGAGTAGAGGAGATTAAAGTTGTATGTGACTTTTCAGATGTGTTTCCTGAGGAACAACCGGGTATGTCTCCTAATAGAGAAATTGAACTCATTATTGAATTAGTACCTGGAACAACTCCAATTTACAAGCGACCATACAGGATGGATGCTAAACAGTTGGCAGAATTGAAGAATCATATCAATGAGTTGTTAGAAAAAGGATACATTCGTCCTAGTTCCTCACCCTGGGGAGCTCCTGTGATATTTGTACCCAAGAAGGATGGCACATAGAGGTTGTGCATGGATTATCGTGCTCTCAACGCAGTAACCATCGAGACCAAATATCCTCTACCAAGAATTGAGGATTTGTTTGACCAGTTGAGAGGCGCTTGTGTGTTCTCAAAGATTGATCTGCGTTCGGGATATCACAATCTTAAGATACGACCCTCAAACATACCCAAGACGGCATTTGTCTCAAGATACGGACTATATGAGTATATAGTCACGTCCTTCGGTTTAACCAATGCCCCTTCTTATTTCATGTACCTTATGAATAAGTTGTTTAAGGAATATTTGGACAAGTTTGTCGTGATGTTCATTGTCGTGGTGTTCATTGAAAAGTGAAGAGGGACATGAGGAACACCTGAGGTTGGCTTTATAGAAGCTTCGTGAACATCAACTATATGCAAAGCTTAGTAAATGCGAGTTCTGGTTGAAGGAAGTGTCATTCCTGGGACATGTTATATCACAAGGTGGAATAGCAGTAGACCCGAGCAAAGTAAAAACTATTCTGAATTGGAAAACTCCAAAAAATGTTGGGGAAATTAGAAGTCTCTTTGGAATGTCTGGCTATTATCGTCGGTTTATTGAAGGATTTTCAAAATATCTCATCCATTAACCAAGTTACCTGAGAAGGGACCTATATTCAAGTGGACACCAGAATGTGATGCTAGTTTCGCGGAATTAAAGAAAAGGTTGACCACTGCTCCTGTGCTGATTATGCCAGATATGCAGAAAGAGTTTGCAGTTTATTGTGATGCATCTGGTCAAGGGTTAGGATGTGTATTGATGCAAGAGGGACATGTAGTGGCTTATGCTTCACGTAAACTAAGAAAGCATGAAAGAATTACCCTACTCATGATTTGGAGTTAGCAACTGTGGTTCATGCATTGAAGCTATGGAGACATTATCTGATAGGGAAAAGAACTGAAATCTATACGGACCACATGAGTCTGAAGTATATTTTCACACAACAAGATTTAAACCTCAGACAACGCAGATGGTTGGAGCTTATCAATGATTTTGATGTTGGAATCAATTATCATCCAGGAAAAGCTAATGCGGTCGCAGATGCTTTAAGCAGATCAGCACAATGCAACATTTTGACATAAGAAGGTCAGCAACCGCAGCTATGTGAGGAATTTGTAAAACTAAACCATAGTATTGTGTCTAATACTGAGGTGGTATCCATGGAAGTAGAATCTACTTTGGAGAAAGATATTCGAGAAGGGCAAAAGCATGATAAGAAAATCCAAGAGATCAAGAATCAAATGAAAGATGGAAAAGCTCCGGATTTTAAAGAAGATGAACAGGGAACACTATAGCTAAGGAAGAGAATATGTGTGTCTGACATCAAGGAGATTGGAGAATTGATCTTAAGAGAAGCCCACGACTCGTCATATTCTATCCATCCAGGAAGCACAAAGATGTATCTAGATCTTAATGATCAGTATTGGTTGCATGGGATGAAACATGATGTGGCAAAGTATGTAGCCCTGTGTGACACATGTCAGAAGGTCAAAGCAGAACATCAAAGACCAGCAGAGTTACTTAAATCAATGAAAATTCCTGAATGGAAATGGGAAGAAATAAGTATGGATTTTATTGTGGGGTTGCCAAGAACTCAGTCAGGATATGAATCCATATGGTTTATAGTGGACTGCTTGACTAAAGTGGCTCACTTTGTTCCAATTAAAGAATGCTATACTGGTTTGCGGTTGGCAGAGTTATACATGGCAATAATTGTATGTCTGCGTAGAGTTCAAAAGAAGATAATATCAGATCGAGGTACTCAGTCCACTTCTAGATTTTAGCAAAAGTTGCATGAGTCCATGGATACAAGTCTGCATTTTAGCTCGGCCTATCATCCACAGAAAGACGGCCAAACAGAGCGCACTAACCAAATTCTTGAAGACATGTTAAGAGCGTGTGCTTTGAAAAACAGCAGAAGCTGGGATAAGAACCTACCATATGCTGAATTTCCATATAACAACAGTTATCAAGCCAGTTTGAAGATGTCTCTGTTTGAAGCGTTATATGGACGGAAGTGCAGAACACAGTTGTTTTGCAATCAAACTTGGAAAAGCCAAGTATTTGAGCCTGAAGTATTGAGAGAAGCTGAGAGACAAGTGCAAGAAATCTGGAAGAATTTGAAGACGGCTCAATCAAGGCAGAAGAGTTATGCATATACTCGATGTCGTGATCTGTCATTTGAGATTGGTGATTTTGTGTATCTCAAGGTGTCACCAGTGAGGGGATTGAGACGATTCAAGGTGAAGGGCAAACTATCACCCCGTTACATTGGTCCCTTCAAGGTGTTGGAGAAAAGAGGAGAAGTAGCCTATCGGCTCGAGTTACCATCTCACTTAGCCGATGTGCATCACGTATTCCATGTGTCGCAATTGAAGAAATTCTTAAGAGTGCCTGAAGAACAGTTGCCATTGGAAGCAGTAGATGTGCAAGCTGACCTGACCTATGCAGAACAACCTGTTAAGATTCTCGACAAACCAGAATGAATTACGAGAAATAAGGTTACTCGTATGTGCAAAGTCCAGTGGAAACATCACTCAGAAGAAGAGGCGACGTGGGAAGGAGAAGAAGACCTCAAGGTGGAGTTTCCCAATCTTTTCCCTTAGGTCGTCGACATCTTAAGGGCGAGATTTCTTTTTTTTGGGGGGGGGGGGGAGGGGGTGGGGGTTGAATTGTAACACCCAATTTTTGGAAAAAAATGTAAAATGAATTTTTCAAGAGCTATAAAATATTTTCTTTGGAATAGAATTCATTTAAGGCAAATTGCATCATGTTTATTTGAATGTGTGAAATTTTTCAAATTTAAATTCGTTATAATTTTTGTTTTAAAACTCAAATCATAAAAGAAAAAAAAAACAAAACAGAAAAGAAAAAGAAAAAGAAAAAGATAAAGAGAACACTTACCAGGGCCGATTCCTCGCCCCCGGCCCAACATGCCTCTGAGCCAGCCCATTTCCACCCGGTTCCCGCGCCTTCCCTTCCCCTCTCCCTCTCTCTGCAAGCCAGGCCCCACCTGTCGGCACCATCTTCCCCGCCGCGTCACGCGCGTGTAACGCTCGCGCACCAAGCCGCCCATTCGCCCCCAATTCGGTGTGGGCAGTTTCACCATCAATCAAGCACCCCATCGTGCCCATCATTTTTGCCGAGCATTACTCAGCCAAACCCCAATAAATAACGACCGATTCCCCCCGAATTTCACCACCCTGACGCCCCAAACCATAGCCGCCGATGAGCTCAGTAATGGCGCCGCTGTTCCCATCAAATTATCCAATTCCTAGCCTCGGGAGCTTGCTGAACGTGTGCGCCATGTCTTTAGGAGTTCGTCGGACATCTTCATCGGGGGAAAAAGCCGCTGCGTCGCCAACTACGTCGGGCGCCGACGAGCTCCGCCGCTTCTCACCTTCACTGACTGGATTCCGCCCTGTTTCCGGTCTTGCGACGACCCTCGGTGAGTTCCCCTTGTGCCCCTATTGCTTTTGCGCCCTATAGATGCGTCATTTTGGTTTCCTAGCGCGAGATTCATTCGTCGCCGGCAATAGCGCCGCTGCGCGCCGCTACTCCCGTCATTCGGGGTGACGTGGCCGCTCGACCGCCGTCCATTTTGTTTGAACGGCCGATATCAGATCCCCACGTACCCCTTCGGCCTTTTAAATCCGAGCATTCCATTTTAAATCCGACGGCCCACATTCAAAGCCACTTAACCATTGGCAGATTAAAAAAGAACCCCCTGGACTTTTAAACTGTTTACATATTGGCCCAAATATTTATAGAGTCAACCCTCGACATTCTAGAATTTAGGAAATTTCCGGATAATTAAATAAAAAATGTTTTAAAGCCCCTGGAATAATAGAAAATAGCAAATAAATTGTGGAAAAAATGTAGAATAATCCCTAGACTTTATAAAAATAATTTTTAGCCTCTGGAATAGTGCTGTTTTTGCAGAAAAGCCCCTGAT
Source organism: Tuctoria greenei (assembly GCA_036927565.1). Taxonomy (NCBI): domain Eukaryota; kingdom Viridiplantae; phylum Streptophyta; class Magnoliopsida; order Poales; family Poaceae; genus Tuctoria; species Tuctoria greenei. The sequence continues at coordinate 56,919,168 of JAYESD010000012.1, forward strand.
AATACTAGAAATTAAATAAAAGTCCCTAGTTTCTATAAAATAATTATAAAAACAGATTTATAAATGTTTTTAATTTAATTTCAGTTCTGTAATATTTATATTAATTAATTAAAATTGCCTATTTAATCATAAAATGCTTTATAAGTGTATTTAATTCATAAAAAATTTGATTTGCACATATAAATAATTATGAAAAATAGTGTAAAATTGTAAAAAGCACATTTTATGTTATGAGGCTATATTAGGCATATTTAGAAGGAAAAACTTCCTATAAAAATAGTAATAGGTTTCAAATAAATATAAAAATTGTATAAAAATTTCTAAAAACATGTTTAACTCAAATTGTTTCATTTAACTCCAAAATTCTCAATAAATGGCTTATGTCTATATTTTAAATTAACCATAAATTCACTTTTGCGTAGGAATTTATGTTTATTTGAAATGTTTGCATTTTATGTGTTCTTAGTGTATGTTGTTATTTTGTTAGGCATCGTCGTAATCTAGAGTCAGGACCAGAACCGACACTTAATCTCCAAGAGTAGTAGTTTCCCGTCGACCACCAGGCTTATTATTGAGGCAAGTTCCTTGACCATATTGCACCCTTTTTGTTAAGTTTTCGTTAGGTGCATGGTAAATTAAAATATGAATCCTATGCTATGTTTCCCTAATTATTCCCAAGTATTCCTTGTCGCTTTGTTTGGGTGTTTTACTATTAATTAGTTCATGCTTAGCCATGCTTAATTAAATATGGTCAACTTATCTACATGATATACTTGTATTACAATGATTCATGAAGTGTTGGCAAATATGAATTTATTGGATAGGAATCTGATAGGGGGTTTTGTATGGATTGGTGCATGTGTGCACAAGACCTTGGTTTGGGGCTTGACACCAATCGGATTCTAAGGACCGGTTTATGGAGGAAATTGGTAAGCCTTATAGTATCACCACAGGGTTGTTTATGGGACAACATGGTTTAGTAATTTGGTCTTTCCCGATGTAGCATAGGTAATTCAACAGGCGGGAATGGGTTCAAAATACTGCCATGGTATCCGCATGGCTCAAGAGGGGGCTTCTTACGGCGGGGGAAAATAGACTCTAGGTGGCGGAGCAGTGAAAGCTTAGAGTACCAATTGCAAGTCGGGAGAACCATCGGAAAGACCTCGCAGTGATCTCCTGGTCACACACCTTTGGAAGTGTGTAATGTGATTAGCTACCACAGGCATAAGGGAGGTTTACCTTAGTCCACCTGGCAACAGGGGATGAAATCACGAACTGTGGGTAAAGGATACACACTATGCAGAGTTTTTCAAACTCTCTAGACAGCCGTTCTCACGGATACGAGCAACTTGGGACCAAGTTCATAATTAGCATACATTCTTAATTGGATAATGGTTTGGCTTGGGCATTACCTGGTTATTTTGGGATGTTGGTTGGGATTTCACCTAGATGTAGGTGCTTAACAACATTAATAGTAGGTTGTAATTGCTATAGTGCTTTACCTATTATTTTCCATCCTTGTTATGAGCCACATGACATAAACTTCCCTCTTGCGAGTATCGTTGGTACTCAAACTTGTTAGCTGTATATTTTCCCCCTAGTCTACGAAGACGAAGAGGTGGAGAATCAGGACTTCTATGGAGATCTCGATGGGATGTTCTAGGCTGGCGAATCCACCGTGCAACCCCTGTGCTTGGAGCCCTTTATGTGTTTTTCCGCTGCTTGTGTACTTTTCTTTTAGATCTGGAAGGTCATTTATGTAATAAATTGATGTACTCGAACATCTCTATTTTATGGTATTTCACTTTTGTCTAAACATGCATGAGTTCAACTGATCCTGGCATACATGTGGAAAGCATTTGGTCACCTTTTAATACCAGGTGTGAGAGTTTTGGACATTGCAAAGTGAATTTCAATCATAACTAGTGAAGAATCAAGGTTCTTTATTTCTGGCAGATGTTTGCTCAACTTCGCCAGGTTGAAAACATGAGTAGTTTACAGAAGCATAGGCTTATGGTATATGGATAGAAATATCATCAAGTCCACTACAAAGTTTATTTTGGTCATTAGGACTGAAAATGATCCTACCTTGGTGTAAACTGAACTCCACAAAAACTTTTACAAATTTCTTACCCAACTACACAGTCTCTGTATTTTCACCATAACGTCTTGTAGAAAAATCTTCTGCCCTATTGTGATACATATCTGGAGAGTGTGGAAGCATCAATACAACTTTTTCAATTGATGTGTTTTCTAATTCTACGCTGAACCAATTAAAATTCCAGGTTGAAACTAGTACACTGCAGAGCTACTGGCAGAAACCAGTCAGCTCATCTGTCAACTTTAGACAGTCATATATCCTAATCATAAAACTTGACATAGGCATAACTATACATTTTTGGAAAATCTTCAGAAGTCCTATATAAACTTATTATTCATCTCCCAAGCTAAAACTGGCAGAAACATGGTCTAATTGCATTTGTCGCAAAAACCTGTGCTGGCTGTCCAGAACCAGAACCCAATGGGGCAGAGTTTGGTAATTGCACGCTATAACCCGCATAACACTTTTGTAAGGTTGAACCATTTAATTTCTGGGATGTTAAGTTCATATTGTACAATGTTGTAATTGACATTACATAAATATATTGTACTTGTTTATCTGTATAATCTGTGGAAAAAAACCACGTATACAGGGGAGATTCTGTCAAAATTCCCAGAAATGTCCATAAATTTCAAACCTGTATAACTTTTATTCTAGAGCTCACCTGGTATTGTGAGAGTACAATATGGAAAGGGAGGGAAATTCTCTAAAACTTTTGTATTCAACTCAAATCCTATTCCTGCCATTTACTGGGAGCGAATTTCGAGTTTATACAGGATGGTCACCTGGAACATAACTGAAGTTCATATTCCAGATCTGAACTGTCTTGTAACCATTAATCAAGCTTCCATATCTTCCACTCCAGAAATGATATGGAGGCAAATGAATACACTCTGGAAAGTTTTTTTAGTGTACTGCAACTTTGTGGTTGAACTCCAGACCAAATTTTGCATTTAACTGTGAGAAATAATTACATTTCCACCGACTGGTCTGATGGACCAGAAACTGGACAGCAAACCTGTGTGCGATGTTATCGACTCAACTCGTTTTATTTTGACCTCCTTATGTCACTCATCATGTCTAGAGGTGATTACTCGACATGATAGATTAACATAAAGTTGAAACACCATGTTAAGTAATGGGTGAGCGGTATCACTTATTTGAGTCTAGTTCAATGTTCTAATCTTTATTTGCACCTTGCCTACTGCATTGTTAAGTGATGCATATTACGGTCTTTATCATGATTCCAGTTGATACTGCAACTTTGGATTTTAACCGTAATTCTCACTCTACCCGCATGGATTACACTCATTCCGAGGGTGAACCGGGTACTTCTGCTCATTGTGGAGATGACTCAACTCTACCACAAGTGCCATCATCAACCGGATTGGCAGTAGTCTTATCGAGGATGGCCGAGTCTCTGCATACGTTGGTACAGCGGAGTGTACACCCTGGGGCTCGACCACTTGATCAAACTCAAGTCACATATTTGGATTTCTTGGAAACTCAACGGGCAGTTTGTGAGACCTATGTGTGCTGAATACATTGTCTATGGCGATAAAAAGTTTGGAATACTACCAAAACATCTTTATCATTAAGGTCCGACTCTAGGTCCGACTAGCTTTGGTTAGCTTTGGCAAGGTCCGGTGCTTGATCGCAGTGTTTCTGCTTTTATCTTGCAATCTTGCGAACTTGCTTTACACTTATGGAAAGGTTGCTTAGTATTCTTTTACTAAGTTTTTGGTGTGTTTTGGTGGTTAAGGCTAATATAATTTTGCCATGTTTTGCAACATACTTATGTGAGGTGCTCACGTAAGATATTGTAGTTTCGGAACTAACGAGAGTCAAGTCGAGGACTTGTGCTCGAAAGTATTGGTTGTTTATTCATATGTAGGTGTTGCTTCAGTTCAAGACATGGCTGGTGACGGGATCCATTGAACTAGTATTAGTGAAAAGATGAGGTTCAACAACCAAGTTCGGGAGGAATTGTGGTTGAGTTGATCGGGAGGTCGCGCAACATGTTTCAATCAAGAACAATGCATATGAAGGTATCTTGGACATCATTAGAAGATGCTGGAACATGTGCAAGGAGTGCATGGACGTGGCTACATGGTTCCGAGACGTGATTAAGAGATGTGGACGTAAAGAATTGGTCGGGAAGGTCCAACCGACTAGGTTATGGTGACTCAAGCTGCGGCTGAGTCGTGTTTGACTCAAATATGGAAAGATTTGAGTTGGTTATGATAGGTTTTCGTGTGGGTTATGAATTTGAGTTGTTTTAGGAATGGGGGATACGTTCCTAAGGTGTTTGGAAGTCTTAAGATTGCTTCTATCTATGTATAGAAGAGTCATAAGCAGTTATGGAATTTCGATTCGTGATTTGAGTAGGATTAGAGTCCTAGTTTAGATTGGGTTGGCCTACGGGCTAGTTATATAAGCAAGGGAGGTCATGGGAGACGACTTTGGGGCTGTTCCTCTTGTGTTCTATTGAATAAAATTCGTAGTTCAATGGAACATTTGTGCCTTGTTCGTCCGACTTGTTCCAGACAAGTTTTTATCGTCGAGTTTTATGCACAGCACTACCTTTCTTAGGTGGTTTTATCATAACTCGAGTTTTACAGATCCAATTGACGTGATTCTTTTTGGGTTGTCTTTAAAACTTGATTATATCATGTGTTTAAATTTCACATTCATTGGATTTCTAGTTTTTGATCTACACGAGTTTCTTTGCAGTATTACATATCTGTTTTTTACTCGGTAGAACATATTGACATTTGTTAGATCTTTCAATCGTAACTTGAGTAATTCTTGTTGTGTTGTCTTTGTGACTTGATTCCCTATGATATCTATCACTTTTTCCACGGTGAAACACATTTATATTAGTCTCACACATGATTTCTTTAATGGATCATTTTTCTACTTAGGGGTTTTCATTGCTTCTGCTGAAAACGTTTTAATCTACGATGCACCCCCCTCTGGTAGATTTTCACGTGCTCATCTATCCTACAATTGGTATCAGAGCCACTGTGCTCTAATCTTTGTTATTTGCACGTGTTTTGACTATTCATCATGGAGAAATACTCCGCAAAACCTTGTGTCTTTAGTGGTATTGATTTGCAGGTTTGGAAGGCACGTATGGAAGCCTTCATCCAGGATCAAGGCTTCGCAATATGGGAGAAGGTATACAAGCCTTATGAAGTTCCGTTAAATGATCAAGTTACACCTACAAATCTGAGAGATGTCAACAACAATAACAAGGCTCGAAATTTGATCATACAAGGATTAACTCAGAGCGACTTCGACCGTGTTGCACACCTCTTATTTGCATACGATGTGTGGAAAGCACTTTGTGAGTCAGTGAGTCTATTGATGAACTTTTTGCTCGCTTTAATATAATTCTCAGCAACTTGCATAGTGTCAATGTTAATTTTTCAGATGCTGAAAATGCTAGACAATTGTTAAGTGCATTAAATATGTCAATTTGGGAGATGAAAGTCACATCTATTCACGAATCTACTGTCATGAGTAGACTTACTTTAGATGTGTTGTATTTCAAGTTAAAAACTCATGAAATTGACATAATATCATGTAAGAACCCCAAAAAATCTCTTGCATTTGTTTCTCAACGTGATATGCCTAGCTCCGGCCAATCATCATCTTGCAATACTCTTGCTTTGTTGTCCACACTAACCCTAGAGCAGATCGAGGAATTTCTAGAAGAGGAGTTATCACTCATCTCTACTAGATTCTCAAAAGTATTGCAAAATGTGAGAACTAGAAGGAGAGGAAGCTCCGTACCTCAGCGCTGTTTTGCATGTGGTAAGACAGGACACTTTCGTAAAGAATGCCCTAATCTTTCAGGTCCTTCTACCCGTGAGGAAAAGCAGAACAAGGTCAAGACCATCTCTGGAACCTCCAACAAGAAAAAGAAGGGTACTATATGACGCAAAATGATAAACAACTTCATCATCGCGCTTCAAGAACTTGGCTCAAGCGACGTGGACATTGGAAGTGACGAAGATGAAGATGATTTGGAAAACCTGTGCTTCATGGCGGGCAAATCAAGATCAAGTATGGATGAAGCAGAACACAACAGAAACAATGAAGAGGTATGTCCTACTTGCGAAGAAATGTGTGATGCTATTTCTCGTGCCACTATTATAGTTAAGAAAAACGACAAAAAGCTTAGGGATAGTGTTGCTAAAATTGAATCACTAGAATCTGACATCAACAGTTTAAAAACTTTGATTCCTAGTGACGATGCATGTCCCTCATGTGATTTAATATATGAACAATTGTCCTCATTAAGAAGTGCGCACACCTCCACACTTCATAAACTTGAGTTAGAAATTGAAAAGAATAGAGAGCTTGCTGCACTTAATGATAAAATTTTGAAAAATGCTAGTTGTTCTACAATTGATTCGCATTGTTCTACTTGTGATGATCTTGATAAGAAACTACAAGATGCTATGAATGAAATTTCTATATTGAACAATGCTTTACATTCTCATGAAGTTAAATATTGTTCCAATTGCAAATTAAAAGAAAAAATTTCATGTGAAAATTGCCTCGTTCTGACCAGTAAACTTGATGACATGCATAGGACATTCAAATCTGCAGTAGTGTCGTCTCATTCGGATTCAAATAAAAATGTTGCATGCTCATCTAGACATGAACATAAAGTTAAATTTCATTGTACCTACTGTGGTATCAATGGTCACGTCATAGATTTTTATTATAGACTAGCTAAGAAATAGAAAAAGGAAAGAATAATTGCTAGATCTCATAACTTTCATGCAAAATTTGCTGCACTTGCTAAAACGAATGATAGGAACATGCAATCTGTTGTAATTAGTTGAAAACATGCAATGTTTGCTCCCAAACCTACTGTTTTTTTTGCTACACATGTAACATCTCGTAGGACAGTAGTTGGGTATAAAAATCCTCAAGCTTTGGCTCATAAACCTGCTGTTTTATCTCAGCTTTCGCGTGTTATTCCCGCTGGATGTCGTGTGACTTAGTACTGGATTCCTAAATGCCTTTTGACTAACCCCAGTACTGGGTCATCGACGTATTGTGCTTCTATGTAGGTTACACCCTTGAGGAAGGAGAACATTTGGATTGTGGATTCAGGTTCCTCACGCCACATGACCAGTAACAAAGAATGGTTCTCCTCCCTCTCTTTTGTGTCACGTGTAGAGAATGTTACTTTTGCTGATAATTCTTGAACTCCTATAATTGCTAAGGGTTCGGTTAGAGTAAATAATCACTACACTTTGAAGGATGTGGCACATGTTAAAAATTTGAAATACAACATGCTTTCTGTTTCACAACTACTAGATGAAAATCTGGAAATTATTTTCACTAAAAATTGCTGCAAAGTTGTAAATTCAAATAGTGAGCTTGTTTTTAACATGTCTCGGTATGGAAGAGTTTTTAAAGCTGATTTTGATATGTCTTCCTCTAAGCATAGGTGTTTAGTTGCTAATGATTCAAAGGACTTATATTTCTGGCACCGTAGACTTGTTCACGTAGGCTTTGATCATCTAACGCGTGTTAGTGCTCTTGATCGCATACGTGAGCTGCCTAAGCTTAAAGGGGACAAAGAAATTATGTGCTCTTCTTGTAGACATGCTATGATGGTTGCAGGTTCACATTCTCCTCTCACAATGATCATGACAACTGAACCTGGTCAACTTTTGCTCCTTGACACCGTAGGACCTTCACGCGTTCAATCCTTTAGAGGTAAATGGTACGTTCTTGTGATTGTTGATCATTATTCTAGATACTCTTGGGTTTACTTTATGGCATATAAGAATGAAGCTTTTAGTCACTTTAGAACTTTATTTCTTAGATTATCAATTGATCGCCCAGGATCTTTAAAAGCAATTAGAAGTGATAACGGAACCGAATTTAAAAATCAATCTTTTGATCACTTTTGTGCTGAAAATGGAATAGATCATCAATTTTCTTCACCATATGTACCTCAACAATATAGTGTTGTAGAAAGAAAGAACAAAACCTTAGTTGAGATGGCTAGGACTATGCTTGATGAATATCAAACTCCTAGGAAATTTGGGCTTATGCGATTGCAACTGCTTGTTATGTATCAAATCGTGTTTTCTTGCGCGCTACGCTAGGTAAAACACCATGTGAGCTCCGGTTTGGACATAGGCCTAGTGTTACACACTTTCGGGTATTTGGTTGCAAATGCTTTGTTAAGAAACACGGTAATCTTGATAAATTTGATCCTAGATCTATTGATGGCATGTTTCTTGGTTATCCATCTCATACTACAGGCTACCGTGTGCTTTTACTTTACACTAACAAAATTGTGGAGACTTGTGAGGTGTCTTTTGATGATGCTAGCCCAGGTACTAGCTAAAACATTGCAGGTCCAGATCCATATCTGCAGGGAGAGAGCATTTTCGTTGAAGATGAGGAAGAGGTGGAGCTGCTGTCCAAAAATTCAGCAGCTAATGACATTGTTCGAACTCTTGATTTTGATTCACAGCCAACACCGACGACCACCATTGCTGGTCCAGATCCTCCTCAAGTCACAAGCTCACCGATTTGTGATGAACATGAACAAGAAGAAGCTTGTGAAGTGTCCACTCCCCTCCGGGTTCTCAAAATTCATCCCTCACAACAAATTATTGGAAGCTTGCACGAATGAGTGACACGGTCTAGTTTTTTTTTTTCAACCCAAACTCTCATGCTCATTCTGCTTTTGTTGCTTCTTTTGAACCCAAAGATATATCACACGCACTCACTGATGAATCTTGGATTATTTCCATGCAAGAAGAGTTAGAAAATTTTGAAAGAAATAATGGTTTAAAACTTGTAGCTCCACCTCATGGACACACTTTAATTTGAACTAAATGGGTGTTTAAAGATAAACAAAGTGAGGATGGGGTTGAGGTTAGGAATAAGTCTAGGTTGGTTGCTCAAGTTTTCACTCAAGTTGAAGGTCTAGATTTTGATGAAACTTTTGCTCCTTTTGCTAGATTAGAAGCCATAAGAATTTTGTTAGCTTTTGCTGCATCTAAAGGTTTTAAGCTTTATCAAATGGACGTTAAAAGTGCTTTTCTTAAGGGATACATAGATGAGGAGGTTTATGTCAAACAACCACTGAGTTTTGAAAATTCAGATTTTCGTAATCATGTTTACAAACTGTCCAAAGCATTGTACAGTCTCAAACAAGCCCCTGGAGCATGGTATGATAGGTTAAAAACATTCTTACTTGAAAAGGGTTTTACCATGGGCAAGGTCGATAAAAATCTTTTTGTGCTTAAGCATGGAAATGACTCATTATTAGTTCAAGTCTATGTGGATGACATTATCTTTGGTTGTGCTTCTCATGATCTTGTGTCCAAGTTTTAAGCTATGATGAGTTCAGAATTTGAGATGAGTATGATGGGAGAACTCACGTACTTTTTGGGGGTGCAAATCAAGCAAACCAAGGAGGGTACCTTTGTGCATCAAACGAAGTATACAAAAGATCTTCTAAGGCGCTTCAACATGGACAGAAGCAAGTCTCTTCGAACACAAATGGGAACAGCAACAACACTTGAACATGATGAAGATGGTGAACCCGTGGATCAAAAACAATATAGAAGCATGATCGGATCAATTTTGTACCTCACGGCATCAAGACTGAACATACAATTCAGCGTATGTCGTTGTGCGCGGTTTCAAGCCTCCCCACGTGCTTCACATCGTCAAGCCATCAAAAGGATTCTTAGGTAGTTACATGGAACTCAAGAATTTGGCATTCTTCTTCCTTCTTCCTCAACCGTTACTTTGAAAGCTTTTTCTGATGCTGATTTTGGGGGTTGTAGGATTGATACGAAAAGTACTTCGGGTGCTTGTCATTTTCCTGGTAATTCACTTGTTGCTTGGTCCTCTAGAAAACAAAACTCAGCTGCACAATCCACAACTGAATCTGAATATATAGCCGCTGCTAGTGCTTGCTCACAATTTCTTTGGATTGTTCAAACACTTAAGCACTATGGGGTTGATCTAGATAGTGTTCCACTGTTTTGTGATAACACTAGTGCCATTTGCATTGCTAAAAACCATGTGCAACATTCTAGAACTAAGCACATTGACATTAGGTATCACTTTCTCCATGATAATGTTGAAAAAGGAAATATTGTGCTTCACCATGTAGATATCGAACAACAATTGGCTGAAATTTTTACAAAACCTTGGATTTCACTCGTTTTTGTTTCATTCGTAGTGAAATAGGGGTTATGCATTCTCATGGCTTACATTGAGGGGGGGTTTTCAAACTTGAGAAGTCTATGTGTGAATCTAAAATTAAAATAATATGACCATAGTATTTCATACATATATGACTTTGTGATTCCATTTACATGCTGAAAGTTCTTACTACATTACTCATGTTATACATTTTGTAGTTCTTGCCATGACTAGTAATTGGAATAATTACATACATTAAATATGGTCATGATCAAACTTTCTTGCTGTTTTGAACTTGTTGCATGCTCACAAGTGCTTTTAATAATGAAAAATTAATCAATCAACTATTCACATGTTGAGCTTTTATGATCAAATAAATATGAGAAAAGATCAAGAGAATATGCATGCATCCCACTTCTTCTTTTGAGATGGCTTATCATTGCACTTAGATATGAACTTGGAAGATGTTGTGTATGACTAAAACCATGTCCTTAAGCTTCTGATTGTCAAATGACATAGGCTTTGCTTGGTTGGTTAGAATAAGGCAGATGCGCATATAATCTCTTGCAAATATCATATAATCAAATTTTGTGCTTTGACAAATAATAAAATGGAGCAACAAGTGTCATGCTTTCAAGTCTTGAAATAGTTAAGTTTGTGAGATCATGACTTGCTTAAATTGAAAATTATATTTGATCTCTAGCATGGCTTACACTACTTTATGTATCTCATTGATGTGATAGTGTAAGTTACTTGATAGTATGACTTGGATGAGCTTTGTTTTCTATGTATATGTTATAATATGCTCATAACAATTAAAATTTCTCTTTTCAAACTTGCTGAATACATTGTCAAAGGAGGAGCAATAATATGTGAATTTTTAAAGATAAGTATGCAAGGGGGAGAAATTTATTACACATTGCACATATTCACAATTGTTTTTGGCAAGATTCTTCTCAGGGTGAGAATTTATTTTTCTCATTTTATTTCTGTTTTACAAATGGGGAGAAATTGTTTTCAAAACTTTAAATGTGAATAAGCAAATGTTCGGATCTTAAGTGGTGTCGTCAGTGCATTCATCAAGGGGGAGATTGTGAGACCTATGTGTCCTGAATACATTGGCTATGGCGATAAAAGTTTTGAATACTACCAAAATACATTTATCATCAAGGTCCGACTCTAGGTCCGACTAGCTTTGGTTAGCTTTGGCGAGGTCCGGTGCTTGATCGCAATGTTTCTGCTTTTATCTTGCAACGTTTCGAACTTGCTTTACACTTATGGAAAGGTTGCTTAGTATTCTTTTACTAAGTTTTTGGTGTGTTTTGGTGGTTAAGGCTAATATCATTTTGCTATGTTTTGCAACATACTTATGTGAGGTGCTCACGTAAGATGTTGTAGTTTCGGAACTAACGAGAGTCAAGTCGAGGACTTGTGCTCGAAGCTATTGGTTGTTTATTCATGTGCAGGTGCTGCTTCAGTTCAAGACATGGATGGTGTTGGGATCCATTGAACTAGTCATAGGGAAAAGATGAGGTTCAACAACCAAGTTCGGGAGGAATTGTGGTTGAGTTGATCGGGAGGTCGCGCAGCATGTTTGAATCAAGAACAATGCATATGAAGGTATCGTGGACGTCATTGGAAGATGTTTTCACGTGTGCAAGGAGTGCACGGAAGTGTCTACATGGTTCCAAGATGTGATGAAGAGATGTGGACGTAAAGAATTGGTTGAAAGGTCCAACCGACTAGGTTATGGACTCAAGCTGCGACTGGGTCATGTTTGACTCAAATATGGAAAGATTTGAGTTGGTTATGATAGAATTTCGTGTGGGTCACGAATTTGAGTTGTTTTAGAAATGTGGAATAAATTCCTATGGTGTTTGGAAGTATTAAGATTTCTTCTATCTGCGTATAGAAGAGTCCTAAGCAGTTATGGAAAGTTTCGATTCGTGATTTGAGTAGGATTAGAGTCCTAGTTGAGATTGGGTTGGCCTAAGGGCTGGTTATATAAGCAAGGGAGGCCAGAGCTCATGAGAGATGATGTTGGGTCTGTTCCTCTTGTGTTCTATTGGATAAAAGTCGTAGTTGAAAGGAACTTTCATGCCTTGTTCGTCCGACTTGTTCCATACAAGTTTTTCTCGTCGAGTTTTCTGCACAGAACTACCTTTCTTCGGTGGTTTTATCATAACTCGAGTTTTACAGATCCAATTGATGTGATTCTTTTGGGTTTGTCTTTGCAACTTGATAGTCTATCATGTGTCAAAATTTCACGGTCATTGGATTTGTGGTTTTTGATCTACACGAGTTTCTTTGCAGTATTATAGATCTGTTTTTTACTCGGTAGAACAGATTGACCTTTGTTCGATCTTTCTATCGTAACTTGAGTTTCTATCAACGGATTTGAGTAATTCTTGTTGTGTTGTCTTCGTGACTTGATTCTCTCTGATATCTATCACTTTTTTCATGGTGAAACACATTTAGATTAGTATCACACATGTTTCTTTAACGGATCATTTTTCTGTTGAGACGTTTTCATTGCTTCCGCTGAAAAAGTTTTAATCTACCATTCACCCCCCGCTGGTAGCTTTTCACGTGCTCTTCGATCCTACACAGTTTTCACAGAAGCCTTGGATCCATTGGAGTCGGGTTATTGGCTCCAGGTGATTGAAGCCAAGTTTGAGTTACTCCAGTGTGACGAATATTAAAAGGATTTATTTGCCGCTCAACAACTTCACAGATCCGCAGGAGCTTGGTGGCTTGAATATCTCACCACTCTCCCTGATGGTCATCGTGTGACCTGGCCGGACTTCCGTGATGCTTTTCATGCACGTCACATATCTTATGGGATGATTAAAACCATGTTGGTGGAGTTTGTGGAGTTGAAGCAAGGAGATATGAGTGCTTATGAAAACTCCAAGGCATTCAACCGTTTGGCTCAATATGGGCCTGAGTATCTAAATAACGAGGCTTTGAAGTGTGGTTGCTTCTTTCGACAGCTGAACTTCAAGCTTCGAGCTCGACTAGTGTTATTCAATAACGGCAACTACAATTACTTGGTTGATGCCGCTATTGTTCAGGAGGATGCAACTCTTCGCTATCAGGCGAAGAAGAGGAAGAGGAAGACGTCACAAGAGGTTATTAGTGGTGTTCCTTAGGAGGACCGGGCGGTGTATTACTTACCGTCTGGTCGAGAACTTTAGTCGAGTTAGCAACCACCGCAGATTCGGTATCACTCCTATCCAGTGGAGGCTTCACCTGCACCTCAGCAAAGCATGCAAGTGTGTCATGGTCCTCCACCGCAGCAGTACGATGTCACTTTTGCAGCCCCATCTCTGCAAGATGTGCAGGTTGTCAGTCCACCCCAATTCAGTGGAAAGCAGAGGATGCATTTAGCATGGGAACGTCACAAGACGGAACATGACCATGTCCATTTTTCATCTTCCAAGAATCCTGATCAGCACAATGAACTTAAAAAGAAAGCTTCATCAATGTCTGCCAGTGTTAATTATGCTGCAATTGAGGACATTCCAGAAGGACAACCTGTTTTAGCGGGAAGTTCACTTTACATGAGCAACCAGCTCTCATTCTATTCGATTCTGGTGCCACCCATAGTTTCATCATTGTGCTGAACCATCAAATACCGTTCACCACCATGAAGCATTTCATATCAGCTCAACCTGAGGCAAGATTTCATCCAATGAAATTGTCTCTCGGGCCCCTCTATGTTTGGGTGGAAAAATCTATCCTGCGAGTCTTATCATACTCATGGATCAAATGTTGATCTCATTGTGTGAATGTCATGGTTGACACAGTATGGAGCTATCTTCAACATCGGCTCTCGGATTGTTCAGTTGAGTTCCCCAATACATGGCTGCAACAAATTGCATCTTGTGGTTCCATCTCAGCAAGTTTCAGCAGTGTATAATGTTGAAGCCGCCAAGCTTGATGATACTCCGGTTGTCCGTGAATATCCTGACGTGTTTCCCAGTGACTTACCGTGTGTGCCACCGGACAGGGACATAGTGTTCAAGATTGAGCTTGTTCCGGGAACCATGCCTATTTCTCAAAGGCCGTATAAAATCGCACCGAATGAATTAGTAGAGTTGAAGGAACATTTGAAGGATCTGCTGGACAAAGGTCTAATACGCCCAAGTTCATCATCTTGGCGCTGCTCCGCACAATTTGTGAAGAAGAAAGACAAGACGTTATGTCTATGTGTGGATTATCGGCCGCTCAACAACGTGACGATCAAGAATAAGTATCCACTACCGTGCATTGACATCTTATTCGATCAACTAGTGGGTGCTAAAGTATTCTCGAAGATGGATCTTCGGTCCAGATATCATCAGATTAAGATCCGACCGGAAGATATTCCGAAGATGGCATTTTCGACGAGATACGGGCTCTATGAATATCTTGTCATGTCGTTTAGACTTACCAAAGCACCGACTCACTTCATGTATCTCATGAATTTTGTGTTCATGCCAGAGTTAAACACTTTGTCGTGGTCTTCATCAACGACATTCTAGTTTATTCTAAATCAGAGGAAGAATACGCCAAACATTTGCATATCGTGCTCCAACGATTCCGAGATCACAAGCTTTATGCGAAATTCAAAAAATGCGAGTTTTGGATCAACCAAGTGCCATTTTGGGAGCATATTATTTCAACGGATGGTATCACTGTTGATCCAGGCAAGATTGTACAAGTGCTGAAATGGGAGTCTCCAAAGTCCGTTCATGAAGTTCGCAGCTTCCTCAGATTAGCGGGATATTATCGGAGGTTCATTCTGAGCTTTTCAAAAGTCGCTAAACCGATGACGGAGCTGCTGAAAAAGGGGAATAAATATATTTGGAGAAAGGCATGTGAGGATGCTTATCAGGCATTGGTGAAATATCTCACAACAGCCCCAGTGCTAGCTCAGCCGGATACGTCCAAATCTTTCAACGTTTATAGTGATGCAACCGGTATTAGTCTTGACTGCGTATTAATGCAAGAAGGACGAGTGATCGCATATGGATCACAGCAGCTCCAAAATAATGAGCAACATTATCCAACTCATGACCTTGAGCTCGCTGCCGTGGTACTTGCACTTAAAATGTGGAGGCATTATTTGCTAGGAAATCTAGTGCATCTCTACATCGATCACAAGAGCCCGAAATATATGTTCACTCAGAAGGAGTTGAATATGCGGCAACGTAGATGGTTAGATCTGATCAAAGATTATGAGATTTAAATTCACTAAAATCCCGGCAAGGCGAATGTAGTTTCCGATGCGTTAAGCCAAAAGTCACATGTCAACAATTTCTCTGTTATTCCGATGGAAAAGGACGAGCTGAGTTTATACTTGGTTCCATATGGAGCATTATATAATCTTGCTCTCATTCCCACGATACGAGAGGAGATTATGGAAGCTCAGAGAGAAGACAAAGGCATGTGTCACATACATGAGAGATTGGACAAAGGTGAGATGAAGTGTTTTCGAAAGGATGATCATGGTACGCTATGGTTTAACAACCATATAGTGATACCCCATGATATGACACTTCGGAAGAAAATAATGGATGAAGCTCACTTGTCCAAGTATTCCATTCACCCGGGTAGCAACAAGATGTACCGAGATTTAAAGACTAAATTTTAGTGGACACGGATGAAACGGGAAATAGCTAAACACGTATCCGAATGTGAAACGTGTCGGCGTGTAAAAGCTGATCATATGAGGATGTCAGGGCTGCTGCAAGCATTGAAATTTCCCGCATGGAAATAGGAGGATGTGAGTATGGACTCCATTGTCGTATTACCTCTCACATTCCGGAAGCATGATTCAATTTGGTTGATCGTGGACCGATTAACTAAGTCAGCTCACTTCATCCCGGTAAATATTGGATTCAATGCCAAGAAGTATGCGGAGTTGTATATTGCACGGATCTTGTGCCTACACGGAGTCCAAAAGACCATTATTTCAGATTGCGGTGCGCTTTCCGTCGCTCGTTTCTGGGAGCAGCTGCACGTGTCATTGGCAACCAAACAAATTAGAAGCTCCGCGTATCACCCACAAACTGATGGACAAACCGAGAGGGTGAACCAAGTCTTGGAATATATGTTGAGAGTGTGTGCCATCCACCACGATAAAAATTGGGATGATCCTTTACCGTTGGCGGAATTCTCATACAACAATGGTTATCAAGCGAGTATCAAGATGGCACCGTATGAGGCTCTCTATGGACGGAGATGTCGCACAACGCTGAACTGGTGCGAATCCGGTGAATGGGTGACGTTCGGAATTGATCTCGTTAATGAAGCGGAAGAACGAGTTTGGGTCATCCAGGCAAACTTGAAGGCTGCACAAGCACGTCAGAAAAGTTATGCAGATCAGCAACGTTGACCTCTGCATTTCAACATTGGAGAGCACGTTTATCTCCATGTGTCTTCGATGAAGGGTGTGGGTACCCTGCGTACCGTATACCCTTTGGGACTACAAAAAGACCAAAGGAACTTCACCTGTCTGTGTTGAAGACCTGCAAAGGCCCCACGTGTCATATGGGATTGGACCTGCCTCCCATCTATGGTTAGTCCCGGTGCTACCACGTGTATACTGCAACCGGACCTACATCCCACAAATAGGATAGCTCCGGGCTAAACACCTGTGCGGCACCCCCAGACCTAACCCCTGACAGAGGGAAGCTCCGGTACTGACACGTATACATCTACACCGGACCTACCCGCCCCAGACGGAAAGCTCCAAAGCTGCCACGTGTCCATCCGCCAGACCTTCAGCCTGAACAATCAGACTGGTGGACCCCCAACGGCTTGGACCTTCAAGGAGCAATCAAAGACTTCAATACCCGATTAAGTGTCATTAATACCACATAAATGACACACGATCAGAAGGCCCTTAATACCAGTAATGGCACTGTCAAGGCCTGTTACCATGCTATTAAGGGTAATTAACCTCATTAATTTTGTATTAAGCATCCGTAACTGCCAGGGACACATGTCGGGCCAGGCTAACAGTGTAACGAATAGTCCTTGTACTATAAAAAGACTGGTCGAACGATACACAGTTTGCTCTCCTCTCTCTCATTCCCTCGATCTCTCGACTCTTGGACACTCTGAGAATTAGCTCTGACACACGCTCACGAGCGCTCAGAATCTTAATACAACAACCACACACCCCGTGGTGTAGGGTATTACGCTTAGGCGGCCCGAACCACATAAATCCTCGTGTCTATTTGCCATCATGTTCTGAATCTCAGTGCGCCCAATATCGAACGAGAAACTCTATGGGCTACCAAAAGTAGTACCGGGAGAATTGTTGGAAACACACTCTAATAGTTGGCGCGCCAGGTAAGGGGCGCTCGAGCTTCAAACATGGTGAACTCCGCTGCTGGATCGTCAAACGGCAACCCTGCTGCGCAACCCGCTGGAGGCAATCCCTCCAACATGCAGCCGCCAGCAGGTGATGTGGCTCCAGCTGGAGTCATGCCTCCGGTGCCATCGTCTGGACCGACAAATCAAGCTGGACAGCGAGATGGGGTGTCTGCGTTGGTCACAACATCGACGAATAACAACCCTGAACACGTGCTCCATGCCGCGCGTGCTCTTCTCCAACGCCCACCGCCTCCAGGTGCATCCCAGGGTGCAATGGAGCAGTGGAGGGCTGATATGGAACATTTGGTTGCAGCAGCAGCCAATCGCATCAGCAACCAAGGTCCTCCCCCTTGGGGCGGGCACCATCGCAGCATCGGACCGTGTCAGGTAGACTTGGTCCACACGCTTCCCAACACAGGAGGCGTGCTGCGTCTCAACAAGCGACATCGCTGCCTTTCGGAGCACGACATAACCATACGGTAACGCGACTTTCAACTCATGACCTCCGGGCGGAGCTTGATCGCCGTTACCGTCAGTCGGATGGCCGCGTCTATATCGAGCGTGCTCACAAAAGGCGAGAGGCTCGGGATAGTCCTGCTCCTGAGGGAGTAGGAGGAGGCTGCCCTGCCGTGGCCATGCACCTACGCATGGTCAGATGGCCGAATAAGTTATGGCCTCACCTTCTGGTGAAATTTGACGGGACTTTCAATCCCGCCGAGTTTCTCCAAATCTACTCCACCGCAATCCTTGCGGTCGAAGGCAATGAGGTCGTAATGGCCAATTATTTCCTCGTGCCTTTAACTGGGACCGCCAGGTCCTGGTTTATGAGCCTTCCACCCGACTCCATCAATAGTTGCGCGGAACTGTGCCAACTGTTCACTGCCAACTTCGGGAGTTCATACACCCGACCAGGCTCGGAACTGGACCTTTTTGCTGTCAAGTAGAAGGGGGGAGAGTCCTTGCGATCCTCTATCCAGAGGTTATCCCAGGTATGAAACACTATACCTTCTATCTCAAGCGCTTCTATCATTGTGGCATTTATACAGGGCGTACGAGACAAGGAGATGCTGGAGAAGCTAACGACCAAGGAGATCACCAGCGTCACGGAACTCTTCAGCTTGGCAGACAAATGCGCCAAAGCTGCGGAGTGCCGTGAAATGCACTCCCAACCACCTCTGGAGGACAACAAAGAATCCTCCAAGGGTGAAGCCACTACCACCGGGAGTGGCAAGAAGAAGAAAAAGTCCAATGGCAAAAAGAAGCCGTCGGCCGGCACACCTACAGCCGCTGCTGCTGCAGCTCCGGGTGGCCTGGGGCCACGCCTCAAGAAACGACCTCGGCTGTCGTTTGAATATGGAGGTAGTTCCAAGATGTGGTGTCCTATACCAAAGACAAACAGCCACAACTTGGAAGGCTGCCGAGAAGTCTAGAACCTTGTCGTGCGCTAGAACAAGCTTCGGGAAGAAGTTCCTTTCCGTTAGAGGGGAGGAAAGCAGAAAGTCGAAGAAGTTCCGGCTGAAGAGGAGTTAGGCTTTCAGGACCCCAAAAAGGTCCTAAAGGCTGTTTACACCTCTGTCGACGACGACTCCGACGTCTCCGACAACGAACGCCGGAAAACCATGAACACCATCTTTGGTGGTTTGTGGGACATCACCTCTCGCCATGTCCTCAAGACCATGCGGCGGGACATGGCCTCAGTAGCTCCCACTGCCAGGGCGGAGCTGCGCCGGAAGTGGATGGACACTGCCATCACTTTCGATGCATCAGACTGCCCTCAGAACATGATCGGAGCTGGCCAACTAATATTGATGGTATCCCCGACCATCAACAACATCCAGCTCCACCATGTGATGGTGGACGGAGGTTCGGGGTTGAACCTCATAAGCTTCGAAGCTTTCATCAAGCTTCAGCTCCGACCTTCAGATCTTCGCCCATCCCGACCTTTCACCGGAGTAGGTCCGGGGGCCATAACCCCAATCGGTGCAATTACTCTTCCTATGACCTTCGGGACCCGGGAGAATTACTGCACTGAGAAGTTTGTCTTCGACGTGGCGCATATCAACTTACCATTCAACGCCATTTTGGGCAGGCCAGCCTTGTGCAAATTCATGGCTGCCGCCCATTATGGCTACTTGGTGTTGAAGATGCCAACACTAGCCGGTGTTCTCTGGATTCGCGGAGATCGCACCGCCTGAGTTACTGCTCTAGAAGAACTCCATGCGCTTGCTATAGCGCAAGAGGAAGAATCCGGTAAGGAGCAAGCTCTGAAACCCCCGAGCATTCGTCATAGAGGCTCAACCTCCACACCTTGCATGTAACCAAGCAACGACACCAACATTCCCATCAAAGTCGTCCAAATCAGTTGCGACACCGCTCAGACCACCCGTATATCAGGATGTCTGAATGACAAATAGGAACTCGCACTCATCACTTTCCTTCGGGCTAATGTCGACATGTTTGCCTGGCAACCGTTGAATGTGGCCTAGAGGGGGGGTGAATAGGCCTTTTTGAAAATTGTCGGATCCTGCAACACTTAACAACCAGTTCAAAACCAGAGAAACCGGAGTAGTCCGGTAAAGTGCAGACTAGTCCGGTGTATACAGACTAGATTGATTAGGTTTGATCGATTAACTTTGTTCTTCAATATATGCAGCGGAAGTATACGATTAAACAAATTGACACAAGTTTAAGAATTAGGTTATATCACAAATCAAACTTATACTTGATACTTCAACGTAAAGTAATCAAGATCAGTTTGTCACCCTAGATTGATATGAAGTAAGAACAATGAACACAACAGAGAACACAAGAGATTTATCCCGTGGTTCGGTTCCCACAAAGGCAACCTACATCCACGTTGAGGAGCCCACAAAAGGACCTGGTCTTCTCCAACCCTACCCTCGTCGGATCGCCAGGAAGGCCAATCCTCTTCCACTTATCTCAAAGGGGTGAATAACCGAATTCAAGGGGCTTTCTCACACGTTGAGAGCTCCCTTGGATTACAACACAAAATACCACCAAGAACACACTCAAAATATTACAATTAAAACACATGAGTGTGTTAGAGAATCAAACCAAAAGCTCAATGTGGTGTTGAATGTGTCTCTCCAATGAACTAGAGTGAATCCTCAAAGGATTGATCTTTGTTGCACTTAATTTCGTGGAGAGATGTGGTTTTTGAGGCTCTTGGGAGGTGTGACGGCGCTAGGGTTCGAGAGATTGTAAAATATGGCCGTACAACTCTATTTATATGGGCTTCTAAAAGTAACCGTTAGGGTTCAGAAAGATCGGACTAGTCCGTGGTGGTCACCGGACTAGTCCGGTGTGCTGTGTGTAGCAAACCCTATGTTTTCCGAAATATCGGACTAGTCCGGCAAGGAACGGACTTGTCCGATTTTGCTACTGTAAATCTTCGGACTAGTTCGATAGTCATCGGACATGTTCGGACATGTGAAACCCTAAGTGTATAGGATGACAAGTCCGCACTAGGAGGACTTCTCCGATTCAGACAAGAGGGTATTTCGGACTAGTCCGTGCAAACATTGGACTTGTTCGATTTGGATTAGAAAGAATACCGGACTAGTACGGTTGAGATAGTACTTGTATGATTTAGTGTGACTTGTGAAGTGTTTTGAGGACTAGTCCACACTGGGGAGGACTAGTCTGATTCTAGTCAGAAAGGATATCGGACTAGTCTGATGGATATCGGACTTGTCTGATTTCGTGCAGAAAGGATATCGGACTAGTTCGGTGTTAGTCGGACTAGTCTGGTCCTGTGTAACTTTGTGCAATGTGTGTGTTTAATTGTGATTGAGATCTTGGGATGTGTTTTCTTAACACACTCCACACACAATGATCTACTATTTGTCTTCCTTGAGCTCATTTCCACTTTGCTCCTCATTCTTCCTTCTTTTTGGCACTTTGCTCATTTTCCTATTAAAATCCTGCACTCATCTCAACAAAGAGGTTAGGATCCCAATTGCTTGTCATAAATCATCCAAAACCCACAAGGGTGTCCTAGATGCACTTTCAATCTCCCCCTTTTTGGTGATTGATGACATCCAATAGAGATTTCACAAAATATGATAAAAATTGAGATTTTCATAAAGCATGCACATATGAGTCCAAAATACATCAAGTAGAGAAAGCATAGTCCATATGTGCATTCTTTATGGTGGGATGCATAACTAAGTGCACTGAAACATTGAGAATGACATAATTGACATTTATTACCCAATGGCAAGCATATATGTCATTCTAGAGCAAAATCACAGTTTTCATAAACACTACTCACAGGATAAAATCATTGCATCACAGAACCATAATTAACATAAGATCATTGTGAAAACCTTACAAGCCACAAAAGACTTAAAAAAACAAAGTATAGAGCTCTCTCCTCGCAAACTGCAGCTCTAAGACCCACCCTCAATCTCACCCCCTTTGGCATCAAGACACCAAAAAGAAGGAGAGGAGGGTCCTAGGGTCTTCACTCTTCGCTGCTAGTCCTCTCATCGTCGTCTTCGTCATCTTCATCTTCAGCTTGATGAGGAGGAGGAGGAGGAGGTGCGGAGGTACTCGAGCCCCCAACGCCAAAGTAGGCAAGCTCGGAGGGGGCAAGGGCCCGAGCTCGGTGAAATCAGAATTTTAGTCTTCATAGATCGTTGGAGACCCAATTGGCTCAATCTCCTTCTTTTGGCAAATTTGCATCACATTTGCCTTGATATACTTCATGTCCTCCTTTCTTTTCTTGTTGAGCTTATGGGCCTTCACTTTGGCCTTCTTGCAGGAGGCAAAGATAGCAGCCAAGTATTTGAGAATAACACTGGCTGAACCTTTTTTAGGGGCTGCACTAGAAGCAGGGGCAGCCCTAGCATCTCCACTAGATCTTGCCGGTGCATCGGGACTGGAGGCCGGTGAGGGAGCAGCCTGCTCACTCGGCTTTTGAGGCATTTGAGGCCTCAAGGGGAGATGCTCCACATCATATACAAACTCAATGTTGGTGACTTTCTCAATCACAAACATTAAGTAAGGATCATATCCGCAAGATCTGTTGGGAGTGCAGGATATGTTCACCATATCATTCCAAATGTATTCCACATCAAATGGGCGGTCCTTGCTGATGAATCTCATCAGAGTCCGGAGGTATCCTTGCACACTCCCAGCATCTCCATCCTTGTGAGCAATTGTCTTCCTTAACACTCCGTTCAACACCACATAGAATGGTTTCATGTTTTTGGTGGAAGGAGGGTTGAACTTTGAGTTTGGCTCATATAGGAACTTCATCCTATCCTTGTCAATGACACCAATGTTGTGTATGACCAAGCAATCAGATCTTGTGGTGTCAAGGTGAAGCAGGTTAGCAAAATCTTCTTGAGTAATGCTGTACTTGGATCCATGGGTCATCCAAGTGACACTCTCCTCATCCTCACTTGAGAATTGACAAGTCGCAAAGAACTGCGCAATCACTTCATCATTCCAGTTATTTCTGAAATCAAACAGATCTCTCAATCCATACTTCTCAATGGCTCTCACTACATCAGTGAATGGTGAGCTGCCCTTCTTCTCAAAATGTGCCCAGTCAATCCACTGACTGCGCACAACTGGTGTCTTCATTGGGAGATACACCGATCTGTAGAAACCAGCATGGAAATTGCACCAGAATCTTCCATCAGCCGCTTGCTTCGGTCGGCCATACCAATCGATACTTCTGAACTTGGCTGCCAAGTCACTCCCCTTCCCGTTGAACTTCTCTTCATTTGGGTCCCGGACCCCTTACCTTGGAGCATGAAGTTTCAACGGGCCAACCGGACCCGTAGCAATCCCTTTGCCCTTGCCCTTTGCTTGGCGAGGGCCACTCGATGATGCAGCTGCCTTGGAGACTGGCTTCTTTGCTAGCACTTTCCTTCGAGCCCATGGAGGAGACTGAGCTGGCTTAGACGGTCTTTCTTGGCGTTTCTTGCCAAGACCCGTCGAGGTCCGAGGTGCCACCTTATGGTCCATCTCGGCATCAAAATCGGAGACATCATTGCCGGAGCTCGACATGACCTGAGAATGAGTGGTATGAATGGTAATGAATGACACAAGGCATAGGTGTGAAAGGGTAGCAAGGAATTGCATTAAGGAATTGAAGAATTAGGTTTTGAGTTGAGTAACATCGGACTTGTCCGGTGCACAGGCACGGACTAGTCCGGGGGACCGGGCTTGTCCGTGCATGGACCGGACTAGTCCGTTGTTCATCCTCAAAAACCTAAGAGACTGGATAAATGGTGAATTCTAATGCACAACGAACTTAGCATACACGTAATACATCAAGAGAGCATGTATATAGCGAGGAATGCTAGGCTATTTGATCAACAATGAAGAAATTTGGGATTTCTACAGTTTGAGCAAAAATTACCGAAAAATTGCTTGAAACTTGGAGATGAGGGTGTTGAAGGCCAGACAAGTCCGCTAGCTTCAATCCTCAAGTGGACAAGCTTAATTTCCGCCCAAATGCGACGCTTTTTGGTGGAGGGAGCAAGGAATCGCCTTGGGAGCTCGAGCACGGAGAGAGAGAGCGCGTGAGGCAAGAGTGGAGGTGAGGAAATTAGGGTTTAGCGGTGGCTAGGGTTCTGGACACGAAAAATCGGACAAGTCCGGAGATGACCGGACTAGTCCGAACTTTTCCAGGGGCTATATCAGACTAGTCCGTTGTCTACCGGACTAGTCCGGCCTAACCGGCACTCTACAGACTAGTCTGCATGGGCGGACTAGTCCGGGCAACCATGGACTAGTCCGTGGTCACCAGCCAAGAATTTTTAGCCCACTCATATATATTTGAAGGTACATATTTAGAGAAAAGAGAGGCAAAACACATCAAATAATCTTGATGACTATGATCAGTAAGCATACAACAATCAAGCAATAATCATAATTCACCAAGATCTAGTAATTGACATAGTTTTTCGGAGAAAAATGAGAGAGATGATTTTCACAATCCAATCAACATATTTGAAGAATTCATACAGGTATGCAACATTTCATGCCACACTCCAAGCATCAAGGATATTTAGTTCATTTCGGAGTTCACAAAAACGTTTTCATCAAGTGGCTTGGTGAATATGTCGGCCATTTGTTTTTGAGTGTTGACATGTGAAATGGCTATGTCTCCTTTTATGGCATGATCTCTCGAAAAGTGGTGTCTTATGTCTATGTGTTTAGTTCTGGAGTGCTCAACTGGGTTGTGGGCAATTTTAACGGCATTCTCATTGTCACAAAGGAGAGGAATATGGTTCATATTGTAACCATAGTCCCTTAGAGTTTGTCGCATCCAAAGGAGTTGAGCACAACAACTCCCGGCTGCAACATACTTCGCTTCGACTGTGGATAAGGCAATGGAATTTTGTTTCTGGGAGGACCAAGAAACTAAGGATCTCCCTAGGAATTGGCATGTACCGGAAGTGCTTTTTCTATCTACTTTGAACCCGGCATAATCTACATCGGAGTAACCAATGAGATTGAATTTTGAGCCTTTTGGGTACCAAAGGCCATGGTTGGGTGTATGAACTAAATATCTCAGGATCCTTTTTACGGTTGTGAAGTGACATTCCTCAGGATTGGCTTGAAATCTTGCACACAAACATACACTCAACATAATATCTGGCCTAGATGCACATAAATAGAGTAAAGATCCAATCATGGAGCGATATACCTTTTGGTCGACGTTAGGTCCATCTTCATTAAGGTCTAGGTGGGCATTCGTTGCCATGGGGGTTTTATGGGCATAGCCTTGTCCATGCCAAACTTCTTGAGTATGTCCTGCGTGTACTTGGTTTGGCTTAGGAACATCCCTTCCTTCTGTTGCCGTACTTGGAATCCCAAGAAGTACTTTAACTCTCCCATCATTGACATTTCAAACCTGTTTGTCATGATTTTACTAAATTCTTCACAAAAAGATTTGTTAGTTGACCCAAAGATTATATCATCAACATAAATTTGACAAATAAAAAGATCATCATCAAAATTCTTTGTAAACAGTGTAAATCTACTTTGCCAATCTTAAAGCCATTTTCAATTAACAAATCTTTAAGACACTCATACCAAGCTCTAGGAGCTTGTTTGAGGCCGTAGAGAGCCTTACGCAATTTAAACACGTGGTCGGGGAACTCTTCGTCTTCAAAGCCGGGTGGTTGCTCCACGCACACCTCTTCCTTGATTGGTCCGCTGAGGAAGACGCTTTTCACATCCATTTGATATAGCTTGAAATCATGGTGAGTAGCATATGCAAGTAATATTCTAATAGATTCAAGCCTAGCTACTGGAGCAAAAGTCTCATCGAAATCCAAACCTTTGACTTGTGAATACCCTTTGGCCACAAGTCGTGCCTTGATCCTTGTCACCACCCTGTGTTCATCTTGTTCGTTTGTGGAAGACCCATTTGGTGCCGACGATGTTTGCATTGGTTCTTGCCACATGTTCCCACACCCTATTCCGCTGAAGTTGTCCAATTCTTCTTGCATTGCCACCACCCAGTACGGATCTTTCAATGCATCTTCAACCCTGTGTGGTTCCAAAAAGGATACAAACAAATAGTGTTCACAAAAGTTAGCTATGCGAGATCTATTGGTTACTCCCTTTTGGATGTCACCGATGATGTTGTCGATTGGGTGATCCCTTTGGACCCATTGGTGTACTCTTGGGTGTGGCACTTGAGGAGTTGTATCTTCATGATCATCTGCTTCTCCCCATAAGTCATTGCCTTCGTTGACTTGTTGATTATATTCGTATCCTTGTGGTTGATCTTGTGTTGAAGCTCCCCCTTGATCGTTGATCTCCTCTTGTGGTTCATCTTCCTCATGTACGTGTGGAGGTGGCTCTTGTGGTCGAACCTCACCTAGAGCCATTCTTTTCAATGCTTGACAAGGAGCTTCTTCTTTACCTAGTTCACATAGACTGACTTGCTCCTTTTGGGAGCCAATAGTCTCATCGAACACTACGTCACGTGCTACTTCAACAAGTTCGAAGGTCATGTTGAAAAAACGATATGCGTAAGTGTTCGAATCATAACCAAGAAAGAAACCTTCATCGGACTTCGAAGTGAACTTTGAAGTCCTAGGCTTCTTGTTCAAGATATAACATGGAGAACCAAAAATACGAAAAATATGAAATATTTGGTTTGTTACCGGTGAGTATCTCATATGATGTCTTCATGAGTAGTCGATGAAGATAGAGTCGATTTATGGCGTGGCAAGCGGTGTTAATCGCTTCCGTCCAAAATCGATTCAATGTCTTGTACTCATCGAGCATTGTTCTTGCCATTTCTATGAGTGTTCGATTCTTTCTTTCAGCAACTCCGTTTTGTTGTGGGGAGTATGGTGCTGAAAATTCGTGCTTTATGCCTTCTTCATCAAGGTTCTCCTCCACTTGCGTGTTCTTGAACTCCGTGCCGTTATCGCTTTGAATATTGTTGATTTTCAATGAGAATTTGTTTTGAGCTCGCTTGAAGAACTTCTTGAGTGTTCCTTGTGTCTCTGACTTATCATGCAAAAAGAAAACCCAAGTGAAGCGAGAAAAATTATCAACGAGAACTAAACCATATTTGTTACCGGCGATGCTTATGTAGGCTATTGGACCAAACAAGTCCATGTGTAGAAGCTCGAGTGGTCTTGTTGTAGCCATGACATTTTTGGCGGGGCGAGGTGCTCCAACTTGCTTCCTGGCATAACACGCGCTACAGGGCCTGTCTTTCTCAAATACAACATCCTTCAAACCTCGGATGTGATCACCTTTGAGGAGTTTTTGAAGGTTCCTCATACCAACATGAGCTATCTGTCTATGCCACAGCCAACCCATGTTGGTCTTTGCAATCAAGCATGTGCCAAGTTCAGCTTTATCATTGTTGAAGTCAACATGATAGTGCTTTCCCTTTAACATACCCTTGAATGCAACAGAACCATCACTCCTCCTAGAAACGGTCACACCCTCGTTAGTGAACAAGCAATTATAACCTTTGTCGCATAATTGATATATGGACAATAGGTTATAATCTAAAGATTCAACATGTAAAACATGAGAAAGTGTGTGTTTGGAGGATATTGCAATTTTACCGGTACCGAGCACCCTTCCTTGACTATTATCTCCAAATTAGATGCCCTCATTTGGGTCCTCATTCTCTTCATATTCCACAAACATTCTTCTTTCCCTGATCATATGATTGGTGCATCCACTGTCTAGCACCCATTTAGATCCACCAGAGGAATAGGCCTGCAAAAACAAATCATGCCTTGGTTTTAGGTACCCAAGCTTGCTTGGGTCCTTGGAGGTTAGTTACAATGCATTTGGGCACCCACACATGAGACTTGGTGTTCCCATGGCGTGGCACAACATAATGATCATAAACCTTGCCAAAGTTATTTCTCATTAACACATAGGAGGCATCAAAAGTTTTAAACAATAGCTGTTGTTGTTTGTATACAGGACTAGTCTGGGGGGTCGGACTTGTCCGGAGGACTGGACTTGTCTGGACACCGACCGGACTAGTCCGGTGCAGTTACAGTCTTAATTTGTGACTTTCCAGTTTGAGAGGGCCTTCCTTTCACAAAGCTAATCCTCTCCTTGTTATTCTTATGTCTTCTAGCATGTTGCTTTTCACAATAAGAATAACCAATGCCATATTTGACATTTGGAGTTGTTTTGACCAAGTATGCACTACATGCATATTTGACCTTCTCCTTGTCAAATATGCCACTTTGGGCAGGATGTTTTTCCTTTGTAGAAGTTGGCTTATCCTTCAAACTAGTGTCACTTTTCTTACATGTGCAAGCATGAGCAAAATCAGTTTTAGTTAGTTGAGAAGGTGAAATCGAAGAGTAGGAAGGTTCACTTAGCTTGAGTGACTCAACCTCCACTTCAAGGATCTTGTTGACCTTGATCATGTCAGCAAGTTGGTCCTTGATGGTGGCATTTGAGTCTGTTAGCTCTAAGCAAGTTTCCTTGCTCGAAGCTAACTCAAGCTCTAGTGATTTGCTTCGTTCCTTTTCAAGTTCTAGAAGTTTGTCAAGTTCGACATATTCCTCCTTTTGGGAGATGATCATGTCCTCTTGATGATGTATTAATCTCTCCTTCTCAACAAGTTGATCA
Source organism: Tuctoria greenei (assembly GCA_036927565.1). Taxonomy (NCBI): domain Eukaryota; kingdom Viridiplantae; phylum Streptophyta; class Magnoliopsida; order Poales; family Poaceae; genus Tuctoria; species Tuctoria greenei. The sequence continues at coordinate 56,947,960 of JAYESD010000012.1, forward strand.
AGCAAAAATTTCATTTTAGTAGCAGTTTTCCTATCTAGGCCAATAAGCATGTCCTCATTATCACTATTGAGTTCATCATCGCTAGAATAGGAATGCACGGAAGGTGGTTTAATGGTTACCTTGCGTTTACCTTCCTTTGCCATAAGGAAAGTGCCACCTCCCTTCCATGCGCCAAGTGTGGGGAAAAGGGTAGACTTCTTGGATGTCTTCTTGATGGCTATGCTAGCCATCTCTTCTTCTTCGGACGATGAGGACTCATCATTTGAGACCCATTCCTTTCCGATGTGCGCTTTTTCGGCTTGTTTATTCTTCTTGAAGAACTTCTTGGGTTGAGGCTTGGCTTCTTTGGTCTTCTTCTTGTTCTCCTCATATGGGCAGTCAGCTACAAAGTGGTTGTATTCACCACAATTATAGCATGCCCGCCTCAACTTTGGCTTCATTCTTTCCTTGTACTTTCCTTCGCTTGAATTTGTACCTTGTCTCTTTTTCATTATTCTCTTTAATTTCTTCATGAACAATATCATGTCTTCTTCATCCAATTCACTGCTTTCGTCGTCACTATCTTCCTCTAGTTGTGCATCTCTATCTTCTTTGGATAGGGGCTTGAGAGTGGACATCAAAGCAAATCCTTTCTTCTTTGCCGAAGTGAGGTCGGCAATCTCCTTGACATGTTTTGCTTGTTTTTCCATCATCTCAAAGTTGATGATCTTCCCAAGCAGTTCATCCGGAGTCAACCTTTTGTATCCGGGGCTTTCTCTGATCATGGAGCATAGTGTGACGTTGCGAGGCATAAAAGCTCCAAGGATGAGTTTACCACCTCGTGGTCATTCCACTTCTTACTTCCTTAGGATCTGATCTTGTTGACGAGTGTCTTTAATCGATTGTACATGTCTTGGGGTGACTCGTCTTCCTCAATTGCAAATATTCCTAACTTGCCTTCCATCATCTCGATTTTTGCTCCACGCACATGTCGGTCACCTTCATATGCAATTTGTAGTGTGTCCCATATCTTCTTTTCAATTTCGAGTCCATCCACCTTGGTGAACTCGTACCGACTGAGTGAGAAGGTAATTACGGCCGCGGCTTGAGCATTTCGATGAATTGCCTTCTCTTGGCTGGGGGTGAGCTCTTCGTCGTCGTCCAAAATATCTATCCCTGTGCACACGATATGCCACAAACTTGGATTGAGGGAAATTAGATGCATTTTCATATTTTGCCTCCACATTGAGTAATCATTTCCATCGAAGTGTGGGGCTTTTCCAAGTGGGATAGATAAATAATGATTGCTATTGGAATTGAGATGATCATAGTTAAAAGGATATCGGGAGTAGTCGGTGTGACTACTCCCCTTCTTCTTCTCTTCCACTTTTACTTTCCCTTTGGAAAGTGTCTTCTTTCTTAGGTGCGCATTTAGCTCCAGCGTCTCCTCATCATCGTCCTCGAAGTCTTGAATGGCTTCGAGGAGTTTCTCCATCTTGAGGTTCTTTTGATCATCAACCTTCTCTTGGTTCTTGATCTTGTGGGTGTCCTTCATGTCCGACATGATTTCCTTCGAGCGATTAGTCTCTTTCTTGAAGAACCTGCTCTGATACCAATAGAATGTGGCCTAGAGGGGGGGGGGTGAATAGGCCTTTTTGAAAATTGTCAGATCCTGCAACACTTAACAACCAGTTCAAAACCAGAGAAATCGGACTAGTCCAGTAAAGTGCGGACTAGTCCGGTGTATAAGGACTAGATTGATTAGGTTTGATCGATTAACTTTGTTCTTCAATATATGCAGCAGAAGTATACGATTAAACAAAGTGTCACAAGTTTAAGAATCAGGTTATATCACAAATCAAACTTATACTTGATATTTCAACGTAAAGTAATCAAAATTAGTTTGTAACCCTAGATTGATACAAAGTAAGAACAATGAACACAACAGAGAACACAAGAGATTTATCATGTGGTTCGGGTCCCACAAAGGCAACCTACATCCACGTTGAGGAGCCCACAAAAGGACAAGGTCTTCTCCAACCCTACCCTCGTCAGATCGCCACGAAGGCCAATCCTCTTCCACTTATCTCAAAAGGGTGAATAACCGAATTCAATGGGCTTTCTCACACGTTGAGAGCTCCCTTGGATTACAACACAAAATACCACCAATAACACACTCAAAAGATTACAATTAAAACGTGGGAGTGTGTTAGAGAATCAAACCAAAAGCTCAATGTGGTGTTGAATGTGTCACGCCAATGAACTAGAGTGAATCCTCAAAGGATTGATCTTTGTTGCGCTTAATTTCGTGGAGAGATGTAGTTTTTGAGGCTCTTGGGAGGTGTGATGGCGCTAGGGTTTGAGAGAGTGTAAAATATGGCCGTACAACTCTATTTATACGGGTTTCTAAAAGTAACCGTTAGGGTTCAGAAAGATCGAACTAGTCCGTGGTGGTCACCGGACTAGTCCGTTGTGCTGTGTGTCGCAAACCCTAAGTTTTCCGAAATATCGGACTAGTCCGGCTAGGAACGGACTTGTTCGATTTCGCTACTGGAAATCTTCGGACTAGTCCGATAGTCATCGGACTTGTCCGGGCATGTGAAACCCTAAGTGTATAGGATGACAAGTCTGCACTAGGAGGACTTGTCCGATTCAGACCAGAGGGTATTTCGGATTAGTCTGTGCAAACATCGGACTTGTCCGATTCGGATCAGAAAGAATATCGGACTAGTTCGGTTGAGATCAGACTTGTTCGATTTAGTGTGACTTGTGAAGTGTTTTGAGGACTAGTCCGCACTGGGGAGGACTAGTCCAATTCTAGTCAGAAAGGATATCGGACTAGTCCGATGGATATCAGACTTGTCCGATTTCGTGCAGAAAGGATATCGGACTAGTCCGGTGTTAGTCGGACTAGTCCGGTCCTGTGTAACTTTGTGCAATGTGTGTGTTTAATTGTGATTGAGCTCTTGGGATGTGTTTTCTTAACACACTCCATACACAATGTTCTACTATTTTTCTTCCTTGAGCTCATTTCCACTTTGCTCCTCATTCTTCCTTCTTTTTGGCACTTTTCTCATTTTCCTATTAAAATCCTACACTCATCTCAACAAAGAGGTTTGGATCCCAATTGCTTGTCATAAAACATCCAAAACCCACAAGGGAGTCCGAGATGCACTTTCAAAAGTCAAAAATGCCTGGGATCCCTAGTGAAGTGATCGAGCACAATCTAAAGATCTATCCCGATGCTCGGCCTGTACATCAGAAGCCTCGGAAGCAATCAGTAGAGCGACAGAACTTCATACATCAAGAAGTGAAGAAGTTGCTCGAAGTTGGATTCATCCAAGAAGTCTTCCACCCAAAATGGCTGGCAAACCCAGTCGTTGTTCCCAACACCGGCAGGAAGCTTCGGATGTGTATCGACTACACTACACTGAATAAGGCATGTCCAAAAGATCCATTCCCACTACCTACAATAGATTAGATAGTGGATTCCACCTCCGGGTGTGAATTACTGTTTTTCCTAGACGCATATTATGGGTATCATCAGATCAAAATGTCTAGGGAAGATGAAGAGCATACCTCCTTCATCACAGTAGATGGATTATATTGTTATACTGCCATGCCGGTCTCAAAAACGCTGCTTCAACATTTGTACGAGCTATGTACAAAACTTTTGAAGAGCTCATCAGAGACGTAGTGGAAGTGTATGTCGATGACATCGTCGTCAAGATCAAGAACAAGGAGTCATTCCTTGACACCTTACAAGCTGTCTTCGACATGTTGCGAGTCACTCGCATGAAGCAGAACCCGAACAAGTGTGTCTTTGCTGTTAGCTCCGAAAAACTTCTTGGTTTCTTGGTGAACCACCGAGGAATAGAAGCAAATCCGGCGAAGATAAAAGCTATAGAATACACGCGGCCACCAGCCCGCATCAAGGACGTCCAGAAGCTGACTGGATGTCTAGCTGCCCTGAGCCTGTTCATCTCAAGACTGGCGGAACGGGCGCTACCCATCTTCAAGCTATTGAGGAAGTTCGGACCATTCCAATGGTCTGAAGAAGCAGAAAAGGCATTCCAGGAGCTGAAGTAGTCCCTCACCACTCTACCAACCTTGGTAGCTCCAAATCCTGGTGAGCCATTACTGCTTTACATTTCTGCAACTGATGAAGTTGTCAGCATGGTCCTGGATACGGAAAGACCAGAATCATGTCCAGTTCAGGAATCTAGACCCCTTCGGGAGGGTCCAGAGCTACCTGAAGTCGAGTCTGGGTCCCAGCTCCCAGACCTGGATCCTCAAGGCGAGAGGCCAGAGGATCCACCTCCTTCTAGTGGAGAAGTCATTGTTGCTGAGCAACAAGATTCGAACCCCTCCGAGAAGGTCCGGGTCGCTGCAGAAGAAGCTCCGGGTTCCTCCACCAGGAATCCGAAGGTCCCCGAACAAGGTCCGGACCCCTCTCAGAGGGTCCGGGATGATGAGGAGGAAGCTCCAAGCCCCTTCTGGATGGTCCGGACAGTCCAATGCCCAGTGAAGTTCAACAGCGAAGTACTCCATGACGCCAATACTTGGTACCTGGAGGTGCATAACCTGCTCTACGCAGTTCATATTGCCTCTAGGAAGCTCCGACACTACTTCCAAGCTCAGAAGATTTCAGTGGTAACCTCTTATCCACTGCGTGCAATCTTGCATAATCCCAACTCTATTGGGAACATTGCAAAGTGGGCGGCGGAACTTGCCGAGTTCAATCTTGAATTCGTCTCAAGACAAGCAATCAAGAGTCAAACATTGGCGGACTTCGTGGGGGAATGGACCCCCTCTCCATCAAATCCTGGGGACCCCGGTGAGAAGAAGCTAGAACCCAAGGTTCTGGTCTTCATCGAGCCTCACTGAACTCTCTACTTCGACGGCTCCGTGCAAAAGCAGGGGGCCCGAGCTGGAGTCCTTCTCCTCGCTCCGATCGGGTAGAAGGTCAAATATATGGTTCACCTTGACTTCAAGGTGACCAACAACATGGAGGAGTATGGAGCACTGATCTATGGGCTCAAGGTGGCACTATCATATGGTGTCAAGCAGCTGTTGGTAAAGGGTGATTCACAGCTTGTTGTAAAACAAGTCAAAGGTGAATGTTGGTGCAATAATCCTCAACTAGCTGCATACCTACATGATGTCCAAAAGCTTCAAAAGGAATTTGACGTCCTGGATCTCTGCCATGTCCAGCGTCTCACCAACACTGAAGCTGACGAACTCTCGATGACAGCATCAACCGAAGATCCGGCTCCCGACGGAACCTTCGTCCGTAGGTTGTCTAAACCTACCGCTCAGCCTGCCGAACTGAGCGAAGGGGGCGAGACCAGCACCTCGAAGCTGGCGGCCCCGATGGCCCTATTACCATGGCGTCCATCAAGGGTCGTAGGTGCTGCCGGAAGCTCCGAGCAACCCAGCACGCAAGACTCCAATCCTCAAGTTAGCTCCAATGCATGGATCTCAAAGATCCGGATCTACTTGATAAACAATTTTCTTTCCAGAAGATAATTTATCCCCTGATTGGATAGTCAGATTGGCTAAAAGATACACACTGGTAGAAGGGGATCTCTACCGGCGTGGTGCCAACGGCGTCCCAATGCGGTGCATTACAAGGGAACAAGGCTGCAAGCTCCTCGCAGAAATCCATGGAGGCGAGTGTGGGAACCACGCATCTTCCCGCACGCTGGTCGGTAAAGCCTTCCGGCATGGCTTCTGCTGGCCTACGGCGCTCCAGGATGCAACTGAGCTTGTGAAGAAATGCGAAGCATGCCAGTTTCATGCAAAGCAAATTCACACACCAGCTCAGCCTCTACAAATGATACCTCCTACATGGCCTTTCACTGTGTTGGGGATTGATTTCTTGGGTCCCTTCCCAAGAGCCGTCGGAGGTTACAAGTTCCTGTATGTTGCCATTGACAAGTTCACCAAATGGCCAGAAGCAACTCCAGTTGTGACAATAAACAAGCAATACGCTATCAACTTCTTCAGTCCCTTGTATGCAAATTTGGAGTCCCAAACAAGATCATAACTAATAATGGGACCCAGTTCACAAGCTCTGCATTCCATGGATATTGCGAAGACCTCGGCATTCAGGTGAGCTATGCTTCTGTTGCTCACCCGGCAAGCAATGGCCAAGCTGAGAGAGCAAATGCAGAAATCCTAAAAGGACTGAAGACGCGCACATATGAGCGCCTGAAAAAACATGGAGCCAACTGGATCGAAGAGCTTCCGCCCACACTGTGGGCCAACAGGACAACTCCAAACCGGTCAACTGGAGAGACACCCTTCTTCCTGGTGTACGGAGCTGAAGCAGTCCTTCCTCCAGAAATAACCTTGGGTTGCTCCGGGTCCGGACCATCGACGATGCCACGTAGGACCAGCTCCGGCGTGAAGACCTTGACCTTCTTGAAGAGGGAAGGTGCTGAGCAGCTGTTCGGAATGCCCGATACCGCCAAGCTCTTCGGCGCTATCGCCAATGGCATGTTCACAGCCGACAGCTCAAGGAAGGCGATCTGGTGCTACGGAGAATAAAAACTCGCGAATGGTTAAACAAACTCTCTCCCACCTGGGAAGGACCTTTCCGAGTGATCAAAGTATCCCGTCCTGGATGCGTTCGCTTGGCAACTAAGGATGGAAGACCTCTCCCTAATCGTTGGAACATTGAGCACCTCCGTATGTTATACACTTAATATCACGGAGGCGAGTCTGTAGTTACATGTGGTGTATGTTATAGAGTCATTGTACAGAGTCAGGTAGCTCCTTCGGGAGAACAATCGGACCTTCCCGCGAAGGACCGCAAAGTTCAGGCAACACTTGTCACAATCTCAGAACTAAAAGTGCAGCTAGCTACCTTGGGTCAAACGAGAAACGAAACACACTTAGTCTGGTTCCATACCCTAAGAGTGTACATGTTTCCCCTGTACACCAGACCTATAATGGAAGACATGATTGTGTGTAAACAGACTCCACGCGCATTTATTTTGTACAGGCTCAATATATTTTTATTTTTCTCTTTCTTGTCTATAACAAAGTTGTGCAATTCTTAAGAAACATTAGCTCAACCAGTTCATATATAATTCAAGTCGCATTGTCAATTTTTCTGGGTCTAAACATTGTTAATGGTCTAATTGTCTAAATGCCGCAAGGCCAATCTAAGGCCAGAGTGTGCTATCGACTTAGCTTAGTCATGCACCCTAAGTACTCCACTCTACCTACACCCCGGCAGGCCGAAGTAAGGCAAGTACAGAAACGATTGGAACTGGAGAAAACAAGCCAGTGCACTTGATTGTATTTAGAATTGTGTTCGACCTAAAACTTTTTTGGAAATAGTAAGTCGCAATTGAGTTATAGATAGGAAACGAATTTTACTGTTTTTCTTGACTTCAGTGTGTAGGAAAAACAAAGATCTCATGGTGATGGTGAATTAAGACGGAGCTATTAAAGCTCCGACATCCCCTAAGGTGGCTTGTTGTTGATAGTTTAACATGAATAGCAAGTGTTGCTGGAGATACTAAGTTCCAGAAAAGCTAGGGGGCCAGCCGTCAACGTGAAGAAAAGATGGTGGGAAGAGTCCAAAGTGGGGCTGCTGTCGACGCACCGCGTGTTGACGGTGGTCGCTGCCGGATCTACCAAGCTCCGACAACCCCAGAGGACTTGCTATCAACACTCTACATGTTGATGGAGACTGCTACCGAAGCTACTAAGCTCCGACGATGATCACTGTCGGAGCTACTAAGCTCCGACAACCTCAGGGGGCCTCTACTATCGAAGACTTCGAACCTACGCTCTACATGTTCAAAGCACGCAAGTCTACAACAACTGTTACATCCTCTTGGTACATGTTCACAATCAAATTGTGTACATCTACCAGGGGGCCAAGTGAGACAGAGGTGTTGAAGACAAAAAATGAAATTCATAAAAAACTTGAATTTCATTCATCAGGAGACAAGAGATTACAAAATTGGAGAAAAAGAAGAGAGGATACAAGCGAGAGCTACAAAGAGATAGTCCTAGACCATATGGAAGAACGAAGCGACCTTCTGGGCAACCTCCGACACGCCGGCTTGGGCGGCATCTCCCTCTCCGTCGATGGGGCCTTCAAGCACTAGGTCCAGTGGGAACTGAGGGTCCCGACTTGTGTAGCACATCAGCACGTATTCTATGACATTCTTCGCCAGGGATTTTCCCTCGGTTTCCCGCTGGTCCGCGATTACATCGCCCATTTTGGTGAGCTTGTTGCCTGTCGAACTCAACATCTGCATTGCCTGGTCCATCTCCGGCTCTGGATCATCCGGACGCACGGGACTAAAACCCATCGGCGTCAACGCATCGTTGGCTTTGCCGAGGGAGTCCCAAACTTTTTGGTACTCTGCAACCCTCGAGCCTCGCATCTCCTCCAAGGATCTTCTGGTCGCCGCAAGCTCCGAATTCTTCCGGGCAAGGCGCTCAACCTCTTTGGCGTTCTGCTGAATCTTTTCAGCAACCTGCCTTTCGAGCTTACTAAGCTCCTCCTCCTGGAGGTGGATCTTGTTCCGGCTGTCGACCAGGTCCTCCTCCCGGCCCCACACCTTCTTCTCCCTATCAGCAATTTCATCCTCCCTTTTGTGGAGGTCCTGTCCTCGCTGCCAGACCTCCTTCTCTTCTTTCTCGCAGCGCTCATCAAGATTCTTGGTACGCTCTGCGAGACTCTTGTCACCCAGAGTCAGCCTCTGAGTGAGCTCCTCCTCCCTCTTCACGAGGTCATCCCGCAGCTCTAGGAGTTTTTGCTCTTCATCTTTGAGCTTTCTCTCCCGCTCCTCAAGAGCCTCCCGGCGCTTGACGAGGCTGTCGTGGATGGCGTCGAGCCTCTCTTGGCGATTACTCGCTACATTGTTAGCAGCTACAGCCTGTTCGTATATGGCCCAAGACTGGTTGTCAAGGGATCGCGTCATGCTTTCCCTCTCGTCCAGCAGCTGGCCCCAGTACTCCATCTGGGCCTTCTTCTTCTTCACCCACTCCCTTTTGTCAGCCAGCCTAGTTTGCACCAGCTTGGTCTCGAACTGGAGTCGGTTGCACCACCTCCTAAGGGTTTGACGCTCCTCCTCGAGGGACTTACTATCGTGGAAGGAGGCCAACTACACTTGATGAAGGCTGTAGTAGGCGATGTCGATAGACAACGACAAAGGGATCGGCTGCGGACCTGCCGGGGTCCTCTCCGCTAGCTCCAGCGGGTTCTCCATAACAAAAATCGGGTCCCACTCTACGAGAGAGGTCCCCTGGGCTTCCACGGCACTAGGGCCACCCTCCGGGATAGCCTCGACCGCTGCCGAAGAAGGTCCTGCAATAGAAGTTTCGACCTTCGGAATTGGCTCCGAAGGTCCCGCCGCCATGTCATCAACAACTGGTCCCTCAGGCAGGGGGCCGGCAGCTTCATCTCGGCACTCTAGCTGAGGCGCAGGCATCTCTGGGACCACCACCTTCGGGGCAGGAGTTGAAGATTCGGCCGGAGCTGAAGCCACTTCCGGCTCCGACGCTAGCGCCTCTTCCACCGCTGGCTCAGGCACTGGCACTTTGACCATCAGGGGCTCGGGCGTCGGATCCTCTGCAGCAACCGGCTTAGGCGCCAAGACTTCTTCGATGACCGACTCTACCGCCGAAGCTTCATCAACACCCGGATCTACAGCCGGGGCTTAATTAACACCCGACTCTAACGCTGAGGCCTCATCAACCACCTGCTCCGTTGTCGGGGCTTCAACAACATCCGACTCTAGAGCCGGGACTGCAGCTACCTCTGGCTCTGAGGCCGGAGCATCCGTCATCTCAGCATCCAAACACGGAGCTTCAACCTCCAGGGCTAGTGCCGCTGGTACATCTTAATTCCGTGGTCCGGCGCTACCACGAGAGCTTCTGGAGATGAGTCGAGGTCCAGGACCACGACAGCCGGCGTCGGAGCTGTCGCAACCTCAGTCACCTCTTAAGGCTGCGTTGGGATTGGAGCCGTTTCTTCCGCCTGTACAACCTCAGCTGCTGCTACAGGAACCGGAGCTTCAGGCCCTTTCTTGGGCACTGTGTGGATTAAGGACGAAGAAACTCAAAACACAGTTACAACAAAAAACAATCAAATGAGGTAAAAAACCAAATTTACCTCGGAAGGCTTCTGCTCCATCTAGCGTGGAACCTCTTCCCCAGACGCTCGGGGCCGGACCCTGTCGCCATTGGCGTGGTAGCTCCGGAAGGTTCCCCAGAGCTTGCTGCTGCCGTAGGCATCACCTCGGTTGAGGACTCCCTCGACTGAGAACGACCCCCAAAACTGGAGCCCTCAACAGGCCCTGGTACCGGAGCCACATGGCCGGAGCTAGCACCCAGGGAGATGCTGATGCTGGTGTGGTTTCTGCCACCGAAGACCTCTGCCAGGGAGAAGGAGTCGTCATGGAAGGAGCAGGTCTCACGGACCTCCCGTCGGCATGTTTCAGCTTCCTCTTACAGCTCGAGGGCTCGGCCAACTCCTTGCCCTTGCCTGCAACTTCGGTTCTTGGCTTTGGGGCGGGAGCGGAGCCGCCTTCAGAAGCTCCAGGGATTGCCACCTTGGAGGTTGATCGCTTCTCCACCAAGCCCAAGTCATCCAACAGCGGCAACTTCCTCCGAAGATCTCTGCACTCCTCTGGTATCATATTCAAAGGCAGGAAGGCCACCGGTGGAGACACGTCGCCAGGGGCGATGTTCCCAGGCTGGAACTTTTTGAGTTTGGTCTTCAAGGCTTCACCAGTCAAGTTGGTGTCCAAGCCGACCTCAGTGTGGTTAGTGTCCATCTCACTGTTGAAGGCCCAGGCAGGTCTGCTCCTAGCCCTCAACGGGGCCCACCCGTTCGTCAAGAAGTTGCCGAAGACCATCTGCGGGGTCACCCCACCTTTGACACATTCCTGAATTCTGTCTAGGATGGGCCTGTACTCCCTCGACAGCTCCGGCACGTCACTCCAAGTGTCGGTGTCAACACGAGGAATACCTTCAGGCAGCTCTAGCCTCTCGTGTCCCTCGACGGTGATGACCACCCAGTCTTTCTTGCAGTCGTCCCACTTGCCGGATCGGAAGGACCTCAGGTACTTGAGGGGAGAGTTTTTCCGCTTCACAAAGTAGTAGAAGTCGATGAACTCATCAATCTTCCAGGTCGGGTGGATAGTGAAGAAAGTCCGGAACAACTCCACGCAAGGGGGCACGCCAACCCACATCTCGCAAAAGTGGATGAAAGTCGCCACTAGCAAGATTGAGTGGGGGCCCAGATGGTGGAGAAGCATCAAAAAGAAAGTGGAGAAAGGTGGGATCAAACCCACCATGGCGTACCCAAGGAAGTACACCATATCTCTGGCTCGTGAATGTCGTTGTCAATGGAGTCACTGGACCATCCCATTCAGGTCCGGACCCTGGACAACTCCTTCTTGCTCCCGGTGCAGCTCCTGGGGAGTCCCAACTTCCTCGCGGCACAGCGTGGCGAGAGAGGAAAAGCGAGCAAAAGTTTTGAGGATTTGAGCGCAAGTTCGAATGAAGGCGTAAAGAATCCCCAAACGGTGCATGCTTTCCTTCTTAAGTAAGCCCCCGCAATGCTTGGATGGAAACCGCAGAGGAGCCGACGATACAATTCGAAAACTTCACCCAGCCAATGACAAGGGGGTCCAGGGCCACCCCGACGATCAAGTCGAGGTCCTTACCCTAGGCAAACGGTTGTCATCATGAAAGGTTGGAAGCCCGAGGGCGGCGGCCTGACAGGGCACGCAGAACCGATACGGTTTTTGTATCAGGAACCAGCGACCTTCAATTGCGTGAGAACCACATGCTCATATCTCACCTGCCGCATCCTGGATATGCCACGCGGCGTTGGTTTAACTACGAACTACCGCCAACGGCACATCCGAAGACCCTTGAAGACACGACTCAAAAACCGAAGGATGGACCCACCTCCAGCAGAACGACTTCATCCAAAAGGTCTCTCCCACAGGTGGGCCCAGGGGGCCATTGTCAGTACCCTGCGTACCATATACCCCTTGGGACTACAAAAAGACCAAAGGAACATCACCTGTCTGAGTTGAAGACCAGCGAAGGCCCTACGTGTCATACGTGATCGGACCTGCCTCCCATCTATGGTTAGTCCCAGTGCTGCCACGTGTATACTGCAACCGAACCTACATCCCACACATGGGATTGTTCCGGGCTAAGCACCTGTGCGGCACCCCCAGACCTAACCCCCGGCAGATGGAAGCTCCGGTACCAACACGTGTACATCTACACCGGACCTACCCATCCCAGACGGAAAGCTCCGAAGCTGCCACGTGTCCAACCGCCATACCTTTAGCCTCAACAATCAAACTGGTGGACCCCCAATGGCTCGAATCTTCAAGGGGCAATCAAAGACTTCAAGACCCGATTAAGTGTCATTAATACCACATTAATGACACACGATCCGAAGACCCTTAACACTAGTAACGGCACTGTCAAGGCCCGTTACCACGCTATTAAGGGTAATTAACCTCATTAATTGTGTATTAAGCATCAGTAACTGCCAGGGCCACATGTCGAGCCAGGCTAACGGTGTAACGACCAGTCCTTGTACTATAAAAGGACTGGTCGAACGATACAAAGGGGCTCTCCTCTCTCTCGATCCCTCAATCTCTCGACTCTTAGACACTCTAAGACTTAGCTCTGACACATGCTCACGAGCGATCAGAAGCTTAGTACAACAACCACACACCCCGTGGAGTAGGGTATTACGCTTAGGCGGCCCGAACCACGTAAATCCTCGTGTCTATCTGCCATCGTGTTCTAAATCTCTGCGCACCCAATATTGAACTGGATACTCTGCGGGCTACATACAGTAGTACCAAGAGAATTGTCGGAACCACACTCTGACAAAGGGAATTCACGGTTCGGTGTTAAGAGGAAGCTTGCTCCCCGATTTATTGGTTCGTTTCCTATCACGGAGAAGTGCGGATCCGTAGCCTATTTGCTAGAATTACCAGTGACCCTCGCTGATGTACATGACATTTTTCACGTGTCACAGCTACGAAGATGTCTCAAGTACACCACTGCTGTCCGCACTGAAGAAATTGAAAGGTTGCAATGGGATTTCACCTACACTGAACATCCGGTTCAAATTATTGAAAAAAAGGACTTGCTCCACAAGAAATCGAACTTTGTGCTTTTACAAAGTATTGTGGATCAACCATACAGCTGAAGAAGTGACATGGGAAAGCGAGGATTATCTCCGATCAAACTATATGGATTTGCTATCATCATATATCCGGTAATCCTCCTTCCTTCATGCCTTTTACTCACAATCTCGGGGTGAGATTCATTTAAGGTGTGAGGGATGTAAAAGCCCTAAAATTTTTGTGTTCATCTCAGATATGAAATGCAAGGTTGTATAAGAAATTAAAATGGCAATGGAAAAGTCAAATTAGCTCAAACCCGAAATGAGAGATTTAAAAATTCAAATATAGCTCCAACTCAAACGTTGTCAAATTTCAAAATGGAGTTGTCCACTAAATTCCAAATAGCCAAGTTGCAAATGTTCATAATTTTTGAAGGCTATTGACTATCTATTTCAATTAGTGCATTGAAATCCCTTGGAATATAAATTCAAATCTAAATTTGAATGAAACTTTATCAAATGAGGAATTGGATTTCAAACTCGAATTCATACAATTGATTTAGTCTACCCACAAATACCTGGCTTTTTTGGAGCAATATTGGTAGAGGAATTGATTGACCAGAGGGGGAGGGGGGAAAGAGTGGGACCCACCTTTCAACTTCACAAGAGGAGAACCGCCTCTGTTCTTTTGTTCATAGGGCGCCATGGAATTTTCGCATGTTGCCAGCGAGTGCTTCTATTCTCCACGGAAACCAGGGATATTTCCTCCTCCTTATCCCTGCCTGGTGCATGCTCCCTGGTCACAATGAAGTTTCTACTCTTTTCCTCAGTCCTAAAAAGCAAAGGGCTCTATTTTTCTGTGGCGCTGGCGCTAAACTCGGTTGAACGATGGAACTCCACTGTTGGGCAGTGATTCACCCCTGCGCAGGCCACTGAGCAAGCACATCGCTCTCCTCTTCCTCCTCGACGCAAGAAATCGACGGTCCGGCAGTACCACAAGAGCTTCCGGGGATGAGTCGAGGTCCAGGACCACGACAGCCGGCGCCGGAGCTGTCGCAGCCTCAGTCACCTCTTGAGGCGGCGCTGGGATTGGAGCCGGAGCTTTCACCTATACAACCTCAGCTGCTGCTGCAGGAACCGGAGCTTCAATGCCTTTCTTGGGCACTCTGTGGATTAAGGACGAAGAAACTCAAAACACAGTTACAACAGAAAACAATCAACTGAGGTAAAAAAACCAAATTTACTTTGGAAGGCTTCCACTCCAGCTAGCGCGGAACCTCTTCCCCGGACGCTCGGGGCCGGACCCTGTCGCCACTGGTGTGGTAGCTCCGTAAGGTTCCCCGGAGCTTGCTGCTGCTGTCGGCGTCGCCTCGGTTGAGGCCTCCCTCGACTGAGAAGGACCCCCGGAACTGGATCCCTCAATAGGCCTTGGTACCGGAGCCACATGGCCAGAGCTAGCACCCCAGGGAGATGCCGATGATGGTGTGGTTGCCGCCACCAAAGACCTCCTCCACCGGGGAGAAGGAGTCGTCGTGGAAGGAGCTGGTCTGACAGACCTCCCGTCGGCATGTTTCAGCTTCCTCTTACGGCTCGAGGGCTCAGCCAACTCCTTGCCCTTGCCTACGACTTCGGTTCTTTGCTTTGGGGCGGGAGCGGAGCCGCTTTCGGAAGCTCAAGGGATTGCCACCTTGGTGGTTGATCGCCTCTCCACCAGGCCCATGTCATCCAATAGCGGCAACTTCCTTCGAAGCTCTCTCCACTCCTCTGGTATCATATTCAAATGCAGTAAGGCCGCCGTTGAGACACGTCACCAGGACTGATGTTCCCAGGATGGAACTTCTTGAGATGGGTCTTCAAGGCTTCACCGGTCAAGTTGGTGTCCAAGCCGACCTCAATGCGGTTGGTGTCCATCTCACCGTTGAAGGACCAGGCAGGCCCGCTCCTAGCCCTCAGCGGGGCCCACCTGTTCATCAATAAGTTGCCGAAGACCATCTGCGGGGTCACCCCACCTTCGACACATTCCTAGATTCTGTCTAGGATGGGCCTGTACTCCATCGACAGCTCCAGCACGTCACTCCAAGTGTCGCTGTCAACACGAGGAAGACCTTCAAGCAGCTCCAACCTCTCATGTCCCTCGACGGTGATGACCACCCAGTCTTTCTTCCAGTCGTCCCACTTGCCGAAAGGGAAGGACCTCAAGTACGTCAGGGGAGAGTTTTTCTGCTTCACAAAGTTGTAGAAGCCGATGAACTCATCACTCTTCCCGGTCGGGTGGACGGTGAAGAAAGTCCAGAACAACTCCACGCAAGGGGGCACGCCCACCAACATCTCGTAAAAGTGGACGAAAGTCGCCACTAGCAAGATTCAGTGGGGGCCCAGATGGTGGAGCTGCAGACTATGGAAATCAAGCAGCATCGGAAAGAAAGTGGAGAAAGGCGGGATCAAACCCACCATGGCGTACCCAAGGAAGTAGACCATATCTCTGGCTCACTCCTTCTCGAAGGGGAGCTTGATGCAGCGAATGTCATTGTCAAAGGAGTCACTGGACCATCCCATTTAGGTCCGGACCCTAGACAACTCCATCCTGCTCCCGATGCGGCTCCTGGGGAGTCCCAACTTCATCGCGGCACAACGTGACGAGAGAGGAAAAGCGAGCGAAAGTTTGGAGGATTTGAGCGCAAGTTCGAATAAAAACGTAAAGAATCCCCAAACGGTGCGCGCTTTCCTTCTTAAGTAAGCCCCCGCAATGCTTGGATGGAAACCGTAGAGGAGCCGACGATATAATTCAAAAACTTCACCCTGCCAATGACAAGGTGCGTCGGGGCCACCCCGACGATCAAGTCGAGGTCCTTACCCCAGGCGAACGGTTGTCATCATGGAAGGCAGGAAGCCCGAGGGCGGCAGCCTAACAGGGCGCGCGGAACCGATGCGGTTTTTGTATCGGGAACCGGCGACCTTCAATGCGTGAGAATTGCATGCTCAGATCTCACCTGCCGCATATTGGATATGCCACACGGCGTTGGTTTATCTACGAACTAGCGCCAATGGCACATCCTAAGACCCTTGAAGACACGACTCAAAAACCGAAGGATGGACCCACCTCCGGCAGAATGACTTCATCTAAAAGGTCTCTCCCAGAGGTGGGCCCAGGGGGCCATTGTCGGTACCCTGCGTATCGTATACCCCTTGGGACTACAAAAAGACCAAAGGAACTTCACCTGTCTGAACTGAAGACCTGTGAAGGCCCTACGTGTCATACGGGACCGGACCTGACTCCCATCTATGGTTAGTCCCGGTGGTGCCACATGTATAGAACAACCGAACCTACATCCCACACATGGGATAGCTCCGGGCTAAACACCTGTGCGGCACCCCCGGACCTAACCCCGGACAGTGGGAAGCTCCGGTACCGACACGTGTACATCTACACCGGACCTACCCTTCCGAGACGGAAAGCTCCGAAGCTGCCACGTGTCCAACCGCAGGACCATCAGCCTCAACAATCAGACTGGTGGACCCCCAATGGCTCGAACCTTCAAGGGGCAATCAAAGACTTCAAGAACCGATTAAGTGTCATTAATACCACATTAATGACACACGATCGGAAGGCCCTTAATACCAGTAAAGGCACTATCAAGGCCCGTTACCACGCTATTAAGGGTAATTAACCTCATTAATTGTGTATTAAGCATCAGTAACTGCCAAGGCCACATGTCGGGCCGGGCTAACGGTGTAACGACCAGTCCTTGTACTCTAAAAGGACTGGTCGAACGCTACACAGGGGGCTCTCCTCTCTCTCGATCCCTCAATCTCTCAACTCTTGGACACTCTGAGACTTAGCTCTGACACACGCTCATGAACTCTCAGAAGCTTAATACAACAACCACACACCCCGTGGAGTAGGGTATTACGCTAAGGCGGCACGAACCACGTAAATCCTCATGTCTATTTGCTATCGTGTTCTGAATCTCTGTGCGCCCAATACCGAACTAGAAACTCTGTGGGCTACCAACAAAAGTACCAAGAGAATTGCCGAAACCACACTCCGACAAATGGATTCATGGTTCGGTGTTAAGAGGAAGCTTGCTCCCGGATTTATTGGTCCGTTTGCTATCACGGAGAAGTGCGGACCCCGTAGCCTCTTTGCTGGAATTACCAGCAACCCTCGCTGGTGTACATGACATTTTTCACGTGTCACAGCTACGAAAATGTCTCAAGTACACCGCAGCTGTCCGCAATGAAGAAATTGAAAGGTTGCAACGGGATTTCACCTACACGGAACATCCGGTTCAAATTATTGAAAAAAGGACTCGCACCACAAGAAATCATAATTTGTGCTTCTACAAAGTATTGTGGAGCAACCATACCGCTGAAGAAGTGACATGGGAAAGCAAGGATTATCTCCGATCAAACTATATGGATTTGCTATCATCATATATCCGGTAATCCTCCTTCATTCCTTTCACTCGCAATCTCGGGGCGAGATTCTTTTAAGGTGGGAGGGATGTAAAAGCCCTAAAATTTTGGTGTTCATCTCAGATATGAAATGCAAGGTTATAGAAGAAATTAAAATGGCAAAGGAAAAGTCAAATTAGCTCAAACCCGAAATGAGAGATTTAAAAATTCAAATGTAGCTCCTACTGAAACGTTGTCAAATTTCAAAATGGATTTGTCCACTAAATTCCAAATAGCAAACTTGCAAATGTTCATAATTTTTTAAGGCCATTGACTATCTATTTCAATAAGTGCATTGAAATCCCTTGGAATATAAATTCAAATTTGAATTTGAATGAAACTTTGTCAAATGAGGAATTTGATTTCAAACTCGAATTCATACAATTGATTTAGTCTACCCACAAATACCTGGCATTTTTGGAGCAATATTGGTAGAGGAATTGATTGACCAGAGGGGGAGGGGGGGAAAGAGTGGGACCCACCTTTCAGCTTCACAAGAGGAGAACCGCCTCTGTTCTTTTGTTCAGAGGGCGCCATGGCATTTCTGCATGTTGCCAGCGAGTGCTTCTATTCTCCACGGAAACCAGGGATATTTCCTCCTCCTTATCCCTGCCTGGTGCGTGTTCCCTGGTCACGGTGAAGTTTCTACTCTTTTCCTCAGTCCTGAACAGCAAAGGGCTCTATTTTTCCGTGGCGCTGGCGCTGGACTCGGTTGAACGACGGAGCTCCACTGTTGGGCAGTGATTCACCCCGGCGTAGGCCACTGAGCAAGCAAAGCGCTCTCCTCTTCCTCCCCGATGCAAGAAATCGACGGTTCCGGCTTTGTGCCACGACACCAAGCGAAATAATCCTTGCAGCCTCTGTTCCGAGCTTCCACCATGAGTCTTCGCCGCCCGGATGCCTCAATCTCTTTTCCCTTCGGAAAAACTCACTCCAAGGTTCGCCATAGCACATTCTCCATGCTCCCCGAGCCTCCTGTCCTTTACTATCGCCGGTAAAACAGATTTTGAGTTTTTGCAACGGCCGGTTTAGTAAAACAGGGGTAGAAAACATCGCAATTTGATTTTCATGTTTAATCAATCTTCAATCCTCTTGTTTAGAATAAACCAGAACCATTTGAGAACCTGTAGAATCAAAAAGATCAAAAAGCAATAAAGGAACCACATCGGAATCGGAGTTTTTCTGGCCGCAGCCATTTTCGACCTAGGTCTCCATCGATTCCTACCTTGCAGCCATGTTCCGGCCGACTAGAGCTTGTGTTCGGGTTCCTCGTTGCCAAAGGTGCTTTGGCATCCAATCCCGAGTCGAATTGACCTCCTCGGCGCTGTTCTCACCATGGCCGACGAAGCTCGCCGCTGTCTTGCCGTCGCCCGCCGTATTCAGGCCATTTGGGTGCGTGTGAGGTTGCCAGGCGTGTTGCCCTTGAACTGAAGGTTTGGATGCCCTATTTCCCTCTGCCTATTTGCGCCGTCCGGCATGGGAAACGGCAGGCCCCACCGGTGGCCGGCCGCCCGTAGAGATCTGGCGAGAGGAAGGTGATGACAGTGCGGGCCCACCTGTCAGTCAGGCATTGCCCATTCATGGATCTACTGTAGCTTCGGGATCGTTTGTGATGAGGCAACCACAACCCTGTGGCCTCAGTAATGCCGTGTGCTGACTGGCTGAGTCAGCTCTGGGCCCCACGCGCAGGCATTTAAACTTTTCCCTTTTCCTTTTAAATTTCCAGATTTTGTCCAAAGTTTGAAAATTCGTATCTCCTAGTAGAAGTGTCCAAAAATTATGAAACAAATTTTGTTGGATTCCATTTAAATAGTTAATTGCAGAGGTAAAAATGTATTGGTATGAATATCCCTGTATTTTGCTCCAAAATTCCATAAAGTCAGAACTTTGGGAATTAATTACAGAAAATCCACGTTATGGAAAATTCCCAATTTTGGCCGTAGAATCCTCCATAAATGTATTGATCTTCAATCAACATTTCAGCTTCATTGGACTTTATTCGTTCAGTCAAACTATGTTGCTTTTTCATATGTTCATGAAAATTTTAAAAACAACAGAAACTTTTTCAGAATATTGTAAGAACTTCTAAAATTCATATCTCCATATAGGAAGCTTAGAAAATGTGAAACCAATTTTTCTAGACTTCATTTGACCCTATATACATGAAAACCATAATTTCATGTATGACAAAACTGCAGTTCTTCTAGGGAAATTATGTGAAGCTTAAAGCTTTGTAGATTTTTGTATACCACATTCTGTCATTGTTTTAGCTGAAATTTGGCTAACACCTTTCTTATGACATATGTGGATTTTGGCAAAAATCCCATCTTTATTACAAATTGTATTCACCATATTATGATAGTAGTATGCTTCATATACTTCTATGTCATAATGAAGTTCACAATTTCCTTACTCCGCAAACCAACTTTGGTAAACCCATCGTTTCCACCAGAATTAAAATGCAACCTAGACCCTTTCTGTAGTACTTATACAGCATACTTAGTCATATTAAGATTCATCAAGTTTTCTCTCTTTGCTAAGTCCTAATTCTTATATGTGAATTTCATATCGATAGTTATCGAGACGAGGAACTTAGAGGACTTGGAACAGGGATTTCTTCTGGACGGACCAGCAACTGATCACTTATATACTCTCGCTGACTTCGACTAACTGTTAAGCAAGGAAAGCCTCATTTTGCATTTAAGAGCTTTTATAAAATTTTACTTTGTATCACATTACGTCTTGGAGATTAATTGTGCATTAAGTCTAGATGATTTTGATACTCCACTTGCATAACCAGAGCACCCATGGAGTATTTGGGTATCTGTTAAGTCCTCGTGTAGTTGCTGCTATGCTAAATATTGTATAGAAATCCGATAGAAGTTGAGTAGTTGGAATCTACTCGCGAGATAGGTTTCACCTCACACGGGATTAGTTTATGTTAGAGAATGCCTTATGGAAATGAATATGAGACCGGGCAGGGGGTAGGATGTGTAGCCCTGTCCGTGTCGATTGAGGACCGATCCGTGTGCGGCCCTCTTTGGCAAGTTTGAGCTGTACCAGATGCATACTGGTATATGGGACCCAGGAAACTGATGTAACTAGTAGACCTTGGTCACTACAGGAAACGCTATCACTTACGTCGGCCGGCCGACGTAAATTAAATAACTTACGTCGGACATTAAAAACCGAGGTAAGTTAAATAACTTACATCGGCAGCCGACGTGAGTTAGAAGACCGAGAGCAATAAATGTAAACTTACGTCGGCCTGGACAACTAGCCGACGTGGATAAAGATGCCGACATAAGTAAGGATTAACTTATGTCGGCTGGAAGGATGGCCAACGTAAGATAAATAGGACGACGTCACTTAACTATTTAGCCGACGTAAGTTAAGTATTTTAACCTACCACGCGCGCCTTCTCTTTTCCCTTTCTTACCCGCGCGTGCCGCTTTCCAACCCGTCGCCGCTGCTGAGCTCCTCCGTCGCCGCCGCTTCGCCATCCGTCGTCGCAGCCGCCATCCGACGCCGCCACCGCGCCGCTGCCGCCAGGTATGCTCCTCCCCTCCTCCCCTCCCCTCCCCTCCTCCCCTCCCATCCACCCCTCCCTGACCGCCGGCCCGGCCCCCCACCACCTCCCCGAGCGCCAACATGCCCCCCCCAGCCGATGGCCGCCGTCCGACCCTCCCTCCCCCTCCCCCTCCAACTCCCCTCCCCCTCCCCACCACGGCCGAGCGCCGCCCCCCTTCCCCTCCCCTCCCCAGCCCCCCTCCCCTTCCCCCTCCCCCTCACCTCCCTGGCCCCCCTCCCCTACCCTCCCCCACCCTCACCCTGCTCCGCGCCCCCCACCCCACCCTCACCCTGCTACCCGAGCCCTCCCCCCCAATTGAAAGTCAAATTTCAATTTGAATTGAAATCAAATTCAATTTTGCATTTGAAATTTTTAAAATTTTGCAGAAATTGCTTAATTATTTATTTAATTATGGTTAAGTGGTTAATTTTATTTAAATTTGCTTAAGTGGTTTATTTTATTATGCTTAATTTGCATAATTATGCATAACTAAGCTTAAGCGGTTTATTTAATTATGCTTAATTTGCTTATTTTCGCTTAATTTGCTTAATTATGCTTAGGTGGTTTATTTAATTATGTTTAGTTAAGCTTAAATTGCTTAAGTTGGTTTAATTATGCTTAAGTGGTATAGGGGTGGGCAGAGGAGATCGGGGCGGCGGCGCAACTGGTGCGTCATGCAGCATGCGGAGGAGTTCGCGTAGAGAGGAGCTCGCGTCGGCGGAGGAGCTCGAGGCGATGGGCAGCACACAAAAGAAGCTCGCGGTAGCGCTGAACTGAGAAACGCGGTATAT
The DNA here is from genome assembly GCA_036927565.1 of Tuctoria greenei. Classification (NCBI taxonomy): domain Eukaryota; kingdom Viridiplantae; phylum Streptophyta; class Magnoliopsida; order Poales; family Poaceae; genus Tuctoria; species Tuctoria greenei. The sequence continues at coordinate 56,969,894 of JAYESD010000012.1, forward strand.
TTTGTCGTTGAACATAGTTATTAAGGCGTCGCTTTAGCATCGATAAAGCCACGCTAAAGCGGTAAGGCACTCCAGCATCGAAAGGCGTCCCTATCGCCTTGCTTTCTAGGGTAAGGCGACGGCAACGGCCTGGGAAGCTGGCAGTGGTAGGGAAAGCCGGCGCTGAAGGAGCACGCGGATCTGTCGTCTTAAGTCGCCTTACTTCCTTAAGAACGTCAATGACCCGCGATTGCGTGGACGATGGAAATGGATGTGGAATTGTCATCTAAAACCAACTTTCCTCTCACTCTTTCTCTAGTTCTTTCCTCTCTTAAATGACCTCAAAATGAAAATGAGCAACATAGCCTATAGCAATGTATTACCCGTTTCGGATCGGCACGTCTCACATGCCATTGGCATGTGAGACGTGCAGGTTTGGAATTGTCCCTTTTTGGACAGCCTCGGAGTGACCGAGGGGGCGTGGCTTGTGATGAGACGCGGGTCCGGATTTGGACGAGATTTTGGTGGCGTAACCCTGTTGTTGTCTGCTGCACCATTTTTGGGCGTGCAGTGGAGAACAGCGGGGTTATGCTGCCGAAATTTCGCTCGAATCCGGATCACACGTCTCGTCATGAGCACGCTCCGCTCGGTCACTCTTGGGTGGGTTTAGGATCTATCTGCCTAGGTTGTAGGTCCATGACATAACATAACAATACATTAACGACAATTTCTTTTGCTTTAAACTGCAGAGCCAAACATGGGTGAAGACCGCAGTTGGATGTATACTGGCTGGAAGAGCAGAACTGGTGGTCACTCAGATGAGTGGTACGGCAAGACAGAAGCTTTTGTGGAACGAGCTTTTTCATTGTAAAATAGCGATAAGGCGCGATACCCATGTACGAAATGTCAAAACAGAACATTTTTGGAGAAAGTGGAACTTATGATGCACTTGTGTCGAAACGTTTACGTGTCACATTATGAGTTGTGGAACTTCCACGGCGAGACAGCTTCTCAAGCTGTACAAGAAGTGGAAGCCGATAATGATGATGTCATAGAGGTTGATATGATGGATGAGATGCTGGAAGCTATAGGACAAGAGATTACAGAAGATCCTCAAACAACAGAGGTTAAAGAGTTCTTCAAACGTCTCAAAGATTCAGAAGAGGCACTGCATGGACACACTAAAATGTCAATCCTCAATTTTGTGACTAGACTTATGGCAATTAAGTCTAAGTTCTTCTTTTCTAACAATTGTTACAACATGCTCATCGATTTGTTCAAAGATGCCATTCCACAACCCAACAAAGTGCCTAAGGATATGTACAACTCGATGAAAATTATTTCCGGTCTCGGTATGAAGTACGAAAAGATTGATGTGTGTCCGGACAACTGCATGCTTTTCTGGAGAGAGCATGCCAATGAGAACAAATGTTTGAAATGTGGTCAACCGAGGTTTGTCAAAGTTGTTAATAACGATGGTAATACTATGACAACGAAAGTCGCATGTAAGCAACTTTGTTACTTACCTGTGACACCGAGGTTGAAGCGGCTGTTCCTTTCAAAAAAAACGGCCAGACACATGAGATGGCACAAATAAGGTGAGCGTGAGAACAATGGAGTCATGACGCACCCGTCCGATGGTGAGGCATGGAAGGCGCTGGACCGGTTCAACCCAGAATTCGATGGTGAAGCGAGAAATGTTCGCATCGGGTTGGCGACAGACAGGTTCACGCCGTTCAGCACAAACGCCGCACCATATTCCTGTTGGCCCGTCTTTGTCATTTTGTACAATCGTCCACCGGCTTTTTGCATGAAGAATGAGTTTATGTTTCTTAGCCTCATTGTACCTGGGCCAGATCATCCTGGGTCACGTCTCAACGTGATGTTGAAACCGTTGATCGAAGAGTTGAAAATGTTGTGGACAGGAGTCGAAGCGTATGACTGTTATAAGAAACAGAAATTCAACCTCCGAACTGCTTATTTGTGGCCCGTTCATGATTTTCCGGCATATGACATGTTTTCTGGATGGAGCACTCATGGTCGGTTGACGTGTCCGATATGTGCCTCGGATACCTATTGCTTTCGACTTACCCATGGAGGCAAGATATCTTACTTCGATTGTCATAGACGTTGGCGGCCTCCGAATCACTTGTTTAGACAACAGAGGAATGTCTTCAGAAAGAACACCGTTGTCACTAAAGGACCACCGAAACGTCTTAACGGGTCAGAAATATCTGATATGTTGGACAAATTTGTGCCAGATGAAGGTCGTCCTGGATATTTCGAAAGTAAGTTTTTAATATTGTTAAATATTTACAATATCTACGTATGTTAACTGCTTTGATGAAAAATGAAATATGTGCAGGTTAGTATTTCCTGGTTACAGGGTAACATGGAGGCGTACTTGGCTCTCTGTCGGTACTGGGCTAGCGATGCTTTCATCAATAAGTCCATGAAGGCTAGACAGTGCCGCATGGGGTCCGAGGGCAAGCACAACTATGGCGGCAACGGCTACTTGCGTTTGGCTAAACGCATGGTAAGTACCTTTTAAATTTATTTATGTTTTCCTAATATATTATTTATCTCACTAATACGGCTGTACAGGAGTGAGAGATGGGTCATGAGCCGACCCCTACCCAGGTTTGGAAGAGAGGTCACAAGGGAAGTGACCCTTCTCAGCAAGTGCAGTGTAGTCAGGTCGCAGCCGACTGACTGGTAAGTTTTTGAAATTCATCAATTTCATTATAACTAATACTGTTATTGACATGCTGACAAGATTAATTTGTTTTGTAGGCAAAGTACACGTAGGAGGTCGCGAAGATACACAGTGCGGATTATGATTGGGAAAGTGTGCCGATCGACCCCCAAGCCGCGTATGCAAGCGGAGGCGGGAAGGCCCACAGACGGTGAGTTCTTCGTCTGTTTCATTTCTTTTTCAATTAATCTTCTTCTACTTAGTGTTTTCATTCTTTTGCAGGTTTGCCATTTTTGATGGAGTTGTCGACTCGAGGTCGACGTGACCATTGATAGACGCTTCATCGTCGAAGGCTTCGTCCGTTGGGACCAGTGGTCGTCTCTCGCAAACCCAGCTGGAGCTCCAGGCCATGAGGGAGACGCTGACGCAAACCCAGGCAGAGCTGGAGAGGACGAGAGCAGAGGCAAGGGAGGAGCAGCAGAGGACGGCCGCCATGATGGCGCAGATGCAAGCAGCGGTGGCGGTAAGTAATTTAAAGTACCGTAGTTAAATTTCACAGCACTTCAATAACATATATATTCTAATATTTTGCAATGGCAGGCTCTTGCTCGACACAACGGTCACGATATCGTGATTCCTACGCTTCCGCCGCAGCAGACACTGGAGCAGGTGATAAACTCTTTCTTTAATATCAGTTCAGCCTCCCTTTAGTTTCAGTTTCAATTTATTAGCAATCTGCTCGGCCTCCCTCTATTAGCAATCAGGTCTAACCAATTCAATGCACTGCCTAACTATTTTAGTTTAAGTTTGGGCATTCTAATTAAGTTCAGTTCAATTTCAGCACTATAAGTTTCATATTCACATCTAGGGCAGATTCCGACTTTAAAAATAACATAAGAACATATATTGTTCTATTAGCAAATCATTCATTCTTTTATGGTGAAATGGTATTTTATTTTTTCCATAATTTCAATCTGTTCATATACTTTACCTCCATGTTTTAGGATTGTGAATGAATGTATTGTACATGGTTGGAAATATATGGAAGTCCTCTAAAACTAAACTTTTGTATGTATTGTTTCTCCTGCAGGGTTTGGGAACGCGCCGAGAGGATCCCGGAGGTAGTGGAGGGGCTAGCGTGTAGCCCGATACTGAAATTGCATTTTTCTCGATGTTTGAATATTATTTTGAAACCGTGTGGTCTGTTCTGTGTATATGTGTATATGTTTGCCTGCTTTGTGTTCTCGCCATCGAGCGTGGTAGTCAGTTTCTGTTTTTTTTTAAAAAAAAAATTGAAATCTTTACTTACGTCGGCTATGGCCTTGCCAACGTAAGTTATCCCAGTTTAACTTACGTCGATCAAACAATACCGACGTAATTTAAACCACTTAACTTACGTCGGTTTGGAACAAATGACGTAAGTTAGAGCACTTAACTTACGTCGGTCTGTAGCAACCGACGTAAGTACTCTGGCCTAGACTGCGGTCCATCCCGGTACGTGACTTACATCGGCTGTTGCAGACCGACGTAATTAAGATAACTTACGTCGGTGGCCGACGTAAGTTACCTTAATTACGTCCAAACTGGCCGACGTAATTAAGGAAAAACCAACATAATTAAGTTACTTACGTCAGTTTAGGCCTTAATTACGTCAGTTTCGGCCGACGTAATTGATCGATATTCCTGTAGTGGGTGTGGAAACTTCTTTGCTGTTTTTGAATGGAGTTGAGAAGGCATAAAGGTGTAAATATTCTAGAGGGCAACTTTGACGTGTCCATGTAGGAGACCTTTTGCTCAGGATGGAGAGTTGATTCCATATCAGGGCGTCCTTTGAAAATTGGCTGCATATGGCGTAGAGTGAAGCGCATTGACGTGGCTTCCTTGTGGGCGATGTGTCATGCATTCCGGGTTGCTATTGATTACAATCACTGTATGTGATGCCCGGTTCCGAAAAAGAACCAAGTGAACGCATATGTGTGTCCAGGACGTTCAACACACATACATGAGTGCATTCACAAAAGATATATAGAAAATTACCAAAGAACATTATTAGTTAACCACTTTTATTACATAATTCATAATATCCTATAATACAAGCTCTAATAAATATTAATGACAAGATTGAACTAATGCAGTGGAAATAAACTAAATAAGCAACTATGCAGCTAAGCAAATATGGTAGTGCAACTCCAATCAACACCACAGGTAAAGCTGACAGCAGACACAGCCCAGAACTCCGCATTATCATCATTATACTCCCAATCCTGACTTGCAACTGTTGGTGGGAGAACTGCAGGGGTGAGTACATGTCGTACTCAGCAAGTGTGGAATGTATGATATGTAGCTGATTCAAATGACGAAAATAACAAAGGCTAAGTGCTGAAAAGTACATTAAAAATTTGTAAAGCAATATATTATATGTATGTGAAGCAAACCCATCATAAACCATGTATTTATCATAATACTAATCCATAATTCATTACCATCTTCCATCACCATTATACCAGATTTCACCATTACCATTAACCATATCCATTGCCATAAACCATAATACCATCCCATAACCAGTACCAACCCATAACCATAACCAACCATAACCAAACCATCCCAAATACCAATTTCCCTCTAATCATGTAGGTCATCCAGGTGCTATTAACTGGGAGCACGGCTATCATGATGGTTTTAATACTCTGCAGAGTTTGTACCACTTACCCACATGTTTGTGATTTCATCACCCGTCGGCGACTAAAGAAAACCTCCGTTATGCCAAAACACTAACGTAGGTGTATGGCCAAGAGATCACAAAATAGCCTTTACAAGGGGACAACTAGCATGTACGGACCCACTAAGGTTTCACCGGTGGTGATGTCTCCAACTGAGCACATCTTCAACCAAGGGCCCCCTCTTGTGCCATTTGGATCCCAGGGAGTCCTGCCTCAAATCCAAACCCAATCCGACTCTCATTCCCCGGTAAGCCAGATGATCCATGCAATACTAGCAATACCCTAATTAATCAGCTACGCCGCACCCGTACTTGGCCTCGTGGTGGGACTTTTGTCCTGGCTTATTCTCGCATGAACCAGTCCTTAGATCTAAAGTAAGCAACCACCATATCATCCAACCCATCCACATACCAGGCTTGCTTAGATCACCCATTACCATATCATATTAACCAATTCATATTAACCTTAATCGTATTAATGCATAATTAAATGGTATAGTTGTTTTCCCATCCCAATTAATTAAGCAAAGCAAAAAGGTAGAAAGCCCTTCTTGACTCTCTACCATGTATTCCAGTTGACAAGGGTGGTTAAACAAAACTAGTAAACTTCCTATCATTGGAATTCCCATCAAATTGACACAAGCATGAAGTTTTGGAAACAAAAAATTTATTTTAAAACAAGATCAATATGTTCAAGGACACATGCCTTGCTCTTGGGCTTGGTTGGTCAAAATCTTCAAACTCATGGTGGTGGAGATCTTCCGCAGCACCCTCTAGCGCAGATCCGTCTAATCCGCGCAACGATCATACAAGACAAGAATTACAATCAATAAGTGCACATATATTACTCAATATGTCATGACATGCTTGATTAATGCAAAATGCGAAGCAAAACTGGTTAATTAGTTGTCAATGATGTTTACTAACTAGTTCTATTAGATTTTGACAAGTTTCAACAGGTTCAGAATTGATTCGAATCAATTTAGAATTAATTCAGCGGAAAACAGTCAGCAAAATCAGACTAGTCCGCTCTTCGCAGGAACAACAAACTAGAGTTTTCTAGATCGATGTGAATTTGGAGAAACAAGGTTGAATTCACTTGAGAAAGAGGAAGTAGAAGGTATACAAGGTGTTTAGAACTCCAATGAATCAACGGTTTTGGAGGCAACACTTGGATCTTGATGATCTAGGGTTGATGAAGAACTCGAAGGTGAAATGTTGATGAAGAACAAAAACTTGATGGAGATCTTGACCCTCTTTCATTTCCTCCTCTTATTCTTCTTGCTCGGGATCTCCTTATCCCTCATTGGAGCCAGCTCTCCATGAAATAGGGTTTGTGGTCTTCCAATTGAGGCAAAGGATGTAAAGTCAAGGGGTGGGATTGTTTATATAGAGGTGGAGGGCTAGGGTTTGATGGATTTCGGGTTTGGGGAGGGTGGAGGCCGGTGTGGGGTGCCACATGGGCTCCAAAAAGAGTTAGACACGACGTCCTTAGGCCAACTTAGGGTAAAACACAAAAACACATTATGGAACAAAAGATCAACTCGGAATCACGATAATTGGACAAGTCCGCAAAGGGACGGAATAGTACAAAGTTAGTTAGAGAGATATCGGACAAGTCCGGACTAAATCGGACAAGTCCAAACTTAGTTAGAGGAAAATCACACAAGTCTGGCCAAAACCGGACAAGTCCGATTTTAGTCAGAGGAAAAACGGACAAGTCCGCTGGACATCGGACAAGTCTAGGGACATGGCAAAAATTTCAAAGAATTGGGATGACCTGACTAGTCCACTATGGATCGGACAAGTCTGAAACTGTTCAGAGGCAAAAACTAGAATAGTCTGCATGAAAACGGACATGTCCGATGGAGGTCAGAGAGAAATGGGACTAGTCCGCACCAAAATCGGACTAGTCCGCACTACCCAAAATTCTTAAGTGCAGTTTTGCTCTAAATTCATTTTAAACTTATATCTTTTTATGTGGATTAATGTTAAACATTTTTATGAACTTATGCAATGCATGATGCATGAAAATGACGGTGTTACAAACCTACCACCCTTAAAATAAATCTCGCCCTCGAGATTCGATGCGAAAGAGAAGAGATAGGGAAAATCATTCTTGAGATCATCTTCCAGCTCCCAAGTTGCTTCCGATTCTTTGTGATGCTTCCATTGAAGTTTACACCATCTAATAATCTTGTTTATTGTGACTCTCTACTTGGTCTCCAAGATTTTGACCGGCTGCTCGGCATACGTCAAATCTGCCTCTAGTTCCAAATCTTCCATTGCCACTTGCTCTTCCGGTACCCCTAAACACTTCTTGAGCTGGGAAACATGAATGACATCATGATCATCTGAAAGGTGTGTTGGCATCTACATTTTATATGCCACTTATCCTCTTTTGTCCAAAATCTTGAATGGCCCAATGTATCGAGGTGCTCGCTTGCCTCTGATATTAAACCTCTAATGACCTCTCATTGGTGACACCTTGAGGTAAAAAAAATCTCCCACTTCAAAGGCTAGTTTCGTTCTCCTATTGTCTGCATATATTTTTTGCCTTGGTTGAGCAGCCCTCAAGTTTTTGTGAGTGATCTGGACTTGTTTCTCAACTTCTTGCAACATGTCAGGCCCAAATATCTGGTTTTCTCCTGTCTCATTCCAAAACAAGGAGGTCCTACACTTCCTTCCATATAGTGCTTCACATGGTGCCATCTTCAAACTTGCCTGGTAACTATTGTTGTATGAAGATTCTGCATATGGCAAGCCCTTGTCCCAAGTCTTCCCATGCTTTAAAGCACAAGCTCTTTACATATCCTCTAAAATCTGATTGGTCCTCTCAGTTTGTCCATCCGTTTGAGGGTGATATGCTGAGCTAAAATTCAACCTTGTTCCCAATGCTTCATGCAATTTCTGCCAAAAGCTAGAGGTAAATTGAGAACCTCTATCCGAGACTATTTTCTTTGGGACTCCATGTCGACACACAACATGCTTCATGTTCAACACTGCCAGCTTTGTGATGGTGTATGTGGTCTTGATAGGAATAAAGTGAGCTGACTTGGTCAAATGATCAACAATAACCCAAACTGAGTCATAACCAGACTGGGTACACGGTAAACCAATTATAAATTCCATACCAATTTCTTCCCACTTCCATTCCAGAATCTTTAATGGCTACAATAATCCAGCTGGCCATTGGTGTTCAGTTTTGATACGTCGGCACACATCACACAAAGCTACATATTCGGCTATGTCCTTTTTCATGTTGGCCCACCAATAACATGTCTTCATGTCCTTGTACATTTTCGTACAACCCAAATGAATTGAGTACGGTGAGTCATGCGCCTCCTTCAATATCGTTTCTCGGATATGCTTATCATTGGGCATGACAATCCTTTTTCCAAGCCATAATGTACCATGATCATCCTCATCAAACCTGAATTCCCTTCCATCCTGGGTCCTTTCTTCGATCTCCTGAATTTCCTCATCCTATGTTTGTCCCTCTCGAATTTCTTGCTCCAAGGTAGGATTTATCTCCATCATCCCCATCTCATTCACAAATCCAAGATTCAACTGTTCAAACTCCTTACATAACTCGGATGGTAATTCTCGGACCATGAGATGGAGACTTACTCATTTTCTACTCAAGGCATCGACCACTACATTAGCCTTTCCCGGATGACAATTGATTCCCACATCATGATCCTAAATAAGCTCGAACCATCTTCTTTGCCTCAAATTCAGATCCGTTTGTGTAAAAATATACTTCAAACTCTTGAGATCCGTATAAATTTCACACCTATGTCCAAGGATATAATGTCTCTAAATCTTCAATGTGTGTACCACGGTTGCAAGTTCCATATCATGTGTTGGGTAATACTGCTCATGTTTCTTCAATTGTCTCGATGCATAGGTAACAACTTGACCATCTTGCATGAGCACACATCCAAGTCCTTGTCTTGAGGCATCACAATATATATCACAACTTTTGCTCACATCCGGCAAAACCAAAACTGGGGCTGTTGTTATCCTTTTCTTCAACTCCTCAAAACTTTCTTAACAAGCTTGAGTCCATCTGAAAGCCTTCCCTTTAATTAACAGCTCCATCATTGACTTGGCTATTTTGGAAATGTCCTTGATGAACCTACGGTAATACCCAGCCATCCCGAGAAAACTCCTTATTTCCTTGACATTCTGTGGCGGTTCCCATTTCAACACGTCCCTCACTTTTCCGTGTTCAACTGATACTCCTCCACCTGAGATGACATGACCCACAAATGACACTTCTTTCAACCAAAACTGGCACTTGCTGAACTTGGCATACATTTGATGCTCCCTCAATTTCTGCAATGTGAGCCTCAAGTGTTCCTCCTCGCTTCTCAAGTAGATCAATATGTCATCAATGAACACTAAACAAACTTGTCCAAGTACACCATGAAGACCTTATTCATGATTTACATAAAATAGGCAGGTGCATTGGTCAATCCAAAGGACATCATGGTGTGCTCATAAGATCTATACTGCGTCTTGCAAGCTGTCTTGGGTACGTCCGATGGTCTAATCTTCATTTGGAAGTAGCCTGACCTCAAATAAATCTTGGAGAACACACAAGCACCCTTCATATGATCAAACAAGTCTTCTATGCATGGCACGGTGTACTTGTTCTTGATGGTCACCTCATTGAGAGCTCGGTAATCCACACACATCCTTTGTGATCCATCCTTCTTATCCACGAAAAGAACAGACGCTCCCCAAGGTAATGAGATTGGGCAAATAAAACCCTTATCTAGTTGCTCTTGAATCTGCTTCTTGAGCTCCGCTAACTCCTTAGGAGGCATCCTATATGGCTCTTAGCTATAGGTGCAGTTCCAGGTATTAATTCAATAACAAACTCAATGTCTCGATCAGGTGGCATACCTGGCAACTCATCCGGAAACACGTCCAAGAATTCAAGCACCACTGGGATCTCCTTGATTGCGGCACCGTCCATGTGGTTCAACTCCAATTGCTTTGGTGCGTGTTGAGATGCTTCCAATTTTGCGGTGATCCCTTCCTCATTGGTCAAATTCACCGTATTCGTAGCACATTCAATGACTCCACATTTGCTTTCTTAACTAGTCGATACCAAGTATAATGTCCAATCCATGAGAATCCAAGACAATGAGGTTGGCAAAGAAGTTTACCCACCTTATTCTAAGGCTTACTTTTGGACATACTATATTTGTCCTCATTTAACCTCCAGATGATTTAACCAATAGAGTAAACTTCATATGAGACATAGGCAAACTATACTTGGCAACATTTTTTGATGCAATGAATGAATGCGATGCTCCAGAATCAAAGAACATAGTCGCTGGGTTGGAGTTTGCGAGAAACATACCAATAACCACATCATCTGCTTGTTGAGCATCCTCCGTAGATACATGGTTCACGTTGCCACAAGCAAAATTCTGTTGTCCATGGTTCCCTTGCGGTTGTCCTCCTTTGGGTCTTGGGTTTTGTCTTTGAGCATTGCTTCCTTGACCAAGGCCTGACTTAGGACATCGAATTGTAAAGTGTCATGCTTCTTGACATGTATAGAACTTCCTAAATGCACCTGAATTATTGGGACAAACTTGATTTTGAACATTTGCACCAGGATAGTTGGCACGAGGTGCAAGAGGCATCGGAGGCCTAGGTGCTTGCATGACAGGGCGTTGCTGCACGAATTGAGCTGGGTGCGGTGCATAACCAGGGCGCTGAGCAGGCGAAGAAGAGCTGAAATAAGGAGCATTAGGTGGTGCAAAGCGAGGGCGCACATTGCTTCCTTGTTGCTGTACTTGATATGGCGCCTTCCTCTTGGTGTCTTGCTCTATCTCACGGACCTTGTTCTCAACCACAGTTGCTTTGTCCACAAGCTTCTGAAAGGTTGCATAATCACAATTCAGCAATTGCACTTGGATCTCATTGTTCAAGCCCATCATGAATAAGTATTGTTTCCGGCTGTCCCGTGTGAGGACAGGGGTCCACACTGAATCGCATTGGGTGGTGTCGTGCGATGCAGCACCCAAAAGCACACATGTAAAGGAACGCGTATTACATAAATCATTTGCTGAAATTTACAAAGATGTTCAGTTTACAAATAGTTTATTTAAAAATATACTACAACGCAAGATAATGTTACAACTCTCGTACTCAAGTCTATTAAGCAAAAAAGAAGCCGTCCAGCCCACGGATGCTCCTCACTAGCCACGAAGATCAAACAGCAGCGGCAAGGTTCCCCATGAGTATACCGCTCGGAGAGTCCCGAGTCTCATCGGATAACAATAATTATAAGCATAGAGGTTAGTACCTGCAAAACAACTAATATAGCAACCGTGAGCACACAGGCTCACCAAGACTTAACCGTCTCACCTAAACATGGAACTCTATGTGAGTGTAAAGACATAAACATAGGATGGCAGATTTGCGTAATGGACTCGCCCAAATGTGGGTCCTTATTTTCAGAATTATTAGCAGCAGCTTAAACCTTGTGCCGGGCAACATCGTAACTCCACAATCAAACAAGAAACGCTTCATCACGATGCTGCATGCCCAAGGTGGAAAAATAAATTTAGTGAGCACTATACAAATACATACAACATACCAACACAATGATAATGTAATGTTCATAACAACAGTAATTAGTTCTCATCTCAAGTGCAAGTATTAACTACGCCACAACTCAGTGAATCAGTAGTACTCTTATCCGCGAGGGACGGTGATTCGAATCAATGATACCCAGAATACACTACATGTACGCCCGTACTGGAAGTCACGTAGGTGCACTCCACGGACTTCTTATGCAGCCTCCTTTCTCAAGTTCCGCCCGAGTTGAATCGATTCAATTGTCTAGGAAAGTATTCCCAATCACCGTGCACCTTTCCAATGTGAAAATGTCGTGAGCGAGTTTCCGTCTACTGTTCTGCGGCCGAAAGCCTGAGGCGATCGAAAAAGTCTCAACAAAGGCTTCCCAAGGTACATCAGTTACCTGGACCCCATATATCCAGTATGACTCCGGTACAGTTCAAACTTGCTCAGTAGGGTGGCATACGGATCGGTCCTCAACTGACAAAGGCAGGGCTATGCACCCAAGACCACATCTTGCTGCATCCTATGCCCCTGCCCAGTCTCAAATTCCGTTTACTACTTCATTTATTTGAACCAATCCCATGTGAAAAAGTCCTAGCAATGCGAGTAGATTCCAACTAATCGACTTCTACCGAATCATATATAACATTTAGCATACCATAGTCTACACGATGACATAACAACTACCCAAATACTCCATGGGGTGATCTGGTCATGCAAGTGGATTTTCAATCACCTTAGCCCTAATGCACATAACTCACCCTAGACATAGTTGATACAAATCAAAATTTTGCAATAGCGCTCAAATGCAAACCGGGGCTTGCCTGGCTGCGAGACAGTATCAAAGTTAATCTCTAGAGGGATGACCTCAAGTAGCATCGGGGTCCTCTTGAGCTCGGCAACTAATCGATATGCAAAGAATTATGCAAGTGGATCAATATCTGTATTATGATATAGCTCAAAGAAAAGACAATTAAGTATATGAAATTAAGCCCACTGGTTCTGGACATTAAACAGAGTATACAAGGTACTATGACTGAGGTTCTGGCCAAAATTGGGATCAATTCTTGGAAGTCTCTCTTGTATAAAATTCAATGAACCTAAACTTCCCAGATTTTGGGGAACAATCCGTAGCTTTGACATGGCCAAAAGTTGGTTTTCTGTTTAGAGGAGGTCAATAGTGGCTCAAAAAAATTGGTTAGATAATTTTCTATGCATTATAATGTGAGATAATGAATTTACAAGTTTGTTCAATTTACTGAAAAGTTTCTGGACATTTTGGAATTTTCAGGTACATAGAGATTGGAAACACAATTTGGCTATTCAAATAAACTCAAATGGACATGAAACGTTTAACTGGACTCAAGAGAATTATGTGGACTGTTCTGGTAAAGTTTGGGAATTTTTTATTGAATTTAGAGTTAGGAATTAATTCCATTAGCATTTTGGTTTATGAAATTATTGAGAATAATTTATGGATTTTCATACAGATCCAAGTGCACCACTTGAATGTATAGATCATCTTGGTTACTAAAAAGTTTATTTGGGAATTTTCGGACAAGTATTCTAGGAGATATGGATTTTCAATGTTGGAGCAAAATATGGAATTAAATTCATATTTGAAAAGTATGAATAATGCCTGGGCCCACATGATTTAAACTAACCAATGAAACAGAGGCCAAACCGTGTACCGAGTAATTGGGAGATAGCCGCATGAGATCTAGACGCCACGAGGATCAGAAGGGGCTGGCGAGAGGCTGACAGATGGGCCCCACAAGGGCGTCGTCTTACACCTCGGGCTAGCGGCGCTCTCACCGGACCCGCGGTGGCGCCCCCGCCGAAATGGGTTCCGGTGCATAGAAGGCAGCGAGCCTGGCCGCTAGAGCCTAATTCGGGTCGTCCAACACGATGCTATGGTCAGCGAGGTGCGTGAGTGACCCGAGGTCAGCTGGCGACGGCAGAGGCGGCGGCTAGGGTTTTGGTGAGCTTGAATCGCATCGAAAATGGGTTAAATTAATCGGGATATAAACAGGGAGCTTCCTGGGAGTATGGGGATGATAAGCATGGATAGGAAACGGATTGAAATGGGTCACAACATGAAGGTCAATGGTGACTCGAGCCATGAGCGGCGGATTTGGGGAGAACAGCGCGTATGGCGCGTATAATCAATGAAACTTCAATCTTATTCTTCCTATGGACGCGCAACAGACTCTTGAACATTATATCAATCAAGATTGAACTATAGTCATTCGTGTGTTAAGAATTAACCTCAAACCTAGCTCATCTCATACACGAAGTTCACCGGGAAAAACACTAATACTCGAGCTAGGAGGGATTGCAAGGGCTGAAACATTACGAGCAGATTCTAGGTTATATAGCGCACCTTTTTCCTTCAAGGACCAAGGTGATAAGAAGCTTGTATCACCGGGGCGTCGAGGGAGCAGAGGGCGGCCAAACAGGGGAGCTCGCTGGTGGCCCGAAAATTGTCAATTCCTTCGATGGGGAGGATCAAACTGTGAAAGAAAATGATCAAGGAGCTGCGCCAATTGATTTGTGCAAACAAAAACGATATGCGGAAGAAGAAGATCGATGGGCAGGTTTAAGGAGTAGGGTGCATGACCGCGATGTTGATGAATTTTGAAGTAACATTTTATTCACTAACTTAACATTAATTTTGTATATTATATTTGCATATTAATCATTTATTCATTGCAACAGGATGTCGTCGTCAAAGGGGAAGGTGAAGGCGAAGGGGAAGCCAGTGAGAGGGTTTGAGCTGCCACGAGACCCTTGCTCAGGGACCTCGTTACCTTCAAGCTGACGTTCCCTCTTTTTGGCGCACGCTCCACCCTCAGTTCACGTGTGCTTTCAGTAGACGGGGGTAAATTTTAGTCTACAATAAAGTTATATTATAAATTGCAGTTGTTAATAATTATTTATTTTCAATCTTTTTTCTTTTGTGCTGTCTGACTCAAGTCTTCTGAGTCCGAGTCAGAGGCTAGGGAGCCACTACAGGAGTCCGAGTCAGAGGCGGGGCCGCTACAGGAGCCCTCTAGCGCTAGCCTTCCTCTGCAGCCAGCTACCGCTAGCCTTCCTTTGGACTCTGGTGGTTCAGCAGAGCCTTCAGGGTCACAGGACGCAGCAGCGTTGCAGCAAAGACGACGGATGAGGAGGACCCACTTTGCGGCTCCTCCTCCGGTTACATCTCAGCGGACAACGATCTGTCCTGTCGGTGACAGGTAAAAACTATATATAGTATATTGAATATTAGATGTTGTGTTCCTTTACTTAATGATTTTATACATTTGGCCATGTTGGTATGACTTTTCGTTCACGGGGGCCGAGAAACACCACAGGCAGGTTAACGGTGTCTTGGGTGCTATCGTGATGTCGCACTACCCTGGTGTCATTGACGGTTTCCCTGCCCTGTCGTGAAACGACTACGCTCGTGTCTCTCACCTGGTGCACGGCACGGCTCAGGGAGCCCTGTGGCACGATTTTATGGTATGTTTAACTGTTTTATTTTTTAACTCATTTGAATTGTTAATGCATATCACTTAAATGTTTGTTTTATTAAAGCTGAGGTACCAAGTAGACGAAACTGGCATGGAGGACCACGCGAGACGCGTGTTCCATTACAACGCTCAGAAGGTCACGACTGCAGCATTGTCGAATGCCCGGATTTAGGCCGTCAACGCATACTACAAGCGGCACCCCGAGGAGCAGGAGCAGGAGTAGGAGCAGCAAAGCGGTCCATTTAGGAAGGACTCCGATGCGTACTTGACAGTGGAGCAGTACGCGGAGGTAATTTTTTAACATTGTTAAGTATTTACAATATTTGTGTATGTTAACTGCATTAATGAAAAATGAAATATGTGTAGGTTACTATTTCCTGGTTATAAGGTAACACCGATGCATACTTTGCTCTCTGTCTGTACTGGGCTAGAGACGCTTTCATCAATAAGTGCACAAAGGCTAGACAGTGCCGCATGGGGTCCGACGGCAAGAACAACTATGGCAGCGACGGCTACTTGCGTTTGGCTAAACGCATGGTAAGTATTTTTTTCAATTTATTTATGTGTTCCTAATATATTTATCTCACTAACACGGCTATACAGGAGCGAGAGATGGGTCATGAGCCGACATCGACCCAGGTTTGGAAGAGAGGTCACAAGGGAAGTGACCCTTTTCAGCAAGGGCAGTGTAGTCAGGTCGCAGCCGACCGACTGGTAAGTTTCGGAAATTCATCAATTTCATTATAACTAATACTATTATTGACATTCTTACAAGATTTATTTGTTTTGTAGGCAAAGTACGCGCAGGAGGTTGCCAAGATACATGGTGCAGATTACGATTGGGAAATTGCGCCGATCTACCCCCAAGCCGCGTACGCAAGCGGAGGTGTTTGTGGAGGCCGGAATCCCGACATCCGAGGATCTCATTGGGTGGTGTCGTGCGATGCGACACCCAACAGTATACAAGAACAGAACGAGAATAAAACACAAGACGAAGTCTTTTATTTATCTTACAGCCGAAGTTTTACAATACTAGCAGAAGGAAATATATATATATATATATACATATATATATATATATATATATATATATATATCATAGCTACGCTCTCAGCACTAGCTATGCAAAAGCAAAGTCATCCATGTCCTGGATGCTTTGCACTAGCAACACGCAAGTCACAACGGCGTGCAGGGTTCCCACTCGACTATACACCCTGGAGGGGGTCCAACCTCATCATCAAACCCTTCATCAATTGTATAACCTGCAAAAACTCGTTAACTGCATACGTGAGCATAAGGCTCAGCAAGACTAACCCGTCTCGCTAGAAATATGCAAGGGGGACACTAAACATAGGTAAGGTGAAGCATAAATGACTCGCCTACAATTGGATCCTTATGATGAGGTTTTAAGTAGCAAATGACATTCTCCCAGCACGGCACATCATGGGTTCCACAATCAAACAAGAAATGCTTTGCCGATGATATGACATGCCCAGAGCACATAATGCTATTACTGCTAAAGTATGGGAAACTGTAAACTTTAATGTGACTATCTCTAAATCATACAAGGTTGCAAAACAATTATAATTCAGTACAATTTATTTCTCTTACTTCTTCAGTATTTACTACGTCACGGCGCAGTGAACAAGTGGTACTCTATTACCGCGAGGGACGGTGATTGCAATCAGGACACACCCGGACGACACGACACATACGTCGTCCGGAAGTGTCAGCATGTACACCTGTACCTGCATAACACTTCAGTACTAGGCGTATATGGCAACCTTTCACAAGAAACCCGAACGCCAAGCCCATCTCACCTCCGCAAACAGAAGGTCTCCGCACGGAACACCTCATGTGTCCGCCGACCGATTTACACCTTACTGTCCTCAGCCCACCGCTATCGATGGTGAGTTAATGGGCCTCGACATCCCAGTTATCGAGATACATCAGTTTACTGGATTCCATATGTCCATTATGTCGCCGGTACAATTCAATCTTGTCCGAAGGGGCCGCATACAGACGGGCCTTAATCGACACAGGCAGAGCTATGCGACCGAGACTCAATTCTCGCCGCTTCCTATCCATGCCCTGCCCGGTCTCAGATTTATTATATTAAGCCATTAACCAATCCTGTGAGATATTTCCTACATTTCTCGCGAGTAGATTCCAACTACTCGATTTCTATAGGATTCCCTATACATTAGCAAGGCAGTTACTACAGGTCAAACTGTAACTCGTTCCAACCAATCCCTAGGATTTTTGGGTCATGCAAGTGGAGTATCAATCATCCTAAACGTAATGCACATTTCATATGCTAATCATCATAGTGATAATGTAGAATTTTATAAATGACTTAAATGCAAATTGGGGCTTGCCTAGTTGCAGGTCAGAGTCGGGGTTAATCTCTGGAAGGTGCTCTTCCAAGGCTTCTGGTTCTTCCTCGACTTCAGTCACTATACGATATGCATATAACATGTATATAAATGACTCTGAAAAATAATTATTACTAAGACCATAATTTAATCCATGGTGATCATTATATGATAGGGACCTTAATTGCCTTTGGAACATTGATGGTAGATACTATCGAATATGATCAAAGCTCTTGCAAAGAAAAGGAGAAGATCAAAGTATATTGTTGTCTCTAAAATTATGGCACGTATTAAACTTCCAAGAACTTTAATGAAGAAACTGTAGCTTGAACATAACTGCCAGTTGATAATCATGATAGAGGAAGTTGTCCTGGTTCTAGCAAAATGCAGTAGACCACGATAGATAATATACAACATCAAGATATATTATCTCTAACCTAGTTTACATTAGCAAACTCCAAAATGATGGACTCCCTCTATGGAAATACATCTCTACTATACTTGGTCCCCATGAGATGTCGTACATATGTTGTCATTGTAGACATAAGCAACACTACTCTTAATATGACACAAACATGGTCACAAAAGAAAAACACGAGCAACTATTAAACTACAGGTTGCCCCGTGTCGGCAGAAGTGCTGCCACATCCCACTTCAATATGTCCTACTCGACGTATTCAAGTTCCTCGGGATCTTCTTCTTCTTCTTCGTCATCCTCAGGATTAGGCACCACGGGTATGGGTGCTGAAGTAGAAGCTACTACCTCACCCATTATCAATGCTTTTGTGGCAGCCAATGCTTGTACATCAGCTTGCACCATAAACATCCTAAAGCCGTCAATTTCCTGCTGGTTCTGTTCACAGCTGGCTTTCCAGTCCTGAGCCTCCGCCCTGGACCGATCTCGATCTTTAGTCATCGTGCTCAACTGAGTACCCAGCTGGTGCACATCAACTAAGCTTGCTTCTAAATCAATTTCCATCTCTTGAGTTGCTCCACGAGCCTCTGACAGGTCTTGAGCAATTAACTCATACAGCTCTTTTTTGAAACGGAGACGTTGGTTGAGAGGAGCGATCGAGGTTCTAAGCGATTTATTCTCATGCTCAAAATGATCCCCTCGAATCATGGTTTCCCTCAGATTATCCACCAGCTCACTAATGCACGCCTTCTGGGTGCCATTTTCGCGATGTGATGCCGATGCATACACCGCTAAGGCTGTCACCGATGTCCCCCCGCGGAGGTCATAATCGGCGATCAATCGGTTGGCCCACTCTTCAGCAGCTCTACCGCTGACTAGAAAGAACTCACACGGAGTACCCACTAGCTGATGATGGTGAAGTTTGCAAAACCTCCCCATAGCAACACTTGCGGCGAAGCTCCAAGTTTCTTCCAACAGAACACCCCTTGTTTTGATAGAAAAGGGGGCCCATCTGTTGCTTGGTGGACCAGCAGGCACGTCAACATAGATGACACATCTTTTTACCCTGTTGTCATGGAATTCTTTTCCCCAATAGCTAGGCGCCTCCTCATATCCACACTGGCTTAACAGCATGACAAACAAATCCGGAAACCCGCCTTGACCAGTGCATGTCGTGTGCACCCAACCGTTAGGTAATTGGATCATATCTGCTGCCATCTTCCTGTAGAAACACCATAGTTTCATATAGGATTTTTCAGAATCAACGGTGGAGTTGAATACTAAAGTTGTAGTATACTTTCCAAGCTTTCCAGATTGTACTCATACAGCTACATGTGAGCTAGGGAATAGAATCTATACAGGTTTTAAGTTGACCCATATTTTCTGGAAATTTTGACAGAACCTTCCCTGTATATGTAGTGATGTCCACAATTTATACAGGGATATCATGACAATATTTTGAGGTAATGACAAAAGAAACTTTGTATAACATCAAGTTAACAATCCAGAGTAAAAGATTTACCCCCTGAAAAGTTTGTTATACAGGTATTGCGCGCGAATTCACAAATAGGTGCAAACTGTTCCAAGTTCTGGACTACCAGAACCAAGTTTCGACAAATGGAATTAGATACCGCTATACCAAGATTTAGATCATGAATGCCAAATAAAGTTTATAGAGGACTTCCTAAGCTTTCCTGAAATGTATATATGTGACTATGTCACTATTCTGGATTAAAAGTTATAACTATCCAAACCAAACATTTGAACTGACTGGTTTGCACCAGCAGTCCTGCAGTCCACTGTTTTGACATCCAAATTTGATTTGACTCAAATTCGAATTTGGAAAAAATCTAAACATCAAACCTGTAGATCTGCCTCTTCCCTTTTCAGATATGTGTCATAATAAGGCAGAAGATGCTTCTACTGTGAGTTAGGGCAATATTTCTGGAACTGGTACAATGGTTGGGTCATCTGGAGTAGTTTTTGTATACTCCAAATTTCAACGGATTATCAAACTTTTCCCCCCTGATTGTCAACAGAATAGTCGTAGAGGTCTTCACGAAATTGCCATCCATATATGATACCCTTTGGCTATCTAGCAGATAACCAAGATTACAACCCGGCAAAGTTGAGCCAACTTCTGCCAGAAATCATGAATCTTGATTCTATCTACCTTATCGAGTCAGAGTTCCTTTTTACGGAGTCCAAACCTACCAGCATCTGATATTTGGAGTTTCCAAAACATTATTCATCCATTCTGTCATTGGGGATGGTCTAGTATGATGTTTGATACTGACGATACTACGTATCTCACCAAAGAAAATTCTATCCGGTATATCCGGTTACGTCTATATGTGGTTCCTATATCGTTCTCTCACAAACGGCTTCTACACGGTCTTCTACTGTAGTTAATGCTGCAAAAGACAAACAATCTCCTTTCACACTTTCACACCTCAAGGGTGGTACGGGGAAACACGACAGGCAGTCACAATAATACATATGAAAGTAATTGCATACGACTCTGGTGTGAGTCGCCCTCAAGCGATGTCATGTCTCGAGGTACATGGCTGTAAATACGTCTGTACAGCAAAGACTCCCGTATGATCCGGCTTATACACGCTCGGGCATACGTGTTTCTCATGCTCCCATAGAACATGAATGGTTCTAGAGAGGCATACTATCGGGTTATACACCACCCGACGGGGGCTCCCACTAACTTTGAAGCACGCTAGGTACCGCGTGTCATAGGTTCTCAAAAACATTGAGAGCTTCAGAGACTCCTATTAACTTCCCGTGCCAAGCCACGGAAATTTCACATACCACTCCTCGTATGCTGAGCTTACCGAGATTGATCCACTCTCGGTGGCGTACCTTACCTCTTACCTGACGTCGGGGCGTCGCTACAGAATATAATAACACATAGTTAGTTTACCACCTTTATATCTTATACTAATATTACTCCTTATAAGGTCATATAGCTAATTCCTCACTCAGACCCTAATTTTTTTTGAAAATATGTTCTTTTCAAGTACACCATTCCCAATGATGCTCTGATACCATGTCTGTGGGGACCGGAATCCCGACATCCGAGGATCTCATTGGGTGGTGTCGTGCGATGCGACACCCAACAGTATACAAGAACAGAACAAGAATAAAACACAAGAAGAAGTCTTTTATTTATCTTACAGCGGAAGTTTTACAATACTAGCGGAAGGAAAGAAATATATATATATCGTAGCTACGCTCTCAACACTAGCTATGCAAAAGCAAAGTCATCCATGCCCTGGATGCTTCGCACTAGCAACACGCAAGTCACGGTGGCGTGCAGGGTTCCCACTCGGCTGTACACCCTGGAGGGGGTGCAGCCTCATCATCAAACCCTTCATCAATTGTATAACCTGCAAAAACTCGTTAACTACAAACGTGAGCATAAGGCTCAGCAAGACTAACACGTCTCACTAGACATATGCAAGGGGGACACTAAACATAGGTAAGGTGAAGCATAAATGACTCGCCTACAATTGGATCCTTATGATCAGGTTTTAAGTAGCAAATGACATTCTCCCAGCACGGCACATCATGGGTTCCACAATAAAACACTAAACGCTTTGCCAATGATATGACATGCCCAGAGCACATAACGCTATTACAGCTAAAGTATGGGGAAACTGTAAACTTTAATGTGACTATCTCTAAATCATACAAGGTTGCAAAACAATTATAATTCAGGACAATTTATTTCTCTTACTTCTTCTGTATTTACTACGTCGCAGCGCGGTGAACAAGTGGTACTCTATTATCGCGAGGGACGGTGATTGCAATCAGGAAACACCAGGACAACACAACACATACGTCGTTCGGAAGTGTCAACGAGTACAACTGTACCTACATAACACTTCAGTACTAGGCGTATATGGCCACCTTTCACAAGAAACAGGAACGCCGAGCCTGTCTCACCTCCGCAAACAGAAGGTCTCCGCACGGAACACCTCATGTGATCGCCGACCGATTTACACCTTACTGTCCTCAACCCACCCCTATCGATGGTGAGTTAATGGGCCCCGACACCCCAGTTATCGAGTTACATCAGTTTACTAGATTCCATATGTCCATTATGTCGCCGGTACAATTCAAGCTTGTCCGAAGGGGCCGCATACAGACGGGCCTTAATCGACACAGGCAGATCTATGCGACCGAGACTCAATTCTTGCCGCTTCCTATCCATCCCCTGCCCGGTCTCAGTTTTAATATATTAAGCCATTAACCAATCCTGTGAGATATGTCCTACATTTCTCGCGAGTAGATTCCAACTACTCGTCTTCTACCGGATTCCCTATACATTAGCAAGGCAGTTACTACAGGTCAAACTGTAACTCGTTCCAACCAATCCTTGAGATTTTTGGGTCATGCAAGTGGAGTATCAATCATCCTAAATGTAATGCAGATTTCATATGCTAATCATCACAGTGATAAAGTAAAATTTTATAAACGACTTAAATGCAAATCGGGGCTTGCCTAGTTGCAGGTCAGAGTCGGGGATAATCTCTGGAAGGTGCTCTCTCAAGGCTTCTGGTTCTTCCTCGACTTCGGTCACTATACGATATGGATATAACATGTATATAAATGACTTTGAGAAATAATTATTACTAAGACCATAATTTAATCAATGGTGATCATTATATGATAGGGACCTTAATTGGCTTTCGAACATTGATGGTGGATACTAGGGAATATGATCAAAGCTCTTGCAAAGAACAGGAGGTGATCAAAGTACATTGTTGTCTCTAAAATTATGGCAAGTATTAAAATTCCAAGAATTTTCAAGAAGAAACTTAGCTTGAACATAGCTGCCAGTTGATAATCATGATAGAGGAAGTTGTCCTGGATCTAGCAAAAATTTTTCATAGTTTTCTAAGCTTTGGTGAAGGAGTTATTGAATTTCTAAGTTGGCAAGAATTTCTGGAATTATTTATATTTGAATTTTTAGCTTTTAAATAAATACTCAATTTGTAACTGAATTAGGACTATGATATTAGGTCAATTAAATCCAAGATTTTTACAGGAACTAGTATATGACAAAAGTAAGGTTCAGTCCAAATTTGGGACATAATAAAGCAACTGAACATCTATAAAAATTCAATAACAGAAAAAAGTAATTGAACTATACGGAGGTTTAAAAAGGTGCAATGGCTCCCAAACATTTTCTGGTAGTCAAGAATAGGACAATGCATTTTATGTGAATTTTGGGGATTTTCCTAGTGTCAAGTTCATCTGGAAAAATTGCCTTTGTATTTGGGAAGATTGTTTTATACAGAATTTAACTTTGAGTTGCACAGAACCTAATTGGTACTGATAGAAACAAGAGCTCAAGGGCTTCCAGAAAACATTTGTTTGAATATTTTTGGAGCAACCTACAGAAAGTTATGGATTTTCTAAGTTGGAGACAAATCTGGAATTAATTTGTAATTTGCATTAAACCGTGGGTCCCACTATTTTAAAATGGACCAATGGCATTTAAACCACATGGGGACCACAGAGATACATCGTTTAGCCACAATAGATCATGGGTTAAAAGGCACTGACACGCGGGGCCCGCCGCGTTGTCTTCCTCCTCCCGATGCGGGCGGAGCGCGGGGCTCCCGCGGCGGTGTTCTCCGGCTAGCCTCGCCGGATCTGCGTTCCCAGTTAAATAGTGGTGCATCGGCGGCGGCGACAGCTAGGGTTCCGGCCATGTCGGAACCTTCACTCTGTGGCTAAACTCTTCTAAAAATGTTGGGGAAAGACTCGTGGAACCACTAGGAAGGTGTTGGGAAGGTCAGATGGTCGTGCAACGGTCGGCAAAACCATCATCGACGGTGACCGAAGCAACTTCTTAACGGCAGAGGGGAAAACTCGTAATTCTCAATCTACGGTTGACTATTTTTGGTGATTCCAGTTCGAGAGGGTGCGAAAAGAAGTGTAGAAACTATTTTCTAGCAATTGTGGAGAGTGATCAAGTGTGGAACTCGAATTGAAGGAATAACCGAGCGAGTTCATAAGTTTCGGCCGAAAGTAAAACTTAGCTAACTTGCTCGATACTCGCGTAAACAAGGACGGCTTTCACCGACGTGTAGAGCGTGTCTCGGTGCACTAGTTTGCTATAGGAGTCGAAGCGTGAAATTGCGTGTAGCGGCCTAGCACCGTGGAGCAGAGACGGCATGTGGTGAACACGACGGCGAGCTTTGGTGTCGCATCGAAATACCGGCTAAAACCTCAACGAAAGGTCGACAGAAGTGAAACAGAGGGTAGACGAGAGAGTGTGGAACAACCTTGCCGTTGAGAGCTTGGTGCGAGAGGCCTTCGGCTGGCCGGCAACGGGCACGCAGCATCGAGCGGCACGGGGTGATTGCGGCGGCGACGAAACGGAGCGGCGCGGTGAAAAGTGAACGGGTGAGGGACTTCGGACGACGGGGGGTGGTTTTATAGCCTCCACCACGGTAGATAAGGACGCAGGGGGGGTAGCTGGAGGCGACCGACGGCTGACGGCGCGCTGGCAGCATGCAGCGTCGCGGTGTTGCCCGGGGAGAGAAAACAGGGGCGGTGAATCAGTTTCACTGTCTGACCTGTGGGCCCCACCTCTCTCCCTTATCCCCTCCTCTAAATTCCAGCTAAAACATTGTCCAAAAATTCCCAAAATTTACAGGTAGGCTATGAAAAATATGGGGAATTCAATTCCGCAATCAGATTTCAATTTGGACATAGTTTGCATCAAATGCAAATTCAAATTTGAATTCAAATATGGGTATAAACCTTATTGAATTAAATAGTATATGAGGTCCAAAAATCTCCAAACTTTGAAACCAAGTTCCCTAAACCATAAAATGTCTTAGGAAAAATCAGGGATTGATTTGGGCAAAGTTTAGTGTAAAGCTAAATTTGATGTCGACCCGAAAAGAATCCTTTGTACGTGTCCAAACAAATGGAAGATGTACTTCAAAAATCTTGAAAATTTTCTGAGAAGCTAGTTAGATATTTAAGAGTCCAAAGAAAAATTTGGAGCCTTGGATTTGAATCTTTTTGGCAAGGGCCTTTTTAGTGAGGTCAAGTTTATGTGCACAATTATGTTGACCCCCATTATGTTTGATAAACCATTTGTAGTTGAACTTCACAATAAAGGAAAAAGTGAGATTTTACAGTGTGAAGGCCCATGGACGGTGAGTAATTCATGTGTTTCACTTCTTTTCAATTCATCTTGTTTACTTAGTGTTTTCATTCTTTTGTAGGTTTGCCATTTTTGATGGAGTTGTCAACTCGAGGTCGACGCAACCTTTGAGAGGTGCTTCATAGTCGCAGGCCACGTCCGTTGGGACCACCAGTGGTCGTCTCTCGCAGACCCAGCTGGAGCTCCTCGCTTTGAAGGAGACGTTGACGCAGACCCAGACAGAGCTGGAGAGGTCAAGAGAGGAGCAGTGGAGGGCGGCCTTAATGTTGTCCCAGATGCAAGCAGCAGCGGCGGTAAGTATTTAAAGTACCGTAGTTAAAATTCATAGAATTTCAATAACATATATCTTCTAATATTTTGCAATGGTGGGCTCTTGCTCGACACAGCGGTCAGGATATTGAGATTCCTATGCTTCCGCCGCAGCAGACACCGGAGCAGGTAATATTGTCGTATTCATTTCAGTATTCCTTTAGCTCCGTTGAAATAGTTTTTGTAGTAGTGAAAAAGCTTTTGCATAGAAGAAACCCACATAGAGCTTTTCCAGAAAGGTCTTGACACTATAATAAGTTTTCCAGAAAGTACTTATTTGTCTTCATATCAGTTCTTGTTTAAGAGATGTGCATTTTTAAGGTTTGCAAAAATTTCAGCATTCAGAATTTGATGTTCAGTTCAGATTGACAACTTTGCCTTCAGACTCGATTTCGAATAGGTAGATGACATGTTTAGGTCTGGAGTTGAATAGAGAACTTGTAGAGGACTTCTAAAGCATTCCAAAGAGTATTCATTTGACCTCATAGCACTTCTGGTTGAGGAGATACTACCTTTGCAAGTTGACAGTTTTTCTAAAAATTTGGACAGCACCTACTTTGTTTATGGCTGATCCCTGTAGGAAAAATTATTCCTGCAAATTATGGTTGATTGATTCTGCCAACTTTTAATTCTCCTTTGATCCACAACCCACTTTTAGTCCAGTTTTACTAACTGTTTTGCACTATTGACTATGCTTCTTCTGCAGGGTTCGGGAACATGCCGAGAAGATCCCGGAGGTAGTGGAGGGGCTATCATGTAGCCCGGCGGAATTGTGTGTTATCGATGTTTGAATAATATTTTGAAACTGTTGCTGTGTATCTGTATATGTTGTGAATCTGTTTTGAATCTGTTCTGTGTTATCACCATCATGCGAGGTAACCAGTTTCTGTTTTTTTTTAAAAAAAAAATATGAAAGCTTAACTTACGTCGGCTATGGCCAAGCCGACGTAAGTTAGCCCAGTTTAACTTACGTCGTTTCGGCCATACCGACGTAAGTTAAACCTCTTTACTTACGTCGGTTAATCTCAACTGACGTAAGTTATACCACTTAACTTATGTCGGCTCACAGTGGCCGACGTAAGTAGTCCGGCCCAGCCCGCGGCCCATCTCAGTAAATAACTTAAGCCAGTTGCCGGATACCAACATAATTAAGTAACTTACATCGGCGGCCAACGTAAGTTACCTTAATTACGTCCAAACTGCTTCGTTGGCCGGCAACCGACGTAAGTAAGGGAAAACAGACGTAATTAAGTAACTTACGTTGGTTTAAGCCTTAATTACGTCGGCCCTGGCCGACGTAATTGATCGAGATTCATGTAGTGCTAAACCTCAATTTTAGTTCTGCTGTTCATAAATCGCCAGAAACTATTTCCAGAAAATCATTTCCAACTTCTAAATTCAATTTCTCCTATTATAACTACTCCAAAAATACCAAATAAAATGCTATATACTCTTTATGATCCATACTTTGAAGTTGATCAGACCAAATCATCAGAAACTTATACATCCTGTATAATTAATTCTAGTAAAATGATTCCTTCATAGAATTTTTCTGCTGTTCAATTCAGTTTCCATCTTCCAAATTTTTACAGCATACTCCTCTATGTACCCCTGTTCTACTATAAAATTTCAGAATTTATTGATTTCATTAGACGTGCCTATTAGCAGTTCTAACCTGTACGATAATTGACAATCATATTTAGTCAACAGCATAAAATCAGATTATCATAGAAACTTCTAAATTCTATATCTCACTCTAGAAAAATTGTAAAAATGTGAAATCAATTTTGTTAGAACCAAGATAACCCCTTTGTACGATAAAACCAGTTGTAGCTATGATACCACTCGAGAGTTTGAATGAAAATTCATATACTTGGAAACACATATGGAATTGTTGTGACCACATACAACCTTTGCTAGAACTCAATGTCTACACATCATCCACTGAAGCTACTGTTAAATTTTCAGCTTCATTGGATCTCTGTAGCATCAGCAATCCTTTTATATATGTCTATGTGCATATAAACTCTAAATCAAATGTGCAGCTAATCTTTTTCCATTTCACATCAATATTCCTTTATTCCTGTATATCACGACAACAGGAACTCCATTCTCAATCATTTAGTTTTTGTACTAAACTTGTTACAATAGAATTAAATGTTATGTTATCTCATGCTTATATATGCACTTGCATTTCGATAGTTCACGTGACGTCAAAACTCGACTAGGAGCATTCTTGTAGGAGAAGGCCAGGGTGTCCACTTGAAGTCCTTGGCGTAGTCTCCGGAGGAAGACCACTGACCATCGACATTTAATCGAGTCGCAAACTAAGGCAAGCCCCGGTTTGCATTTAAGAGCTTTTCAAAGTTTTCCCGACGTCTATAAGTTGTATATGATATGTGCATTACGTGTAAGGTGTTTTATACTCCACTTGCATATCCACAAATCCTATGGGAGGGTTGGAAAGGTTTACAGCTTGACATATAGAACTGCCATGCTAATGTTGTAGATATACTGGTAGAACTTGAGTAGTTGGAATCTACTCGCGAGGTAGGAATGAATGTTCATAGGATGATGAAAGATGAGAGAATGGCTTATGATATGAATATAAGACCGGGCAGGGGGATAGGAGTCGACGAGATGGAGTCTCGGGTGCATGGTCCTGCCTATGTCGCTTGAGGACTATGCCATATGTGGCACCGTTGGGCAAGCTTGAATTGTACCAATTGCATAATGGGATATGGACCTGTCGAAGTGTTGCTACCACACTTCCCTCGGTACTGCTAAAGCGTAGTCCGCAGAGGTTCGTATTCGGATGGGGCGCACTTAAGGTTATGAACGAGACGGTGACAAAGAGGATTTTTATGTGGTTCGGGCGGCCTAAGCGTAATACCCTACTCCACGGGATGGTTGTCGATTTATGAGTATGTGAGTGTTGTGGTTGCTTGTGTGCGTATCCATTTTACTTCATTTCTAACGTGTGGCTCAACACTTTAACATTCAAAGGGCCGACCGTTACAAGGATTTCCTGGCCTGACAAGTGGCCCCGGTGGTATTCAATCAACTAATACACGATCTACATGTATTAAGTATGATTAACAATGTGATAACACGCCTTAATGGTGGCATTACCGGTACTAAAGGTCCTCTGATCGTGTGTCATTAATGCTGGATTAATGACATGCTAACCATGTCTTGTAAAGGCTGTTTTAATAGCCTCTTGAATATAAGTGTCGTTGGAGATTCTGTAGTCGTTGCTGGCTTAGATCCGGAGGTACAACACGTGGCAGTTCTAGAGCTTCCCTAAGCGGGGAGGAAGCTCTGGAGCCACTCAATACGTTGCAGCACTGGAGCTTCCCTCTACTGGGGGTTAAGTCAGGGTTGCTACACACGTGGCGGCACCAGAGCTTCCCTTTGAAGGGAGGTAGGTTCGGTACCACTAGACAAGTGGTAGTACTGGAGCTACCCAAACGAAGGATGCGGGTCCAGTGCTATCAGACGGGCCCAATAAACTGATGTATCTCCAGACTGTTGTGTGGGAACTCCTTTGTCATCCTTGAATGGAGATGCGAAGGCACAAAGGTGTAAATCATCTAGAGGGAAAATTCGACGTGTCCGTGTAGGGGACCTTTTGCTCGGGGTGAAGAGGTTTTTCGGCAATGGGGTCTTGGGTGAAAGGTGGCCGAGTATGACGCGGGGAGGAGAGCACGTATGTGTCTCCCACGCAGGTGTGCGTGTCGTGTAACCGGGTGTCTACTGATTGCAATCACTGTCCCTCGTGGTTATTTGAGTACCACTTGTCCGTCACTGTTGTGACGTAGTAAATAACAGGAATGCCATGAGAATATGATATATGATATTGATGATTAATTGCCTGACAATCTTATGTGTTGTAGTATATGCTCATTAAAGTTATCTTTTTGAACCGTTAACTTGTTGCTAATAACTTGAAAGCTAAGTATCCACTTGTAGGCGAGTTTGTTTACGCAACATCCTACCTATCCTTAGTTGGTTAACTTGCATATAGAGTCACATGTTTAGGTGAGACGAGTCAGTCATACTGAGCTTTATGATCATGTTTGTAGTTAATGAGTTTTTGCAGGATATACGATTGATGACGGGCTTGACGACAATGCCTTACCCCATTAGGGTTCACGGCTGAGTGGAAGCCCTACACGTCGTCGATATTTGTGAGTGCTGCTAGTGTAAAGTGTCCGAGGGCATGGACACCTTTACTCATGCATGGCTAGTGCTAACAGCGTAGTGTGATGTATAGACTTCTTTTCTACGTTATATATTGTAAAACTTCCGCTGTTTTTATAAATAAAAGACTTGTGTTGTGTTTTATTCTCGTTCTTTTCATGTATGTTCTTGGGAGTCGCATCGCATGACACCACCCGATGAGATACGTGGATGTCGGGACCCCGATCCCCGCGACAACCAAGTTCGGGAGGAATTGTGGTTGAGTTGATCGGGAGGTCGCGCAACATGTTTGAATCAAGAACAATGCATATGAAGGTATTGTGGATGATGTTGGAAGATGTTTGCACATGTGCAAGTTGTGCATGGATGTGGCAACATGGTTCCAAAGTGTGATAAAGAGAAGCGAACATAAAGAATTGGTCGGAAAGGTCCAATTGACAAGGTTATGGACTCAGGCTGCGGCTGAGTCGGGCTTCACTCAAATATGATAAGATTTGAGTAGGTTATGATAGGATTTCGTGGTGAGCACGAAGTTGAGTTATTTGTAGGAATTTGGGATATGTTCCTAAGGTGTTTGGAAGTCTTAACATTGCTTCTATCTGCGTATAGAAGGGTCTTGAGCAGTTATGAAAACTTTCGGTAGAAAGTGAGTTGGATACGAGTCCTAGATTTTTTTTGAGTTGGCCTCATGGATGGTTATATAAGCAAGGGAGGATAAAGCTCGTGGGGCACGGATTTTGGGCTGTTTCTCTTGTCTTATATTGAATTAAGATTGTAGTTTAAAGGAACTTTTGTGCCTTGTTCGTCAAACTTGTTTCAGACAAATTTTTCTGTTCGAGTTTGTGCACAGCACTTCCTTGCTTCTATGGTTTATCATAACTCGAGTTTTACAGAGCCAATTGACGTGATTCTTTTCGTTGTCTTCACAACTTAATTATCTATCATCTGTGAAAATTATACGTTCATTGGAATTGTGGCTTCTTATCTACACGAGTTTCTTTGCAATGTTGCAAATCTATTTTTCCTCGGGTAGGACAGATTGACCTTTGTTTGATCTTTCAATCGTAAGTTGAGTTTTTCTCGACGAATTTTTGTGATTCTTGTTTTGACGTCTTCGTGATTTGATTATACACAATTTTTTTCGGTTTACTGACAATTGATCATGTTTAGATTAGTCACAAACACGATTTCTTTAACAGATCAATTTTCTGTCGAGGGGTTTTCATTGCTTTCGCGAAAAAGTTGTAATCTAACATTCACCCCCATCTGGTAGCCTTTCACGTGTTCTTCAATCCAACAATTGGTATCAGAGCCACAGTTCTTTAATCTTTGAGATTTGCACGTGTTTGAAATAATCATCATGGAGAAACTTCGCCAAACCATGCGTGTTTAGTGGTATTGATTTTCAGGTTTGAAAGGCACGCATGGAGGCTTTCATCCAGACGCAAGGCTCTGCAATATGGGAAAAGGTGTACAAGCCTTATGAAGTGCTGTCGAACGATCAAGTTATGGCTACAAATATCAGAGATGTCGACAACAACAACAACGCTTGAAACTTGAACACACAAGGACTAACTCAAAGCGACATAGACCGTGTTGCTCACCTCTGATCTGCGTACGATGTTTGGAAAGCTCTATGCGATTACCACGAAGGATCCAACACGATGAAGGAGGTAAGGCAAGACCTGCTCAAAAAGGATTACAAGCACTTTGAGATGCAACCAGGTGAGTCCATCAAAGACCTCTTTGATCGCTTTAATAAAATTCTCAGCAACTTGCGTAGCGTCAATGTTAATTTTCCAGATGCTAAAAATGCTAGGCAATTACTAAGTGCATTAGACATGTCAATTTGGGAGATGAAAGTCACATCTATTCGTGAATCTACTATCATGAGTACACAAACTTTAGATGTTCTACATTCTAAACTGAAAACTCATGAAATTGACATAATCTCACGTAAGAACCCCAACAAGTCTCTTGCATTTGTTTCTCAACGTGACATTCCTAGCTCCGGCAATCTTCATCTTGTGGAACACTTGCTTTGTTGTCCCCTCTAACCCTTGAACAGATTGAAGAGTTTCCGGAGGAAGAACTTCCACTAATTTCAACTCGAATCTCAAAAGCATTGGAAAATGTGAGAACTAGAAGAAGAGGAAGTGTCGGACCTCAACGATGCATTGAATGTGGTAAGATAGGACATTTTCGCACACATTGCCCTGACCTTTCAAGTACTACTTCCCATAACGAAAAGAAAACAAAGACGAAGCACTCCTCTACAAACAACAACAAGAAAAACAAGGGTTTTACAGGACACCAAATATTGAATAGTTTTATCTCTGCAATTCAAGAACTTCGCTCGAGCAATGTGGACATCGGAAGTGACGAAGATGAAGATGATTCGGCAAACTTGTGCTTCATGGCAGGGAAGTGAAGATCAAATATGGAGGAAGCAGAACACAACAGCGACAATGAAGAGGTATGTCCTACTTGCAAAGAAATGTGTGATGCTATTTCTCGTGCCACTGTTATAGTTAGGAAAAAGGACAAAAAGCTTAGGGACAAGTTGCTAAAATTGAATCACTAGAATCTCAAATTAAGCGTTTGGAATCATTGATTCCTAGTGATGATTCTTGTTCCTCATGTGATTTAATATATGAACAATTGTCCTCTCTAAGAAGTGAACACACCTCCACACTTGATAAACTTGAGTTAGAAATTGAAAAGAACAATAAGCTTGCTACACTTAATGATAAAAACATGAAAGATGCTAGCTGTTCTACAATTGATTTGCATTGTTCTACTTGCGATGATCTTGATAAGAAACTACAAGATGCTATGAATGATATCTCTATATTGAACAATGCTTTATGTTCTCATGAAGTTAAATATTGTTCTAATTGGAAATTAAAGGGAAAAACTTCATGTGAAAATTGCCTTGATATGTCCAATAAACTTGATGACATGCATAGGACATTAGATCGGTTTTGTATTGCAAATAAGAACCTAAACTTGCTACTAAATTGTTCCAAGTCCTGCAATGATAAAACTAGTTAGATTTTGATTCTCGTGCTCATGCTAAGGCACATCCACCTAAAATTGTAATGTCATTAGAAAGTGGTTTGATTCAAATAGTTCCTTAACAAAAAGAAGTGGTTTTCAAATCTGCAGGGGTGCTGTCTCGTTCAGCTTTTAATAAACATATTGCTTGATCATCTAGACATGAACACAAAGTTAAATTTCATTGTACCCACTGTGGTAGAGATGGTAATGTAATAGATTTTTATTATAGACTAGCTAAACAACAGAAAAAGGAAAGAATGCAAGCTAGATCTCATAACTCTCATGCAACATTTGCTGCACATGGTAAACCAAATATCAAGAACATGCAACCTGCTATTATGAGTCAAAAACATGCAAAGTTTGCCCCCAAACCTACTGTTTTTTGTGCTACACATGTAACACCTCGTAAGTCAATAGTTGGGTACAAAAATCCTCAAACTTTGGCTCATAAACCTGTTGTTTTGTCTCAGCTTTCGCGTGTTATTCCTGTTGGATGTCGTGTGACACAGTACTGGATTCCTAAATGCCTTTTGACTAACCCCAGTATTGAGTCATCGACGTATTATGATTCTATGTAGGTTACATGTTTGAGTAACAAGAACATTTGGATTGTGGATTCAGGTTGCCCACGCCACATGACTGGAAACAAAGATTAGTTCTCCTCCCTCTCTTTTGTGTCACGTGTAGAGAATGTTACTTTTGCTGATAATTCTTCAACTCCTAGAATTGCTAAAGGTTTGTTAGAGTAAATAATCACAACACTTTGAAGTATGTGGCACTTGTTAAAAATTTGAAAAAAAACTTGCTTTCTGTTTCACAATTGCTAGATGAAAATCTGGAAATTATTTTCACTAAAAATTGCTGCAAGGTTGTAGATTCTAACAGTTAGCTTATTTTTAACATGTCTTGGTTTGGAAGAGTTTTTAAAGCTGATTTTGATATGTCATCCTCTAAACATAGATTTCTAGTAGCTAATGATTCAAAGGACTTATATTTTTGGCATCGTAGACTTGGTCACGTAGGCTTTGATCAGCTAACGCGTGTTAGTGCTCTTGATCGCATATGTGGGCTGCCTAAGCTTAAAGGGGACAAAGAAATTGTGTTCTCTTCTTGTGGACATGCTATGATTGTTGCAGGTTCACATGCTCCTCTCACAATAACCATGAAAACTGAACCGGGTCAACTTTTGCACCTTGACACCGTAGGACCTTCACGTGTTCAATCCCTCAGAGGTCAATGGTATGTTCTTGTGATTGTTGATGATTTTTCCAGATACTCTTGGGTTTACTTTATGGCATCTGAGAGAGAAGATTTTAGTCACTTTATAACTTTATTTCTTAGATTACCATTTGATCACCCAGGATCTTTAAAAGCAATTAGAAGTTACAATGAAACCAAATTTGAAAATCAATCATTTGATCACTTTTGTGCTGAAAATGGAATAGATTTCATTCTTTTCTCCCTGTGTACCTCGACAAAACGGTGTTGTAGAAAGAAAGAACAGAACCTTAGTTGAGATGGCTAGGACTATGCTTGATGAATATCAAACTCCTAGATAATTTTGGGCAGCTGCAATTGCAACCTCTTGTTACGTCTCAAATCGTGTTTCCTTGCGTGCTAAGCTAGGAAAAACACCATATGAACTTCGGTTTGGACATAGGCCTAGTGTCACACACTTTCGGGTCTTTGGTTGTAAATGTTCTGTTAAGAAACATGGTAATAATGATAAATTTGAAGCTAGATCTATTGATAGCATGTTTCTTGGTTATCCATCTCATACTAGAGGCTATTGTGTGCTTTTACTTGACACTAACAAATTGTGGATACTTGTGAGATTTTTTTTGATGAAGCTAGTCCAGGTACTAGCTCTAATATTGCAGGTCTAGATTCATATCCGCTGGGGGAGAATATTTTCATTGAAGAAGACGAAGAAGTGGTGCTACAGGCCGAAAATTCAGAAGCAAATGACATTGATTATGCTGTTGATTTTGCACCACAACTAGCATCAACAACTACTGCAGTTGGTACATATCATCCTCAAGCCACAAGTTCTTCGATCTGTGATGAACATGAAGAACAAGGAGCTTGTGAAGTGTCTACTCCACTCCAAATCCTTCAAAGTCATCCTCCACATTAAATCATCAGGAGCTTGCATGAAGGAGTCACATGGTCCAGGTTTTGCGATCCAAACTCTCGCGCTCATTCTGCTTTTGTTGCTTCTTTTGAACCCAAAGATATATCACACGCATTCACTAGTGAATCTTGGATTATTGTCAAGCAAGAAGAGTTAGAAAACTTTGAAATAAATAATGTTTGGAAACTCGTACCTCCACCTCAAGGCCACACTTTAATTGGAACTAAATGGGTGTTTAAAAATAACCAAAGTGAGGATGGGGTTGCGGTTTGGAATAAGGCTAGGTTGGTTGCTCAAGGTTTCACACAAATTGAAGGTCTAGATTTTGATGAAACTTTTGCTCCTATTGCTAGATTAGAAGCCATAAGAATTTTGTTAGCTTTTGCTGCATCTATAGGTTTCAAGTTATATCAAATGGATGTTAAAAGTGCTTTTCTTAATGGCTACATAGATGAGGAGGTTTGTGTCAAGCAACCACCGGGTTTTGAAAATCCAGATTTTCCTAATCATCTTTGCAAACTGTCCAAAGCCTTGTACGGTCTCAAACAAGCCCCTAGAGCATGGTATGATCAGTTAAAAACATTCTTACTTGAAAAGGGGTTTACCATGGGCAAGGTCGATAAAACTCTTTTTGTGCTTAAGCTTGTCAATGACTCATTATTTGTTCAAGTGTATGTGGATGATATTATATTTGGTTGTGCTTCTCATGATCTTGTGTCAACGTTTTCATATATGATGTGTTCAGAATTTGAGATGAGTATGATGGGAGAACTCACATACTTTTTGGGATTGCAAATCAAGCAAATCAAAGAAGGTACCTTTGTGCATCAAACGAAGTATACAAGAGACCTTCTTAAGAACTTCAACATGGACAAAAGAAAGCCTCTTCGGACCCCAATGGGTACAACAATGACACTCGAATTGTATGAAGATGGTGACCCGTTCGATCAAAAATAATACAAAAGTATGATTGGATCACTTATATACCTCACGGCATCAAGACCGGACATACAATTCAGCATATGTCTTTTTGCACGGTTTCAAGCTTCCCCACGTGCTCCACATCATCAAGTCGTCAAAAGGATTCTCGGGTAGTTACACAGAACTCAAGAATTTGACATTTTTCTTCCCCTCAACCATTTCTTTGAAAGCTTTTTTGGATGGTGATTTTGGGGGTTGTAGGATTGATAGGAAAAGTACTTTGGGTGCTTGTCATTTTCTTGGTAATTCACTTGTTGCTTGGTCCTCAAGAAAATAAAGTTCAGTTGCACAATCCATAGCAGAATCTGAATATGTAGCTGCTGCTTGCGCTTGTTCACAAATTCTTTGGATTCAAACACTTAAGTACTACGGGGTTGATTTGGATAGTCTTCCGCTGTCTTGTGATAACACTAGTGCCATTTGCATTGCTAAAAACCCCATGCAAAATTCGAGAACAAACCACACTGACATTAGGTATCACTTTCTCCGTGATAATGTTGAAAAAGGAAACATTGTGCTTCACCATGTAGATACCGGACAACAATTGGCTGACATTTTTACAAAACCTTTGGATTTCACTCGTTTTTGTTTCATTCGTAGTGAAATAGGGGTTGTGCATCCTCATGGCTTAAATTGAGGGGGGGGGGGGCTTTCAAATTTCGGATCTAAATTTAAAATAATATGAGCATAGTATTACATACATATATGACTTTGTGATTCCTTTTACATGCTGAAAGTTCTTACTACATTAATTATGTTATATATTTTGTAGTTTTTGCCATGACAAGTAATTGAAATAATTACTTACACAAAATATGATCATGATCGAATTTTCTTGCTGTTTTGAACTTGTTGCATGCTCACAAGTTCTTTTAATAATGAATAATTGATCAAGTAATCAACTCACATGTTCAGCTTCTATGATCAAACAAAATGAGAAAAGATCAAGAGAATATGCATGCATCACACTTCTTCTTTTTAGATGGCTTAGCATTGCACTTAGATATGAACTTGGATGAAGTTGTGTATGACTAAAACCATGTCCTTAAGCTTCGGATTGTCAAATGACATAGGCTTGGCTTGGTTAGTTAGAATAAGGAAAATGTGGCATATAATCTCTTGCAAATGTCATATGATCAAAATTTGTATTAAAAAGAAAATAAAATTGCAGCAACAAGTGACATGCTTTCGGGTTTTGAAATAGTCAAGTTTTTGAGATCATGACTTGCTTAAATTGAAAATTACATTTGATCTCTAGCATGGCTTACACTACTTTATATATCTCATTGATGTGATAGTGTAAGTTAGTTGATAGTATCACTTCGATGAGCTTTGTTTCATATGTATATGTTATAATATGAACAAAACAAATTAAAATTTCTCTTTTGTACCTTGATGAATACATTGTCAAAGGGGGAGAAATTGATCACACATTGCACACATCCCCAAGTGTTTTGGTACGATTCTTCTCAGGGGGGTAATTTTTGTTTTTCTTCTCATTTTATTTCTAATTTACAAATGGGGAGAAATATTCCGGGGAGAAAATAGTTTTCAAAACTTTTCATGTGAATAAGCTAATGTTCAGATTTTATGTGGTGTTGCCAATGTATTCATCAAGGGGGAGATTCTTAGACCCATGTGTGCTAAATACATTGGATATGACTATAAAAATTTTGAATTCCGCCAAAAAACCATTTTAACAAGGTCCGTCTCTAGGTTCGAGCTCCTGCAAGGTCCGACAATAGGTCCATCTTTTTTTGGGTAGCACTGGAAAGTTCCGACGTAAGTTTCGCCTTACTTTGGCTAGGTCTGACTTGCTTTGGCTAGATCCGACTTCTTTCTCTAGGTCCAACTTGCTGTTGCTAGGTCCGACTTCTTTGTCTAGGTTCAACTTATTTTGGCTAGGTCCGACTAGCTTTGGTTAGCTTCGACGCTAGGTCTTACTAGCTTTGGTAAGCTCCGACGCTAGGTCCGACTAGCTTTGGTAAGCTCCAGCGCTAGGTCCTGCTAGCTTCGGTAAGCTCCGGCGCTAGGTCCTGCTAGCTTTGGTCAGCTCCGTCTCAAGGTCCTCCGGTTAGCTTTGGCAAGGTCCGGTGCTAGATTGCAATGATTCTACTTTTAACTTGCAATGTTTCGAACTTGATTTTTGGATTATGGAAAGCTTGCTTGGTATTCTATTACTAAGATTTTGGTGTGTTTTGGTGGTTATGGCTAATATCATTTTGCTATGTTTTGCAACATGCTTATGTGAAGTGCTCACGTAAGGTGTTGTGGTTTCAGAACTAACGTGAGTCAAGTCGAGGACTTGAGCTTGGAAGTATTGGTTGTTTATTCATGTGCAGGTGTTGCCTGAGTTTAAGACACTAGTGATGGGATCCATTGAACTAGTCTTATGGAGAAGATGAGATTTAACAACCAAGTTCGAGAGGAATTGTGGTTGAGTTGATCGGGAGGTCGTGCAACATGTTTGAATCAAGAAAAATGCATATGAAAGTATCGTGGAAATTGTTGGAAGATGTTTGCATGTGTGCAAGGAGTGCATGGATGTGGCAACGTGGTTCCAAAGCGTGATGAAGAGAAGCGGATGTAAATAATTGGTCAGAAAGGTCTAACCGACTAGGTTATGAACTCAGACTGCGGCTGAGTCGGGTTTGACTCAAATATGGTAAGATTTGAGGTGGTTGTAATAGGATCTCATGGTGAGAACAAAGTTTAGGTTTTTTAGGGATGTGGGATACGTTCCTAAGGTGTTTGGAAGTCTTAAGACTGCTTCTATCTGCGTATAGAAGGGTTTTGAGCAGTTATGGAAATTTTAGGTAGAAACTGAGTAGGATACCAGTCCTAGTTTTGTTTGGGTTGGCCTCATGGCTGTTTATATAAGCAAAGGAGCTAGAGCATGTGGGGCAAGGATTTTGGGATGTTTCTCTTGTGTTCTATTGAATTAAGATCCTGGTTTAAAGGAACTTTTATGTCTTCGTCATCCAACTTGTTTCAAACAAGTTTTTCTCGTCGAGTTTCTGCACAGCACTACCTTGCTTCGGTGGTTTTATCATAACTCGAGTTTTACAGATTCAATTGATATGATTATTTTTGGGTTGTCTTCAGAACTTGATTATCTATCATCTGCGGAAGTTTCACAGTCATTGGATTTGTGGCTTATGATTTACATGAGTTTCTTTCCAGTGTAGCAGATCTGTTTTCCTTGGGTAGGATAAATTGACCTTTGTTCAATCTCTCGATCGTAACTTGAGTTTTTCTTGACGGATTTTCTTGATTCTTGTTGTGAAGTCTTCATGACAATATTCTCCACAATTTATACTGGTTTTTGTCACAATTGACCATGTTTAGATTAGTCATAAACACAATTTTTTAACAGATCAATTTTCTACTGAGTGGTTTTCATTGTTTCCACTAAAAATTTGTAATCTACCATTCACCCCCTAGTAGCCTTTCACGTGTTCTTTGGTCCTACACAGCGTCCACCAGTGTCGGGAGCTCCTCCCGCCGCGCTGGAACAGTGGCGCACTAGTGTGGAGCATTTGGTTATAGATGCATCCAATGCGATCAGCAACCAAGGTCGGCCCCATGCTGGGCAGACACCTTCACGGAACAGGACCTTGTCTGGTATACTTGGTCCTCAGGCAACGCAGCTCAGGAGATGTGCACCCTCCCAGCATGTGACGTCACTGCCCTACGGGGCACGCCATACTCACATGGTGACAAGGCTTCCGATGCAGGATCTCCGGTCGAAGATTGATCGCCGTTACAGGCAGCAAGACAGCCATGTCAACATTGAGCGTGCTCATGAGAGGCGCATTGCTCGAGAAAACCCTTCTCCTCTTGAAATTGGGAGTGGTTGTTTGGCCCTTGCCATGCACCTTTGCATGGTCAATTGTCCACACAAGTTCCAGCCTCATCTTCCAGAGAAATACGACGGGATAGTCAACCCGGTCGAGTTTCTTTAGATATAATCCACTGCCATCCTCGCGACTGGAGGCAATGAGGCTATGATGACCAACTACTTTCCGTGGCTCTGGCTGGAACTGCAAGGTCCTAGTTCATGAGCTTACCGTCTGACTCCATCAATAGTTTGGGTGCAACTCTATCGCCAGTTCACTGCAAACTTCAGGAGCTCCTACACCTGGCCTGGCACCGAGCTGGATCTCTTCGCCATAAAGCAGAAGTCGGGGGAGTCGCGGCGATCCTTCATCCAGTGATT
Organism: Tuctoria greenei; assembly: GCA_036927565.1. Classification (NCBI taxonomy): domain Eukaryota; kingdom Viridiplantae; phylum Streptophyta; class Magnoliopsida; order Poales; family Poaceae; genus Tuctoria; species Tuctoria greenei. Next base: position 57,010,308 of record JAYESD010000012.1, read on the forward strand.
CTATAAGGTAAAAAATATCATCCTTTCTAACTCCAACGCTTCTGTCGTTGTCGCATTTCGATAGGGGATCTGAGATAAGAAGATGCTGGAGAAGCTGGCAACCAAGAATGTCAGCAGTGTCACAGAACTCTTCAGCCTGGCAAACAAATGTGCTAGAGCTGCGGAGGGCCGTGACATGCACTCCAAACCAGCTGTGGAGGCCAAACAATCCTCCAAATCTGAAGCTAATGTCTTTGGCAGTGGAAAAAAGAAGAAGAAGTCACTTGACGACACACCTACTGCTGCTGCCGCCGTAGATCCGGGTGGCCGAGGCCACGCGCCGACAAAAAGATGTGGTGTCCAATCCACAAATCAACGACCCACAATCTTGAATATTGTCGATAGGTCAAGAGGCTTGCTGAATGCAACAACAAGCTCCAAGACGAGACCCCTTTCCGCCAACGGGAAGGGAAGTAGATAGTCGATGAAGCTTCGCCTGATCAGGAGCTAGGCTTTCAAGGCACCAAGAAGGCGTTAAGGGCGGTCTACAACACTGTTGATGATGATTCTGAAATCTCTAACAATGAGCGTCGGAAGACTCTCCATAAGTTGTATGGAGGGTCCTGGGACATCACCTCCCGGCACATCCTAAAGACTATGCATCAAGAGATGGATGTTGCTGCTCTTACTGCCAAGGCGGAGCCTCATCGGATGTGGATGAATACTTCCATCACCTTTGATGCTTTCGACTGTTCGAAGAACATGGTCGGAGCTGGACAATTTCCCATAATGGTCTCCCCGACTATCAACAACATTCCGCTCTACCATGTCCTGTTGGATGGAGGAGCAACACTCAACCTCCTCAGCTTTGCGGCTTTCGTGAAGCTCTAGCTCAACCTCTAGGACTTTTGGCCCTCACCCCCATTCTCTGGAGTAGGTATGGGAGCAATCACACCTCTTGGATTGGTTACTTTACCTGTGACCTTCGGGAGACGGGACAACTACCGGTCTGAGAAGCTGGTATTTGATGTGGCTCACATCAACCTACCCTTCAACGCGATCCTAGGTAGGATAGCCCTGTATAAGTTCATGGCCATAGTCCACTATGGCTACCTCGTGTTGAAGATGTCGACTCCTTCAAGCGTCCTCTAGATCCGAGGGGACCGCACTGCTAGAGTTACAGCGCTGGAGGAACATCATGCGCTTGCAAAAGCGTAGGAAAAAGAATCTGGCAAGGAGCTCACATTAGCATGGCTCATCTTCTGCACCTCGTGCACGACCAAGCGACAACACCGACATCCCCATCAAAGTCATCCAAATTTGTTCTGATGCCAACCTGACCACCCATATATCAGGAGGTTTGGTTGACAAATAGGAACTCGCGCTCGTCACTTTTCTTCGGGTAAATGTCAACATGTTTGCATGGCAACTGTCACAAGCGCCTGGGATCCATAGGGAGGTGATTGAGCGCCGTCTGAAGATCTACCCCAACACACGACCCATACAACAAATGCCCCAGAAGCAATCTGTTGAGTGACAGAACTTCATCAGACCAGAAGCCAAAAAGTTGCTCGACGCTGGATTCATCCGGGAAGTTCACCATCTATGGTGGCTGGCAAACCCAGTTGTTGTACTAAACGCCGGCGGGAAGCCTCAAATGTGCATCGACTACACTACATTGAATAAGGCATTGCCAAAAGACCCATTTCCATTACCTAGAATAGATCAGATAGTGGATTCTACCTCTTGTGAGACCTATGTGTGCTGAATACATTGGCTATGACAATAAAAGTTTTGAATACTGCCAAATCACCCATTTCGACAAGGTCCGACTCTAGGTCCGAGCTCCAGCAAGGTTCGACAATAAGTCTGACTTTTTTTTGGTAGCTCCGGCAAGGTCCGACGTAAGGTCCAACTTACTCTGTCTAGGTCCAACTTGTTTTGGTAAGGTCCGACTTGTTTTGGTTAGGTCCGACTTGCATTGGCTAGGTCCGACTTGCTGTGGCTAGGTATGACATGTTTTTGCTAGTTCTGGCGCAAGGTCCGACTAGCTTTGGTAAGCTCCGGTGCTAGGTCCTGCTAGCTTTGGTAAGCTCCGACTCAAGGTCCAGTTAGCTTTGGCAAGGTCCGGAGCTACATTGCAATTGTTCTGCTTTTACCTTGCAATGTTTCAAACTTGCTTTACATCTATGGAAAGTTTTCTTAGTAATATTTTACTATGTTTTTGGTGTGTTTTGGTGGTTATGGCTGATAGCATTTTGCTATGGTTTGCAACATGCTTATGTGAGGTGCTCACGTAAGGTGTTGTGGTTTCAGAACTAACGTAAGTCAAGTCGAGGACTTGTGCTCGGAAGTATTAGTTGTTTGTTCACGTGCAGGTGTTGCTTGAGTTCAATACACGGATGGTGACGGGATCCATTGAACTAGTCTTAGGGAAAAGATGAGGTTCAACAACCAAGTTCGGGTGGAATTGTGGTTGAGTTGATCAGGATGTCGCGCATCATGTTTGAATCAAGCACAATGCATTTGAAGGTATTGTGGACGTCGTTGGAAGTTGTTTGCACGTGTGCAAGGAGTGCATAGACGTGGCTACATGGTTCTGAGGTGTGATGAAGAGATGTGGACATAAAAAAATGGTTGGAAAGGTCCAACCGACTAGGTTATGCCTCAGGCTGCGGCTGAGCTGGTTATGGTTCGTTTATGGAAAGATTTGAGTTGGTTACAATAGGATTTGGTGTGGGTCACGAAGTTGAGTTGATTTAGGAATGTGGGATACATTCCTAAGGTGTTTGGAAGTCTTAAGCTTACTTCTATCTGCGTATAGAAGAGTCTTGAGCAGATATGGAAAGTTTCGGTTGAATCTGAGTAGGATTTGAGTCCTAGTTACGATTGGATTCGCCTAAGGGCTAGTTATATAAGCAAGGGAGGCCAGAGCTCGTGGGCATTGTTCCAGCTCCTGATTTTGATTCACAACCAGCACCGACGAGCACCATTGCTGGTCCAGATCGTCCTCAAGTGACAAGCTCATTGATTTGTGATAAACATGAAGAAGAAGAAGCTTGTGAAGTGTGCACTCCCCTTCGGGTTCTCAAAAGTCATTATCCACAACAAATCATTGGAAGCTTGCACGAACGAGTCACATTGTTCTGGTTTTGCGATCCAAACTCTCACGCTCATTCTGCTTTTGTTGCTTCTTTTAACCCAAAGATATATCACACGCACTCACTAATGAATCTTGTATTATTGCCATGCAAGAAGAGTTATAAATTTTTGAAAGAAATAATGTTTGGAAACTTGTACCTCCACCTCAAAGTCACACTTTAATTGGAACTAAATGGGTGTTTAAAAATAAACAAAGTGAGGATGGGTTTGTGGTTAGTAGTAAGGCTAGGTTGATTGCTCAAGGTTTCACACAAATTGAAGGTCTAGATTTTGATGAAACTTTTGCTCCTGTTGCTCGATTAGAAGCCATAAGAGTTCTGTTAGATTTTAGTGCGTCTAATGGTTTCAAGTTATATCAAATGGATGCTAAAAGTGATTTTCTTAATGGCTACATAGATGAGGAGGTTTATGTCAAGCAACCACCAGGTTTTGAAAATCCATATTTTCCTAATAATGTTTACAAACTGTCCAAAGCCTTGCATGGTCTCAAACAATCCCCTAGTGCATGGTATGATAGGTTAAAAACATTCTTACTTGAAAAGGGGTTTACCATGGGCAAGGTTGATAAAACTCTTTTTGTGCTTAAGCATGGCAATGACTCATTATTCGTTCAAGTGTATGAGGATGATATTATCTTTGGTCGTGCTTCTCATGATCTTGTATCCAAGTTTTCAGCTTTGATGAGTTCAGAATTTGAGATGAGTATGATGAGAGAACTCACGTACTTTTTGGGGCTGCAAGTCAAGCAAATCAAGGAGGGTACCTTTGTGCATCAAACAAAGTATACAAGAGGCCTCCTAAGGCGCTTCAACAAGGACAAAAGCAAGACTCTCCAGACGCCAACAGGAACAGCAACAACACTTGAACTTGATGAAGATGGTAAGCCCGTGGATCAAAAGGAATATCGAAGTATGTTTGGATCACTTTTGTACCTCACTGAATTAAGACCGGACATACAATTAAGCGTATATCTTTGTGCACAGTTTCCAGCTTCCCCACGTATTTCACATCATAAAGACGTCAAATGAATTCTCAGGTACTTACATGGAACTCGAGAATTTGGCATTTTTCTTCCTTATTCCTCAACCGTTAATTTGAAAGCTGTTTTGGATGCTTATTTCGGGGGTCGTAGGATTGATAGGAAAAGTACTTCGGGTGCTTGTCATTTTCTTGGTAATTCACTTATTGCTTGGTCCTCTAGAAAACAAAGTTCAGTTGCACAATCCACAGCCGAATCTGAATATGTAGCTGCTGCTTGCGCTTGCTCACGAATTCCTTGGATTGTTCAAACCCTTAAGGACTATGGGGTTGATCTAGATAGTGTTCCACTGTTTCGTGACAACACTGGTGCCATTTGCATTGACAAAAACCCCGTGCAACATTCTAGAACAAAGCACATTGACATTACATATTACTTTCTTCGTGATAATGTTGAAAAAGAAAACATTGTGCTTCACCATGTAGATACCAAACAACAATTGGCTAACATTTTTACCAAACCTTTGGATTTCACTCATTTTTGTTTTGTTGGTAGTGAAATAGGGGTTATGCATCCTCATGGCTTCAATTGAGGGGTAGTTTTGAATCTTGGGAAGTCTATGCGTGAATCTGAAATTAAAATAATTTGAGCATAGTATTTCATACATATATGATTTTGTGATTTCCTTTACATGCTGAAATTCTTACTACATTACTCGTGTTATAAATTTTGTAATTTTTGCCATGACTAGAAATTGGAATAATTACTTACACTAAATTTGGTCATGATCGAACTTTCTTGCGGTTTTGAACTTGTTGCATGATCACATGTGCTTTTAATCATGAAAAAAGTAATCAATCAACTATTTTCATGTTGAGCTTTTATGATCAAATATAAATTAAGAAAAGATCAAGAGAATATTCATGCATCACACTTCTTCTTTTGAGATGGCTTATCATTGCACTTAGGTGGAACCTGGAAGAAGTTGTGTGTGACAAAAACTATGTCCTTAAGCTTCTGATTGTCAAATAACATAGGCTTGGCTTGGTTGGTTAGAATAAGGTAGATGTGGCATCTAATCTCTAGCAAATGTTATATGATCAAAATTTGAGCTTTAAATGAAAACAAAAAATGAAAAATACAGCAACAAGTGTCATGCTTTCATGTTTTGAAATAGTTAACTTTGTGAGATCATGACTTCCTTAAATTGAAAATTACACTTGATCTCTATCATGGCTTACACTACTTTATGTATCTCATGGATGTGATAGTGTATGTTACTTGATAGTATGACTTGAATGAGCTTTGTTTTATATGTATGTGCTATAATATTCTCATAACAAATTAAAATTTCTCTTTTGAACCTTGCTGAATACATTGTCAAAGGGGGAGAAATTGATCACACATTGCACAAATTCACAAGTGTTTTTGCATGATTTGGCACGATTCTTCTTTAGGGGAGAACTTTTGTTTTTCTTCTCATTTTATTTCTGATTTACAAAGGGGCGGTGTGAAAATTTCGGGGAGAAAATTGTTTTCCAAAAATTTTAATGTGCATAAGCCAATGTTCGAATTTTAAGTGGTGTTGCCAATACATTCATCAAGGGGGAGATTGTGAGACATATGTGTGCTGAATACATTTGCTATGTCGATAAAAGTTTTGAATATTGCCAAATTTCCCTTTTCAACAAGGTCTGACTCTATGTCCGAGCTCTAGCAAGGTCTGACAATACGTCCGACTTGTTTTGCGTGGCTCTGGCAAGATACGCCTTACTTTTTCTAGGTCCGACTTGTTTTGGTAAGGTCCGACTTACTTTTTCTCGGTCCGACTTGTTAGGGTTAGGTCCGGCTTGCGTTGGCTAGGTCTAACTTGATGTGGCTAGGTCAGACATGTTTTTGTTAGGTCTGGGCAAGGTCCGACTAGCTTTGGTAAGCTCCGGTGCTAGGTCCTTCTAACTTCGGTAAGCTCCAACTCATGGTTCAGTTAGCTTTGGCAAGGTCCATAGCTAGATTGCAATTGTTCTTCTTTTACCTTGCAATGTTTTAAACTTGTTTTACATTATGGAAAGTTTTCTTAGTATTATTTTACTAAGTTTTTTGTGTGTTTTTGTGGTCATGGCTGATATCGTTTTGCTATGGTTTGCAACATGCTTATGTGAGGTGCTCACGTAAGGTGTTTTGGTTTTGGAACTAACGTGAGTCAAGTCGAGGACTTTTGCTCAGAAGTATTGGTTCTTTGTTCATGTGCAGGTGTTGCTTGAGTTCAAGACATGGCTGGTGACGGGATATATTGAACTAGTCTTAGGAAGAAGATGAGGTTCAACAACCAAGTTTGGGAGGAATCGTGGTTGAGTTGATCGGGAGGTTGTGCAAAATGTTTGAATCAAGAACAATGCATATGAAGGTATTGTGGATGTTGTTGGAAGGTGTTTGCACTGTGCAATGAGTGCATGGAGGTGGCTACATGGTTCCGAGGTGTGATGAAGATATGTGGATGTAAAAAATTGGTCGGAAAGGTCCAACCGAGTAGGTTATGCCTCAGGCTGCGGCTGAGGTGGTTATGGTTCATTTATGGAAAGATTTGAGTTGGTTACAATAGGATTTTGTGTGGGTTACGAAGTTGAGTTGTTTTACGAATGTGGGATACATTCCTAAGGTGTTTGGAACTCTTAAGATTGCTTCTATCTGCATATAGAAGAGTGTTGAGCAGATATGGAAAGTTTCGGTTGAATCTGAGTAGGATTTGAGTCCTAGTTAGGATTGAGTTGTCCTAAGGGCTTGTTATATAAGCAAGGGAGGCAAGAGAACGTGGAGCACGACTTTGGGGATGTTTCTCTTGTGGTTTTATCAATAAAATTTGTAGTTTAAAGGAACTTTTGTGCCTTGTTTGTCCGACTTGTTTCAAACAAGTTTTTCTCGTTGAGTTTCTGCACAGCACTACTTTGCTTCGGTGGTTTTATCATAACTCGAGTTTTACAGCTCCAATTGACGTGATTCTTTTTGGGTTTTCTACAAAACTTGATTATCTATCATATGTCAAAATGTCACGGTCATTGGATTTGTGGTTTTGGATATATACGAGTTTCATTGCAGTATTGTAGATCTGCTTTTTCTCGGGTAGAACAGATTGACCTTGGTTTAATCTTTCGATCGTAGCTTGAGTTTTTCTTGACGGTTTTTCGTGATTCTTATTTTCGTTCTTTTGGACTTGATTCTCCACAATATATACTAGTTTTGGCACGTTTGATCATGTTTAGATTAGTCGCACACACGATTTCTTAACAGGTTTATTTTTTACCAAGGGTTTTTTTGTTGCTTCCGCTGAAAAAGTTTTCAATCTACCATTCACCCCCCCCCCTTATGGTAGCTTTCATGTGCTCTTATATCCTACACCGCTGGGAGTGAATTATTGTGTTTCTTAGATGCATATTTTGGATATAATCAAATTCCAATGTCTAAAGAAGATGAAGAGCAGCAACTTTTGTGCGAGCCATGCACAAAACTTTGGGGAGTTGATTAGGGACCTGGTGGAAGTCTACGTCGATGACATTGTGAGGATCGGGGTCCACACATTCTAGAAAACGCATTGGATGGTGCCGTGCGATGCGGCACCCAACAGCACACAAAAAAAGTCATACAAAATAACCAACACAAATATTTTTCTTCACAAGGTGATTCTCTTTTACAACATAATAGACAACGCAGCAGAATATTTTATACTCACACTCTCAACTAACTATGCACAAGAGAAGCCGCCCATGCCCGCGGACGCTTCTCACTAGCCACACGAAGAAGATAGCAACGGCAAGGTTTCCGTGAGAGATACATCTCGACAAGCTCGAGGTCTCACGAACAACCACAACATAAGAATAAGCTAAAGATTTCTGCAAAAACCACAATAGAGCAACCATGATCTTGACGCTCAGCAAGACTTAACCGTCTCACCTGAGGCGTGAAACTCTACATGCTGGAAACTCTAAAATATGGAAGCAGAATTTGCATAAAGGACACGCCTACATGTAAATCCTTACTTTCATTATTAGCATCAAGTTAAGGCTTCATACAAAGTAAGAACAATGAACACAACAGAGAACACAAGAGATTTATCATGTGGTTCGGGTCCCACAAAGGCAACCTACATCCACGTTGAGGAGCCCACAAAAGGACAAGGTCTTCTCCAACCCTACCCTCATCAGATCGCCACGAAGGCCAATCCTCTTCCACTTATCTCAAAGGTGTGAATAACCGAATTCAAGGGGCTTTCTCACACGTTGAGAGCTCCCTTGGATTACAACACAAAATACCACCAATAACACAATCAAAAGATTACAATTAAAACGTGGGAGTGTGTTAGAGAATCAAACCAAAAGCTCAATGTGGTGTTGAATGTGTCACGCCAATGAACTAGAGTGAATCCTCAAAGGATTGATCTTTGTTGCACTTAATTTCGTGGAGAGATGTGGTTTTTGAGGCTCTTGGGAGGTGTGATGGCGCTAGGGTTTGAGAGAGTGTAAAATATGGCCATACAACTCTATTTATATGGGTTTCTAAAAGTAACCGTTAGGGTTCAGAAAGATCGAACTAGTCCGTGGTGGTCACCGGACTAGTCCGTTGTGCTGTGTGTAGCAAACCCTAAGTTTTCCGAAATATCGGACTAGTCCGGCTAGGAACGGACTTGTCCGATTTCGCTACTGGAAATCTTCGGACTAGTCCGATAGTCATCGGACTTGTCCGGACATGTGAAACCCTAAGTGTATAGGATGACAAGTCTGCACTAGGAGGACTTGTCCGATTCAGACCAGAGGGTATTTCGGATTAGTCCGTGCAAACATCGGACTTGTCCGATTTGGATCAGAAAGAATATCGGACTAGTCCGGTTGAGATCGGACTTGTTCGATTTAGTGTGACTTATGAAGTGTTTTGAGGACTAGTCCGCACTGGGGAGGACTAGTCCGATTCTAGTCAAAAAGGATATCGGACTAGTCCGATGGATATCAGACTTGTCCGATTTCGTGCAGAAAGGATATCGGACTAGTCCGGTGTTAGTCGGACTAGTCCGGTCCTGTGTAACTTTGTGCAATGTGTGTGTTTAATTGTGATTGAGCTCTTGGGATGTGTTTTCTTAACACACTCCATACACAATGATCTACTATTTTTCATCCTTGAGCTCATTTCCACTTTGCTCCTCATTCTTCCTTCTTTTTGGCACTTTTCTCATTTTCCTATTAAAATCCTACACTCATCTCAACAAAGAGGTTTGGATCCCATTTGCTTGTCATAAAACATCCAAAACCCACAAGGGAGTCCGAGATGCACTTTCAAAAGTCAAAAATGGTTGGGATCCCTAGTGAAGTGATCGAGCACAATCTAAAGATCTATCCTGATGCTCGGCCTGTACATCAGAAGCCTCGGAAGCAATCAGTAGAGCGACAGAACTTCATACATCAAGAAGTGAAGAAGTTGCTCGAAGTTGGATTCATCCGAGAAGTCTTCCACCCAAAATGGCTGGCAAACCCAGTCGTTGTTCCCAACACCGGCAGGAAGCTTCGGATGTGTATCGACTACACTACACTGAATAAGGCATGTCCAAAAGATCCATTCCCACTACCTACAATAGATTAGATAGTGGATTCCACCTCCAGGTGTGAATTACTGTGTTTCCTAGACGCATATTATGGGTATCATCAAATCAAAATGTCTAGGGAAGATGAAGAGCATACCTCCTTCATCACAGTAGATGGATTATATTGTTATACTGCCATGCCATTCGGTCTCAAAAACGCTGCTTCAACATTTGTACGAGCTATGTACAAAACTTTTGAAGAGCTCATCAGAGACGTAGTGGAAGTGTATGTCGATGACATCGTCGTCAAGATCAAGAACAGGGAGTCATTCCTTGACACCTTACAAGCTTTCTTCGACATGTTGCGAGTCACTCGCATGAAGCAGAACCCGAACAAGTGTGTCTTTGATGTTAGCTCCGGAAAACTTCTTGGTTTCTTGGTGAACCACCGAGGAATAGAAGCAAATCCGGCGAAGATAAAAGCTATAGAATACACGCGGCCACCAGCCCGCATCAAGGACGTCCAGAAGCTGACTGGATGTCTAGCTGCCCTGAGCCTGTTCATCTCAAGACCGGCGGAACGGGCGCTACCCATCTTCAAGCTATTGAGGAAGTTCGGACCATTCCAATGGTATGAAGAAGCAGAAAAGGCATTCCAGGAGCTGAAGTAGTCCCTCACCACTCTACCAACCTTGGTACCTCCAAATCCTGGTGAGCCATTACTGCTTTACATTTCTGCAACTGATGAAGTTGTCAGCATGGTCCTGGATACGGAAAGACCAGAATCATGTCCAGTTCAGGAATCTAGACCCCTTCGGGAGGGTCCAGAGCTACCTGAAGTCGAGTCTGGGTCCCAGCTCCCAGACCTGGATCCTCAAGGCGAGATGCCAGAGGATCCACCTCCTTCCAGTGGGGAAGTCATTGTTGCTGAGCAACAAGATTCGAACCCCTCCGAGAAGGTCCGGGTCGCTGCAGAAGAAGCTCCGGGTTCCTCCACCAGGAATCCGAAGGTCCCCGAACAAGGTCCGGACCCCTCTCAGAGGGTCCGGGATGATGAGGAGGAAGCTCCAGGCCCCTTCTGGAGGGTCCAGACAGTCCAATGCCCAGTGTACTTCATCAGCGAAGTACTCCATGACGCCAATACTTGGTACCTGGAGGTGCATAACCTGCTCTACGCAGTTCATATTGCCTCTAGGAAGCTCCGACACTACTTCCAAGCTCACAAGATTTCAGTGGTAACCTCTTATCCACTGCGTGCAATCTTGCATAATCCCAACTATATTGGGAACATTGCAAAGTGGGCGGCGGAACTTGCCGAGTTCAATCTTGAATTCGTCTCGAGACAAGCAATCAAGAGTCAAACATTGGCGGACTTCGTGGGGGAATGGACCCCCTCTCCATCAAATCCTGGGGGCCCCTGTGAGAAGAAGCTAGAACCCAAGGTTCTGGTCTTCATCGAGCCTCACTGAACTCTCTACTTCGACGGCTCCGTGCAAAAGCAGGGGGCCGGAGCTGGAGTCCTTCTCCTTGCTCCGATCGGGTAGAAGGTCAAATATATGGTTCACCTTGACTTCAAGGTGACCAACAACATGGAGGAGTATGGAGCACTGATCTATGGGCTCAAGGTGGCACTATCATATGGTGTCAAGCAGCTGTTGGTAAAGGGTGATTCACAGCTTGTTGTAAAACAAGTCAAAGGTGAATGTTGCTGCAATAATCCTCAACTAGCTGCATACCTACATGATGTCCAAAAGCTTCAAAAGGAATTCGACGTCCTGGATCTCTGCCATGTCCAGCGTCTCAACAACACTGAAGCTGACGAACTCTCGACGACAGCATCAACCGAAGATCCGGCTCCCGACGGAACCTTCGTCCGTAGGTTGTCTAAACCTACCGCTCATCCTGCCGAACTGAGCGAAGGGGGCGAGACCAGCACCTCGAAGCTGGCGGCCCCGATGGCCCTATTACCATGGCGTCCATCAAGGGTCTTAGGTGCTGCCGGAAGCTCCGAGCAACCCAGCACGCAAGACTCCAATCCTCAAGTTAGCTCCAATGCATGGATCTCAAAGATCTGGATCTACTTGATAAACAATTTTCTTTCCAGAAGATAATGTATCCCCTGATTGGATAGTCAGATTGGCTAAAAGATACACACTGGTAGAAGGGGATCTATACCGGCGTGGTGCCAACGGCGTCCCAATGCGGTGCATTACAAGGGAAGAAGGCTGCAAGATCCTCGCAGAAATCCATGGAGGCGAGTGTGGGAACCACGCATCTTCCCGCACGCTGGTCGGTAAAGCCTTCCGGCATGGCTTCTGCTGGCCTACGGCGCTCCAGGATGCAACTGAGCTTGTGAAGAAATGCGAAGCATGCCAGTTTAATGCAAAGCAAATTCACACACCAGCTCAGCCTCTACAAATGATACCTCCTACATGGCCTTTCACTGTGTGGGGGATTGATATCTTGGGACCCTTCCCAAGAGCCGTCGGAGGTTACAAGTTCCTGTATGTTGCCATTGACAAGTTCACCAAATGGCCAGAAGCAACTCCAGTTGTGACAATAAACAAGCAATCCGCTATCAACTTCTTCAGTCCCTTGTATGCAAATTTGGAGTCCCAAACAAGATCATAACTAATAATGGGACACAGTTCACAAGCTCTGCATTCCATGGATATTGCAAATACCTCGGCATTCAGGTGAGCTATGCTTCTGTTGCTCACCCGGCAAGCAATGGCCAAGCTGAGAGAGCAAATGCAGAAATCCAAAAAGGACTGAAGACGCGCACATATGAGCGCCTGAAAAAACATGGAGCCAACTAGATCGAAGAGCTTCCGCCCACACTGTGGGCCAACAGGACAACTCCAAACCGGTCAACTGGAGAGACACCCTTCTTCCTGGTGTACGGAGCTGAAGCAGTCCTTCCTCCAGAAATAACCTTGGGTTGCTCCGGGTCCGGACCATCGACGATGCCACGTAGGACCAGCTCTGGCGTGAAGACCTTGACCTTCTTGAAGAGGGAAGGTGCTGAGCAGTTGTTTGGAATGTCCGATACCGCCAAGCTCTTCGGCGCTATCGCCAATGGCATGTTCACAGCCGAAAGCTCAAGGAAGGCGATCTGGTGCTACGGAGAATAAAAACTCGCGAATGGTTAAACAAACTCTCTCCCAGCTGGGAAGGACCTTTCCGAGTGATCAAAGTATCCCGTCCTGGATGCGTTCGCTTGGCAACTGAGGATGGAAGACCTCTCCCTAATCGTTGGAATATTGAGCACCTCCGTAAGTTATACACTTAATATCACGGAGGCGAGTCTGTAGTTACATGTGGTGTATGTTATAGAGTCATTGTACAGAGTCAGGTAGCTCCTTCGGGAGAACAATGGGACCTTCCCGCGAAGGACCGCAAAGTTCAGGCAACACTTGTCACAATCTCAGAACTAAAAGTGCAGCTAGCTACCTTGGGTCAAACGAGAAACGAAACACACTTAGTCTGGTTCCATACCCTAAGAGTGTACTTGTTTCCCCTGTACACCAGACCTATAATGGAAGACATGATTGTGTGTAAACACACTCCACGCGCATTTATTTTGTACAGGCTCAATATATTTTTATTTTTCTCTTTCTTGTCTATAACAAAGTTGTGCAATTCTTAAGAAACATTAGCTCAACCAGTTCATATATAATTCAAGTCGCATTGTCAATTTTTCTCGGTCTAAACATTGTTAATGGTCTAATTGTCTAAATGCCGCAAGGCCAATCTAAGGCCAGAGTGTGCTATCGACTTAGCTTAGTCATGCACCCTAAGTACTCCACTCTACCTACACCCCGGCAGGCCGAAGTAAGGCAAGTCCAGAAACGATTGGAACTGGAGAAAACAAGCCAGTGCACTTGATTGTATTTAGAATTGTGTTCGACCTAAAACTTTTTTGGAAATAGTAAGTCGCAATTGAGTTATAGATAGGAAACGAATTTTACTGTTTTTCTTGACTTCAGTGTGTAGGAAAAAGAAAGATCTCATGGTGATGGTGAATTAAGACGGAGCTATTAAAGCTCCGACATCCCCTAAGGTGGCTTGTTGTCGATAGTTTAACATGAATAGCAAGTGTTGCTGGAGCTACTAAGTTCCAGAAAAGCTAGGGGGCCAGCCGTCAACGTGAAGAAAAGATGGTGGGAAGAGTCCAAAGTGGGGCTGCTGTCGACGCACCGCGTGTTGACGGTGGTCGCTGCCGGAGCTACCAAGCTCCGACAACCCCAGAGGACTTGCTATCAACACTCTACATGTTGATGGAGACTGCTACCGAAGCTACTAAGCTCCGACGATGGTCACTGTCGGAGCTACTAAGCTCCGACAACCTCAGGGGGCCTCTACTATCGAAGACTTCGGACCTACGCTCTACATGTTCAAAGCACGCAAGTCTACAACAACTGTTACATCCTCTTGGTACATGTTCACAATCAAATTGTGTACATCTACCAGGGGGCCAAGTGAGACAGAGGTGTTGAAGACAAAAAATGAAATTCATAAAAAACTTGAATTTCATTCATCAGGAGACAAGAGATTACAAAATTGGAGAAAAAGAAGAGAGGATACAAGCGGGAGCTACAAAGAGATAGTCCTAGACCATATGGAAGAACGAAGCGACCTTCTGGGCAACCTCCGACACGACGGCTTGGGCGGCATCTCCCTCTCCGTCGATGGGGCCTTCAAGCACCAGGTCCAGTGGGAACTGAGGGATCCGACTTGTGTAGAACATCAGCACGTATTCTATGACATTCTTCGCCAGGGATTTTCCCTCGGTTTCCAGCTGGTCCGCGATTACATCGCCCATTTTGGTGAGCTTGTTGCCTGTCGAACTCAACACCTGCATTGCCTGGTCCATCTCCGGCTCCGGATCATCCGGACGCACGGGACTAAAACCCATCGGCGTCAACGCATCGTTGGCTTTGCCGAGGGAGTCCCAAACTTGTTGGTACTCTGCAACCCTCGAGCCTCGCATCTCCTCCAAGGATCTTTTGGTCGCCGCAAGCTCCGAATTCTCCCGGGCAAGGCGCTCCACCTCTTTGGCGTTCTGCTGAATCTTTTCAGCAACCTGCCTTTCAAACTTACTAAGCTCCTCCTCCTGGAGGTGGATCTTGTTCCGGCTGTCGACCAGGTCCTCCTCGCGGCCCCACACCTTCTTCTCCCTGTCAGCAATTTCATCCTCCCTTTTGTGGAGGTCCTGTCCTCGCTGCCAGACCTCCTTCTCTTCTTTCTCGCAGCGATCATCAAGTTTCTTGGTACGCTCTGTGAGACTCTTGTCACCCAGAGTTAGCCTCTGAGTGAGCTCCTCCTCCCTCTTCACGAGGTCATCCCGCAGCTCTACGAGTTTTTGCTCTTCATCTTTGAGCTTTCTCTCCCGCTCCTCAAGAGCCTCCCGGCGCTTGACGAGGCTGTCGTGGATGGCGTCGAGCCTCTCTTGGCGATTACTCGCTACATTGTTAGCAGCTACGGCCTGTTCGTAGATGGCCCGAGACTGGTTGTCAAGGGATCGTGTCATGCTTTCCCTCTCGTCCAGCAGCTGGCCCCAATACTCCATCTGGGCCTTCTTCTTCTTCACCTAGTCCCTTTCGTCAGCCAGCCTAGTTTGCGCCAGCTTGGTCTCGAACTGGAGTCGGTTGCACCACCTCCTAAGGGTTTGACGCTCCTCCTCGAGGGACTTACTATCGTGGAAGAAGGCCAACTACACTTGACGAAGGCTGCAGTAGGCGATGTCGATAGACAACGACAAAGGGATCGGCTGCAGACCTGCCGGGGTCCTCTCCGCTGGCTCCAGCGGGTTCTCCATAACAAAAATCGGGTCCCACTCTACAAGAGAGGTCCCCTGGGCTTCCACGGCACTAGGGCCGCCCTCCGGGATAGCCTCGACCGCTGCCGAAGAAGGTCCTGCAATAGAAGTTTCGACCTTCGGAATTGGCTCTGAAGGTCCCGCCGCCATGTCATCAACAACTGGTCCCTCAGGCGGGGGGCCGGCAGCTTCATCTTGGCACTCTAGCTGAGGCGCGGGCACCTCTGGGACCACCACCTTCGGGGTAGGAGTTGAAGATTCGGCCGGAGCTGAAGCCACTTCCGGCTCCAACGCTGGCTCTTCCACCGCTGGCTCAGGCACTGGCACTTTGACCATCAGGGGCTCGAGCGTCGGATCCTCTGCAGCAACCGGCTTAGGCGCCAGGACTTCTTCGATGACCGACTCTACTGCCGGAGCTTCATCAACACCCGGATCTATAGCCGGGGCTTAATTAACACCCGACTCTATCGCCGAGGCCTCATCAACCACCTGCTCTGTTGTCCGGGCTTCAACAACATCCGACTCTAGAGCCGGGACTGCAGCTACCTCCGGCTCTGAGGCCGGAGCATCCATCATCTCAGCATCCAAACACGGAGCTTCAACCTTCAGGGCTAGTGCCGCTGGTACATCTTAATTCCTTGGTCCGGCGCTACCACGAGAGCTTCTGGGGATGAGTCGAGGTCCAGGACCACGACAGCCGGCGTTGGAGCTGTTGCAACCTCAGTCACCTCTTAAGGCTGCGCTGGGATTGGAGCCGGATCTTCCGCCTGTACAACCTCAGCTGCTGCTACAGGAACCGGAGCTTCAGGCCCTTTCTTGGGCACTCTGTGGATTAAGGACGAAGAAACTCAAAACACAGTTACAACAAAAAACAATCAAATGAGGTAAAAAAACCAAATTTACCTCGGAAGGCTTCCGCTCCAGCTAGCGTGGAACCTCTTCCCCAGACGCTCGGGGCCGGACCCTGTCGCCATTGGCGTGGTAGCTCCGGAAGGTTCCCCATAGCTTGCTGCTGCCGTAGGCATCACCTCGGTTGAGGCCTCCCTCGACTGAGAAGGACCCCCAGAACTGGAGCCCTCAACAGGCCCTGGTACCGGAGCCACATGGCCGGAGCTAGCACCCAGGGAGATGCCGATGCTGGTGTGGTTTCCGCCACCGAAGACCTCCTCCGCCAGGGGTAAGGAGTCGTCATGGAAGGAGCAGGTCTCACGGACCTCCCGTCGGCATGTTTCAGCTTCCTCTTATAGCTCGAGGGCTCGTCCAACTCCTTGCCCTTGCCTACAACTTCGGTTCTTGGCTTTGGGGCGGGAGCGGAGCCGCCTTCAGAAGCTCCGGGGATTGCCACCTTGGAGGTTGATCGCTTCTCCACCAAGCCCAAGTCGTCCAACAGCGGCAACTTCCTCCGAAGATCTCTGTACTCCTCTGGTATCATATTCAAAGGCAGGAGGGCCGCCGGTGGAGACACGTCGCCAGGGCCGATGTTTCCAGGCTGGAACTTTTTGAGTTTGGTCTTCAAGGCTTCACCAGTCAAGTTGGTGTCCAAGCCGACCTCAATGCGGTTGGTGTCCATATGACTGTTGAAGGACCAGGCAGGCCCGCTCCTAGCCCTCACCGGGGCCCACCTGTTCATCAATAAGTTGCCGAAGACCATCTGCGGGGTCACCCCACCTTCGACACATTCCTAGATTCTGTCTAGGATGGGCCTGTACTCCATCGACAGCTCCGGCACGTCACTCCAAGTGTCGCTGTCAACACGAGGAAGACCTTCAAGCAGCTCCAACCTCTCATGTCCCTCGACGGTGATGACCACCCAGTCTTTCTTCCAGTCGTCCCACTTGCCGAAAGGGAAGGACCTCAAGTACGTCAGGGGAGAGTTTTTCTGCTTCACAAAGTTGTAGAAGCCGATGAACTCATCACTCTTCCCGGTCGGGTGGACGGTGAAGAAGGTCCGGAACAACTCCACGAAAGGGGGCACGCCCACCAACATCTCGTAAAAGTGGACGAAAGTCGCCACTAGCAAGATTCAGTGGGGGCCCAGATGGTGGAGCTGCAGACTATGGAAATCAAGCAGCATCGGAAAGAAAGTGGAGAAAGGCGGGATCAAACCCACCATGGCGTACCCAAGGAAGTAGACCATATCTCTGGCTCGCTCCTTCTCGAAGGGAAGCTTGCTGCAGCAAATGTCATTGTCAAAGGAGTCACTAGACCATCCCATTTAGGTCTGGACCCTAGACAACTCCATCCTGCTCCCGATGCGGCTCCTGGGAGTCCCAACTTCATCGCGGCACAGCGTGACGAGAGAGGAAAAGCGAGCGAAAGTTTGGAGGATTTGAGCACAAGTTCGAATGAAAACGTAAAGAATCCCCAAACGGTGCGCACTTTCCTTCTTAAGTAAGCC
Organism: Tuctoria greenei; assembly: GCA_036927565.1. Taxonomy (NCBI): domain Eukaryota; kingdom Viridiplantae; phylum Streptophyta; class Magnoliopsida; order Poales; family Poaceae; genus Tuctoria; species Tuctoria greenei. The sequence goes on from JAYESD010000012.1 coordinate 57,028,210, forward strand.
CCCGCAATGCTTGGATGGAAACCGTAGAGGAGCCGACGATATAATTCAAAAACTTCACACTGCCAATGACAAGGGGCGTCGGGGCCACCCCGACGATCAAGTCGAGGTCCTTACCCCAGGCAAACGGTTGTCATCATGGAAGGCAGAAAGCCCGAGGGCGGCAGCCTGACAGGGCGCGCGGAACCGATGCGGTTTTTGTATCGGGAACCGGCGACCTTCAATGCGTGAGAATTGCACGCTCAGATCTCACCTGCCGCATATTGGATATGCCACACGGCGTTGGTTTATCTACGAACTAGCGCCAACGGCACATCCTAAGACCCTTGAAGACACGACTCAAAAACCGAAGGATGGACCCACCTCCGGCAGAACGACTTCATCTATAAGGTCTCTCCCAGAGGTGGGCCCAGGGGGCCACTGTCGGTACCCTGCGTATCGTATACCCCTTGGGACTACAAAAAGACCAAAGGAACTTCACCAGTCTGAACTGAAGACCTGTGAAGGCCCTACGTGTCATACGGGACCGGACCTGACTCCCATCTATGGTTAGTCCCGGTGGTGCCACATGTATAGAACAACCGAACCTACATCCCAGACATGGGATAGCTCCGGGCTAAACACCTGTGCGGCACCCCCGGACCTAACCCTCGACAGTGGGAAGCTCCGGTACCGACACGTGTACATCTACACCGGACCTACCCTTCCGAGACGGAAAGCTCCGAAGCTGCCACGTGTCCAACCGCAGGACCTTCAGCCTCAACAATCAGACTGGTGGACCACCCAATGGCTCGAACCGTCAAGGGGCAATCAAAGACTTCAAGAACCGATTAAGTGTCATTAATACCACATTAATGACACACGATCGGAAGGCCCTTAATACTAGTAAAGGCACTATCAAGGCCCGTTACCACGCTATTAAGGGTAATTAACCTCATTAATTGTGTATTAAGCATCAGTAACCGCCAGGGCCACATGTCGGGCCGGGCTAACGGTGTAACGACCAGTCCTTGTACTCTAAAAGGACTGGTCGAATGCTACACAGGGGGCTCTCCTCTCTCTCGATCCCTCAATCTCTCAACTCTTGGACACTCTGAGACTTAGCTCTGACACACGCTCATGAACTCTCAGAAGTTTAATACAACAACCACACACCCCGTGGAGTAGGGTATTACGCTAAGGCGGCCCGAACCACGTAAATCCTCATGTCTATTTGCTATCGTGTTCTGAATCTCTGTGCGCCCAATACCGAACTAGAAACTCTGCGGGCTACCAACAAAAGTACCAAGAGAATTGCCGAAACCACACTCCGACAAATGGAATTCATGGTTCGGTGTTAAGAGGAAGCTTGCTCCCCGATTTATTGGTCCGTTTGCTATCACGGAGAAGTGCGGACCCCGTAGCCTCTTTGCTGGAATTACCAGCGACCCTCGCTGGTGTACATGACATTTTTCACGTGTCACAGCTACGAAAATGTCTCAAGTACACCGCAGCTGTCCGCACTGATGAAATTGAAAGGTTGCAACGGGATTTCACCTACACGGAACATCCGGTTCAAATTATTGAAAAAAGGACTCACACCACAAGAAATCATAATTTGTGCTTCTACAAAGTATTGTGGAGCAACCATACCGCTGAAGAAGTGACATGGGAAAGCAAGGATTATCTCCGATCAAACTATATGGATTTGCTATCATCCTATATCCGGTAATCCTCCTTCATTCCTTTCACTCGCAATCTCGGGGCGAGATTCTTTTAAGGTGGGAGGGATGTAAAAGCCCTAAAATTTTGGTGTTCATCTCAGATATGAAATGCAAGGTTATAGAAGAAATTAAAATGGCAAAGGAAAAGTCAAATTAGCTCAAACCCGAAATGAGAGATTTAAAAATTCAAATGTAGCTCCTACTCAAACGTTGTCAAATTTCAAAATGGATTTGTCCACTAAATTCCAAATAGCAAACTTGCAAATGTTCATAATTTTTTAAGGCCATTGACTATCTATTTCAATAAGTGCATTGAAATCCCTTGGAATATAAATTCAAATTTGAATTTGAATGAAACTTTGTCAAATGAGGAATTTGATTTCAAACTCGAATTCATACAATTGATTTAGTCTACCCACAAATACCTGGCATTTTTGGAGCAATATTGGTAGAGGAATTGATTGACCAGAGGGGGAGGGGGGGAAAGAGTGGGACCCACCTTTCAGCTTCACAAGAGGAGAACCGCCTCTGTTCTTTTGTTCACAGGGCGCCATGGCATTTCTGCATGTTGCCAGCGAGTGCTTCTATTCTCCACGGAAACCAGGGATATTTCCTCCTCCTTATCCCTGCCTGGTGCGTGTTCCCTGGTCACAGTGAAGTTTCTACTCTTTTCCTCAGTCCTGAACAGCAAAGGGCTCTATTTTTCTGTGGCACTGGCGCTGGACTCGGTTGAACGACGGAGCTCCACTGTTGGGCAGTGATTCACCCCGGCGTAGGCCACTGAGCAAGCAAAGCGCTCTCCTCTTCCTCCCCGACGCAAGAAATCGACGGTTCCGGCTTTGTGCCACGACACCAAGCGAAATAATCCTTGCAGCCTCTGTTCCAAGCTTCCACCATGAGTCTTCGCCGCCCAGATGCCTCAATCTCTTTTCCCTCCGGAAAAACTCACTCCAAGGTTCGCCATAGCACATTCTCCATGCTCCCCGAGCCTCCTGTCCTTTACTATCGCCGGTAAAATAGATTTTGAGTTTTTACAACGGCCGGTTTAGTAAAACAGGGGTAGAAAACATCGCAATTTGATTTTCATGTTTAATCAATCTTCAATCCTCTTGTTTAGAATAAACCAGAACCATTTGAGAACCTGTAGAATCAAAAAGATCGAAAAGCAATAAAGGAACCACATCGGAATCGGAGTTTTTCTGGCCGCAGCCATTTTCGACCTAGGTCTCCATCGATTCCTACCTTGCAGCCACGTTCCGGCCGACTAGAGCTTGTGTTCGGGTTCCTCGTTGCCAAAGGTGCTTTGGCATCCAATACCGAGTCGAATTGACCTCCTCGGCGCTGTTCTCACCATGGCCGACGAAGCTCGCCGCTGTCTTGCCGTCGCCCGCCGTATTCAGGCCATTTGGGTGCGTGTGAGGTTGCCAGGCGTGTTGCCCATGGACTGAAGGTTTGGATGCCCTATTTCCCTCTGCCTATTTGCGCCGTCCGGCATGGGAAATGGCAGGCCCCACCGGTGGCCGGCCGCCCGTGGAGATCTGGCGAGAGGAAGGTGATGACAGTGCGGGCCCACCTGTCAGTCAGGCATTGCCCATTCATGGATCTACTGTAGCTTCGGGATCGTTTGTGATGAGGCAACCACAACCCTGTGGCCCAGAGCTGACTGGCTGAGTCAGCTCTGGGCCCCACGCGCAGGCATTTAAACTTTTTCCTTTTCCTTTTAAATTTCCAGATTTTGTCCAAAGTTTGAAAATTCTTATCTCCTAGTAGAAGTGTCCAAAAATTATGAAACAAATTTTGTTGGGTTCCTTTTAAATAGTTCATTGCAGAGGTAAAAATGTATTGGTATGAATATCCCTGTATTTTGCTCCAAAATTCCATAAAGTCAGAACTTTGGGAATTAATTACAGGAAATCCACGTTATGGAAAATTCCCAATTTTGGCCGTAGAATCCTCCATAAATGTATTGATCTTCAATCAACATTTCAGCTTCATTGGACTTTATTCGTTCAGTCAAACTAAGTTGCTTTTTCATATGTTCATGAAAATTTTAAAAACAACAGAAACTTTTTCAGAATATTGTAAGAACTTCTAAAATTCATATCTCCATATAGGAAGCTTAGAAAATGTGAAACCAATTTTTCTAGACTTCATTTGACCCTATATACATGAAAACCATAATTTCATGTATGACAAAACTGCAGTTCTTCTAGGGAAATTATGTGAAGCTTAAAGCTTTGTAGATTTTTGTATACCACATTCTGTCATTGCTTTAGCTGAAATTTGGCTAACACCTTTCTTATGACATATGTGGATTTTGGCAAAAATCCCATCTTTATTACAAATTGTATTCACCAGATTATGATAGTAGTATGCTTCATATACTTCTATGTCATAATGAATTTCACAATTTCCTTACTCCCCAAACCAACTTTGGTAAAACCATCGTTTCCACCAGAATTAAAATGCAACCTAGACCCTTTCTGTAGTACTTATACAGCATACATAGTCATATTAAGATTCATCAAGTTTTCTCTCTTTGCTAAGTCCTAATTCTTATATGTGCATTTCATATCGATAGTTATCGAGACGAGGAACTTAGAGGACTTGGAACAGGGATTTCTTCTGGACGGACCAGCAACTGATCACTTATATACTCTCGCTGACTTCGACTAACTGTTAAGCAAGGAAAGCCTCATTTTGCATTTAAGAGCTTTTATAAAATTTTACTTTGTATCACATTACGTCTTGGAGATTAATTGTGCATTAAGTCTAGATGATTTTGATACTCCACTTGCATAACCAGAGCACCCATGGAGTATTTGGGTATCTGTTAAGTCCTCGTGTAGTTGCTGCTATGCTAAATATTGTATAGAAATCCGATAGAAGTTGAGTAGTTGGAATCTACTCGCGAGATAGGTTTCACCTCACACGGGATTGGTTTATGGTAGAGAATGCCTTATGGAAATGAATATTAGACCGGGCAGGGGGTAGGATGTGTAGCCCTGTCCGTGTCGATTGAGGACCGATCCGTGTGCGGCCCTCTTTGGCAAGTTTGAGCTGTAACAGATGCATACTGGTATATGGGACCCAGGAAACTGATGTAACTAGTAGACCTTGGTCACTACAGGAAACGCTATCACTTACGTCGGCCGGTCGACGTAAATTAAATAACTTACATCGGGCATTAAAAACCGAGGTAAGTTAAATAACTTACATCGGCGGCCGACGTGAGTTAGAAGACCGAGAGCAATAAATGTAAACTTACGTCGGCCTGGACAACTAGCCGACGTGGATAAAGATGCCGACATAAGTAAGGATTAACTTACGTCGGCTGGAAGGATGGCCGACGTAAGATAAATAGGACGACGTCACTTAACTATTTAGCCGACGTATGTTAAGTATTTTAACCTACCACGCGCGCCTTCTCTTTTCCCTTTCTTACCCGCGCGCGCCGCTTTCCAACCTGTCACCGCTGCTGAGCTCCTCCGTCGCCGCCGCTTCGCCATCCGTCGTCGCAGCCGCCATCCGACGCCGCCACCGCGCCGCTGCCGCCAGGTATGCTCCTACCCTCCTCCCCTCCCCTCCCCTCCTCCCCTACCCTCCACCCCTCCCTGACCGCCGGCCCGGCCCCCCACCCCCTCCCCGAGCGCCAACATGCCCTCCCCAGCCGATGGCCGCCGTCCGACCCTCCCTCCCCCTGCCCCTCCAACTCCCCTCCCCCTCCCCACCACGGCCGAGCGCCGCCCCCCTTCCCCTCCCCTCCCCAGCCCCCCTCCCCTTCCCCCTCCCCCTCACCTCCCTGGCCCCCCTCCCCTACCCTCCCCCACCCTCACCCTGCTCCGCGCCCCCCACCCCACCCTCACCCTGCTACCCGAGCCCTCCTCCCCAATTGAAAGTCAAATTTCAATTTGAATTGAAATCAAATTCATTTTTGCATTTGAAATTTTTAAAATTTTGCAGAAATTGCTTAATTATTTATTTAATTATGGTTAAGTGGTTAATTTGTTTAAATATGCTTAAGTGGTTTATTTTATTATGCTTAATTTGCTTAATTATGCATAACTAAGCTTAAGCGGTTTATTTAATTATGCTTAATTTGCTTATTTTCGCTTAATTTGCTTAATTATGCTTAGGTGGTTTATTTAATTATGTTTAGTTAAGCTTAAATTGCTTAAGTTGGTTTAATTATGCTTAAGTGGTATATTTAAGTTGTTAATTTGCTTATGCGTTTAATTATGCTCAAGTGGTTTATCTATTTATTCTTAAGTGGTTAATGGCACCATGAGGAGGGCAGCGTCAGGGGCGACCGACTTTCGGGTGCCACGACGTCGCCGATAGCTCCAAGAGAGAGAGAGAGAGAGGAGGTGGGTCGTGTGTAGGGGTGGGCAGAGGAGATCGGGGCGGCGGCGCAACTGGTGCGTCATGCAGCATGCGGAGGAGTTCGCGTAGAGAGGAACTCGCGTCGGCGGAGGAGCTCGAGGCGATGGGCGGCACACAAAAGAAGCTCGCGGTAGCGCTGAACTGAGAAACGCGGTATATTTTGTCATTGAACATAGTTATTAAGGCGTCACTTTAGCATCGCTAAAGCAACGCTAAAGCGGTAAGGCACTCCAGCATCGAAAGGCGTCCCTGTCGCCTTGCTTTCTAGGGTAAGGCGACGGCAGCGGCCTGGGAAGCCGGCAGTGGCAGGGAAAGCCGGCGCCGAAGGAGCACGCGGATCCGTCGTCTTAAGTCGCCTTACTTCCTTAAGAACGTCAATGACCCGCGATTGCGTGGACGATGGAAATGGATGTGGAATTGTCATCTAAAACCAACTTTCCTCTCACTCTTTCTCTAGTTCTTTCCTCTCTTAAATGACCTCAAAATGAAAATGAGCAACATAGCCTATAGCAATGTATTACCCGTTTCGGATCGGCACGTCTCACATGCCATTGGCATGTGAGACGTGCAGGTTTGGAATTGTCCCTTTTTGGACAGCCTCGGAGTGACCGAGGGGGCGTGGCTTGTGACGAGACGCGGGTCTGGATTTGGACGAGATATTGGTGGCGTAACCCTGTTGTTGTCTGCTGCGCCATTTTTGGGCGTGCAGTGGAGAACAGCGGGGTTATGCTGCCGAAATTTCGCTCGAATCCGGATCACGCGTCTCGTCATGAGCACGCTCCGCTCGGTCACTCTTGGGTGGGTTTAGGATCTATCTGCCTAGGTTGTGGGGCCATGACATAACATAACAATACATTAACGACAATTTCTTTCGCTTTAAACTGCAGAGCCAAACATGGGTGAAGACCGCAGTTGGATGTATACTGGCTGGAAGAGCAGAACTGGTGGTCACTCAGATGAGTGGTACGGCAAGACAGAAGCTTTTGTGGAACGAGCTTTTTCACTGTAAAATAGCGATAAGGCGCGATACCCATGTACGAAATGTCAAAACAGAACATTTTTGGAGAATGTGGAACTTATGATGCACTTGTGTCGAAACGTTTACGTGTCACATTATGAGTTGTGGAACTTCCACGGCGAGACAGCTTCTCAAGCTGTACAAGAAGTGGAAGTGGATAATGATGATGTCATAGAGGTTGATATGATGGATGAGATGCTGGAAGCTATAGGACAAGAGATTACAGAAGATCCTCAAACAGCAGAGGTTAAAGAGTTCTTCAAACGTCTCAAAGATTCAGAAGAGGCACTGCATGGACACACTAAAATGTCAATCCTCAATTTTGTGACTAGACTTATGGCAATTAAGTCAAAGTTCTTCTTTTCTAACAATTGTTACAACATGCTCATCGATTTGTTCGAAGATGCCATTCCACAACCCAACAAAGTGCCTAAGAATATGTACAACTCGATGAAAATTCTTTCCGGTGTCGGTATGAAGTACGAAAAGATTGATGTGTGTCCGGACAACTGCATGCTTTTCTGGAGAGAGCATGCCAATGAGAACAAATGTTTGAAATGTGGTCAACCGAGGTTTGTCAAAGTTGTTAATAACAATGGTAATACTATGACGACGAAAGTCGCACGTAAGCAACTTTGTTACTTACCTGTGACACCGAGGTTGAAGCGGCTGTTCCTTTCAAAAAAAAAACGGCCAGACACATGAGATGGCACAAATAAGGTGAGCGTGAGAACAATGGAGTCATGACGCACCCGTCCGATGGTGAGGCATGGAAGGCGCTGGACCGGTTCGACCCAGAATTCGATCGTGAAGCGAGAAATGTTCGCATCGGGTTAGCGACAGACGGGTTCACGCCGTTCAGCACAAACGCCGCACCATACTCCTGTTGGCCCGTCTTTGTCATTTTGTACAATCGTCCACCGGCTTTTTGCATGAAGAATGAGTTTATGTTTCTTAGCCTCATTGTACCTGGGCCAGATCATCCTGGGTCACGTCTCAACGTGATGTTGAAACCGTTGATCGAAGAGTTGAAAATGTTGTGGACAGGAGTCGAAGCATATGACTGTTATAAGAAACAGAAATTCAACCTCCGAACTGCTTATTTGTGGTCCGTTCACGATTTTCCGGCACATGACATGTTTTCTGGATGGAGCACTCATGGTCGGTTGACGTGTCCGATATGTGCCTCGGATACCTATTGCTTTCGACTTACCCATGGAGGAAAGATATCTTACTTCGATTGTCATAGACGTTGGCGGCCTCCGAATCACTTGTTTAGACAACAGAGGAATGTCTTCAGAAAGAACACCGTTGTCACTAAAGGACCACCGAAACGTCTTAGTGGGTCAGAAATATCTGATATGTTGGACAAATTTGTGCCAGATGAAGGTCGTCCTGGATATTTCGAAAGTAAGTTTTTAATATTGTTAAATATTTAATATCTACGTATGTTAACTGCTTTGATGAAAAATGAAATATGTGCAGGTTAGTATTTCCTGGTTACAGGGTAACATGGAGGCGTACTTAGCTCTCTGTCGGTACTGGGCTAGCGATGCTTTCATCAATAAGTCCATGAAGGCTAGACAGTGCCGCATGGGGTCCGAGGGCAAGCACAACTATGGCGGCAACGGCTACTTGCGTTTGGCTAAACGCATGGTAAGTACCTTTTAAATTTATTTATGTTTTCCTAATATATTATTTATCTCACTAATACGGCTGTACAGGAGTGAGAGATGGGTCACGAGCCGACCCATACTCAGGTTTGGAAGAGAGGTCACAAGGGAAGTGACCCTTCTCAGCAAGTGCAGTGTAGTCAGGTCGCAGCCGACTGACTGGTAAGTTTTTGAAATTCATCAATTTCATTATAACTAATACTGTTATTGACATGCTGACAAGATTTATTTGTTTTGTAGGCAAAGTACACGTAGGAGGCCGCGAAGATACACAGTGCGGATTATGATTGGGAAAGTGTGTCGATCGACCCCCAAGCCGCGTATGCAAGCGGGGGCGGGAAGGCCCACAGACGGTGAGTTCTTCGCCTGTTTCATTTCTTTTTCAATTAATCTTCTTCTACTTAGTGTTTTCATTCTTTTGCAGGTTTGCCATTTTTGATGGAGTTGTCGACTCGAGGTCGACGTGACCATTGAGAGACGCTTCATCGTCGAAGGCTTCGTCCGTTGGGACCAGTGGTCGTCTCTCGCAGACCCAGCTGGAGCTCCAGGCCATGAGGGAGATGCTGACGCAAACCCAGGCAGAGCTGGAGAGGACGAGAGCAGAGGCAAGGGAGGAGCAGCAGAGGACGGCCGCCATGATGGCGCAGATGCAAGCAGCGGTGGCGGTAAGTAATTTAAAGTACTGTAGTTAAATTTCACAGCATTTCAATAACATATATATTCTAATATTTTGCAATGGCAGGCTCTTGCTCGACACAACGGTCACGATATCGTGATTCCTACGCTTCCGCCGCAGCAGACACTGGAGCAGGTGATAAACTCTCTCTTTAATATCAGTTCGGCCTCCCTTTAGTTTCAGTTTCAATTTATTAGCAATCTGCTCGGCCTCCCTCTATTAGCAATCAGGTCTAACCAATTCAATGCACTGCCTAATTATTTTAGTTTAAGTTTGGGCATTCTAATTAAGTTCAGTTCAATTTCAGCACTATAAGTTTCATATTCACATCTAGGGCAGATTCTGACTTTAAAAATAACATAAGAACATATATTGTTCTACTAGCAAATCATTCATTCTTTTATGGTGAAATGGTATTTTATTTTTGCCATAATCTCAATCTGTTCATATACTTTACCTCCATGTTTTAGGATTGTGAATGAATGTATTGTACATGGTTGGAAATATATGGAAGTCCTCTAAAACTAAACTTTTGTATGTATTGTTTCTCCTGCAGGGTTCGGGAACGCGCCGAGAGGATCCCGGAGGTGGTGGAGGGGCTAGCGTGTAGCCCGATACTGAAATTGCGTTTTTCTCGATGTTTGAATATTATTTTGAAACCGTGTGGTCTGTTCTGTGTATATCTGTATATGTTTGCCTGCTTTGTGTTCTCGCCATCGAGCGAGGTAGTCAGTTTCTGTTTTTTTTTTTAAAAAAATTTGAAATCTTTACTTACGTCGGCTATGGCCTTGCCGACGTAAGTTATCCCAGTTTAATTTACGTCGATCAAACAATACCGACGTAATTTAAACCACTTAACTTACGTCGGTTTGGAACAAATGACGTAAGTTAGAGCACTTAACTTACGTCGGTCTGTAGCAACCGACGTAAGTACTCTGGCCTAGCCTGCTGTCCATCCCGGTACGTGACTTACATCGGCTGTTGCAGACCGACGTAATTAAGGTAACTTACGTCGGTGGCCGACGTAAGTTACCTTAATTACGTCCAAACTGGCCAACGTAATTAAGGAAAAACCAACATAATTAAGTTACTTACGTCAGTTTAGGCCTTAATTACGTCAGTTTCGGCCGACGTAATTGATCGATATTCCTGTAGTGGGTGTGGAAACTTCTCTGCTGTTTTTGAATGGAGTTGAGAAGGCATAAAGGTGTAAATATTCTAGAGGGCAACTTTGACGTGTCCATGTAGGAGACCTTTTGCTCAGGATGGAGAGTTGATTCCATATCAGGGCGTCCTTTGAAAATTGGCTGCATATGGCGTAGAGTGAAGCGCATTGACGTGGCTTCCTTGTGGGCGATGTGTCATGCATTCCGGGTTGCTATTGATTACAATCACTGTATGTGATGCCCGGTTCCGAAAAAGAACCAAGTGAACGCATATGTGTGTCCAGGACGTTCAACACACATACATGAGTGCATTCACAAAAGATATACAGAAAATTACCAAAGAACATTATTAGTTAACCACTTTTATTACATAATTCATAATATCCTCTAATACAAGCTCTAATAAACATTAATGACAAGTTTGAACTAATGCAGCGGAAATAAACTAAATAAGCAACTATGCAGCTAAGCAAATATGGTAGTGAAACTCCAATCAACACCACAGGTAAAGCTGACAGCAGACACAGCCCAGAACTCTGCATTATCATCGTTATACTCCCAATCCTGACTTGCAACTGTTGGTGGGAGAACTGCAGAGGTGAGTACATGTCGTACTCAGCAAGTGTGGAATGTATGACATGTAGCTGATTCAAATGACGAAAATAATAAAGGCTAAGTGCTGAAAAGTACATTAAAAATTTGTAAAGCAATATATTATATGTATGTGAAGTAAACCCATCATAAACCATGTATTTATCATAATACTAATCCATAATTCATTACCATCTTCCATCACCATTATACCAGATTTCACCATTACCATTAACCATATCCATTGCCATAAACCATAATACCACCCCATAACCAGTACCAACCCATAATCATAACCAACCATAACCAAACCATCCCAAATACCAAGTTCCCTCTAATCATGTAGGTCATCCAGGTGCTATTAACCGGGAGCACGACTATCATGATGGTTTTAATACTCTGCAGAGTTTGTACCACTTACCCACAAGTTTGTGATTTCATCATCCGTCGGCGACTAAAGAAAACCTCCGTTATGCCAAAACACTAACGTAGGTGTATGGCCAAGAGATCACAAAATAGCCTTTACAAGGGGACAACTAGCATGTACGGACCCACTAAGGTTTCACCGGTGGTGATGTCTCCAACTGAGCCCATCTTCAACCAAGGGCCCCCTCTTGTGCCATTTGGATCCCAGGGAGTCCTGCCTCAAATCCAAACCCAATCCGACTCTCATTCCCCGGTAAGCCAGATGATCCATGCAATACTAGCAATACCCTAATTAATCAGCTACACCGCACCCGTACTTGGCCTCGTGGTGGCACTTTTGTCCTGGCGTATTCTCGCATGAACCAGTCCTTAGATCTAAAGCAAGCAACCACCATATCATCCAACCCATCCACATACCAGGCTTGCTTAGATCACCCATTACCATATCATATTAACCAATTCATATTAACCTTAATCGCATTAATGCATAATTAAATGGTATAGTTGTTTTCCCATCCCAATTAATTAAGCAAAGCAAAAAGGTAGAAAGCCCTTCTTGACTCTCTACCATGTATTCCAGTTGACAAGGGTGGTTAAACAAAACTAGTAAACTTCCTATCATAGGAATTCCCATCAAATTGACAGAAGCATGAAGTTTTGGAAACAAAAAATTTATTTTAAAACAAGATCAATATGTTCAAGGACACTTGCCTTGCTCTTGGGCTTGGTTGGTCAAAATCTTCAAACTCATGGTGGTGGAGATCTTCCGCAGCACCCTCTAGCGCAAATCCGTCTAATCCGCGCAACGATCATACAAGACAAGAATTACAATCAATAAGTGCACATATATTACTCAATATGTCATGACACGCTTGATTAATGCAAAATGTGAAGCAAAACTGGTTAATTAGTTGTCAATGATGTTTACTAACTAGTTCTATTAGATTTTGACAAGTTTCAACAGGTTCGGAATTGATCCGAATCAATTTAGAATTAATTCAGCAGAAAACAGTCAGCAAAATCAGACTAGTCCGCTCTTCGCAGGAACAACAAACTAGAGTTTTCTAGATCGATGTGAATTTGGAGAAACAAGGTTGAATTCACTTGCGAAAGAGGAAGTAGAAGGTATACTAGGTGTTTAGAACTCCAATGAATCAACGGTTTTGGAGGCAACACTTGGATCTTGACGATCTAGGGTTGATGAAGAACTCGAAGGTGAAATGTTGATGAAGAACAAAAACTTGATGGAGATCTTGACCCTCTTTCATTTCCTCCTCTTCTTCTTCTTGCTCGGGATCTCCTTATCCCTCATTGGAGCCAACTCTCCATGAAATAGGGTTTGTGGTCTTCCAATTGAGGCAAAGGATGTAAAGTCAAGGGGTGGGATTGTTTATATAGAGGTGGAGGGCTAGGGTTTGATGGATTTCGGGTTTGGGGAGGGTGGAGGCCGGTGTGGGGTGCCACATGGGCTCCAAAAAGAGTTAGACACGACGTCCTTATGCCAACTTAGGGTAAACACAAAAACACACCATGGAACAAAAGATCAACTCAGAATTACGATAATTGGACAAGTCCGCAAAGGGACGGAATAGTACAAAGTTAGTCAGAGAGATATCAGACAAGTCCGGAATAAATAAGACAAGTCCGAACTTAGTTAGAGGAAAATCACCAAGTCTGGCCAAAACTGGACAAGTCCGATTTTAGTCAGAGGAAAAACGGACAAGTCCGCTGGACATCGGACAAGTCTAGGGACATGGCAAAAATTTCAAAGAATTGGGATGACCTGACTAGTCCACTATGGATCGGACAAGTATGAAACTGTACAGAGGCAAAAACTAGAATAGTCTGCATGAAAACGGACATGTCCGATGGAGGTCAGAGAGAAATGGGACTAGTCCGCACCAAAATCGGACTAGTCCGCACTACCCAAAATTCTTAAGTGCAGTTTTGCTCTAAATTCATTTTAAACTTATATCTTTTTATGTGGATTAATGTTAAACATTTTTATGAACTTATGCAATGCATGATGCATGAAAATGAGGGTGTTACAAACCTACCACCCTTAAAATAAATCTCGCCCCCGAGATTCGACGCGAAAGAGAAGAGATAGGGAAAATCATTCTTGAGATCATCTTCCAGCTCCCAAGTTGCCTCCGATTCTTTGTGATGCTTCCATTGAACTTTACACCATCTAATAATCTTGTTTATTGTGACTCTCTACTTGGTTTCCAAGATTTTGACCGGCCGCTCGGCATACGTCAAATCTGCATCTAGTTCCAAATCTTCCATTGCCACTTGCTCTTCCGGTACCCCTAAAGACTTCTTGAGCTGGGAAACATGAAAGACATCATGATCATCTGATAGGTGTGTTGGCATCTACAGTTTATATGCCACTTATCCTCTTTTGTCCAAAATCTTGAATGGCCCAATGTATCGAGGTGCTAGCTTGCCTCTGATATTAAACCTCTAATGACCTCTCATTGGTGACACCTTGAGGTAAAAAAAATCTCCCACTTCAAAGGCTAGTTTCGTTCTCCTATTGTCTGCATATATTTTTTGCCTTGGTTGAGCAGCCCTCAAGTTTTTGTGAGTGATCTGGACTTGTTTCTCAACTTCTTGCAACATGTCAGGCCCAAATATCTGGTTTTCTCCTGTCTCATTCCAAAACAAGGAGGTCCTACACTTCCTTCCATATAGTGCTTCACATGGTGCCATCTTCAAACTTGCCTGGTAACTATTGTTGTATGAAGACTCTGCATATGGCAAGCCCTTGTCCCAAGTCTTCCCATGCTTTAAAGCACAAGCTCTTTACATATCCTCTAAAATCTGATTGGTCCTCTCAGTTTGTCCATTCGTTTGAGGGTGATATGCTGAGCTAAAATTCAACCTTGTTCCCAATGCTTCATGCAATTTCTGCCAAAACCTAGAGGTAAATTGAGAACCTCTATCCGAGACTATTTTCTTTGGGACTCCATGTCGACACACAACATGCTTCATGTTCAACACTGCCAGCTTTGTGATGGTGTATGTGGTCTTGATAGGAATAAAGTGAGTTGACTTGGTCAAATGATCAACAATAACCCAAACTAAGTCATAACCAGACTGGGTACACGGTAAACCAATTATAAATTCCATACCAATTTCTTCCCACTTCCATTCCAGAATCTTTAATGGCTACAATAATCCAGCTGGCCATTGGTGTTCAGTTTTGATACATCGGCACACATCACACAAAGCTACATATTCGGCTATGTCCTTTTTCATGTTGGCCCACCAATAACATGTCTTCATGTCCTTGTACATTTTCGTACAACCCAAATGAATTGAGTACGGTGAGTCATGCACCTCCTTCAATATCGTTTCTCGGATATGCTTATCATTGGGCATGACAATCCTTTTTCCAAGCCATAATGTACCATGATTATCCTCATCAAACCTGAATTCCCTTCCATCCTGGGTCCTTTCTTCGATCTCCTGAATTTCCTCATCCTATGTTTGTCCCTCTCGAATTTCTTGCTCCAAGGTAGGATTTATCTCCATCATCCCCATCTCATTCACAAATCCAAGATTCAACTGTTCAAACTCCTTACATAACTCGGATGGTAATTCTCGGACCATGAGATGGAGACTTACTCATTTTCTACTCAAGGCATCGACCACTACATTAGCCTTTCCTGGATGACAATTGATTCCCACACCATAATCCTAAATAAGCTCGAACCATCTTCTTTGCCTCAAATTCAGATCCGTTTGTGTAAAAATATACTTCAAACTCTTGAGATCCGTATAAATTTCACACCTATGTCCAAGGATATAATGTCTCTAAATCTTCAATGTGTGTACCACGGTTGCAAGTTCCATATCATGTGTTGGGTAATACTGCTCATGTTTCTTCAATTTTCTCGATGCATAGGTAACAACTTGACCATCTTGCATGAGCACACATCCAAGTCCTTGTCTTGAGGCATCACAATATATATCACAACTTTTTCTCACATCCGGCAAAACCAAAACTGGGGCTGTTGTTATCCTTTTCTTCAACTCCTCAAAACTTTCTTAACAAGCTTGAGTCCATCTGAAAGCCTTCCCTTTCATTAACAGCTCCGTCATTGACTTGGCTATTTTGGAAATGTCCTTGATGAACCTACGGTAATACCCAGCATCCCGAGAAAACTCCTTATTTCCTTGACATTTTGTGGCGGTTCCCATTTCAACACGTCCCTCACTTTTCCGTGTTCAACTGATACTCCTCCACCTGAGATGACATGACCCACAAATGACACTTCTTTCAACCAAAACTGGCACTTGCTGAACTTGGCATACATTTGATGCTCCCTCAATTTCTGCAATGTGATCCACGAAAAGAACAGACGCTCCCCAAGGTAATGAGATTGGGCAAATAAAACCTTATCTAGTTGCTCTTGAATCTGCTTCTTGAGCTCCGCTAACTCCTTAGGAGGCATCCTATATGGCTCTTAGCTATAGGTGCAGTTCCAGGTATTAATTCAATAACAAACTCAATGTCTCGATCAGGTGGCATACCTGGCAACTCATCCGGAAACACGTCCAAGAATTCAAGCACCACTGGGATCTCCTTGATTGCGGCACCGTCCATGTGGTTCAACTCCAAAGTCTTTGGTGCGTGTTGAGATGCTTCCAATTTTGCGGTGATCCCTTCCTCATTGGTCAAATTCACCGTATTCGTGGCACATTCAATGACTCCACATTTGCTTTCTTAACTAGTCGATACCAAGTATAATGTCCAATCCTTGAGAATCCAAGACAATGAGGTTGGCAAAGAAGTTTACCCACCTTATTCTAAGGCTTACTTTTGGACATACTATATTTGTCCTCATTTAACCTCCAGAAGATTTAACCAATAGAGTAAACTTCATATGAGACATAGGCAAACTATACTTGGCAACATTTTTTGATGCAATAAATGAATGCGATGCTCCAGATCAAAGAACATAGTCGCCGGGTTGGAGTTTGCGAGAAACATACCAATAACCACATCATCTGCTTGTTGAGCATCCTCCGTAGAGACATGGTTCACGTTGCCACAAGCAAAATTCTGTTGTCCATGGTTCCCTTGCGGTTGTCCTCCTTTGGGTCTTGGGTTTTGTCTTTGAGCATTGCTTCCTTGACCAAGGCCTGACTTAGGACATCGAATTGTAAAGTGTCATGCTTCTTGACATGTATAGAACTTCCTAAATGCACCTGAATTATTGGGACAAACTTGATTTTGAACATTTGCACCAGGATAGTTGGCACGAGGTGCAAGAGGCATCGGAGGCCTAGGTGCTTGCATGACAGGGCGTTGCTGCACGAATTGAGCTGGGTGCGGTGCATAACCAGGGCGCTGATCAGGCGAAGAAGAGCTGAAATAAGGAGCATTAGGTGGTGCAAAGCGAGGGCCCACATTGCTTCCTTGTTGCTGTACTTGATATGGCGCCTTCCTCTTGGTGTCTTGCTCTATCTCACGGACCTTGTTCTCAACCACAGTTGCTTTGTCCACAAGCTTCTGAAAGGTTGCATAATCACAATTCAACAATTGCACTTGGATCTCATTGTTCAAGCCCATCATGAATAAGTATTGTTTCCGGCTGTCCCGTGTGAGGACCGGGGTCCACACTGAATCGTGTTGGGTGGTGTCGTGCGATGCAGCACCCAAAAGCACACCTGTAAAGAAACGCGTATTACATAAATCATTTGCTGAAATTTACAAAGATGTTCAGTTTACAAATAGTTTATTTAAAAATATACTACAACGCAAGATAATGTTACAACTCTCGTACTCAAGTCTATTAAGCAAAAAAGAAGCCGTCCAGCCCACGGATGCTCCTCACTAGCCACGAAGATCAAACAGCAGCGGCAAGGTTCCCCATGAGTATACCGCTCGGAGAGACCCGAGTCTCATCGGATAACAATAATTATAAGCATAGAGGTTAGTACCTGCAAAACAACTAATATAGCAACCGTGAGCACACAGGCTCACCAAGACTTAACCGTCTCACCTAAACATGGAACTCTATGTGAGTGTAAAGACATAAACATAGGATGGCAGATTTGCATAATGGACTCGCCCAAATGTGGGTCCTTATTTTCAGAATTATTAGCAGCAGCTTAAACCTTGTGCCGGGCAACATCGTAACTCCACAATCAAACAAGAAACGCTTCATCACGATGCTGCATGCCCAAGGTGGAAAAATAAATTTAGTGAGCACTATACAAATACATACAACATACCAACACAATGATAATGTAATGTTCATACTAACAGTAATTAGTTCTCATCTCAAGTGCAAGTATTAACTACGCCACAACTCAGTGAATCAGTAGTACTCTTATCCGCGAGGGACGGTGATTCGAATCAATGATACCCAGAATACACTACATGTACGCCCGTACTGGAAGTCACGTAGGTGCACTCCACGGACTTCTTACGCAGCCTCCTTTCTCAAGTTCCGCCCGAGTTGAATCGATTCAATTGTCTAGGAAAGTATTCCCAATCACCGTGCACCTTTCCAATGTGAAAATGTCGTGAGCGAGTTTCCGTCTACTGTTCTGCAGCCGAAAGCCTGAGGCGATCAAAAAAGTCTCAACAAAGGCTTCCCAAGGTACATCAGTTTCCTGGACCCCATATATCCAGTATGACTCCGGTACAGTTCAAACTTGCTCAGTAGGGTGGCATACGGATCGGTCCTCAACTGACAAAGGCAGGGCTATGCACCCAAGACCACATCTTGCTGCATCCTATGCCCCTGCCCAGTCTCAAATTCCGATTACTACTTCATTTCTTTGAACCAATCCCATGTGAAAAAGTCCTAGCAATGCGAGTAGATTCCAACTAATCGACTTCTACCGAATCATATATAACATTTAGCATACCATAGTCTACACGATGACATAACAACTACCCAAATACTCCATGGGGTGATCTGGTCATGCAAGTGGATTTTCAATCACCTTAGCCCTAATGCACATAACTCACCCTAGACATAGTTGATACAAATCAAAATTTTGCAATAGCGCTCAAATGCAAACCGGGGCTTGCCTGGCTGCGAGACAGTATCAAAGTTAATCTCTAGAGGGATGACTTCAAGTAGCATCGGGGTCCTCTTGAGCTCGGCAACTTATCGATATGCAAAGAATTATGCAAGTGGATCAATATCTGTATTATGATATAGCTCAAAGAAAAGAAAGTTAAGTATATGAAATTAAGCCCACTGGTTCTGGACATTAAACAGAGTATACAAGGTACTATGACTGAGGTTCTGGCCAAAATTGGGATCAATTCTTGGAAGTCTCTCTTGTATAAAATTCAATGAACCTAAACTTCCCAGATTTTGGGGAACAATCTGTAGCTTTGACATGGCCAAAAGTTGGTTTTCTGTTTAGAGGAGGTCAATAGTGGCTCAAAAAAATTGGTTAGATAATTTTCTATGCATTATAATGTGAGATAATGAATTTACAAGTTTGTTCAATTTACTCAAAAGTTTCTGGACATTTTGGAATTTTCAGGTACATAGAGATTGGAAACACAATTTGGCTATTCAAATAAACTCAAATGGACATGAAACGTTTAACTGGACTCAAGAGAATTATGTGGACTGTTCTGGTAAAGTTTGGGAATTTTTTATTGAATTTAGAGTTAGGAATTAATTCCATTAGTATTTTGGTTTATGAAATTATTGAGAATAATTTATGGATTTTCATACAGATCCAAGTGCACCACTTGAATGTATAGATCATCTTGGTTACTAAAAAGTTTATTTGGGAATTTTCGGACAAGTATTCTAGGAGATATGGATTTTCAATGTTGGAGTAAAATATGGAATTAAATTCATATTTGAAAAGTATGAATAATGCCTGGGCCCACATGATTTAAACTAACCAATGAAACAGAGGCCAAACCGTGTACCGAGTAATTGGGACATAGCCGCATGAGATCTAGACGCCACGAGGATCCGAAGGGGCAGGCGAGAGGCTGACAGATGGGCCCCACAAGGGGGTCGTCTTACACCTCGGGCTAGCGGCGCTCTCACCGGACCCGCGGTGGCGCCCCCGCCGAAATGGGTTCCGGTGCATAGAAGGCAGCGAGCCTGGCCGCTAGAGCCTAATTCGGGTCGTCCAACACGATGCTATGGTCAGCGAGGTGCGTGAGTGACCCGAGGTCAGCTGGCGACGGCAGAGGCGGCGGCTAGGGTTTTGGTGAGCTTGAATCGCATCGAAAATGGGTTAAATTAATCGGGATATAAACAGGGAGCTTCCTGGGAGTATGGGGATGATAAGCATGGATAGGAAACGGATTGAAATGGGTCACAACATGAAGGTCATTGGTGACTCGAGCCATGAGCGGCGGATTTGGGGAGAACAGCGCGTATGGCGCGTATAATCAATGAAACTTCATTCTTATTCTTCCTATGGACGCGCAACAGACTCTTGAACATTATATCAATCAAGATTGAACTATAGTCATTCGTGTGTTAAGAATTAACCTCAAACCTAGCTCATCTCATACACGAAGTTCACCGGGAAAAACACTAATACTCGAGCTAGGAGGGATTGCAAGGGCTGAAACATTACGAGCAGATTCTAGGTTATATAGCGCACCTTTTTCCTTCAAGGACCAAGGTGATAAGAAGCTTGTATCACCGGGGCGTCGAGGGAGCAGAGGGCGGCCAAACAGGGGAGCTCGCTGGTGGCCCGAAAATTGTCAATTCCTTCGATGGGGAGGATCAAACTGTGAAAGAAAATGATCAAGGAGCTGCGCCAATTGATTTGTGCAAACGTAAACGATATGCGGAAGAAAAAGATCGATGGGCAGGTTTAAGGAGTAGGGTGCATGACCGCGATGTTGATGAATTTTGAAGTAACATTTTATTCACTAACTTAACATTAATTTTGTATATTATATTTGCATATTAATCATTTATTCATTGCAACAGGATGTCGTCGTCAAAGGGGAAGGTGAAGGTGAAGGGGAAGCCAGTGAGAGGGTTTGAGCTGCCACGAGACCCTTGCTCAGGGACCTCGTTACCTTCAAGCTGATGTTCCCTCTTTCTGGCGCACGCTCCACCCTCAGTTCACGTGTGCTTTCAGTAGACGGGGGTAAATTTTAGTCTACAATAAAGTTATATTATAAATTGAAGTTGTTAATAATTATTTATTTTCAATCTTTTTTCTTTTGTGCTGTTTGACTCAGAGTCTTCTGAGTCCGAGTCAGAGGCTAGGGAGCCACTACAGGAGTCCGAGTCAGAGGCGGGGCCACTACAGGAGCCCTCTAGCGCTAGCCTTCCTCTGCAGCCAGCTACCGCTAGCCTTCCTTTGGACTCTGGTGGTTCAGCAGAGCCTTCAGGGTCACAGGACGCAGCAGCGTTGCAGCAAAGACGACGGATGAGGAGGACCCACTTTGCGGCTCCTCCTCTGGTTACATCTCAGCGGACAATGATTTGTCCTGTCAGTGACAGGTAAAAACTATATATAATATATTGAATATTAGATGTTGTGTTCCTTTACTTAATGATTTTATACATTTGGCCAATGTTGGTATGACTTTTCGTTCACGGGGGCCGAGAAACACCACAGGCAGGTTAACGGTGTCTTGGGTGCTATCGTGATGTCGCACTACCCCGGTGTCATTGACGGTTTCCCTGCCCTGTCGTGGGACGACTACGCTCGTGTCTCTCACCCGGTGCACGGCACGGCTCAGGGAGCCCTGTGGCACGATTTTATGGTATGTTTAACTGTTTTATTTTTTTAACTCATTTGAATTGTTAATGCATATCACTTAAATGTTTGTTTTATTAAAGCTGAGGTACCAAGTAGACGAAACTGGCATGGAGGACCACGCGAGACGCGTGTTCCATTACAACGCTCAGAAGGTCACGACTGCAGCATTGTCGAATGCCCGGATTTAGGTCGTCAACGCGTACTACAAGCGGCACCCCCAGGAGCAGGAGCAGGATTAGGAGCAGCAAAGCGGTCCATTTAGGAAGGACTCCGATGCGTACTTGATAGTGGAGCAGTACGCGGAGGTATTTTTTTAATATTGTTAAGTATTTACAATATTTGTGTATGTTAACTGCATTAATGAAAAATGAAATATGTGTAGGTTACTATTTCCTGGTTATAGGGTAACACCGATGCATACTTTGCTCTCTGTCTGTACTGGGCTAGAGACGCTTTCATCAATAAGTCCACAAAGGCTAGACAGTGCCGCATGGGGTTCGACGGCAAGAACAACTATGGCAGCGACGGCTACTTGCATTTGGCTAAACGCATGGTAAGTATTTTTTTCAATTTATTTATGTGTTCCTAATATATTTATCTCACTAACACGGCTATACAGGAGCGAGAGATGGGTCATGAGCCGACATCGACCCAGGTTTGGAAGAGAGGTCACAAGGGAAGTGACCCTTTTCAGCAAGGGCAGTGTAGTCAGGTCGCAGCCGACTGACTCGTAAGTTTCGGAAATTCATCAATCTCATTATAACTAATACTATTATTGACATTCTTACAAGATTTATTTGTTTTGTAGGCAAAGTACGTGCAGGAGGTTGCCAAGATACACGGTGCGGATTACGATTGGGAAATTGCGCCGATCGACCCCCAAGCCGCGTACGCAAGCGGAGGTGTTTGTGGAGACCGGAATCCCGACATCCGAGGATCTCATTGGGTGGTGTCGTGCGATGCGACACCCAACAGTATACAAGAACAGAACGAGAATAAAACACAAGACGAAGTCTTTTATTTATCTTACAGCGGAAGTTTTACAATACTAGCAGAAGGATATATATATATATATATGTATATATGTATATATATATATATATATATATATATATATATATATATATATCATATCTACGCTCTCAGCACTAGCTATGCAAAAGCAAAGTCATCCATGTCCTGGATGCTTCGCACTAGCAACACGCAAGTCACAACGGCGTGCAGGGTTCCCACTCGGCTGTACACCCTGGTGGGGGTCCAACCTCATCATCAAACCCTTCATCAATTGTATAACCTGCAAAAACTCGTTAACTGCATACGTGAGCATAAGACTCAGCAAGACTAACCCGTCTCACTAGAAATATGCAAGGGGGACACTAAACATAGGTAAGGTGAAGCATAAATGACTCGCCTACAATTGGATCCTTATGATGAGGTTTTAAGTAGCAAATGACATTCTCCCAGCACGGCACATCATGGGTTCCACAATCAAACAAGAAATGCTTTGCCGATGATATGACATGCCCAGAGCACATAATGCTATTACAGCTAAAGTATGGGAAACTGTAAACTTTAATGTGACTATCTCTAAATCATACAAGGTTGCAAAACAATTATAATTCAGTACAATTTATTTCTCTTACTTCTTCAGTATTTACTACGTCACGGCGCAGTGAACAAGTGGTACTCTATTACCGCGAGGGACGGTGATTGCAATCAGGACACACCCGGACGACACGACACATACGTCGTCTGGAAGTGTCAGCGAGTACACCTGTACCTACATAACAATTCAGTACTAGGCGTATATGGCCACCTTTCACAAGAAACCCGAACGCCAAGCCCATCTCACCTCCGCAAACAGAAGGTCTCCGCACGGAACACCTCATGTGTCCGCCGACCGATTTACACCTTACTGTCCTCAGCCCACCCCTATCGATGGTGAGTTAATGGGCCTCGACATCCCAGTTATCGAGACACATCAGTTTACTGGATTCCATATGTCCATTATGTCGCCGGTACAATTCAATCTTGTCCGAAGGGGCCGCATACAGACGGGCCTTAATCGACACAGGCAGAGCTATGCGACCGAGACTCAATTCTCGCCGCTTCCTATCCATCCCCTGCCCGGTCTCAGATTTATTATATTAAGCCATTAACCAATCCTGTGAGATATTTCCTACATTTCTCGCGAGTAGATTCCAACTACTCGACTTCTGCAGGATTCCCTATACATTAGCAAGGCAGTTACTACAGGTCAAATTGTAACTCGTTCCAACCAATCCCTAGGATTTTTGGGTCATGCAAGTGGAGTATCAATCATCCTAAACGTAATGCACATTTCATATGCTAATCATCATAGTGATAATGTAGAATTTTATAAACGACTTAAATGTAAATTGGGGCTTGCCTAGTTGCAGGTCAGAGTCGGGGTTAATCTCTGGAAGGTGCTCTTCCAAGGCTTCTGGTTCTTCCTCGACTTCAGTCACTATACGATATGCATATAACATGTATATAAATGACTCTGAAAAATAATTATTACTAAGACCATAATTTAATCCATGGTGATCATTATATGATAGGGACCTTAATTGCCTTTGGAACTTTGATGGTAGATACTATCGAATATGATCAAAGCTCTTGCAAAGAAAAGGAGAAGATCAAAGTATATTGTTGTCTCTAAAATTATGGCACGTATTAAACTTCCAAGAATTTTAGTGAAGAAATTGTAGCTTGAACATAACTGCCAGTTGATAATCATGATAGAGGAAGTTGTCCTGGTTCTAGCAAAATGCAGTAGACCACGATAGATAATATACAACATCAACATATACAAGATATATTATCTCTAACCAAGTTTACATTAGCAAACTCCAAAATGATGGACTCCCTCTATGGAAATACATCTCTACTATACTTGGTCCCCATGAGATGTCGTACATATGTTGTCATTGTAGACATAAACAACACTACTCTTAATATGACACAAACATGGTCACGAAAGAAAAACACGAGCAACTATTAAACTACAGGTTGCCCCGTGTCGGCAGAAGTGCTACCACATCCCACTTCAATATGTCCTACTCGACGTATTCAAGTTCCTCGGGATCTTCTTCTTCTTCTTCGTCATCCTCAGGATTAGGCACCACGAGTATGGGTGCTGAAGTAGAAGCTACTACCTCACCCATTATCAATGCTTTTGTGGCAGCCAATGCTTGTACATCAGCTTGCACCATAAACATCCTAAAGCCGTCAATTTCCTGCTGGCCCTGTTCACAGCTGGCTTTCCAGTCCTGAGCCTCCGCCCTGGACCGATCTCGATCTTTAGTCATCGTGCTCAACTGAGTACCCAGCTGGTGCACATCAACTAAGCTTGCTTCTAACTCAATTTCCATCTCTTGAGTTGCTCCACGAGCCTCTGACAGGTCTTGAGCAATTAACTCATACAGCTCTTTTTTGAAACGGAGACGTTGGTTGAGAGGAGCGATCGAGGTTCTAAGCGATTTATTCTCACGCTCAAAATGATCCCCTCGAATCATGGTTTCCCTCAGATTATCCACCAGCTCACTAATGCACGCCTTCTGGGTGCCATTTTCGCGATGTGATGCCGATGCATACACCGCTAAGGCTGTCACCGATGTCCCCCCGCGGAGGTCATAATCGGCGATCAATCGGTTGGCCCACTCTTCAGCAGCTCTACCGCTGACTAGAAAGAACTCACACGGAGTACCCACTAGCTGATGATGGTGAAGTTTGCAAAACCTCCCCATAGCAACACTTGCAGCGAAGATCCAAGTTTCTTCCAACAGAACACCCCTTGTTTTGATAGAAAAGGGGGCCCATCTGTTGCTTGGTGGACCAGCAGGCACGTCAACATAGATGACACATCTTTTTACCCTGTTGTCATGGAATTCTTTTCCCCAATAGCTAGGCGCCTCCTCATATCCACACTGGCTTAACAGCATGACAAACAAATCCGGAAACCCGCCTTGACCAGTGCATGTCGTGTGCACCCAACCGTTAGGTAATTGGATCATATCTGCTGCCATCTTCCTGTAGAAACACCATAGTTTCATATAGGATTTGTCAGAATCAACGGTGGAGTTGAATACTAAAGTTGTAGTATACTTTCCAAGCTTTCCAGATTGTACTCATACAGCTACATGTGAGCTAGGGAATAGAATCTATACAGGTTTTAAGTTGACCCATATTTTCTGGAAATTTTGACAGAACCTTCCCTGTATATGTAGTGATGTCCACAATTTATACAGGGATATCATGACAATATTTTGAGGTAATGACAAAAGAAACTTTGTATAACATCAAGTTAACAATCCAGAGTAAAAGATTTACCCCCTGAAAAGTTTGTTATACA
Source organism: Tuctoria greenei (assembly GCA_036927565.1). Lineage (NCBI taxonomy): Eukaryota > Viridiplantae > Streptophyta > Magnoliopsida > Poales > Poaceae > Tuctoria > Tuctoria greenei. The sequence goes on from JAYESD010000012.1 coordinate 57,053,953, forward strand.
GGTATTGCGCGCGAATTCACAAATAGGTGCAAACTGTTCCAAGTTCTGGACTACCAGAACCAAGTTTCGACAAATGGAATTAGATACCGCTATACCAAAATTTAGATCATGAATGCCAAATAAAGTTTATAGAGGACTTCCTAAGCTTTCCAAAAATGTATATATGTGACTATGTCACTATTCTGGATTAAAAGTTATAACTATCCAAACCAAACATTTGAACTGACTGGTTTGCACCAGCAGTCCTGCAGTCCACTGTTTTGACATCCAAATTTGATTTGACTCAAATTCGAATTTGGAAAAACTCTAAACATCAAACCTGTAGATCTGCCTCTTCCCTTTTCAGATATGTGTCATAATAAGGCAGAAGATGCTTCTACTGTGAGTTAGGGCAATATTTCTGGAACTGGTACAATGGTTGGGTCATCTGGAGTAGTTTTTGTATACTCCAAATTTCAACGGATTATCAAACTTTTCCCCCCTGATGGTCAACAGAAAAGTCGTAGAGGTCTTCACGAAATTGCCATCCATATATGATACCCTTTGGCTATCTAGCAGATAACCAAGATTACAACCCGGCAAAGTTGAGCCAACTTCTGCCAGAAATCATGAATCTTTATTCTATCTACCTTATCGAGTCAGAGTTCCTTTTTACGGAGTCCAAACCTACCAGCATCTGATATTTGGACTTTCCAAAACATAATTCATCCATTCTGTCGTTGGGGATGGTCTAGTATGATGTTTGATACTGACGATACTACGTATCTCACCAATATCTCACCAAAGAAAATTCTATCCGGTATATCCGGTTACGTCTATATGTGGTTCCTATATCGTTCTCTCACAAACGGCTTCTACACGGTCTTCTACCGTAGTTAATGCTGCAAAAGACAAACAATCTCCTTTCACACTTTCACAACTCAAGGGTGGTACGGGGAAACACGACAGGCAGTCACAATAATACATATGAAAGTAATTGCATACGACTCTGGTGTGAGTCGCCCTCAAGCGATGTCATGTCTCGAGGTACATGGCTGTAAATACGTCTGTACAGCAAAGACTCCCGTATGATCCGGCTTATACACGCTCGGGCATACGTGTTTCTCATGCTCCCATAGAACATGAATGGTTATAGAGAGGCATACTATCGGGTTATACACCACCCGACGGGGGCTCCCACTAACTTTGAAGCACGTTGGGTACCGCGTGTCATAGGTTCTCAGAAACATTGAGAGCTTCAGAGACTCCTATTAACTTCCCGTGCCAAGCCACGGAAATTTCACATACCACTCCTCGTATGCTGAGCTTACCGAGATTGATCCACTCTCGGTGGCGTACCTTACCTCTTACCTGACGTCGGGGCGTCGCTACAGAATATAATAACACATAGTTAGTTTACCACCTTTATATCTCATACTAATATTACTCCTTATAAGGTCATATAGCTAATTCCTCACTCAGACCCTAATTTTTTTTGAAAATATGTTCTTTTCAAGTACACCGTTCCCAATGATGCTCCGATACCATGTCTGTGGAGACCGGAATCCCGACATTCGAGGATCTCATTGGGTGGTGTCGTGCGATGCGACACCCAACAGTATACAAGAACAGAACGAGAATAAAACACAAGACGAAGTCTTTTATTTATCTTACAGCGGAAGTTTTACAATACTAGCGGAAGGAAAGAAATATATATATATCGTAGCTACGCTCTCAACACTAGCTATGCAAAAGCAAAGTCATCCATGCCCTGGATGCTTCGCACTAGCAACACGCAAGTCACGGTGGCGTGCAGGGTTCCCACTCGGCTGTACACCCTGGAGGGGGTGCAGCCTAATCATCAAACCCTTCATCAATTGTATAACCTGCAAAAACTCGTTAACTACAAACGTGAGCATAAGGCTCAGCAAGACTAACACGTCTCACTAGACATATGCAAGGGGGACACTAAACATAGGTAAGGTGAAGCATAAATGACTCGCCTACAATTGGATCCTTATGATCAGGTTTTAAGTAGCAAATGACATTCTCCCAGCACGGCACATCATGGGTTCCACAATAAAACAATAAACGCTTTGCCAATGATATGACATGCCCAGAGCACATAATGCTATTACAGCTAAAGTATGGGGAAACTGTAAACTTTAATGTGACTATCTCTAAATCATACAAGGTTGCAAAACAATTATAATTTAGGACAATTTATTTCTCTTACTTCTTCAGTATTTACTACGTCGCAGCGCAGTGAACAAGTGGTACTCTATTATCGCGAGGGACGGTGATTGCAATCAGGACACACCCGGACAACACAACACATACGTCGTTCGGAAGTGTCAGCGAGTACACCTGTACCTACATAACACTTTAGTACTAGGCGTATATGGCCACCTTTCACAAGAAACAGGAACGCCGAGCCCGTCTCACCTCCGCAAACAGAAGGTCTCCGCATGGAACACCTCATGTGATCGCCGACCGATTTACACCTTACTGTCCTCAACCCACCCCTATCGATGGTGAGTTAATGGGCCCCGACACCCCAGTTATCGAGTTACATCAGTTTACTAGATTCCATATGTCCATTATGTCGCTGGTACAATTCAAGCTTGTCCGAAGGGGCCGCATACAGACGGGCCTTAATCGACACAGGCAGATCTATGCGACCGAGACTCAATTCTCGCCGCTTCCTATCCATCCCCTGCCCGGTCTCAGTTTTATTATATTAAGCCATTAACCAATCCTGTGAGATATGTCCTACATTTCTCGCGAGTAGATTCCAACTACTCGTCTTCTACCGGATTCCCTATACATTAGCAAGGCAGTTACTACAGGTCAAACTGTAACTCGTTCCAACCAATCCTTGAGATTTTTGGGTCATGCAAGTGGAGTATCAATCATCCTAAATGTAATGCAGATTTCATATGCTAATCATCACAGTGATAAAGTAAAATTTTATAAACGACTTAAATGCAAACCGGGGCTTGCCTAGTTGCAGGTCAGAGTCGGGGATAATCTCTGGAAGGTGCTCTTTCAAGGCTTCTGGTTCTTCCTCGACTTCGGTCACTATACGATATGCATATAACATGTATATAAATGACTTTGAGAAATAATTATTACTAAGACCATAATTTAATCAATGGTGATCATTATATGATAGGGACCTTAATTGGCTTTCGAACATTGATGGTAGATACTAGGGAATATGATCAAAACTCTTGCAAAGAACAGGAGGTGATCAAAGTACATTGTTGTCTCTAAAATTATGGCAAGTATTAAAATTCCAAGAATTTTCAAGAAGAAACTTAGCTTGAACATAGCTGCCAGTTGATAATCATGATAGAGGAAGTTGTCCTGGATCTAGCAAAAAAATTTTCATAGTTTTCTAAGCTTTGGTGAAGGAGTTATTGAATTTCTAAGTTGGCAAGAATTTCTGGAATTATTTATATTTGAATTTTTAGCTTTTAAACAAATACTCAATTTGTAACTGAATTAGGACTATTATATTAGGTCAATTAAATCAAGATTTTTACAGGAACTAGTATATGACAAAAGTAAGGTTCAGTCCAAATTTGGGGCATAATAAAGCAACTGAACATCTATAAAAATTCAATAACAGAAAAAAGTAATTGAACTATATGGAGGTTTAAAAAGGTGCAATGGCTCCCAAACATTTCTGGTAGTCAAGAATAGGACAATGCATTTTATGTGAATTTTGGGGATTTTCCTAGTGTCAAGTTCATCTGGAAAAATTGCCTTTGTATTTGGGAAGATTGTTTTATACAGAATTTAACTTTGAGTTGCACAGAACCTAATTGGTACTGATAGAAACAAGAGCTCAAGGGCTTCCAGAAAAAATTTGTTTGAATATTTTTGGAGCAACCTACACAAAGTTATGGATTTTCTAAGTTGGAGACAAATCTGGAATTAATTTCTAATTTGAATTAAACCGTGGGTCCCACTATTTTAAAATGGACCAATGGCATTTAAGCCACACGGTGACCACAGAGATACATCGTTTAGCCACAATAGATCACGGGTTAAAAGGCACTGACACGCGGGGCCCGCCGCGTCGTCTTCCTCCTCCCGACGCGGGCGGCGCGCGGGGCTCCCGCGGCGGTGTTCTCTGGCTAGCCTCGGCGGATCCGCGTTCCCAGTTAAATAGTGGTGCATCGGCGGCGGCGATAGCTAGGGTTCCGGCCATGTCGGAACCTTCACTCTGTGGCTAAACTCTTATAAAAATGTTGGGGAAAGACTCCTGGAACCACTAGGAAGGTGTTGGGAAGGTGAGATGGTCGTGCAACGGTCGGCAAAACCATCATCGACGGTGACCGAAGCAACTTCTTAACGGCAGAGTGGAAAACTCGTAATTCTCAATCTACGGTTGACTATTTTTGGTGATTCCAGTTTGAGAGGGTGCGAAAAGAAGTGTAGAAACTATTTTCTAGCAATTGTGGAGAGTGATCAAGTGTGGAACTCGAATTGAAGGAATAACCGAGCGAGTTCATAAGTTTCGGCCGAAAGTAAAACTTAGCTAACTTGCTCGATACTCGCGTAAACAAGGACGGCTTTCACCGACGTGTAGAGCATGTCTCGGTGCACTAGTTTGCTATAGGAGTAGAAGCGTGAAATTGCGTGTAGCGGCCTAGCACCGTGAAGCAGAGACAGCGTGTGGTGAACACGACGGCGAGCTTTGGTGTCACATTGAAATACCGGCTAAAACCTCAACGAAAGGTCGACAGAAGTGAAACAGAGGGTAGACGAGAGAGTGTGGAACAACCTTGCCGTTGAGAGCTTGGCACGAGAGGCCTTCGGCTGGCCGGCAACGGGCACGCAGCATCGAGCGGCACGGGGTGATTGCGGCGGCGACGAAACGGAGCGGCGCGGTGAAAAGTGAACGGGTGAGGGACTTCGGCCGACGGGGGGTGGTTTTATAGCCTCCACCACGGTAGATAAGGACGCAGGGGGGGTAGCTGGAGGCGACCGACGGCTGACGGCGCGCTGGCAGCATGCAGCGTCGCGGTGTCGCCCGGGGAGAGAAAACAGGGGCGGTGAATCAGTTTCACTGTCTGACCTGTGGGCCCCACCTCTCTCCCTTATCCCCTCCTCTAAATTCCAGCTAAAACATTGTCCAAAAATTCCCAAAATTTACAGGTAGGCTAAGAAAAATATGGGGAATTCAATTCTGCAAACAGATTTCAATTTGGACATAGTTTGCATCAAATGCAAATTCAAATTTGAATTCAAATATGGGTATAAACCTTATTGAATTAAATAGTATATGAGGTCCAAAAATCTCCAAACTTTGAAACCAAGTTCCCTAAACCATAAAATGTCTTAGGAAAAATCAGGGATTGATTTGGGCAAAGTTTAGTGTAAAGCTAAATTTGATGTCGACCCGAAAAGAATCCTTTGTACGTGTCCAAACAAATGGAAGATGTACTTCAAAAATCTTGAAAATTTTCTGAGAAGCTAGTTAGATATTTAAGAGTCCAAAGAAAAATTTGGAGCCTTGGATTTGAATCTTTTTGGCATGGGCCTTTTTAGTGAGGTCAAGTTTATGTGCACAATTATGTTGACCCCCATTATGTTTGATAAACCATTTGTACTTGAACTTCACAATAAAGGAAAAAGTGAGATTTTACAGTGTGAAGGCCCATGGACGGTGAGTAATTCATGTGTTTCACTTCTTTTCAATTCATCTTGTTTACTTAGGGTTTTCATTCTTTTGTAGGTTTGCCATTTTTGATGGAGTTGTCAACTCGAGGTCGACGCAACCTTTGAGAGGTGCTTCATCGTCGCAGGCCACGTCCGTTGGGACCACCAGTGGTCGTCTCTCGCAGACCCAGCTGGAGCTCCTCGCTTTGAAGGAGACGTTGACGTAGACCCAGACAGAGCTGGAGAGGTCAAGAGAGGAGCAGTGGAGGGCGGCCTTAATGTTGTCCCAGATGCAAGCAGCAGCGGCGGTAAGTATTTAAAGTACCGTAGTTAAAATTCATAGAATTTCAATAACATATATCTTCTAATATTTTGCAATGGTGGGCTCTTGCTCGACACAACGGTCAGGATATTGAGATTCCTATGCTTCCGCCGCCGCAGACACCGGAGCAGGTAATATTGTCGTATTCATTTCAGTATTCCTTTAGCTCCGTTGAAATAGTTTTTGTAGTAGTGAAAAAGCTTTTGCATAGAAGAAACCCACATAGAGCTTTTCCAGAAAGGTCTTGACACTATAATAAGTTTTCCAGAAAGTACTTATTTGTCTTCATATCAGTACTTGTTTAAGAGATGTGCATTTTTAAGGTTTGCAAAAATTTCAGCATTCAGAATTTGATGTTCAGTTCAGATTGACAACTTTGCCTTCAGACTCGATTTCGAATAGGTAGATGACATGTTTAGGTCTGGAGTTGAATAGAGAACTTGTAGAGGACTTCTAAAGCATTCCAAAGAGTATTCATTTGACCTCATAGCACTTCTGGTTGAGGAGATACTACCTTTGCAAGTTGACAGTTTTTCTAAAAATTTGGACAGCACCTACTTTGTTTATGGCTGATCCCTGTAGGAAAAATTATTCCTGCAAATTATGGTTCATTGATTCTGCCAACTTTTAATTCTCCTTTGATCCACAACCCACTTTTAGTCCAGTTTTACTAACTGTTTTGCACTATTGACTATGCTTCTTCTGCATGGTTCGGGAACACGCCGAGAAGATCCCGGAGGTAGTGGAGGGGCTATCATGTAGCCCGGCGGAATTGTGTGTTATCGATGTTTGAATAATATTTTGAAACTGTTGCTGCGTATCTGTATATGTTGTGAATCTGTTTTGAATCTGTTCTGTGTTATCACCATCATGCGAGGTAACCAGTTTCTGTTTTTTCTTTAAAAAAAATTATGAAAGCTTAACTGACGTCAGCTATGGCCAAGCCGACGTAAGTTAGCCCAGTTTAACTTACGTCGTTTCGGCCATACCGACGTAAGTTAAACCTCTTTACTTACGTCGGTTAATCTCAACTGACGTAAGTTATACCACTTAACTTATGTCGGCTCACAGTGGCCGACGTAAGTAGTCCGGCCCAGCCTGCGGCCCATCTCAGTAAATAACTTAAGTCGGTTGCCGGATACCAACATAATTAAGTAACTTACGTCGGCGGCCAACGTAAGTTACCTTAATTACGTCCAAACTGCTTCGTTGGCCGGCAACCGACGTAAGTAAGGGAAAACAGACGTAATTAAGTAACTTACGTTGGTTTAAGCCTTAATTACATCGGCCCTGGCCGACGTAATTGATCGAGATTCCTGTAGTGCTAAACCTCAATTTTAGTTCTGCTGTTCATAAATCGCCAGAAACTATTTCCAGAAAATCATTTCCAACTTCTAAATTCAATTTCTCCTATTATAACTACTCCAAAAATACCAAATAAAATGCTATATACTCTTTATGATCCATACTTTTAAGTTGATCAGACCAAATCATCAGAAACTTATACATCCTGTATAATTAATTCTAGTAAAATGATTCCTTCATAGAATTTTTCTGCTGTTCAATTCAGTTTCCATCTTCCAAATTTTTACAGCATACTCCTCTATGTACCCCTGTTCTACTATAAAATTTCAGAATTTATTGATTTCATTAGATGTGCTTATTAGCAGTTCTAACCTGTACGATAATTGACAATCATATTTAGTCAACAGCATAAAATCAGATTATCATAGAAACTTCTAAATTCTATATCTCACTCTAGAAAAATTGTAAAAATGTGAAATCAATTTTGTTAGAACCAAGATAACCCCTTTGTACGATAAAACCAGTTGTAGCTATGATACCACTCGAGAGTTTGAATGAAAATTCATATATTTGGAAACACATATGGAATTGTTGTGACCACATACAACCTTTGCTAGAGCTCAATGTCTACACATCATCCACTGAAGCTACTGTTAAATTTTCAGCTTCATTGGATCTCTGTAGCATCAGCAATCCTTTTATATATGTCTATGTGCATATAAACTCTAAATCAAATGTGCAGCTAATCTTTTTCCATTTCACATCAATATTCCTTTATTCCTGTATATCACGACAACAGGAACTCCATTCTCAATCACTTAGTTTTTGTACTAAACTTGTTACAATAGAATTAAATGTTATGTTATCTCATGCTTATATATGCACTTGCATTTCGATAGTTCACGTGACGTCAAAACTCGACTAGGAGCATTCTTGTAGGAGAAGGCCAGGGTGTCCACTTGAAGTCCTTGGCGTAGTCTCCGGAGGAAGACCACTGACCATCGACATTTAATCGAGTCGCAAACTAAGGCAAGCCCCGGTTTGCATTTAAGAGATTTTCAAAGTTTTCCCGACGTCTATAAGTTGTATATGATATGTGCATTACGTGTAAGGTGTTTTATACTCCACTTGCATATCCACAAATCCTATGGGAGGGTTGGAAAGGTTTACAGCTTGACATATAGAACTGCCATGCTAATGTTGTAGATATACTGGTAGAACTTGAGTAGTTGGAATCTACTCGCGAGGTAGGAATGAATGTTCATAGGATGATGAAAGATGAGAGAATGGCTTATGATATGAATATAAGACCGGGCAGGGGGATAGGAGTCGACGAGATGGAGTCTCGGGCGCATGGTCCTGCCTATGTTGCTTGAGGACTATGCCATATGTGGCACCGTTGGGCAAGCTTGAATTGTACCAGTTGCATAATGGGATATGGACCTATCGAAGTGTTGCTACCACACTTCCCTCGGTACTGCTAAAGTATAGTCTGCAGAGGTTCGTATTCGGATGGGGCGCACTTAAGTTTATGAACGAGACGGTGACAAAGAGGATTTTTATGTGGTTCGGGCGGCCTAAGCGTAATACCCTACTCCACGGGATGGTTGTCGATTTATGAGTATGTGAGTGTTGTGGTTGCTTGTGTGCGTATCCATTTTACTTCATTTCTAATGTGCGGCTCAACACTTTAACATTCAAAGGGCCGACCGTTACAAGGATTTCCTGGCCTTACAAGTGGTCCCGGTGGTATTCAATCAACTAATACACGATCTACATGTATTAAGTATGATTAACAATGTGATAACACGCCTTAATGGTGGCATTACCGGTACTAAAGGTCCTCTGATCGTGTGTCATTAATGCTGGATTAATGACATGCTAACCATGTCTTGTAAAGGCTGTTTTAATAGCCTCTTGAATATAAGTGCCGTTGGAGATCCTGTAGTCGTTGCTGGCTTAGATCCGGAGGTACAACACGTGGCAGTTCTAGAGCTTCCCTAAGCCGGGAGGAAGCTCTGGAGCCACTCAATACGTTGCAGCACTGGAGCTTCCCTCTACTGGGGGTTAAGTCAGGGTTGCTACACACGTGGCGGCACCAGAGCTTCCCTTTGAAGGGAGGTAGGTTCGGTACCGCTAGACAAGTGGTAGTACTGGAGCTACCCAAACGAAGCATGCGGGTCCAGTGCTATCAGATGGGCCCAATAAACTGATGTAACTCCAGACTGTTGTGTGGGAACTCCTTTGTCGTCCTTGAATGGAGATGCGAAGGCACAAAGGTGTAAATCATCTAGAGGGAAAATTCGACGTGTCCGTGTAGGGGACCTTTTGCTCGGGGTGAAGAGGTTTTTCGGCAATGGGGTCTTGGGTGAAAGGTGGCCGAGTATGACGCGGGGAGGAGAGCACGTATGTGTCTCCCACGCAGGTGTGCGTGTCGTGTAACCGGGTGTATACTGATTGCAATCACTGTCCCTCGTTGTTATTTGAGTACCACTGGTCCGTCACTGTCGTGACGTAGTAAATAACAGGAATGCCATGAGAATATGATATATGATATTGATGATTAATTGCCTAACAATCTTATGTGTTGTAGTATATGCTCATTAAAGTTATCTTTTTGAACCGTTAACTTGTTGCTAATAACTTGAAAGCTAAGTATCCACTTGTAGGCGAGTTTGTTTACGCAATATCCTACCTATCCTTAGTTGGTTAACTTGCATATAGAGTCACATGTTTAGGTGAGACGAGTCAGTCATGCTGAGCTTTATGATCATGTTTGTAGTTAATGAGTTTTTGCAGGATATACGATTGATGACGGGCTTGACGACAATGCCTTACCCCATTAGGGTTCACGGCTGAGTGGAAGCCCTACACGTCGTCGATATTTGTGAGTGCTGCTAGTGTAAAGTGTCCAAAGGCATGGACACCTTTACTCATGCATAGCTAGTGCTAACAGTGTAGTGTGATGTATAGACTTCTTTTCTACGTTATATATTGTAAAACTTCCGCTATTTTTATAAATAAAAGACTTGTGTTGTGTTTTATTCTCGTTCTTTTCATGTATGTTCTTGGGAGTCACATCGCATGACACCACCCGATGAGATACGTGGATGTCGGGACCCCGATCCCCGCGACAACCAAGTTCGGGAGAAATTGTGGTTGAGTTGATCGGGAGGTCGCGCAACATGTTTGAATCAAGAACAATGCATATGAAGGTATTGTGGATGATGTTGGAAGATGTTTGCACATGTGCAAGTTGTGCATGGATGTGGCATCATGGTTCCAAAGTGTGATAAAGAGAAGCGGACATAAAGAATTGGTCGGAAAGGTCCAATTGACTAGGTTATGGACTCAGGCTGCGGCTGAGTCGGGCTTCACTCAAATATGGTAAGATTTGAGTAGGTTATGATAGGATTTCGTGGTGAGCACGAAGTTGAGTTATTTTTAGGAATTTGGGATATGTTCCTAAGGTGTTTGGAAGTCTTAACATTGCTTCTATCTGCGTATAGAAGGGTCTTGAGCAGTTATGAAAACTTTCGGTAGAAAGTGAGTTGGATACAAGTCCTAGATTTTTTTGAGTTGGCCTCATGGCTGGTTATATACGCAAGGGAGGATAAAGCTCGTGGGGCACGGATCTTGGGCTGTTTCTCTTGTCTTATATTGAATTAAGATTGTAGTTTAAAGGAACTTTTGTGCCTTGTTCATCAAACTTGTTTCAGACAAATTTTTCTGTTCGAGTTTCTGCACAGCACTTCCTTGCTTCTATGGTTTATCATAACTTGAGTTTTACAGAGCCAATTGACGTGATTCTTTTCGTTGTCTTCACAACTTAATTATCTATCATCTGTGAAAATTATACGTTCATTGGAATTGTGGCTTCTTATCTACACGAGTTTCTTTGCAATGTTGCAAATCTGTTTTTCCTCGGGTAGGACAGATTGACCTTTGTTTGATCTTTCAATCGTAAGTTGAGTTTTTCTCGATGAATTTTTGTGATTCTTGTTTTGACGTCTTCGTGACTTGATTATACACAATTTTTTTTGGTTTACTGACAATTGATCATGTTTAGATTAGTCACAAACACGATTTCTTTAACAGATCAATTTTTTGTCGAGGGGTTTTCATTGCTTTCGCGAAAAAGTTGTAATCTAACATTCACCCCCATCTGGTAGCCTTTCACGTGTTCTTCAATCCCACAATTGGTATCAGAGCCACGGTTCTTTAATCTTTGAGATTTGCACGTGTTTGAAATAATCATCATGGAGAAACTCCGCCAAACCATGTGTGTTTAGTGGTATTGATTTTCAGGTTTGAAAGGCACGCATGGAGGCTTTCATCCAGACGCAAGGCTCTGCAATATGGGAAAAGGTGTACAAGCCTTATGAAGTGCTGTCGAACGATCAAGTTATGGCTACAAATATCAGAGATGTCGACAACAACAACAACGCTTGAAACTTGATCACACAAGGACTAACTCAAAGCGACATAGACCGTGTTGCTCACCTCTGATCTGCGTACGATGTTTGGAAAGCTCTATGCGATTACCACGAAGGATCCAACACGATCAAGGAGGTAAGGCAAGACCTGCTCAAAAAGGATTACAAGCACTTTGAGATGCAACCAGGTGAGTCCATCAAAGACCTCTTTGATCGCTTTAATAAAATTCTCAGCAACTTGCGTAGCGTCAATGTTAATTTTTCAGATGCTAAAAATGCTAGGCAATTACTAAGTGAATTAGACATAATTTGGGAGATGAAAGTCACATCTATTCGTGAATCTACTATCATGAGTACACAAACTTTAGATGTTCTATATTCTAAACTGAAAACTCATGAAATTGACATAATCTCACGTAAGAACCCCAACAAGTCTCTTGCATTTGTTTCTCGACGTGACATTCCTAGCTCCGGCAATCTTCATCTTGTGGAACACTTGCTTTGTTGTCCCCTCTAACCCTTGAACAGATTGAAGAGTTTCCGGAGGAAGAACTTCCACTCATTTCTACTCGAATCTCAAAAGCATTGGAAAATGTGAGAACTAGAAGAAGAGGAAGTGTCGGACCTCAACGATGCATTGAATGTGGTAAGATAGGACATTTTCGCACACATTGCCCTGACCTTTCAAGTACTACTTCCCATAACGAAAAGAAAACAAAGACGAAGCACTCCTCTACAAACAACAACAAGAAAAACAAGGGTTTTACAGGACACCAAATAATGAATAGTTTTATCTCTGCAATTCAAGAACTTGGCTCGAGCAATGTGGACATCGGAAGTGACGAAGATGAAGATGATTCGGCAAACTTGTGCTTCATGGCAGGGAAGTGAAGATCAAATATGGACGAAGCAGAACACAACAGCGACAATGAAGAGGTATGTCCTACTTGCAAAGAAATGTGTGATGCTATTTCTCGTGCCACTGTTATAGTTAGGAAAAAGGACAAAAAGCTTAGGGACAAGTTGCTAAAATTGAATCACTAGAATCTCAAATTAAGCGTTTGGAATCATTGATTCCTAGTGATGATTCTTGTTCCTCATGTGATTTAATATATGAACAATTGTCCTCTCTAAGAAATGCACACACCTCCACACTTGATAAACTTGAGTTAGAAATTGAAAAGAACAATAAGCCTGCTACACTTAATGATAAAAACATGAAAGATGCTAGCTGTTCTACAATTGATTTGCATTGTTCTACTTGCGATGATCTTGATAAGAAACTACAAGATGCTATGAATGATATCTCTATATTGAACAATGCTTTATGTTCTCATGAAGTTAAATATTGTTCTAATTGGAAATTAAAAGGAAAAACTTCTTGTGAAAATTGCCTTGATATGTCCAATAAACTTGATGACATGCATAGGACATTAGATCGGTTTTGTATTGCAAATAAGAACCTAAACTTGCTACTAAATTGTTCCAAGTCCTGCAATGATAAAACTAGTTAGATTTTGATTCTCGTGCTCATGCTAAGGCACATGCACCTAAAATTGTAATGTCATTAGAAAGTGGTTTGATTCAAATAGTTCCTTAACAAAAAGAAGTGGTTTTCAAATCTGCAGGGGTGCTGTCTCATTCAGCTTTTAATAAACATATTGCTTGATCATCTAGACATGAACACAAAGTTAAATTTCATTGTACCCACTGTGGTAGAGATGGTCATGTAATAGATTTTTATTATAGACTAGCTAAACAACAGAAAAAGGAAAGAATGCAAGCTAGATCTCATAACTCTCATGCAACATTTGCTGCACATGGTAAACAAAAAATCAAGAACATGCAACCTGCTATTATGAGTCAAAAACATGCAAAGTTTGCCCCCAAACCTACTGTTTTTTGTGCTACACATGTAACACCTCGTAAGTCAATAGTTGGGTACAAAAATCCTCAAACTTTGGCTCATAAACCTGTTGTTTTGTCTCAGCTTTCGCGTGTTATTCCTGTTGGATGTCGTCACAGTACTGGATTCCTAAATGCCTTTTGACTAACCCCAGTATTGAGTCATCGACGTATTATGATTCTATGTAGGTTACATGTCTGAGTAACAAGAACATTTGGATTGTGGATTCAGGTTGCCCACGCCACATGACTAGAAACAAAGATTAGTTCTCCTCCCTCTCTTTTGTGTCACGTGTAGAGAATGTTACTTTTGCTGATAATTCTTCAACTCCTAGAATTGCTAAAGGTTTGTTAGAGTAAATAATCACAACACTTTGAAGTATGTGGCACTTGTTAAAAATTTGAAAAAAAACTTGCTTTCTGTTTCACAATTGCTAGATGAAAATCTGGAAATTATTTTCACTAAAAATTGCTGCAAGGTTGTAGATTCTAACAGTTAGCTTATTTTTAACATGTCATGGTTTGGAAGAGTTTTTAAAGCTGATTTTGATATGTCATCCTCTAATCATAGATTTCTAGTAGCTAATGATTCAAAGGACTTATATTTTTGGCATCGTAGACTTGGTCACGTAGGCTTTGATCAGCTAACGCGTGTTAGTGCTCTTGATCGCATATGTGGGCTGCCTAAGCTTAAAGGGGACAAAGAAATTGTGTTCTCTTCTTGTGGACATGCTAAGATTGTTGCAGGTTCACATGCTCCTCTCACAATTACCATGAAAACTGAACCGGTCAACTTTTGCACCTTGACACCGTACGACCTTCACGTGTTCAATCCCTCAGAGGTCAATGGTATGTTCTTGTGATTGTTGATGATTTTTCCAGATACTCTTGGGTTTACTTTATGGCATCTGAGAGAGAAGATTTTAGTAACTTTATAACTTTATTTCTTAGATTACCATTTGATCACCCAGGATCTTTAAAAGCAATTAGAAGTTACAATGAAACCAAATTTGAAAATCAATCATTTGATCACTTTTGTGTTGAAAATGGAATAGATTTCATTTTTTTCTACCTGTGTACCTCAACAAAACGGTGTTGTAGAAAGAAAGAACAGAACCTTAGTTGAGATGGCTAGGACTATGCTTGATGAATATCAAACTCCTAGATAATTTTGGGCAGCTGCAATTGCAACCTCTTGTTACGTCTCAAATCGTGTTTCCTTGCGTGCTAAGCTAGGAAAAACACCATATGAACTTCGGTTTGGACATAGGCCTAGTGTCACACACTTTCGGGTCTTTGGTTGTAAATGTTCTGTTAAGAAACATGGTAATATTGATAAATTTGAAGCTAGATCTATTGATAGCATGTTTCTTGGTTATCCATCTCATACTAGAGGCTATTGTGTGCTTTTACTTGACACTAACAAATTGTGGATACTTGTGAGATTTTTTTTGATGAAGCTAGTCCAGGTACTAGCTCTAATATTGCAGGTCCAGATTCATATCCGCTGGGGGAGAATATTTTCATTGAAGAAGACGAAGAAGTGGTGCTGCAGACCGAAAATTCAGAAGCAAATGACATTGATTATGCTGTTGATTTTGCACCACAACTAGCATCAACAACTACTGCAGTTGGTACATATCATCCTCAAGCCACAAGTTCTTCGATCTTTGATGAACATGAAGAACAAGGAGCTTGTGAAGTGTCTACTCCACTCCAAATCCTTCAAAGTCATCCTCCACAATAAATCATCAGGAGCTTGCATGAACGAGTCACATGGTCCAGGTTTTGCGATCCAAACTCTCGTGCTCATTCTGCTTTTGTTGCTTCTTTTGAACCCAAAGATATATCACACGCATTCACTAGTGAATCTTGGATTATTGTCATGCAAGAAGAGTTAGAAAACTTTGAAATAAATAATGTTTGGAAACTCGTACCTCCACCTCAAGGCCACACTTTAATTGGAACTAAA
Source organism: Tuctoria greenei (assembly GCA_036927565.1). Classification (NCBI taxonomy): domain Eukaryota; kingdom Viridiplantae; phylum Streptophyta; class Magnoliopsida; order Poales; family Poaceae; genus Tuctoria; species Tuctoria greenei. The sequence goes on from JAYESD010000012.1 coordinate 57,069,545, forward strand.
TGGGTGTTTAAAAATAACCAAAGTGAGGATGGGGTTGCGGTTTGGAATAAGGCTAGGTTGGTTGCTCAAGGTTTCACACAAATTGAAGGTCTAGATTTTGATGAAACATTTGCTCCTATTGCTAGATTAGAAGCCATAAGAATTTTGTTAGCTTTTGCTGCATCTATAGGTTTCAAGTTATATCAAATGGATGTTAAAAGTGCTTTTCTTAATGGCTACATAGATGAGGAGGTTTGTGTCAAGCAACCACCGGGTTTTGAAAATCCAGATTTTCCTAATCATCTTTGCAAACTGTCCAAAGCCTTGTACGGTCTCAAACAAGCCCCTAGAGCATGGTATGATCAGTTAAAAACATTCTTACTTGAAAAGGGGTTTACCATGGGCAAGGTCGATAAAACTCTTTTTGTGCTTAAGCTTGTCAATGACTCATTATTTGTTCAAGTGTATGTGGATGATATTATATTTGGTTGTGCTTCTCATGATCTTGTGTCAACGTTTTCATCTATGATATGTTCATAATTTGAGATGAGTATGATGGGAGAACTCACATACTTTTTGGGATTGCAAATCAAGCAAATCAAAGAAGGTACCTTTGTGCATCAAACGAAGTATACAAGAGACCTTCTTAAGAACTTCAACATGGACAAAAGAAAGCCTCTTCGGACACCAATGGGTACAACAACGACACTTGAATTGTATGAAGATGGTGACCCGGTCGATCAAAAATAATACAAAAGTATGATTGGATCACTTATATACCTCACGGCATCAAGACCGGACATACAATTCAGCATATGTCTTTTTGCACGGCTTCAAGCTTCCCCACGTGCTCCACATCATCAAGTCGTCAAAAGGATTCTCAGGTAGTTACACAGAACTCAAGAATTTGACATTTTTCTTCCCCTCAACCATTTCTTTGAAAGCTTTTTTGGATGGTGATTTTGGGGGTTGTAGGATTGATAGGAAAAGTACTTTGGGTGCTTGTCATTTTCTTGGTAATTCACTTGTTGCTTGGTCCTCAAGAAAATAAAGTTCAGTTGCACAATCCATAGCAGAATCTAAATATGTAGCTGCTGCTTGCGCTTGCTCACAAATTCTTTGGATTCAAACACTTAAGTACTACGGGGTTGATTTAGATAGTCTTCCGCTGTCTTGTGATAACACTAGTGCCATTTGCATTGCTAAAAACCCCATGCAAAATTCGAGAACAAACCACACTGACATTAGGTATCACTTTCTCCGTGATAATGTTGAAAAAGGAAACATTGTGCTTCACCATGTAGATACCGGACAACAATTGGCTGACATTTTTACAAAACCTTTGGATTTCACTCGTTTTTGTTTCATTCGTAGTGAAATAGGGGTTGTGCATCCTCATGGCTTAAATTGAGGGGGGGGGGGCTTTCAAATTTCGGATCTAAATTTAAAATAATATGAGCATAGTATTACATACATATATGACTTTGTGATTCCTTTTACATGCTGAAAGTTCTTACTACATTAATTATGTTATATATTTTGTAGTTTTTGCCATGACAAGTAATTGAAATAATTACTTACACTAAATCTGATCATGATCGAATTTTCTTGCTGTTTTGAACTTGTTGCATGCTCACAAGTTCTTTTAATAATGAATAATTGATCAAGTAATCAACTCACATGTTTAGCTTTTATGATCAAACAAAATGAGAAAAGATCAAGAGAATATGCATGCATCACACTTCTTCTTTTTAGATGGCTTAGCATTGCACTTAGATATGAACTTGGATGAAGTTGTGTATGACTAAAACCATGTCCTTAAGCTTCGCATTGTCAAATGACATAGGCTTGGCTTGGTTAGTTAGAATAAGGAAAATGTGGCATATAATCTCTTGCAAATGTCATATGATCAAAATTTGTATTCAAAAGAAAATAAAATTGCAGCAACAAGTGACATGCTTTCAGGTTTTGAAATAGTCAAGTTTTTGAGATCATGACTTGCTTAAATTGAAAATTACATTTGATCTCTAGCATGGCTTACACTACTTTATATATCTCATTGATGTGATAGTGTAAGTTAGTTGATAGTATCACTTCGATGAGCTTTGTTTTATATGTATATGTTATAATATGAACAAAACAAATTAAAATTTCTCTTTTGTACCTTGATGAATACATTGTCAAAGGGGGAGAAATTGATCACACATTGCACACATCCCCAAGTGTTTTGGCACGATTCTTCTCAGGGGGGGTAATTTTTGTTTTTCTTCTCATTTTATTTCTAATTTACAAATGGGGAGAAATATTCCGGGGAGAAAATAGTTTTCAAAACTTTTCATGTGAATAATTTAATGTTCAGATTTTATGTGGTGTTGCCAATGCATTCATCAAGGGGGAGATTCTTAGACCCATGTGTGCTAAATACATTGGATATGACTATAAAAATTTTGAATTCCGCCAAAAAACCATTTTAACAAGGTCCGTCTCTAGGTTCGAGCTCCTGCAAGGTCCAACAATAGGTCCATCTTTTTTTGGGTAGCACTGGAAAGTTCCGAAGTAAGTTCCGCCTTACTTTGACTAGGTCCGACTTGCTTTGGCTAGATCCGACTTCTTTCTCTAGGTCCAACTTGCTGTTGCTAGGTCCGACTTCTTTGTCTAGGTTCAACTTATTTTGGCTAGGTCCGACTAGCTTTGGTTAGCTTCGACGGTAGGTCTTACTAGCTTTGGTAAGCTCCGACGCTAGGTCCGACTAGCTTTGGTAAGCTCCAGCGCTAGGTCCTGCTAGCTTCGGTAAGCTCCGGCGCTAGGTCCTGCTAGCTTTGGTCAGCTCCGCCTCAAGGTCCTCCGGTTAGCTTTGTCAAGGTCCAGTGCTAGATTGCAATGATTCTACTTTTAACTTGCAATGTTTCGAACTTGATTTTTGGATTATGGAAAGCTTGCTTGGTATTCTATTACTAAGATTTTGGTGTGTTTTGGTGGTTATGGCTGATATCATTTTGCTATGTTTTGCAACATGCTTATGTGAAGTGCTCACGTAAGGTGTTGTGGTTTCAGAACTAACGTGAGTCAAGTCGAGGACTTGAGCTTGGAAGCATTGGTTGTTTATTCATGTGCAGGTGTTGCCTGAGTTTAAGACACTGGTGATGGGATCCATTGAACTAGTCTTATGGAGAAGATGAGATTTAACAACCAAGTTCGAGAGGAATTGTGGTTGAGTTGATCGGGAGGTCGTGCAACATGTTTGAATCAAGAAAAATGCATATGAAAGAATCGTGGACATTGTTGGAAGATGTTTGCATGTGTGCAAGGAGTGCATGGATGTGGCAACGTGGTTCCAAAGTGTGATGAAGAGAAGCGGATGTAAATAATTGGTCGGAAAGGTCTAACCGACTAGGTTATGAACTCAGACTGCGGCTAAGTCGGGTTTGACTCAAATATGGTAAGATTTGAGGTGGTTGTAATAGTATTTCATGGTGAGAACAAAGTTTAGGTTTTTTAGGGATGTGGGATACGTTCCTAAGGTGTTTGGAAGTCTTAAGACTGCTTCTATCTGCGTATAGAAGGGTTTTGAGCAGTTATGGAAATTTTAGGTAGAAACTGAGTAGGATACCAGTACTAGTTTTGTTTGGGTTGGCCTCATGGCTGTTTATATAAGCAAAGGAGCTAGAGCATGTGGGGCAAGGATTTTGGGATGTTTCTCTTGTGTTCTATTGAATTAAGATCCTGGTTTAAAGGAACTTTTATGTCTTCGTCATCCAACTTGTTTCAAACAAGTTTTTCTCGTCGAGTTTCTGCACAGCACTACCTTCCTTCGGTGGTTTTATCATAACTCGAGTTTTACATATTCAATTGATATGATTATTTTTGGGTTGTCTTCAGAACTTGATTATCTATCATCTGCGGAAGTTTCACAGTCATTGGATTTGTGGCTTATGATTTACATGAGTTTCTTTGCAGTGTAGAAGATCTGTTTTCCTTGGGTAGGATAAATTGACCTTTGTTCGATCTCTCGATTGTAACTTGAGTTTTTCTTGACGGATTTTCTTGATTCTTGTTGTGAAGTCTTCATGACTATATTCTCCACAATTTATACTGGTTTTTGTCAGAATTGACCATGTTTAGATTAGTCATAAACACAATTTTTTAACATATCAATTTTCTACTGAGGGGTTTTCATTGTTTCCACTAAAAATTTGTAATCTACCATTCACCCCCCTGGTAGCCTTTCACGTGTTCTTTGGTCCTACACAGCGTCCACCAGTGTCGAGAGCTCCTCCCGCCGCGCTGGAACAGTGGCACACTAGTGTGGAGCATTTGGTTATAGATGCATCCAATGCGATCAGCAACCAAGGTCGGCCCCATGCTGGGCAGACACCTTCACAGAACAGGACCTTGTCTGGTATACTTGGTCCTCAGGCAACGCAGCTCAGGAGATGTGCACCCTCCCAGCAAGTGACGTCACTGCCCTACGGGGCACACCATACTCACATGGTGACAAGGCTTCCGATGCAGGATCTCCGGTCGAAGATTGATCGCCGTTACAGGCAGCAAGACAGCCATGTCAACATTGAGCGTGCTCATGAGAGGCGCATTGCTCGAGAAAACCCTTCTCCTCTTGAAATTGGGAGTGGTTGTTTGGCCCTTGCCATGCACCTTTGCATGGTCAATTGTCCACACAAGTTCCAGCCTCATCTTCCAGAGAAATACGACGGGATAGTCAACCCGGTCGAGTTTCTTTAGATATAATCCACTACCATCCTCGCGACTGGAGGCAATGAGGCTATGATGACCAACTACTTTCTGTGGCTCTGGCTAGAACTGCAAGGTCCTAGTTCATGAGCTTACCGCCTGACTCCATCAATAGTTTGGGTGCAACTCTATCGCCAGTTCACTGCAAACTTCAGGAGCTCCTACACCTGGCCTGGCACCGAGCTGGATCTCTTCGCCATAAAGCAGAAGTCGGGGGAGTCGCGGCGATCCTTCATCCAGTGATTCTCTCAGGTAAAAAATATCATCCTTTCTAACTCCAACGCTTCTGTCGTTGTCGCATTTCGACAGGGGATCTGAGATAAGAAGATGCTGGAGAAGCTGGCAACCAAGAATGTCAGCAGTGTCACATAACTCTTCAGCCTGGCAGACAAATGTGCTAGATCTGCGGAGGGCTGTGAGATGCACTCCAAACCAGCTGTGGAGGCCAAACAATCCTCCAAATCTGAAGCTAATGTCTTTGGCAGTGGAAAAAAGAAGAAGAAGTCACTTGACGACACACCTACTGCTGCTGCCGCTGTAGATCCGGGTGGCCGAGGCCACACGCCGACAAACGACCTCGACCATCGTCTGAAGGCAGTGAAGGCAAAAAGATGTGGTGTCCAATCCACAAATCAACGACCCACAATCTTGAATACTGCCGATAGGTCAAGAGGCTTGCTGAATGCAACAGCAAGCTCCAAGACGAGACCCCTTTCCGCCAACGGGAAGGGAAGTAGATAGTCGATGAAGCTTCGCCTGATCAGGAGCTAGGCTTTCAAGACACCAAGAAGGCGTTAAAGGCGGTCTACAACACTGTTGATGATGATTCTGAAATCTCTAACAATGAGCGTCGGAAGACTCTCCATAAGTTGTATGGAGGGTCCTGGGACATCACCTCCCGGCACATCCTGAAGACTATGCATCAAGAGATGGATGTTGCTGCTCTTACTGCCAAGGCGGAGCCTCATCGGATGTGGATGAATACTTCCATCACCTTTGATGCTTTCGACTGTTCGAAGAACATGGTCGGAGCTGGACAATTTCCCATAATGGTCTCCCTGACTATCAACAACATTCCGCTCTACCATGTCCTGGTGGATGGAGGAGCGACACTCAACCTCCTCAGCTTTGCGGCTTTCGTGAAGCTCTAGCTCAACCTCTAGGACTTTTGGCCCTCACCCTCATTCTCTGGAGTAGGTATGGGAGCAATCACACCTCTTGGATTGGTTACTTTACCTGTGACCTTCGGGAGACGGGACAACTACCGGTCTGAGAAGCTGGTATTTGATGTGGCTCACATCAACCTACCCTTCAACGCGATCCTAGGTAGGATAGCCCTGTATAAGTTCATGGCCATAGTCCACTATGGCTACCTCGTGTTGAAGATGTCGACTCCTTCAAGCGTCCTCTAGATCCGAGGGGACCGCACTGCTAGAGTTACAGCGCTGGAGGAACATCATGCGCTTGCAAAAGCGCAGGAAAAAGAATCTGGCAAGGAGCTCACATTAGCATGGCTCATCTTCTGCACCTCGTGCACGACCAAGCGACAACACCGACATCCCCATCAAAGTCATCCAAATTTGTTCTGATGCCAACCTGACCACCCATATATCAGGAGGTTTGGTTGACAAATAGGAACTCGCGCTCGTCACTTTTCTTCGGGTAAATGTCGACATGTTTGCATGGCAACCGTCACAAGCGCCTGGGATCCATAGGGAGGTGATTGAGCGCCGTCTGAAGATCTACCCAACGCACGACCCATACAACAAATGCCCCAGAAGCAATCTGTTGAGTGACAGAACTTCATCAGACCAGAAGCCAAAAAGTTGCTCAACGCTGGATTCATCCGGGAAGTTCACCATCTATGGCGGCTGGCAAACCCAGTTGTTGTACTAAACGCCGGCGGGAAGCCTCAAATGTGCATCGACTACACTACATTGAATAAGGCATTGCCAAAAGACCCATTTCCATTACCTAGAATAGATCTGATAGTGGATTCTACCTCTTGTGAGACCTATGTGTGCTGAATACATTGGCTATGACAATAAAAGTTTTGAATACTGCCAAATCACCCATTTCGACAAGGTCCGACTCTAGGTCCGAGCTCCAGCAAGGTTCGACAATAAGTCTGACTTTTTGTGGGTAGCTTTGGCAAGGTCCGACGTAAGGTCCGACTTACTCTGTCTAGGTCCAACTTTTTTTGGTAAGGTCCGACTTGTTTTGGTTAGGTCCGACTTGCATTGGCTAGGTCCGACTTGCTGTGGCTAGGTATGACATGTTTTTGCTAGTTCTGGCGCAAGGTCCGACTAGCTTTGGTAAGCTCCGGTGCTAGGTCCTGCTAGCTTTGGTATGCTCCGACTTAAGGTCCAGTTAGCTTTGGCAAGGTCCGGAGCTACATTGCAATTGTTCTGCTTTTACCTTGCAATGTTTCAAACTTGCTTTACATCTATGGAAAGTTTTCTTAGTAATATTTTACTATGTTTTTGGTGTGTTTTGGTGGTTATGGCTGATAGCATTTTGCTATGGTTTGCAACATGCTTATGTGAGGTGCTCACGTAAGGTGTTGTGGTTTCAGAACTAACGTAAGTCAAGTCGAGGACTTGTGCTCGGAAGTATTAGTTGTTTGTTCACGTGCAGGTGTTGCTTGAGTTCAATACACGGATGGTGACGGGATCCATTGAACTAGTCTTAGGGAAAAGATGAGGTTCAACAACCAAGTTTGGGTGGAATTGTGGTTGAGTTGATCAGGATGTCGCGCATCATGTTTGAATCAAGCACAATGCATATGAAGGTATTGTGGACGTCGTTGGAAGTTGTTTGCACGTGTGCAAGGAGTGCATAGACGTGGCTACATGGTTCTGAGGTGTGATGAAGAGATGTGGACATAAAAAAATGGTTGGAAAGGTCCAACCGACTAGGTTATGCCTCAGGCTGCAGCGGAGCTGGTTATGGTTCGTTTATGGAAAGATTTGAGTTGGTTACAATAGGATTTGGTGTGGGTCACGAAGTTGAGTTGATTTAGGAATGTGGGATACATTCCTATGGTGTTTGGAAGTCTTAAGATTACTTCTATCTGCGTATAGAAGAGTCTTGAGCAGATATGGAAAGTTTCGGTTGAATCTGAGTAGGATTTGAGTCCTAGTTACGATTGGATTCGCCTAAGGGCTAGTTATATAAGCAAGGGAGGCCAGAGCTCGTGGGCATTGTTCCAGCTCCTGATTTTGATTCACAACCAGCACCGACGAGCACCATTGCTGGTCCAGATCGTCCTCAAGTGACAAACTCATTGATTTGTGATGAACATGAAGAAGAAGAAGCTTGTGAAGTGTGCACTCCCCTTCGGGTTCTCAAAAGTCATTCTCCACAACAAATCATTGGAAGCTTGCACGAACGAGTCACATTGTTCTGGTTTTGCGATCCAAACTCTCACGCTCATTCTGCTTTTGTTGCTTCTTTTAACCCAAAGATATATCACACGTACTCACTAATGAATCTTGGATTATTGCAATGCAAGAAGTGTTATAAAATTTTGAAAGAAATAATGTTTGGAAACTTGTACCTCCACCTCAAAGTCACACTTTAATTGGAACTAAATGGGTGTTTAAAAATAAACAAAGTGAGGATGGGGTTGTGGTTAGTAGTAAGGCTAGGTTGATTGCTCAAGGTTTCACACAAATTGAAGGTCTAGATTTTGATGAAACTTTTGCTCCTGTTGCTCGATTAGAAGCCATAAGTGTTTTGTTAGATTTTAGTGCATCTAATGGTTTCAAGTTATATCAAATGGATGCTAAAAGTGCTTTTCTTAATGGCTACATAGATGAGGAGGTTTATGTCAAGCAACCACCAGGTTTTGAAAATCCATATTTTCCTAAAATGTTTACAAACTGTCCAAAGCCTTGCATGGTATCAAACAATCCCCTAGTGCATGGTATGATAGGTTAAAAACATTCTTACTTGAAAAGGGGTTTACCATGGGCAAGGTTGATAAAACTCTTTTTGTGCTTAAGCATGGCAATGACTCATTATTCGTTCAAGTGTATGAGGATGATATTATCTTTGGTCGTGCTTCTCATGATCTTGTATCCAAGTTTTCAGCTTTGATGAGTTCAGAATTTGAGATGAGTATGATGAGAGAACTCACGTACTTTTTGGGGCTGCAAGTCAAGCAAATCAAGGAGGGTACCTTTGTGCATCAAACAAAGTATACAAGAGGCCTCCTAAGGCGCTTCAACAAGGACAAAAGCAAGACTCTCCAGACGCCAACAGGAACAGCAACAACACTTGAACTTGATGAAGATGGTAAGCCCGTGGATCAAAAGGAATATCGAAGTATGTTTGGATCACTTTTGTACCTAACTGAATTAAGACCGGACATACAATTAAGCGTATATCTTTGTGCACAGTTTCCAGCTTCCCCACGTATTTCACATCATAAAGACGTCAAATGAATTCTCAGGTACTTACATGGAACTCGAGAATTTGGCATTTTTCTTCCTTATTCCTCAACCGTTAATTTGAAAGCTGTTTTGGATGCTTATTTCGGGGGTTGTAGGATTGATAGGAAAAGTACTACGGGTGCTTGTCATTTTCTTGGTAATTCACTTATTGCTTGGTCCTCTAGAAAACAAAGTTCAGTTGCACAATCCACAGCCGAATCTGAATATGTAGCTGCTGCTTGCGCTTGCTCACGAATTCCTTGGATTGTTCAAACCCTTAAGGACTATGGGGTTGATCTAGATAGTGTTCCACTGTTTCGTGACAACACTGGTGCCATTTGCATTAACAAAAACCCCGTGCAACATTCTAGAACAAAGCACATTGACATTACATATTACTTTCTTCGTGATAATGTTGAAAAAGAAAACATTGTGCTTCACCATGTAGATACCAAACAACAATTGGCTAACATTTTTACCAAACCTTTGGATTTCACTCATTTTTGTTTTGTTGGTAGTGAAATAGGGGTTATGCATCCTCATGGCTTCAATTAAGGGGTAGTTTTGAATCTTGGGAAGTCTATGCGTGAATCTGAAATTAAAATAATTTGAGCATAGTATTTCATACATATATGATTTTGTGATTTCCTTTACATGATGAAATTCTTACTACATTACTTGTGTTATAAATTTTGTAGTTTTTGCCATGACTAGAAATTGGAATAATTACTTAAACTAAATTTGGTCATGATCGAACTTTCTTGCAATTTTGAACTTGTTGCATGATCACAGGTGCTTTTAATCATGAAAAAAGTAATCAATCAACTATTTTCATGTTGAGCTTTTATGATCAAATATAAATTAAGAAAAGATCAAGAGAATATTCATGCATCGCACTTCTTCTTTTGAGATGGCTTATCATTGCACTTAGGTAGAACCTGGAAGAAGTTGTGTGTGACAAAAACTATGTCCTTAAGCTTCTGATTGTCAAATAACATAGGCTTGGCTTGGTTGGTTAGAATAAGGTAGATGCGGCATCTAATCTCTAGCAAATGTTATATGATCAAAATTTGAGCTTTAAATGAAAACAAAAAATGAAAAATACAGCAACAAGTGTCATGCTTTCATGTTTTGAAATAGTTAACTTTGTGAGATCATGACTTCCTTAAATTGAAAATTACACTTGATCTCTATCATGGCTTACACTACTTTATGTATCTCATGGATGTGATAGTGTAAGTTACTTGATAGTATGACTTGGATGAGCTTTGTTTTATATGTATGTGCTATAATATTCTCAAAACAAATTAAAATTTCTCTTTTGAACCTTGCTGAATACATTGTCAAAGGGGGAGAAATTGATCACACATTGCACACATTCACAAGTGTTTTTGCATGATTTGGCACGATTCTTCTTTAGGGGAGAACTTATGTTTTTCTTCTCATTTTATTTCTGATTTACAAAGGGGCGGTGTGAAAATTTCGGGGAGAAAATTGTTTTCCAAAACTTTTAATGTGCATAAGCCAATGTTCGAATTTTAAGTGGTGTTGCCAATACATTCATCAAGGGGGAGATTGTGAGACATATGTGTGCTGAATACATTTGCTATGTCGATAAAAGTTTTGAATATTGCCAAATTTCCCTTTTCAACAAGGTCTGACTCTATGTCCAAGATCTAGCAAGGTCTGACAATACGTCCGACTTGTTTTGCGTGGCTCTGGCAAGATACCCTTACTTTTTCTAGGTCCGACTTGTTTTGGTAAGGTCCGACTTACTTTTTCTAGGTCCGACTTGTTAGGGTTAGGTCCGGCTTGCGTTGGCTAGGTCTAACTTGATGTGGCTAGGTCAGACATGTTTTTGCTAGGTCTGGGCAAGGTCCGACTAGCTTTGGTAAGCTCCGATGCTAAGTCCTTCTAGCTTCGATAAGCTCCAACTCATGGTTCAGTTAGCTTTGGCAAGGTCCAGAGCTAGATTGCAATTGTTCTTCTTTTACCTTCCAATGTTTTAAACTTGTTTTACATTATGGAAAGTTTGCTTAGTATTATTTTACTAAGTTTTTTGTGTGTTTTTGTGGTCATGGCTGATATCGTTTTGCTATGGTTTGCAACATGGTTATGTGAGGTGCTCACGTAAGGTGTTTTGGTTTTGGAACTAACGTGAGTAAAGTCGAGGACTTTTGCTCAGAAGTATTGGTTTTTTGTTCATGTGCAGGTGTTGCTTGAGTTCAAGACATGGCTGGTGACGGGATATATTGAACTGGTCTTAGGAAGAAGATGAGGTTCAACAACCAAGTTTGGGAGGAATCGTGGTTGAGTTGATCGGGAGGTTGTGCAAAATGTTTGAATCAAGAACAATGCTTATGAAGGTATTGTGGATGTTGTTGGAAGGTGTTTGCACTGTGCAATGAGTGCATGGAGGTGGCTACATGGTTCCGAGGTGTGATGAAGATATGTGGATGTAAAAAATTGGTCGGAAATGTCCAACCGAGTAGGTTATGCCTCAGGCTGCGGCTGAGGTGGTTATGGTTCATTTATGGAAAGATTTGAGTTGGTTACAATAGGATTTTGTGTGGGTTACGAAGTTGAGTTGTTTTACGAATGTGGGATACATTCCTAAGGTGTTTGGAACTCTTAAGATTGCTTCTATCTGCATATAGAAGAGTGTTGAGCAGATATGGAAAGTTTCGGTTGAATCTGAGTAGGATTTGAGTCCTAGTTAGGATTGAGTTGTCCTAAGGGCTTGTTATATAAGCAAGGGAGGCAAGAGAACGTGGAGCACGACTTTGGGGATGTTTCTCTTGTGGTTTTATCAATAAAATTTGTAGTTTAAAGGAACTTTTGTGCCTTGTTCGTCCGACTTGTTTCAAACAAGTTTTTCTCGTTGAGTTTCTGCACAGCACTACTTTGCTTCGGTGGTTTTATCATAACTCGAGTTTTACAGCTCCAATTGACGTGATTCTTTTTGGGTTTTCTTCAAAACTTGATTATCTATCATATGTCAAAATGTCACGGTCATTGGATTTGTGGTTTCTGATATATATGAGTTTCATTGCAGTATTGTAGATCTGGTTTTTCTCGGGTAGAACAGATTGACCTTGGTTCAATCTTTCGATCGTAGCTTGAGTTTTTCTCGACAGTTTTTCGTGATTCTTATTTTCGTTCTTTCGGACTTGATTCTCCACAATATATACTAGTTTTGGCACGTTTGATCATGTTTAGATTAGTCGCACACACGATTTCTTAACAGGTTTATTTTTTACCAAGGGTTTTTTTGTTGCTTACGCTGAAAAAGATTTCAATCTACCATTCACCCCCCCCTTATGGTAGCTTTCATGTGCTCTTATATCCTACACCGCTGGGTGTGAATTATTGTGTTTCTTAGATGCATATTTTGGATATAATCAAATTCCAATGTCTAAAGAAGATGAAGAGCAGCAACTTTTTTGCGAGCCATGCACAAAACTTTGGGGAGTTGATTAGGGACCTGGTGGAAGTCTACGTCGATGACATTGTGAGGACCGGGGTCCACACATTCTAGAAAACACATTGGATGGTGCCGTGCGATGCGGCACCCAACAGCACACAAAAAAAGTCATACAAAATAACCAACACAAATATTTTTCTTCACAAGGTGATTCTCTTTTACAACATAATATACAACGCAGCAGAATATTTTATACTCACACTCTCAACTAACTATGCACAAGAGAAGCCGTCCATGCCCGCGGACGCTTCTCACTAGCCACACGAAGAAGATAGCAACGGCAATGTTTCCGTGAGAGATACATCTCGACAAGCTCGAGGTCTCACGAACAACCACAACATAAGCATAAGCTAAAGATTCCTGCAAAAACCACAATAGAGCAACCATGATCTTGACGCTCAGCAAGACTTAACCGTCTCACCTAAGGCGTGAAACTCTACATGCTGGAAACTCTAAAATACGGAAGCAGAATTTGCATAAAGGACACGCCTACATGTAAATCCTTACTTTCATTATTAGCATCAAGTTAAGGCTTCATAGAAAGTAAATTTCGTTTGCAATACAACTTCTGCATAGAAGTTTGCAATACAGATATATATCAAGAAGTATCAAATTCCAATAAACCATGTTTACTTATTACTACGTCAAGACTCAGTGTCCAAGTATGCTCAAATAACCTCGAGCGACGGTGATTGCAACCAGTAGACATCTGGACTGCACGACACGTACACCCATATTCGGAGTTGCAAGGGCTCACTCCAGTGATGTTGCATACAACCACCTTTCCCAAGACTCGCCCACATCAAGACAGTTCCATCGACCCGAACAGCGAGCTCCCTCAAGGTGCACCACCGCTGCGAGATGTTCATGAGCGAGTTGACTCCCAATGTACTAATAGTCGATAGCTTAAGCCGATTGAAAGGGTTCCGACATAGGACCCTCAAGGCACATCGGTTTCCTGGGTCCCATATAGCCAGTATGCACCCGGTACAGTTCAAACTTGTCCAACAGGGCCAGGCACGAGACGGGCCTTAATTGACATAAGAAGGACTATGCACCCAAGACCATGTCCTGCCGCGTCCGACACTCCTGCCCAGTCTCCAGTTCATTAAAGTGAATCCTCATAATTCATATCATAATCCCAATCCGATGTAAAACAAGTGCTAGTCTTGCAAGTAGCTTCCGACTACTCATCTTCTACTGTCTCTTACAACTAAACATTAAGCATAGCATAGCGTAACGTGGAAAAGACTGATCTACACAAACAAAACTCTGGATTAATCTGGTCATGCAATTGGGTTTCATTGCACAAGACCTAATATGCAATACATCTCATCCATATAGTGTATAGAAATGAAAACTTTGCAAGATTTCTTAAATGCAAACTGGGGCTTGCCTTTCGGTTGAAATAAAAGTCAGTGACGATCAGTTAGTATCCTCTGTCGAGAAATCACGCCACACCAGAATCAATGTATAAATCCTCGGCTTTGTGTTGGTCTTCTTGTTGGCCACTTTCGTCGCATGCACTATCGAAATGATATGCAAATAAAAGAATGCAATTTATTGTAATAACAATTGAAGTTGATTATAACTCAAGAAGGATTAATACTAGCTAGGACTGGAAGTTCTGTTGCTAGACTGCACATCAGCGGAGAGGAAACAAGATGAACTTAGGCAATGGAAAAATGAAGTGAAATAGATATTGTTTTGTACAAAGAGATGTGATCTCAATTAATACGGGTTTAACAGATCCCCTGAGCCTGAGAAAATTACAGTGAGTTCATATGGTCATGGAGGAATAACATGGTAAGTTTCAGATACATGTGAGGACCAGGTCCACACATTCCACGAATCGCAGAGGGTGGTGCCGTGCGATGCGGCACCCAACAACACACACAAAAAGAATACGACAATGTACAAAGTTTTATTTATATAAACAGAGGAAGTCTTTTACAATACTTAATGTACAGCAGAAGATAATAATCATAGCTAAACTCTTAGCCTAGCTATGCAAAAGTACAGCTGTCCAGCCCGCGGACGTTCCACACTAGCAACACACAATTTTTACGGCGGCGTCAGAGCTCCCACTCGGTGGTATACCCCGACGGGGGCATCGCCTCATCCTTGGCCCCTTCCTGATACGTCTCACCTGCAAACAACTTAATATAGCAACCGTGAGCACAAAGGCTCAACAAGACTTAACCGTCGCGCCTAAACATGAAACTCTACATCCAAGGATACTTAACATAAGAATAGATATAGCAGTAGATGACTCACATATATGTTGATCATCATTTTTACCAGTTAATAAAAGCAGCTTAATGGTGTAATAATAGTAACTTTAGTGATCCTAATATATAGCAATCATAGTTGCAAAGCAATTATATGTCAATACATCGTATTCTCCTGACTTCTTTAGTATTTACTACGTCACAGCGAAGTGAACAAGCGGTACTCAAATAACCGCGAGGGACGGTGATTGCGATCAGTAGACACCCGGATAACACGTCACATACACCCATTTCGGAAGTGGAGCGAATCACACTTCAATACTATGTTGTATGCAGCGTCCTTTCAAAGGAATCCCAAATGCCGAATTGGTCCTTCCATAACGGGCAGGAGGTCCTCGCGCGGAGCATCTTCTATGCCCACCGACAGATTTACACCTTGCCACCCTCAACCCACTCCTTAAAACAGTAGGGTAAGCCTTGACACCCAGGTTAACCAATTACATCGGTTTCCTTGTTTCCATATAGCCAGTATGCATCTGGTACAGTTCAAACTTGTCCAGCAAGTCCGCACACGGATCGGTCTTCAATCGACACAAGCAGGGCTACGCATGTGAGACCACGTCTCACTGCATCCTACCCGCTGCTCGTTCTCAACTTCATATTCATAAACCATTCCTTGATCCAATTCATCCCGTGTAATAAAATCCTATCTCGCGAGTAGATTCCAACTACTCGACTTCTACCGGATTCCCGTGAACATAAGCATGGCATTTTCTATTCGTCGGGCTGTAGACGTACCCAATACTCCATGGGATTTGTGGGTCATGCGAGTGAAGTAACAAGCACCCTAGCTCTAATGCACAAAATCATCTTAGACATAAGTGATACAAATAGAAACTTTTAAATAGCGCTTAAATGCAAACCGGGGCTTGCCTGGTTGCGAGTCAGAGGGGAAGTTAACTTCTCGGGGTATGCTGTCTAAGGCCTCCGGGTCGTCCTCGATCTCGGTCACTATATGATATGCCACATATAAAGTACAAGAGTGATATTGAAACTATATACAAGATCTTATAAATAGTAATCAGTATAGAAAATGATTTTAATTGGCTTTGGCATTTTTTTACAGTTGATACTATGTTCTATGAGGAAGATCTGGACCAAAAATTGGATATGTTCAAGGAAGCTTGTTGTCTCTAAAATTCCGACAAGTAAAAGCTTTCTCTGAACAAGTAACAACATCCAACAGGTAAAATTCTCGAGATTTGTCATGGCTAAAAGTGGATGATAAAGGTAGAGGCGGTCTTACTGGTTCTAGGAAAATTTGTTTCACAATTTTCTAAGCTTCCTACAGGGAGAAATTGATTTTACAAGTTTGCAAGAAATTCTGAAAATGTTTCTGTAAGTTTTCCATTTTTCAATTGACATAGGTGATTTTGAACACTGTTTTCTCCAGTACAGGAAGTCCAATGAACTTGAAATTTTTACTGAAGATCAATTCTATTTCTAAGAGTGTTCTGACCAAAATTGGGAATTTTCCAATTAACAGAAAAGGAGTAATTAATTTCACAAGCAGTTAGTTCAATGGAATTAATTATGAAAATTTTGGGAGTTTCATGTCCAACAAATTGCAGCACTACAAATTTGGGACTAAGATGAGTCTACCAGAATTTATTGGGTATTATTTGAGCAAGTATGCTAGGAGAAATTGATTTTCAAAATTTGCCCAAATTCTGGAATAAATTTCCAAAAGGAAAGTTTGAATAATTCAGCTGGCCCCACTTCGTTTAAATGGGCCAATTGCATCTGGGGCACACCGAGGGCCACGGGATTAACCCGTGCGGCCACATTTAATCCAACACCACAGCTGATCCGAGGAAGACTCATCAGAGACTGACATGCAGGGCCCGCCCCCTTTCTTCAACCACGCGACGCGAGGCGGCGCTCTTCGCCGCTCGCCAGGATTTCTGAGTCAACCTCCACTCAGCTCGACCTTGGCCGCCTAGACCTAAAATCGGACGGGCAACACGCTAGTGAGGTCCAGACGAGTCGGCGATGGCCGGAGATGAGCGTATGACGGCGGCGGCGGGTTTTGGCTATGTTCGGAATCGCTCGGAAATGGCGCAAGCAACTTGGAGAAAGGCTGGGAATGTTCCTGGGAGCATGAGGAAGGTGAAAAACGCAAGTTCGACGGCGAGCAGCGGTGCTTTTCAACGGCGAGGTGAAAAACTCGAAATACTCAGACTGCAGTCGATTATTCTCATCGGCACTTGATCTAGATGATGCGCCCAGATGTATAGAAGATATCTCTCAACTTCATTGAACTATAATCATGCATAGAAACAGAATCGCATCGATGACCTAGCTCGAAGTGTAAACCTGAGCCGAGACAAAAATGAAGAATACTCGCTCGATAAAGGAGGAAAAGGTTTGTGGTTTTCACCGTGAGGACAGTAATATCCCGGCGCTCCTTTCTTCTGTTGAAGTCGAGGCTTGCAACAGCCTAGTTTGTCGGCTTCATGGTGGACAAAGGTGATGTCCACGGCGGCTCAACGATGGCGTCCGCGAAACTTCAAACTACGGGCAAAACAATGAGAAAAATGATGAGCCAATTAGTGTATATGATAGAGCGTAGCCTTGGCGCCATCTTTGCTGTTTGCATAAAAGAATAACAAGGCAAGACCAAGGTGCTCCCCAGGGAGGAAATAGGAGGCGGCGAAAATGGCGACAGGATTTTGCTATTGGTGAAACAGAGGGTGAAGTACTCGTCGGTGAGGCGCCACAAGGCCTTAAGAAGGTGGAGGAGTCACCTAGCCACGCAGCTGCTTGCCTCCGCATGTCTTTATCGCGGTGGCGCGCCCTCCCGGCGTTGAACGCCGGGGACAGCCGTGAAACAGAGCACTCACGGCTGTGTCTCACTGACTAATGGGCCCCACTGCCCCTTTCATCCTAATCCTTCTCTGTTCCTTCAATTCACCCACCAATACTTGTCCAAAAACGCTGGATTTTTGTGGAGGGGCCAATTCAAATGTATAGACTCATATTCTTGAATTGGATTTAAAATTTGGACAAGTTTCAGGTAAAATTCAAATTCAAATTTGAATTTGAATTGAATTCAATGTACCCATTGAATTAAATAGAAATAGTGCTCCAAGTATTATGAAAATTTGCAGGAGTGCTATTTGTAATATTTGGAAGCTAATGTTGAACATATATTTTTATTTTGGCAAAGTTTGAACAGGAGCATGTTTTTAATATTTGAATTCTCTCCATTATAGTTTAAATGTGTTTGATTTTTAGTTACCATTTTGATTTCTTTTCTTTTCCCATTAAACTTCTAAATTCTCCTCTATGAACTTTGTACTTTGAATTTAGGGCTTTTACAATACAGCAATGGAATATGTTGGTCAACAAAATTTCTTAAGTGTTTAGCCTTCTCTGAATTTACATGGCCAAAGAGAGGCTTTGACAAAAGCCAAACTTATTTTCTGGATAGAGTAATTCACATAGAGTCCAACACAATTGGTTTGACATTTTTCTAATCATTATACATCGAGATATGAAATTTACAATTTCCTACAATAATCTGATCATGTCTCTGTTGTTTTTCCTATTTCCGGGGACATAGAAGAAGGAAGCACAATTTGCTCCAGTAAATGAAGTCAAAGTGTTCTGAAATTTTTATTGGACATCAAAGATATTTAAAGGAAAATTGTGGCAAAGATTGATAATTTTCTAATGGGGAAATCACCTGGAATGAATTCCTAATGATTTATTTTGTGGGACTTATTAGGCAAAAACCAGGGACTTTAATAGCCAATCATTTGCACCACTGCAAAGTACTTACCATGGGGAATCCAACAAAATTTATTTCACGATTTTTGGACATTTATACTGGCCATGGTGATTTTCCAAAATTCTTCTATTATCTGCATTTATTTTCCTTTTAGAAGATCATCCCAACGTTGACAATGGGCCCTAGGGTTTGAATTGGTCCACTGGGATTGAGGCAACACCGTGGCCCATAAAGTCTTCAGGCAGCCACACGAAATCCCCTGCCACATAACGATCAGGGAAGGAAAATAGGGTCTGCCAGGTGGGCCAGCCAGAGGTTGTCTTCAACCTCCAGCCTGGGCGGCGCTGGAGGCAAGCAGCCGCCAGAGCACGGCAGCGCAGTCGCCGGCGATTATATCCCTGGCACTGCTGTGCTCAAAACTTGTCACCTGGGCCTAACACGGCATGAGGAACGCTTTGGTGCATGCAAAGAAGGCCATAGATAGCCGGAGAATGCACAACGACGATGGCGGCGGACGGCACAGCTCCAGCGAGGTCGCCCGAAGCATATACTGCACTATTTTTGTAGGGAATTTGTCGCACGGCACCAGGGGTCGAATCTGAGCAATAATATGAACACAAATAGGGGAGAAAAGGGTTGGAATTGGGATTCCGCCTTCGACCTATGTCCAAAGGTCCGGCCGTTGCAAGAACTTGGATTTTAGAGAGTATGGTGGGTGAAATCCGAAGCCGTTTGATCCTAAAGGTCCATTGGTACATGAGGATTCTATTATATAGTTGATTTAGAAAATGTTTAGACGTGGAAACTGAATTGGTTGGCTGAAGTTCCTTTGTTCTCCAGAAGGGCCGAAACAAAAAATTGGATTCCGGCTAACTGGAAGTATGAGAGGCTAGCCACCACAGGGACACGAAGAAAGGAGTATGGCGCACCTTTTGGCGTTCTGAGTTGAACGGGAGCAAGCTTTAAGAAGCTTGGCGGCCAAGAACAGAGAGGCGTCCGGGTTTAGCTACGGGGAAGAAACACCATGCACCGCCAGGACCTGAGGAGGGCGCTGTTCCCCTTGACTCGTGGATGGAGTAGAAGCACATGCGCACAATTCTGCAACTTGGACTTCCCTTATGGCACCACACAGCAGGGGAACGACGGGGATACACGGGCGGCGTTTGTGCCTCTGTTTTTGCAGAGAACAGAGAGCAAGAAAAGGAATTGATGCAGCTGTGCCAAGGAGTAGAGAAAAATATGTTTGTGCTAAGGATGAGAGAGAGCTTGCGTGAGCTGTTTCAGGTCTGGATGAGGGCAAGCAGAGAAGCATCGAGTTGGTCTCTGGTGCTCACTTGGGAGGAGGAGAAACGGAGCACTCTTGCTCTGATTGATCTTTGTCTGACGTGTGGGACTCGCTTCAGTCCCCCCTTATCCATATTTTCCAGTGCAAATATCTCCAGTCAAGACTCCCACGCTATGGTTGAATTACCATGGATACTCATTTGAATATGACAATGTTTATGGCACATCCAAATCTGAACTTTTATTTGGTGAATAGTTCAAAAATTCAAATCTGAATTTAAATTCATATTTTAAAAATTTTGTCTTACTTTCCCTCCCTATTTTTCCAAAACCAGCAAGGACCTCAAATGAATTACGTTAATAATTTGCTGGGCTAATGTATTACATTTGCTGAGTTAGACTTGAAGTTGATTTAAGTTTGAAATTTTTTACTCTATGCAAGCTAATTGATTTAAAACATCACTTGAGTGAATCCTAGTTTCATTTTCTTCTGTGCTTATTTTTCAAGACTGAAACGCACACTTATAGATGGGCTTTTACACACCCCCCCCCCTAAAAGAATCTCGTCCTGAGATTACAAAAGTGAAGGATTACCGGAGATATGACGATAACATGTCCGGATACTTTGTGCGGAGATAATCTTTGCTCTCTCATGTCGCTTCCTCGACGGTGTGGTTACTCTGTAGAACTTTATAAAACCACATCATCCGGTTTTTTGTGACACGAGACTTTTCATCAATAATCCGGATTGGATGCTCGATGTAGGTGAGATCCGGTTTCAATTCTTCCAGTTCTTCAATGCGGATGTCGGTAGAGGGCTTGAGACATTTTTCGTAGTTGGGATATGTGGAAAATGTCATGAACACCAGCTAGAGCTGTTGGTAACTCTAATCTGTAAGCAATGGGACCACATCTTTCGGTGATAGCAAATGGAGCAATGATTCGCGGAGCCAACTTTCCTTTTACTCCAAATCGATGAATTCCTTTCATCGGAGAGACACAGAGATACATGTGGTCTCCGATGTTGAAGCTTAAAGGATGACACCTTTTATCTAAGATTAGCTTGAATAACTTTTACTTACTCTTCGGCTTCATTTACCAGATCAATTACATATACCACTCGTTCACCAGATTCACACCAGTTAAGTAATGTGCGGCACTTCTGGCCGTAGAGAGCTTCATAGGGTGCCATTTTGATACTAGACTGATATCCATTGTTATACGAGAATTCCGCCAACGGTAAATGATCATCCCAATTTTTACCGTGGTGTATAGCTCATGCTCTTAACATATCCTCAAGTATTTGATTTACCTCTCAGTTTGTCAATCAGTTTGAGGGTGATATTCGGAACTACGAATTAACTTTGTTCCCAATGATGCATGTAGATGGTCCCAAAAACGATCAACAAACAGCGATACTCTATCCGATACAATGGTGCAGAGAACTCCATGTAAGCACATAATTCTTGATATGTATAAGTCCGCATATTTCTTTGCATTGTGAGCGGTATGCACTGGAATAAAGTGTGCTGACTTAGTTAACCGGTCAACGAACACCCAAATGGAATCGTGCTAGTTAAAGGTGAGAGGCAATTCGACAATGAAATCCATACTCAGATCCTCCCATTTCCATTCAGGTATCCTCAATGGTTGCAGTAGTCCGCTTATCCTCGTGTGATCAGCTTTTACCCTCCGACAGGTGTCACACTCAGACACATAATTCGCTATTTCTCTCTTCATACGTGTCCACCAGAATTTATTCAGAAGATCTTGGTACATCTTATTGCTGCCAGGGTGGATTGAATATTTGGACAAGTGAACTTCATCCAAAATCTTTTTTCCGCAGGTCCATATCCTGGGGTACCACGATTCGATTCTTGAACCATAGAGTTCCTTGTTCATCTTCTCGGAAACATTTCATTTCTCCGCTTTTAAGTCTCCACTAAATATGAGACATTCCCTTTTCTTTCTTTTGAGCCTCTACAATCTCCTCTCTGATTGTAGGTATGAGAGCAAGGTTATACAAAGCTCCATAAGGAATCACACGCAGACTTGGTTCATCTTCTTCCATAGAACTGATGGTCAAATTATGAACGTGAGACTTTTGACTAAGTGTGTCGGCAACCACATTGGCCTTGCCGGGATGATCATGAAGCTCAAGTTCATAGTCTTTGATTAACTCTAACCATCTCCATTGTCTCATATCTAATTCCTCCTGAGTGAATATGTACATAAAACTTTTATGATCTGTGTAGAGATGCACTAGATTTCCCATTAAGTAGTGCCTCCACATCTTCAGTGCAAGAACTACTGCTGCCAACTATAAATCATGTGCCAGATAGTTGTGTTCATGATTTCGTAGTTTCCTTGATCCATATGCAATTACTCTTCCATCTTGCATAAGTACGTAGCCCAATCTGATGTCGGATGCATCACAATAAACATCAAAAAGATTTCGTCGTACCGGGTTGAGCCAAGATCGGGGCTGTTGTGAGATGCTTCACTAGAGTTTTGAAGGCTTCCTCACATGATTCACTCCATATATACTTGCTGCCGTTATTTAATAAATCCATCATAGATTTAGCAATCTTCGAGAAACTTGGAACAAATCTTCGATAATAGTCTGCTAAACCCAAGAAACTACGGACTTCATGTACTGATGTGGGAGATTGCCATTTTAGCACTTGTACCACTTTACTCGGATCCACAGCTATTCCTTCCACTGAAATAATATGACCAAGGAAGAAATGGAACTTGATTAATCCAGATCTCACATTTACTTAACTTGGCATATAACTTGTGATCACGCAGTCGTTGAAGCACGATCTTGAGATGTTCGGTATGTTCCTCTTCTGACTTGGAGTAGACCAAAATATCGTCGATGAACACTGTGGCAAACTTTTCTAACTCTGGTATTAATACTTAATTCATCAAGTACATGAAATGTGCTGGGGCATTTGTGAGACCAAATGACATAACCAAATACTCATAAAGTACGTATCTAGTTGAGAATGCCATCTCGGTATATCTTCTGGTCGTATCTTAATCTGATGATAACCAGACCGAAGATCCATTTTAGAGAATACCTTAGCACCCACTAATTGATGGAAGAGCAGATCCATACGTGGTAGTGGATACTTGTTTTTTATAGTCACAGCATTAAGCGGACGGTAATCCACGCATAGTCGTAATGTTTTGTCCTTCTTCTTGACAAAGAGAGCCAAGCATCCCCAAGGTGATAAGCCAGGGCGAATGAAACCTTTACTCAATAAATCATTCAGCTGCTCCTTTAATCCATCTAACTCCTTGGGTGCCATTCTATATGGTCGTCGAGAGATAGGTGTAGTTCCCGGTATTAATTCAATCTTGAATTCCACATCTCGGTTGGGAGGCATACCCGGCAGATCATCAGGGAATACATTTGTGAAATCAAAGACCACTGGAATGTCTTCCAACTTACTTGTTTCAGAATGATTCACTGCTGCACTTTCTTAAACCATGTTATCAAGAATTAAGGTGTGGCAGCCGTGAGTTGAAGAGTTGAGCCCAACGGTGCGAGGACTGATGTTTAGAACAGGTTCATGGTTGCTTAACCATGACATTCTCAAGATTACATCACTCTTTGCACTTTCCAGGATGATAAGAGTAGTGGGATATATTCTACCACCCATACATAATGGTGCTCGAGAGATAACATCACTTGCGGTAATATTACCTCCGGGTGAAGATATAAGATAGCGATGTTTTGTGATAGTGTTTTGGATTTGGTGCTTGAGCACAAAAGATTGACTTATGAAATTATGTGTAGCACCAGAATCAAAGAGAATCAATAGAGGTATATGGTTCAGAGTGAACATTCCCGCTAACACGGGTTCTCCTTCCGGTACATCCTCAATAGAAATGTAGTAAACATTGCATAGCTTCGACTTCTTTTGCTGCTGATTGGGAGACTGACTTGAATGTTGAAATAATGAATGGCTGCAGCTTTGATTCCTCTCAGGAAAATATCTAGTAAAGTGACCCCCAAGACCACAAGTGAAGCACAGATATTTAGTCGTTTCAGCACTGACTTGTGGATGAAAATTTGGTATCTCTGGCTGCAGTGGAGATGGATCAGAAATTATGTGCTGCAGCTGCTGCGGGGGTGATTCAAAACTTGATGCAAGCAACGAGCAACTTTGAAATGATGGTCAGACAGATGGCTTCCATTCATGACCGGATGGCGAACGATATACCAACCGATATTTCTGAGCAACAACACTTGTGTTGTCATGCAGAGTACTCCGCTTTCTCTTCTCCGCTTGAAGAAAACGATCTTCCTTTTCCTGTAGGATAGTGGCATTGACTAACTCGTTGTACTTTGCCGTGATTGAACAACGCCAAAATAACTCGAAGTTTGACTCCTAGCCCTTTGAAGAAGTGATCATATCTCAACTTTTCTGTATTCACATTGTTGGGCACATATTGTGCCAAACGGTTGAACTCCTTAAAATACTCATGGCCACTCATCTCCCCTTTCTTTAGTTATAAGAATTCCTCATACCTGGTCTTTATAATCCCTGTCGGAATATGACGAGCACGGAAAGCCTCACGGAACCCATTCCATGCTATCTGATGACCTTTAAGGCGAGTTGCACTATATTCTGCCCACTAGGCTCCGGCAGCTCCATGGAGTTGTTGCGCAGCAAACAATGTATTCTGATAATCGTCGCAGGGAAACACATCAAATTTGGATTCCATTACACAAAGCCAATGAACTGATTCTAATGGTTCAGTTGCTTCCGTGAAGATTGGCGGTTGTGTTGCCAAGAAATCCAAATAATTGTATCGAGGTGGAATAACTTGCTGCATTTGATGAATTAGGCCTTGCTGCACCAAAGATTGAAGTATCTTAGTGTTCTCTTGGTGAGACTCAAACATTTTTGACATCACATCCACCAATACCGTTGATGGTGGCACCTGCGGTGGATTCGAATCATCACCGTCTCGACGAGAACTTCTGACCTTACTCAATGAGCGAGTATGAACCATACTGCACAAATGAAGTTGGGATGAGTCAAAGTTTGATCTCAGCAATACGTGAAGGTAAGTAAAACATGAACATGTCAAAAACTTTGTGAAAGTATAATAATATACATGTTCACGCAAATTTTCAAACTTATGCTTCATTGATGAACTGTTCTGCCAGCAATGACCAGTCTGGAGTAATTCGAGAATTTTATCCAGTTAGAGGCACAATGATGATTTGAGGTAAACAAACAAAGTTGTATTTCACTTCGTGGCCTTTCCATAATGTATTTATTTGCCTCAAGATCGGTTCTGGTTAATGAGATTTGAACTTCCAAAGTTGACAATGTTCCCAGATTTTCTGAGAAATTTTGACAGCACCTCCTTTGTATATGGCTGTTTTGTCCACAGTTTTTCATACATAAAATATCCAAATTTGCCAAAACTGTAAATTACAACATTGTCACATATCTCATCTAGTTTCCATAGATATATCGTATGCCCTCATTCGATGATTCTACTGAGAGTTAGGACCAAATTAGTGAGAAGTACAGAAACAATTCCAGTTTCTGTCCAGTTTAACAGGTTCTGGTATTTTCAAATTTTAGCTATGATCCAGGGGGATTCTGCTCTTGTAATGAACATAAAATATTTAGAAGACTCTCATATATTTCCAACCATGTATGGAACACCTTCACGGGATAATTCTACCAGGAGATATGACTTTTCAAACTGGAGCTAAGTTTCTGTCAGAATAAAACAGGAAAGAACAGAGGTTTACAGTTTTGGTTCAAATTTCATTTTTATCATTTCAAGATAGGAATCTGCTTTGAATATTAACTTGACACTTGTGTTGCGAGCTACACCTTTTAATGTAGGCCTAGAGGGGGGGTGAATAGGCCTTTTTGATTTTTCTCGGTTCCTGTAACACTCAACAACAAGGTCAATACCAAAGATATCGGACTAGTCCGGTAATGTGCGGACTAGTCCGGTTTTCACGGGCTAGGTTGATCAAGTTTAGAAAATTTGATTGATTCGTTAATGTTTGCAGCGGAAATATAAACTTGAATCTCAATTTAATAGTAGTATGTCAGATTCTATTGAAGTTAAAGCTCTTGATCAACAATTAGACTTAGATTGAACAAAGTGAATCAAACCCTATATTAAGTTGATCAAATTAGATGAAGAACACAAAAAGGATAAGACACACGATTTATCCCATGGTTCGGCTACCACGAAGGCAACCTACATCCACGTTGAGAAGCCCACAAAAGGACCGTGTCTTCTCCAACCCTTTCCTCGTCGGATCGCCACGAAGGCCAATCCTCTTCCACTAATCACAAAGGGTAAATAACCAAGTTGAAGGGGCATTCTCACACGTTGAGAGATCCCTTGATTACAACTCACAATTACACCAATAACACACTCGAAAATTACAAATTGAAACGTAAGAGTGTGTTAGAGAATCAAACCAAGAGCTCAATGATGTGTGCCAAGTGTCTCTCCAATGATCTAGAAGTGATCTTCAATGGATTGATTGATTTTGCACTTAATTTCGTGGAGAGAGATGGTTTTTGAGTCTCTTGGGAGGTGTGACGGCGCTAGGGTTCGAGAGTGGGTGAAAGTGGGCCGTGCACCTCTATTTATATGGGGTTTCTAAAAAAGACCGTTAGGGTTCAGAAAGATCGGACTAGTCCGTGATGGTCACCGGACTAGTCCGGAGTGCTGTGTGTAGCAAACCCTAAGTGTCCAGGAATATCGGACTAGTCCGGTTGAAAACGGACTTGTCCGATTTCGCTACTGGAAAGCTTCGGACTAGTCCGATTGCCATCGGACTTGTCCGGACATATGAAACCCTAAGAGTTTGGGATGACAAGTCCGCACTTGGAGGACTTGTCCGATTTAGATCAGTGTGTATATCGGACTAGTCCGTGTAGACACCGGACTTGTCCGAAGTGGATCAGAATGAATATCGGACTAGTCCGGGTCACAACGGACTTGTCCGATTTTGTGTGACTTGTGCATTGTGTTAAGGACTAGTCCGCATTGGAGAGGACTAGTCCGAAGTGGATCAGAAAGATATCGGACTAGTCCGGTGGAGACCGGACTTGTCCGATCTAGTGCAGAATGTGATATCGGACTAGTCCGGCTGATATCGGACTAGTCCGGTCCTGTATAACTTTGTGCATTGTATGTGTGTGCTTGAAAGTGATTGAGCTCTTGGGTGTGTTTCCTTAACACACTCTATACATAATAATCTACTATTTTCTTCTTCTTGAGCTCAAATTCACTTTGCTTCTCATTTCCCTTCCTTTTGGCATTTTGCTCATTTTTCATCATTTGCCTGCATTCATCTCAACAAAAGGATTAGGATCCCAATTGCTTGTCATAAATCATCCAAAACCCACAAGGGAGTCCTAGATGCACTTTCAATCTCCCCCTTTTTGGTGATTGATGACAACCAATTGAGATTTCACAAAATAAGGCAAAAAAATGAGATTTTCATAAAGTATGCACATATGACTCAAAAATACATCAAGCAACAAGAGAATTATCCATATGTGCATTCTTTATGGTGGGATGCATACTAAGTGCATGAATACATTGAGAATGACAGAATTTGCATTAACCAACCGATATCAAATGCATATGACATTCCAGGGGCAAAAACACAGTTTTCATCACACACTCCAAATAAATTAAGCAGTTCATCACAGGACCAAGTTTAATATGAAAACAGAGTTAAGCTATTACAACCACAAATAAAAGATAAAGAGAACTCTCTCCTCGCACCCTATAATAGCTAAAGCTAATACTCCCCCTCAATCTCTCCCCCTTTGGCATCAAGACACCAAAAAGAAGGAGATGAGGGTCCTAGGGTCTTCACTCTTCACTGTCGGTACTCTCGTCATCGTCTTCATCTTCTTCGCTTTCTGCTTGACGAGGAGGAGAGGGAGGAGGAGGAGCGGAGCTGCTCGAGCCCCCAATGCCAAAATAGGCAAGCTCGGAAGGGGTCAAGGGCCCGAGCTCAGTGAAATCCGGGTCAGACTCCTCAGATATCACTGGAGATCCAATGGGATCGATCTCCAGCTTCCGACAGATTTGCTCCACATTGGCCTTTATATACCTCATGTCCTCCTTTATTTTCTTGTTGAGTTTGTGGACCTTCACTTCGGTCTTTTTGCAGGAGGAGAAGATGGCGGTCAGGTACTTTAGGATCCCACTAGCTGATCCTCTCTGAGGGGCTTCCCTAGAGGTAGGGACAGCCCTAGCAGTGTCCCTTTATCTTGCCGGTGCCTCAGGATTCGAGGCCGGCGAGGGAGCAGCCTGGACACTCACAGGCTGAGGCTTCTGAGGCCTCAGAGGAGTGTGCTCCACATCCTTCAGGAACTCAATACCTGTGACTTTCTCAATCATAAACATCTGGTAGGGAGCATAGCCACAGGACCGGTTGGGGGTGCTTGAGATGTTGACCATGTCGTTCCAAATGTAATCTGCAACATCAAACTGTCTCTTCTTGCTTATGACCCTCATTAGAGTCCGAAGGTAGCCCTGTACACTCCCTGCATCCCCATCCTTGGGGGCAATGGTCTTCCGGAGAACTCTGTTCAGGACCACAAAGTAGGGCTTCATGTTCTTTGTGTAGCGAGGAACATACTTAGAGTTGGGCTCATACATGAACTTCATTCCGTCCCTCTCAATGACCCCTATGTTGTGGATGATCAGGTGGTCATTTCCAGCAGAGTCTAAATGGAGCAGGTTTGCAAAATCCTCCTGAGTGATGGAGTACTTGGATCCATGGGTCATCCAAGTCACACTCTCTTCATCTTCACTCGAGAAGTGGCACGTTGCATAGAATTGTGCAATCACTTCATCATTCCAATTGTGTCTGAAGGCAAACAGATCCTTCAGGCCATGCCTCTCAGCTGCTGCAATGACTTCGTCAAAAGCTGAGCACTTCTTCTTCTCTAGATAGGCCCAGTCAATCCACTGACTGCGCACCACCGGAGTCTTCATCGGCAGGTAAACCAGCCTGTAGAAATCTGCATGGAAGTTTGTCCAAAACCTTCCATCAGCTGCCTGCTTTGGCCTCCCATAGCAATCAATGCTTCTGAGCTTGGTTGCCATATCACTGCCTTTCCCATTGAATTTATCTTCATTGGGGTCCCGGACCCCTTCCCTGGGAGCGTGTAGCTTCAAGGGCCCAACTGGCCCCGTTGCTACTCCCTTGCCCTTTCCTTTTGCTTGACAAAGGCCGCTTGTAGATGGAGCAGCCTTCGAGGCGGGCTTCTTGACACAGACCTTCCTCCGAACCTGGGGAGGGGAAGTAGCAGGCTCGGAAGGTTTTTCTTGGTGTTTCTTGCCAAGACCCGCTGAGGACCGAGATGCCACCTCGTGGTCCAACTCGGCCTCAAAGTCGGAGATTTTGTTGTCGGAGCTCGACATGATCTGAGAATGAATGAGCAAGAAAAATGACAAGTTATGCAAGGCATAGGTGAGACATGATAGTAATGGATGGCATTATGGAATTAAGGAATTAGGTTTTGGTTCAGAAACATCGGACTTGTCCGGTGCCTCGGCACGGACAAGTCCGGGGTACCGGACTTGTCCGTGCATGGACCGGACTAGTCCGGTGTTCATCCTAAAAAACCTAACAGATTGAACTGGACACAGTCCCTAATGCAATTCTAGTCTAGCATACACGTAGTACATCAGATAAACATGTAACTAGTGCAGGGTGCTGGGCCAAACGATCAATGATTGAGAAAAATACAATTTCTAGGGTTTTGAAGGTTTTTATCGAAGAAATCGTTGGAGACTTGAAGTTTTGGGTGTGTGAGGCCGGACTTGTCCGGCGGAATCAATCCCCAAGTCTTCAAGCTTGATCTCCGCCCAAACTTGTGGCTTTTCGACGGAGGACACAAGAGATTGCTTTGGGACCTCGAGCGCAAGAGAGAGAAAGGCGTGAGCAAATGTGGGGATGAGTGGATTAGGGTTTGGTGGCGGCTAGGGTTATGGACACGAGAAATCAGACAAGTCCGGACTCGACCGGACTAGTCCGAAGTCATCCAGAGACCTATATCGGACTAGTCTGTGGTCCGTCGGACTAGTCCGGATAACCACGGACTAGTCCGTGGTTACCAGGAAAGAATTGCATAGCCCATTCATATATATTTGAAGGTTCAATAATAGGGAATAGAGAGGCAAAACAATTCAACCAATCTTGATGAATTTGACCAGTAAGCATACAACAATCATACAATGATCAAAATTCATCAAGATCTAATAATTGACATAGTTTTCCGAGAGAAAAATAGGGAGGGGTAATTTTCACAAATCAATCAACATTTTGAAGTGATCTTACAGGTATGCAACTTTTCAAGCCACACTCCGAGAATCAAGAATATTTAGCTCATTTTGGAGTTCGCAAAAATGCTTTTCATCAAGTGGCTTGGTGAATATGTCGGCCAATTGTTTTTGTGTGTTGACGTGTGAGATGGTTATGTCTCCTTTCATGGAATGGTCTCTCAAGAAATGATGTCTTATGTCTATGTGTTTAGTCCTAGAGTGCTCAACTGGATTGTGGGCTATTTTAATGGCACTCTCATTGTCACAAAGGAGAGGAATATGGTTCATATTGTAAACGTAATCCCTTAGAGTTTGTCGCATCCAAAGAAGTTGTGCACAACAACTCCCGGCTGCAACATACTCCGCTTCGGCTGTGGATAAAGCAATGGAATTTTGTTTCTTAGATGACCAACAAACCAAGGATCTTCCTAGGAATTGGCATGTGCTAGAGGTGCTTTTTCAATCAACTTTGCACCCGGCATAATCTGCATCGGAGTAACCAATGAGATTGAATTTGGATCCTTTTGGGTACCATAGACCAAGGTTGGGTGTATGAACTAAATATCTCAAGATTCTTTTTACGGCTGTCAAGTTACATTCCTTAGGGTTGGCTTGAAATCTTGCACACAAACATACACTCAACATAATATCTGGCCTAGATGCACATAAGTAAAGTAAAGATCCAATCATGGAGCGATATACCTTTTGGTCGACGCTCGGTCCATCTTCATTGAGATCCAAGTGGCCATTCGTAGCCATGGGAGTCTTTATGGGCTCTGCCTTGTCCATGCCAAACTTCTTGAGTATGTCCCGCGTGTACTTGGTTTGGCTTATGAATGTTCCTTCCTTTTGTTGCCGCACTTGGAATCCCAAGAAGTACTTCAATTCTCCCATCATTGACATTTCAAACCTGTCTGTCATAATTCTACTAAATTCTTCACAGAAAGATTGGTTAGTTGACCCAAAAATTATGTCATCAACATAGATTTGGCAAATAAAAAGATCATTATCTAGGTTTTTCATGAATAGTGTATAATCTACTTTGCCAATCTGAAAGCCATTATCAATTAAAAAATCTCTAAGACACTCATACCAAGCTCTAGGAGCTTGTTTGAGGCCATAGAGAGCCTTACGCAGTTTATACACTTGGTCGGGGAACTCTTCGTCTTCAAATCCGAGTGGTTGCTCCACGTACACCTCTTCCTTGATCGGTCCGTTGAGGAAGGCGCTTTTCACGTCCATTTGGTACAGCTTGAAATCATGGTGAGTAGCATATGCAAGTAATATTCTAATTGATTCAAGCCTAGCTACTGGAGCAAAAGTCTCATCGAAATCCAAACCTTCAACTTGTGAGTAACCTTTGGCCACAAGTCGTGCCTTGTTTCTTGTCACCACCCCGTGTTCGTCTTGCTTTTTGCGGAAGACCCACTTGGTGCCCACTATGTTTGCATTGGGTCTTTCCACAAGTTCCCAAACCTCGTTTCTCTTGAAGTTGTTCAACTCTTCTTGCATTGCCACCACCCAGTCCGGATCCTTCAATGCATCCTCAGTCCTGCGTGGTTCCAAAAAGGAGACAAACGAGTAATGCTCACAAAAATTAGCTATACGAGATCTAGTGGTTACTCCCTTTTGGATATCACCGATGATGTTGTCGATTGGGTGATCCCTTTGAGTGCGTTGGTGTACTCTTGGGTGTGGCACTTGGGGAGTTGAGTGTTGGTGATCATTTTCTTCTCCCCCTGAGTGGT
Source organism: Tuctoria greenei (assembly GCA_036927565.1). Taxonomy (NCBI): domain Eukaryota; kingdom Viridiplantae; phylum Streptophyta; class Magnoliopsida; order Poales; family Poaceae; genus Tuctoria; species Tuctoria greenei. The sequence continues at coordinate 57,101,605 of JAYESD010000012.1, forward strand.
TGCCTTCGTTGATTCGTTGATCATCTTCATATTCTTGTGATTGATCTTGTATCGAGACTCCCCCTTGATTGTTGATCTCCTCTTGTGGTTCACTTTCCTCTTGTATTTTTGACGATGACTCTTTTGGACGAACTTCGCCTAAAGCCATTCTCTTCAATGCTTGATAAGGAGCTTCTTCTTTACCTAATTCACATTGATCAACTTGCTCCTTTTGGGAGCCATTAGTTTCATCGAACACTACGTCACATGCCACTTCAACATGTCCGGAGGCCTTGTTGAAAACACGATAGGCGTAAGTGTTCGAATCATAGCCAAGAAGGAAACCTTCATCGGACTTTGAAGCGAACTTTGAGGTCCTGGGTTTCTTGTTCAAGATATAACATGGAGAGCCGAAAACTCGAAAATATGAAATGTTGGGTTTGTTACCAGTGAGTAGCTCATAAGGAGTCTTCTTGAGTAGTCGATGAAGGTAGAGTCGATTTGCGGCATGGCAAGCAGTGTTAATCGCTTCCGCCCAAAATCGATCCGAAGTCTTGTATTCATCGAGCATTGTTCTTGCCATCTCTATGAGCGTTCGGTTCTTCCTTTCGGCGACTCCATTTTGTTGTGGAGAGTATGGTGCTGAAAATTCGTGCTTGATTCCCTCCTCATCAATGTACTCCTCCACTTGTATGTTCTTGAACTCCGTGCCGTTGTCGCTCCGGATACTCTTGATCGATAGTGAAAACTCGTTTTGAGCTCGCTTGAAGAATTTCTTGAGCGTTCCTTGTGTTTCTAACTTGTCATGCAAAAAGAACACCCAAGTGAAGCGGGAAAAATCATCAATAATGACTAAACCGTATTTATTACCGCCGATGCTTATGTAAGCAATTGGACCAAACAAGTCCATATGAAGTAGTTCGAGCGGTCTTGTCGTAGTCATAATGTTCTTTGCAGGATGACGTGCTCCTACTTGCTTCCCGGCTTGGCACGCACTACAAGGCCTGTCTTTCTCAAAAACAACATCTTTCAAACCTCGGATGTGATCGCCCTTGAGGAGTTTTTGAAGATTCCTCATACCAACATGTGCTAGCCGTCTATGCCACAGCCAACCCATGTTGGTTTTTGCAATCAAGCATGTGTCGAGTTCGGCTTTATCCTTGTTGAAGTCAACAAGGTAAAGCTTTCCCTTTAACATACCCTTGAATGCAACGGAACCATCACTCCTCCTTGAGACGGTCACACCCTCGTTAGTAAACAAGCAATTATAACCTTTGTCGCATAATTAAGATATGGACAACAGGTTATAATCTAAAGATTCAACATGTAGAACATGAGAAAGAGTGTGTTCAGAGGATATTGCTATTTTACTGGTACCGAGCACCCTTCCTTGACTATTATCTCCGAAGTAGATGCCTTCGTTTGGGTCCTCGTTTTCTTCATATTCCACGAACATCCTCTTTTCTCCGGTCATGTGGTCGGTGCATCCACTATCTAGCACCCATTTGGATCCACCGGAGGAATAGGCCTGCAGAAACAAATTATGCCTTGGTTTTGGGTACCCAAGCTTGCTTGGGTCCTTGGAGGTTAGTTACAATACATTTGGGCACCCACACATGGGATTTTGTGTTCCCATGGCGTGGCCCAGCATAGTAAGCATAAACTTTAACAATATTGTTTCTCATTAATACATAAGAGGCATCAAAGGTTTTGAACAAGAGTCATTGTTGTCTATGGATCGGACTAGTCTGGGTAACCGGACTTGTCCGAATGACCGGACTTGTCCGGGCCTCCACCGGACTAGTCCGGTGTTTATGAGAGTTCAGATTCTTAATTTTTGAGTTACCAGGTTGTGAGGGTCCTCCCTTCACAAAGGTAATCCTTCCCTTGTTATTCTTATGACTTCCAGCATTTTGCTTTCCATCGTAAGAGTAACCAATGCCATACTTGACGTTAGGAGGTCTTTGGACCAAGTATGCACTACGTGCATAGCTGATCCTCTCCTTGTCAAATATTCCACAATGGGTAGGATTTTTATCCTTTGTGGAGATAGACTTTTCCTTCAAGTTGATATCGACTTTGCCACATTTGCACATATGAACAGGATTAGTTGAAGTGTGTTGAGAAGGCAGACTTGAAGAGGAGGAAGGTTCACTTAGCTTGAGTGACTCAACTTGCACTTCAAGGATCTTGTTGACCTTGATCAGGTCATCAAGTTGATCCTTGATTGCAACGTTTGAGTTGGTTAATTCCAAACAAGTTTTCTTGCTTGAAGCTAGCTCAAGCTCTAGTGAGTTGTTTTTCTCCTTTTCAAGAGCTAGAAGATTGTCAAGTTCGACATACCTCTCCTTTTGGGAGATAACCATGTCTTCTTGACGATCAATTAGCGATTCCTTCTCAACAAGTTGGACAAGTAAAAATTTCATTTTAGCAGTAGTTTTTCTATCTAATCCGGTTAACATATCTTCATCATCACTATCTAGTTCATCATCACTTGAGCACGAATGCATGGAAGGAGTTTTGATGTTTACCTTGCGTTTACCTTCCTTTGCCATGAGGCAAGTGCCATGTCCCTTCTTTGCACCGAGTGTGGGGAAGAGTGTGGAATTCATGGACGAGCTTTCAATGGCTATGCTAGCCATCTCTTCTTTTTGAGTCCCACTCTTTTCCAATGTGTGCTTGTTCAGCTTGTTTCTTCTTTTTGAAGAATTTCTTCGGTTGAGGCTTGGTTTCTTTATTCTTCTTCTTGTTGTCCTCATACGGGCAATCGACTATAAAGTGGTTATACTCACCACAATTATAGCACGCCCGCCTCATCTTCGGCTTTGTCCTTTCCTTGTACTTGCCTTCACCAGATTTTCTTCCTTGTCTTTTCTTCATTATTCTTTTGAACTTTTTCATGAACAAAATCATATCCTCTTCGTCCACCTCACTGCTTTCGTCATCGCTATCCTCCTCAAACTGAGCTTCTCTTGCTTCTTTGGATAGAGGTTTGAGTGTGGATTTTAGGGCAACTCCCTTCTTCTTGGCCGATGTGAGGTCGGCTATTTCTTTAACGTGCTTGGCTTGTTTCTCCATCATTTCAAAATTGATGATTTTGCCAAGCAATTCATCTGGAGTCATCCTCTTGTACCCGGGACTTTCTCTGATCATAGAGCATAGTGTGACATTGCGAGGCATAAAGGCTCTAAGGATGAGCTTCACAACCTCGTGGTCATTCCACTTCTTGCTCCCATATGATCGAACCTTGTTTACAAGTGTCTTCAATCGGTTGTACATGTACTGGGGAGACTCGTCTTCCTCAATTGCGAACCTTCCTAGTTCGCCCTTAATCATTTCAATTTTGGCCTCCCGCACATGCCGGTCACCTTCATGGGCTGTTTGTAGTGTGTCCCATATTTCCTTGGCAATCTCCAGTCCGTCCACCTTTGTGAATTCATCTCGACTTAGAGAGGAGGTGATCACGGCTGCGGCTTGAGCGTTTCTGTGGATGGCTTGCTCTTGACTTGGAGTGAGCTCATCGTCGTCATCTGGGATGTCTATTCCTGTGCACACAATATGCCATAAGCTTGGGTTAAGGGAAATCAAGTGCATCTTCATATTTTGCCTCCACATGGAGTAATCACTCCCATCGAAGTGTGGGGCTTTTCCAAGAGGAATAGATAGGTAATGGCTGTTGTTAGAATTTAAACGATCATAGTTGAAAGGATATCGGGAGTAGTCGGTGTGACTACTCCCCTTCTTCTTTTCTTCAACTCTAGATTTCCCTTTGGAAAGTGCTTTCTTTCTGAGTAGTGCTTTCAGCTCCAGCGTCTCCTCATCATCATCATTGAAGTCTTGAATTGCTTCGAGATACTTTTCCAGCTTTTGGTCCCTGTCTTTGTTTACTTCTTCCTGGTCGTTGATTTTCTGAACATCTTTCATGTCCGACATGATCTCTTCGAGTGGTTGCACTCTTTCTTGAAGAACCTGCTCTGATACCAATTGAATGTAGTCCTAGAGGGGGGGTGAATAGGCCTTTTTGATTTTTCTCGGTTCTTGTAACACTCAACAACAAGGTCAATACCAAAGATATCGGACTAGTTCGGTAATGTGCGGACTAGTCCGGTTTTCACGGGCTAGGTTGATCAAGTTTAGAAAATTTGATTGATTCGTTAATGTTTGCAGCGGAAATATAAACTTGAATCTCAATTTAATAGTAGTATGTCAGATTCTATTGAAGTTAAAGCTCTTGATCAACAACTAGACTTAGATTGAACAAAGTGAATCAAACCCTAGATTAAGTTGATCAAATTAGATGAAGAACACAAAAAGGATAAGACACACAATTTATCCTGTGGTTCAGCTACCACGAAGGCAACCTACATCCACGTTGAGGAGCCCACAAAAGGACCGGGTCTTCTCCAACCCTTTCCTCGTCAGATCGCCACGAAGGCCAATCCTCTTCCACTAATCACAAAGGGTAAATAACCAAGTTGAAGGGGCGTTCTCACACATTGAGAGCTCCCTTGATTACAACTCACAATGACACCAATAACACACTCGAAAATTACAAATTGAAACGTAAGAGTGTGTTAGAGAATCAAACCAAGAGCTCAATGATGTGTGCCAAGTGTCTCTCCAATGATCTAGAAGTGATCTTCAATGGATTGATTGATTTTGCACTTAATTTCGTGGAGAGAGATGGTTTTTGAGTCTCTTGGGAGGAGTGACGGCGCTAGAGTTCGAGAGTGGGTGAAAGTGGGCCGTGCACCTCTATTTATATGGGGTTTCTAAAAAAGACCGTTAGGGTTCAGAAAGATCGGACTAGTCCGTGATTGTCACCGGACTAGTCCGGAGTGCTGTGTGTAGCAAACCCTAAGTGTCCAGGAATATCGGACTAGTCCGGTTGAAAACGGACTTGTCCGATTTCGCTACTGGAAAGCTTCGGACTAGTCCGATTGCCATCGGACTTGTCCGGACATATGAAACCCTAAGAGTTTGGGATGACAAGTCCGCACTTGGAGGACTTGTCCGATTTAGATCAGTGTGTATATCGGACTAGTCCGTGTAGACACCGGACTTGTCCGAAGTGGATCAGAATGAATATCGGACTAGTCCGGGTCACAACGGACTTGTCCGATTTTGTGTGACTTGTGCATTGTGTTAAGGACTAGTCCGCATTGGAGAGGACTAGTCCGAAGTGGATCAGAAAGATATCGGACTAGTCCGGTGGAGACCGGACTTGTCCGATCTAGTGCAGAATGTGATATCGGACTAGTCCGGCTGATATCGGACTAGTCCGGTCCTGTATAACTTTGTGCATTGTATGTGTGTGCTTGAAAGTGATTGAGCTCTTGGGTGTGTTTCCTTAACACACTCTATACATAATAATCTACTATTTTCTTCTTCTTGAGCTCAAATTCACTTTGCTTCTCATTTCCCTTCCTTTTGGCATTTTGCTCATTTTTCATCATTTGCCTGCATTCATCTCAACAAAAGGATTAGGATCCCAATTGCTTGTCATAAATCATCCAAAACCCACAAGGGAGTCCTAGATGCACTTTCAACCATTGGCATGGATTTTTAACCGTCGATGTGCCGATGTAACCCGAATGCAATGCCGGTACTACGTCCTCACCAAATACAAATCCTAAGCCGGTATTCCAGCATACGTCTCAACGGTGGCACTAATGCTGTTCACTCGCACGTTTCCTACTCGATCTACGTAAAACGTTGTTGGTGTACCTGTAACTACACACAAATTACATATCAATCATATGGTGTTGTACGGCACAGCCCGCACGGGCGATCAATTCACAATAATATCTATGAAAGTAAAAACATTCGTCCCGTATCATTCCATACGGGCCGCCCCGAGCTAAGTCACGTCTTGAGGTACATGACCGGGTTTTCTACCACACAACAGGGTCCCACATCTTCGCGTAGTGCTGCACCAGTAGGGGGCGCATCGGGTTATGTCCCACCCGATGGGTGCTCCCACTAACTTTGAAGCACACTGGAGTACCGCGTGTCATATGTTCTCAAAACCATGGAAAGTTTCAGAGACTCATATTGACATTTCCGTGCCAAGCCCTGGAAACAGTCACATGCTACCTCTCACAGGGTGAACTTACTGCAATTGATCCGCTTGCGGTGGCATACCTTACCTCTTACCTGACGCCGGAGCGTCGTTGCAGAATATAATAACACATAGGTTAGCTTGCCACCTTAAGTAACTAATATTATAATAGACCTTATGTGGGCATAATAACTAATCCTCACTCGACTACTTCGTAGTTTTGGAAAATAGGCGTTTTTCAAGCGTGCTATTCACAATACGGCTTTGATACCAAGCTGTGAGGACCGGGTCCACACATTCCAAGAATCGCATTGGGTGGTGCCAGGCGATGAGGCACCCAACAGCACACAAGAAAAGCCATACAAAATAACCAACACAAATATTTTATTTTACAAGGTGATTTTCTTTTACAACATAATATACAACGCAGCAGAATATTTTGTACTCACACTCTCAACTAACTATGCACAAGAGAAGCCGCCCATGCCCGCGGATGCTTCTCATTAGCAACACGAAGAAGATAGCAGTGGCAAGGTTTCCGTGAGAGATACATCTCGACAAGCTCGAGGTCTCACGGACATCCACAACATAAGCATAAGCTAAAGATACCTGCAAAAACCACAATAGAGCAACCGTGAGCTTGACGCTCAGCAAGACTTAACCGTCTCACCTAAGGCGTGAAACTCTACATGCTGGAAACTCTAAATTACGGAAGCTGAATCTGCATAAAGAACACGCCTACATGTAAATCCTTACTTTCATTTTTAGCATCAAGTTAAGGCTTCATAGAAAGTAAATTTAGTTTGCACTACAACTACTGCATACAAGTTTGCAATACAGTTATATATCAAGAAGTATCAAATTCCAATAAACCATGTTTACTTCTTACTACGTCAAGACTCAGTGTCCAAGTATGCTCAAATAACCGCGAGCGACGATGATTGCAACTAGTAGACACCTGGACTGCACGCGTACGCCCATACTCGGAGTTGCAAGGACACACTCCACTGATGTCGCACACAACCACCTTTCCCAAAACTCACCCACATCAAAACAATTAGATCGACCCAAACAGTGAGCTCCCTCAAGGTGCACCTCCGCAGTGAGATGTACATGAGCGAATTGACTCCCACTGTACTAACAGCCGATAGCTTAAGACGAATGAAAAGGTTCCAACGTAGGATCCTCAAGGTACATCACTTTCCTGGGTCCCATGTAGCCAGTATGCACCCAGTACAGTTCAAACTTGTCCAACAGGGCCAGGCACGAGACGGGCCCTAATCGACACAAACAGGACTATGCACCCAAGGCCATGTCTTGCTGCAGTCTCCAATTCATTAAAGTGAATCCTCACAATTCATATCATAATCCCAATCTGATTTAAAACAAGTGCTAGTCTCGCGAGTAGCTTCCGACTACTCGTCTTCTACCCTCTCTTACAACTAAACTTTAAGCATAGCATAGCGTAACAGGGAAAAGACCGTCCTACCCAAACCACTCTCTGGATTAATCAGGTCATGCAATTGGGTTTCATTGCACATGACCTAATGCGCAATACATCTCATCCATATAGTGTGTAGAAATGATAATTTGGCAAGATTTCTCAAATGCAAACCGGGGCTTTTCGGTTGAAATAAAAGTCAGTGATGATCAGTTAGTATCCTCCGTCGAGAAATCACGCCACACCAGAATCAATGTATAAATCTTCGGCTCCGGGTTGTGCTTCTTGTTGGACACTTTCGTCGCGAGAACTATCGAAATGATATGCAAATAAAAGAATGCAATTTATTAAAATAACAATTGAAGTTGATTATAACTCAAGAAGGATTAATCTAGCTAGGACTGGAAGTTCTGTTGCTAGACTGCACAGCAGCAGAGTGAAACAAGATGAACTTAGGCAATGGAAAAATGAAGTGAAATAGATATTATTTTGTACATAGAGATGTGATCTCAATAAATACAGGTTGAACAGAAACCCTGAGCTTGAGAAAATTACAGTGAGTTCATGTGGTCATGGAGAAATAACCAGGTAAGTTTCACATACAGCAATGGAATATGTTGGTCTACAAAATTTCTTAAGTGTTTAGCCATATCTGAATTTACATGGCCAAAAAGAGGCTTTGACAAAATCCAAACCATATTTTCTGGATAGAGTAATTCATATAGAGTCCAACACAATTGGTTTGACATTTTTCTAATCATTATACACGGAGATATGAAATTTACAAGTTTCTACAATATTCTGAACCTGTGTTTCTACAATAGAAGAGGAAGAACAATTTTCTCAAGTAAATGAAGTCAAAGTGTTGTGAAATTTTTAATGGACATCAAATATATTTAAAGGAAGAATGTGGCAAAGTTTGAGAATTTTCTAATGAGGAAATCACCTGGAATTAATTCCTAATGATTTACTCTGTGGCAATTATTAGGCAAAAACCAGGGACTTTAATAACCAATAATTTCCACCACTGCAATGTACTTGCCATGGGGAATCCAACAAACTTTATTTCACAATTTTGGACATTTCTACTGGCCATGGTGAATTTCCAAATTTCTTCTATTATCTGCATTTATATTCCTATTAGAAAATCATCCCAACGTTGAAAGTGGGCCATAGGTTTTGAATTGGTCCACTGGGGTTGAGGCAACACCATGGCCCATAAAGCCTTCCAGCAGGCACACGAAATCCCCTGCCACATAACGATCAGGGAAGGGAAATAGGGGCTGCCAGATGGGCTAGCCTGAGGTTGTCTTCAACCACCAGCCTGGGCGGCGCTGGAGGCAAGCACCCGCCGGAGCGCGGCAGCGCAGTCGCCGGGGACGATATCCGTGGCACTGATGTGCTCAAAACTTGTCACCTGGGCCTAATACGGCATGGGGAACGCTTTGGTGCACACGGGGAAGGCCATAGATGGCCGGAGAATGCCCAGCGACAACGGTGGCGGACGGCACAGCTCCGGCGAGGTCGCTCGAAGCATATACTGCACTATTTTGCTAGGGAATTGGTCCCACAGCACCACAGGTCGAATCTGAGCAAGAATATGAACAGAAATAGAGGAGAAAAGGGCTGGAATTGGGATTCCTCCTTCGACCTAGGTCCAAAGGTCCAGCCGATGCAAGAACTCAGATTTTAGCGAGTATGGTGGATGAAAATCGAAGCCATTTGATCTTAAAAGGTCCGTTGGTACATGAGGATTCTATTATATAGTTGAATTAGAAAATGTTTAGACATGGAAACTGAATTGGTTGGCCGAAGTTCCTCTGTTCTCCAGAACGGCCGAAACAAAAATTTGGATTCTGGCTAGCTGGAAGTATGAGAGGCTAGCCACAACAGGGACATGAAGAAAGGAGTATGGCGCACCTTTTGACGTTCTGAGTTGAGCGGGAGCAATCTCGATGTAGCTTGGCACCGAAGAACATAGAGGCGTCCGAGTTTAGCTACAGGGAAGAAACACCGTGCACCCCCAGGACCAAAGGAGGGCGCTGTTCCCCTTGACTCGGGGATGGAGTAGAAGCACATGCACACAATTCTGCAGCTTGGACTTCCCTGATGGCGCCACACAGCAGGGTAACGACGGGGATACACAGGCGTCGTTCGTGCCTCTGTTGTTGCAGAGAACAGAGAGCAAGAAAAGAAATTGATGCAGCTGTGCCAAGGAGTAGAGAAAAATATGTTTGTGCTAAGGATGAGAGAGAGCTTGCGTGAGCTGTTTCAGGTCTGGATGAGGGGAACCAGAGAAGCATCGAGTTGGTCTCTGGTGCTCACATGGGAGGAGGAGAAACAGAGCACTCTTGCTCTGATTGATCTTTTTCTGACCTGTGGGATGCACTTCAGGCCCCCCCCCCCCTATCCATATTTTGCAGTGCAAATATCTCCAGTCAACACTCCCACACTGTGGTTGAATTACTATGTATACTCATTTGAATATGACAAAGTTTATGGCACATCCAAATCTGATCTTTTATTTGGTGAATAGTTCAAAAATTCAAATCTGAATTTGAATTCATATTTTAAAGAACTTTGTCTTACTTTCCCTCCCTATTTTTCCAAAACCAGCAAGGACCTCAAATGAATTACATTAATAATTTTGTGGGCTAAAGTATTACATTTGCTGAGTTAGACTTGAAGTTGAATTAAGTTTGATTTTTTTGACTCTATGCAATCGAATTCAATTAAAACATCACTTGAGTGGATCCTAGTTTCATTTTCTTCTCTGCTTATTTTTCAATACTGAAACGCACACTTATAGTTGGGCTTTTACAGACATCGCCGTCAAGGTAAAGAACCAGGACTCACTCCTGGACAATCTTCAAGCCGTCCTCAACAAGCTGCACCTGACGCGCATGAAACTCAACCTGGACAAGTGTGTCTTCGGGGTAAGATCTGGAAAGCTCCTTGGTTTCTTGGTGACTCACTGAGGAATTGAGGCAAATCTAGCCAAGATTAAAGGCAGTGAAGAGATGCGGCCTTCAGCCCGTATCAAAGATGTCCAGAAGCTAACTGGGTGTCTAGCTTCGCTCAGTCGGTTCATCTCAAGACTGGCAGAGCGGACACTTCCCTTCTTCAAGCTACTAAGGAAGTCCGGACAATTCCATTGGTCTGAAGAAGCAGAGAAGGCGTTCCAGGAGCTCAAGCAACTCCTCACCACACTACCAATCATGGTAGCTCTGGAGCCTAGTGAGCCTCTTCTGCATTACATCGTTGCAACTACAGAGGTTGTCAGCATGGTTCTGGTTGCAGAGAGACCAGAAACAACTTGAACTCCAGAGCTACCTTAAGGCGAGTCTGTGTCCCAGCCCCCAGGCACGGATCTTAAAGGCAAGATGCATGTGGATCAACCTACCTCATCCGAGGGTGTACCTACCCAAGAAGAAAAATGTCTGGACCCCTCCGGGATAGTCCGGGTTGTTGAAGAAGAAGCTCCAGACCCCTTCGAGAGGGTTCGAACTGTCCAGCGGCAAGTGTACTTAATTAACGAAGTACTGCACGATGCCAAGACTAGGTATATTGCGGTGCATGAGTTGTTGCACGCAATGCTTATTGCGTCAAGGAAGCTTCATCACTACTTCCAAGCCCACAAGATATCAGTGGTAACTTCTTATCCATTGTGTGCTATTTTGCATAATCCATTGTGGGCAGCGTAGTTGGCAGAATTCGACCTCGAATTCCTGCCCCGACATGCGATCAAGAGGCAAGCACTAAATGATTTTGTGGTGGATTAGGCACCTTCTTCATCAACTTCAGGGGGCCTCGATGAGCAGAAGCCAGAACCTAATGTCCTGGTCTTCACCGAGCCTTAATGGACTCTCTACTTCAACGACTCCGTGCAGAAGTAGGGGGGGGGGCAGAGCTGGAATCTCTCTCCTCGCTCCAACCTGCGAGAAGGTCAAGTAAATGGTACACCTTGACTTCAAGGCAACCAACAACATGGCGAAATATGAAGCTCTTATATTTGGACTCAAGGTGGCGCTATCATACGGCGTCTGGCAGCTCCTGGTGAAGGGTTACTCACAACTCATCATCAAGCAAGTCAAAGGTGAATGTAGTTGCAACAACACTCAACTTGCTGCTTATTTACTTGAAGTCCAGAAGCTGTAGAAGAACTTTCACGTCCTTGATCTTCGCCATGTCTAGCGTCTCAACAACACTGAAGCTGACTACCTCTCGACGAAGGCTTCAACTAGAGCTCAAGCTCCTGATGGGGTTTTTGTCAGAAGATTGTCATCACCTGCACGCAAGATCCAGACGCTCAAGTGAGTTCTAATGCATGGATCTCGGAGGTCTGGAGCTACTCGAAAGACAACATCCTTCATGAAGACGGTGTATCCGCTGAGCGAATTGTCAGGTTGGCCAAAAGATACACGTTGGTAGAAGGGGATGTCTATCGACATGGTGCCAACGACATTCTAATGTGGTGCATTTCTAGGGAAGCGGTTCGCGAACTTCTCGCAGAGATCCATGGAGGCGAGTGTGGGAACCACGTGTCTTCTCGCACGTTGGTCGGTAAGGCCTTTCGGCATGGCTTTTACTGGCCTACAGCACTCCAGGATGCCGTCGAGCTTGTAAAGAAGTGTGAAGCGTGCAAGTTTCATGCGAAGCAGATTCACAAATTGGCTCAGTCACTGCAGATGATACCTACCACATGGTCATTCGCTGTGTAGCGGATGGACATTTTGGGACCTTTCCCAAAAGCCGTCAGAGGTTATCGTTTCTTGTATGTCGCCATTGACAAGTTCACGAAGTGTACGGAAGCAACCCCAGTTGTGACTATCAACAAGCAATTAGCCATCAAATTATTGAAGTCAATTGTCTGCACATTTGGAGTTCTGAACAGGATTATCACTGACAACAGAACCCAATTCACATATGCAGCTTTCCAAGAATACTGCGAAGAACTCAGCATTCAAGTCAGCTACACATCACTAGCTCATCCAGCAAGCAATGGCCAAGCTGAGAGAGCAAACGCAGAAATACTCAAGTGACTCAAGACGTGCACTTATGAGCACTCAAAGAAACATGGCGCCAACTGTATAGAAGAGCATCCGTGTGCATTGTGGGCGAGTCGGACTACAAGTTGGGCCACAGGAGAGACACCCTTCTTCTTCGTGTACGGACCTTAAGCAGTCCTTCATCTGGAGATCACCATGGGTTCTCTTCGGGTCTGAACCTTCGACAAAGCCGCGCAGGACCAGCTCTGGCATGAAGACCTATACCTCATTGACGAGGCAAGGTGCGAAGCAATTGTTTGGAATGCGTGATACCGCGAGGCACTCGGGCGCTATCAACAAAGGAATGTGCGCAGTCGACAGCTAGAAGAAGGCAATCTGGTGCTGCGGAGAATACTGACTCGAGAAGGGATGAACAAACTTTCCCCCGGCTGGGAAGGTCCTTTCCGGGTTATCAAAGTTCACCGCCCCGGATACCTCTGCTTGGCAACAGAGGATGAGATACCACTTCCCAACCACTGGAACATTGAGCACCTTCGTATGTTCTACAACTAGTTCATGGAGGTGAGTCTGTATTTGTATAAGTTGTATCTCTTACAGTCTATGAACAGAGTCGGGAGGGTTTTAGGTCAAAACCACACTTAACTTGGTCCTGTACTTTAGGTGTGTCCTTACCTTCCCTGGTTATTACAAGATGAATAGCACACTTAACATGGTCCTATACGTTAAGTCCTTGTATTCCCCTGTTATTTAGACCTAATGAGAAACATTTTATATAAACAGACTTTACGTGCATTTCATTTGTACAAGCTCATTTCATTTTATACATTCTTGTCAATAGTAATGTTGTGCAATCCACTTGAAATAAGGTCCTAAATTTTCGTTCGAAATACATTAGTTTTAATGATGGTTTTCCATCGGATTCCGGTCATTGCTAGACGGTCTACTCGTCTAAAAACCAAAGCCAACACAGGTTTGGAGTGTGCTATCGATTTAGCCTGGTCCAGCACCCTAAGTACGCCACTCTACCTGTTCAGGCAGGTCTTAGTAAGGTGGGTCCTGAAAGCATGCGGACCTTTTGGAAGTTAATAATAAAATTTGTATTTTCAATGAATTTGTTGGAACTTAAATTTCAAATAAGGAAAATAAGCCGCAACTAAGCTATAGGCAAGAGGATGAAGTTTACTTCTTTTCTTGTCTCTTATGCGCAGAAAAAATGAAAAATTGACGGTAAGCGACATGGGCGATGGTGGATGCTACCGGAGAAACAAGCTCCCACAACCCCCAGGAGGCCCACCGTCAACGTTCTATGAGTTGACAGTGGGTGCCGTCGAAGCTACCAAGCTCTGACAACCACCAGGCGTCCCATCGTCGATGTTGTACTTGGTTATAGTGGGCGCTGCCGAAGTGACAAGGCTCCGACAACCCCCAGGGGGCCTGCCATCGACGTTCTATGCATTCACAGTGGGTATCGTCGAAGCTACCAAGCTCCGACAACCTCTAGAGGGCCCGCCGTCAATGTTCTATGTGTTGATAGTGGGCGCTGCCAAAACTACCAAGCTCTATCATATTGGCTACGAATTTGAAGCTATTCAAGTTTTCAAGACATTGTCTAAATCCTCATGGTAGATGACCTCAATCCATTGAACACACCTAGGGGCCAACAAGATAAATGGCAATGCATTGATGACACAAAATGGAATTCAGAAGGATTTCATTAATTTAAAAGTGGAGAATTACATGTTGAGGGTACAAAGAGAAAGGTCCTAGCTACCGGAGTTCCTCACGAAGAACGAAGCAACCATCTCGGTGGCTTCTTGGACGCTGGCCCTCGCAGCATTCTCCTCTTCAGCGATGGGTCCCTCGAACATGGGAGCTAGAGACATCGAAGAGTCCCGGCTTCAGATGCACATCAGCACATACTCTGCGACGTTTTGAGCTACTGACTTCCCTTCAATCTCGATCTCGTCGACGGCCACAACTCCGATAGCTTCCAGCTTCGCGCCGGTGGAGTTGAGTGCCACCAGGGCCTTGCCCATCTCAGGCTTCGGATCAGCCTATCCCGGTCTGAATCCAGAAGGTACCAGAGCTTCATTAGCCCATCTAAGAAAGTCCTTGGTCTGTTGAGATTCTGTCGCTCTCGCACTTCGTAGCTCCTCCAATGACCTCCTTGCAGAAGATAGCTCTGCAGACCCCTCTTCTGAGAAGTGCTCGACCTCCTTGGCATGATGCTGAATTCGCTAAGCCTGTAGCTTTTCATGGTCATGAACGTTCTTCTTTTGGAGGTGAATGCGGCCTCGCTATCTGCATTGTCCTTCTCCTTTGCCTTCATCTTTTCCCCCCGAGTAGAGATAGTGATTTCTCTTTCGCTGACATCTTGACCGGCCTGCCACAGCTGGTGCTTCTCTTGTACGCACAAAGCCTTAAATTCTTCCACACGATTATCTAAGTCTAGCTCACCGTGTGCTAGCTTCTGGGAGAGCTCATACACTTTCTGTTGTATCTAATCTGCTTTCTCTTTGAGGCTAACCTTCTTATTATCGAGCTCGTCCTGGCGCTTGAGGAGAGTTTCCCTCAACTCTTCGAGACTTTCCGAGCTATCGTCGACCATTTCATGGGCCTTCTATGCGTGCTCTTAAATCTCTTGAGTCTTCTTTGTCGAGGGCTTTAATAGCGGCCTTAATAGCGGCCTCTCTCTCACTTAGTGCCTTGTTCAGGTGCGACTCTTGGGCCTTCTCCGAAGCCACCCATTCCTTCTAGTCAGCGAGCCTGGACTGCGTCAGCTTCTTATCGAAGAAGAGCTTTTGGCGCCAACGCCCTAGCATGGCACGCTCCTCTACCAGGAACCACCGCTCGTAGTCAAAAGCAAGTTGGACCTGTCGGAGCCTAGAGCAAGCATTGTTAATTGACAGCTCTAGAGGGATTGGCTCCAAGACTGCTTGAGGTTCGTCCTTCGGTTCCTCCAAATCTCCAGAGATGGACATTGGAGCCAATGGCACGAGCATGGACTCCAACAGATCGACGTCGACGGGGCTGGTCTCCGGCAATTCTTTCGTCTCTAGTGCGGATGAGGAAGGTCCCGCAGCCGGATGTTTTGCCTCCGGAGTTTGTGGGGAGGGTCTCGCAGCAAGAACTTCATCCGTCGGCACAAAAGACAAAGGCCCTCCAGCCAGATCCCCTTGTGCAGGACTGGCGCCGAGACTTCCACCGGAGCTTCATCGGCTTCAGGCATAGTTGCTGAAACCTCCACAGCTGGATCCGAGATAACAGTAGCTTCCTCAAGCATTTCTTCCTTGTCGTCTGGTGCTACCAAGACAGTCGGTACAGAAGTCATCACCAATACAGCCGGCGCTGGAGCTGTCATGTCGTCTGCCACGACCACAGGAGGAGGGGTGGGAGCTTCAGCCGGCAGAGTCTTCGGGGCTGCAGTAGGCACCAGAGCTGCTTTACTTGTTCTCGACACTCTAGAAATAGAGAGTAGAGAATTCAAGACAAAGTGAGAAACAAAATCAAGACATAACCTAAAGATTCGGCCCTTACCTAGGGATGTTGTCGCTCCAATCAGCACGGATTTTCTTCTTCAGACTCCTGGAGCTAGAGCACGCCGTTGTCGGTGTGTCGGAAGCTCCAAGCTCCATGCCATGCATTGAGGTAGCCACCGGCATTGTCTCAGCTAGTACCTCCGTCGTTAGAGGACTTGCTCCAGACCCAGAGCCCTTTGCTAGCACCGGGGCCGGAGTCGACTTGCCAAACCCAGCGCCTGTTGTGGACACTTGAGCTGAAGGACCAACAGGAGCTGGAGGCACAACTACCACATATCTTAACCAAGGCTAAGGGGTCACTTCTTACGGAGCTTCCCTCACACTGCTTCTGTCGCTTCTTGTCAGCTTCCGCTTGCGCTCAGAGCATCGACGAGAGCCTTCTCCTTGCCTTGACTTGAGGGTCATTTCTTGGGAGGTGAAGCCACGGGACCTTTGCCTATGTCGCTGCCTGGTGTAGGCCCAGAACCTTCTTGAGGGCAAGGAGCTCTGGGGATCACAATCCCTATTCGAGGAGTGCTCCGACACCTATCCAGAATATCGAAGTCATCAAGCATTGGCATCTTCTTCAACAGCTCCCTCCTAAACTCCAGAACTATGCTCAGGGGCAAGAACTCTGCCGGAGGTGTCAAATCATCAAGGTGGATGGATCCATGATGCTGCTTTTGGAGATGAAGCTTCAAAGCCTTTCCATCCAAATTGGACCCGGTACCAGTATCAATATGGTATGGGCCCATCTCTCCACTGAATGCCCATGCAGGTCATTCATTCGTCTTCAACGAAGCCCACCGGTTGGTCAGGAAGTTGGCAATAACCATCAGTGGAGTCACTACTCCTTCTACGCACTCCCGGATCCTTGTCAAGATTAGGTTATATGCCTACGACAGCTTCAGAACCACCTCCTAGACATCGGTGTCAACGGCGGGAAGGCTGTCAGGCAGCTCCAGCATGTCATGTCAATCCACCCTAATGAACACCCAATCCTTCTTCCAGCCGTCACACTTCCCAGAAGGGAATGTCTTCAAGTACTTGAAGGGTGAGTTCTTGCTCTTAACGAAGTAATAGAAGCCGAGAAGCTCATTCCCTTTTCCGGTTGCATGAAACTTGAAGAAGGTCCGGAAGAGCACGACATAGGGCATCACACCCACCCATATCACTCAAAAGTGGACCAATGTCGCCACTAGCAAGGAGAAGTGGGGGCCGAGGTGGTGGAGCTGCAAGTCGTAGAAGACCAACAACATCAGCATGAAGCTGGAGAACAGCAGGATGAGCACCACCATGGCAAACGACGAGAAGTACACAATCTCGTCAGGTCTTTCCTTCCTAAAGGGGAGCTTGCCAAGGCGAATCGAGTTGTTGAAGGAGTCACTCGACCACCCCATGAAGGTGCAGACTCTCGACAACTCTTCATCCCTCTTGATTCGGCTGCTAGGAAGACCCAACTCCATCGCCACAAAGTGGAGTAGAAGTGGAAGAAAGGTTGCAAGGGAAGAGAGCTCTAAGCGCAAGATAAGATGGAAGCGTAGAGAGTTCTCTCCCCGTGCAAACTTTCTCCCTTTAGTAAGCCTCCGCAATGATTGGATGAAAACTACCTCTAGACCTGAATCTCAAATGACCTCGTCAATGACAAGGGGGCTCAGGTCCACTTTGTTAAAAGAAAGTCGCACCAGGCGAACCGCTGTCATGATGGCAAGTTGGAAACCGAGGGCAGCAACCTGACAGGACTATCAAGATTACGCTAGGAACCGATATTGTCGAAGTGTAGCAACGACACTTCCCCATTACTACTAAAGTGTAGTCCGCGGAGGTTCGTATTCGGTGGGGGCACGTGTAATATCAATAACAAGAGGTGAATACCGAGGGTTTTTACGTGGTTCAAGCCACCTGAGCATAATACCCTACTCCACGGTGTGATTGTTGATTGTATGAGTATGTAGCGAGTGTCTAGGATTACTTGTATGCGTTTGAGCATAGATGCTCCCTACCGTGTAGCGCAACCCTTTTGTATGCTAAGGACTGGCCGTTACAGTGTATGCCTAGCCCGACATGTGGCCCCAGTTGTCATTAACCCCCTATACACGATCTACTGGTTTTATGGGTGATTAACAGTGTGATAACGTGCTTTAATGGTGGCGTTACCAGTCTTGATAGCCTTTTGATCACACATCATTAATATGGCATTAATGACGCGTTAACGAGGTCCTGCAACGGCTGTTTAATAGCTCTTGAATGTCTGTCCCATTGGATATCCAGCTACCTTCCTATTGCAGGCTTAGTTATGGAGGTCTGACATGTGTCAGCTTTGGAACTTCCCTTCGCGGGGAGGCAGGTCCGAAGCTACTTGACACGTGGAAGCACCAGAGCTTCCCTATACCGGAGGTTTGGTATGGAGCTACTGGACACATGGCAGCACCGGAGCTCCCTGTGAAGGGAGGTAGGTCTGGCCCTACATAACACGTTGTAGCTCCAGAGCTACCAAAATATGGGAGGCAGGCCCAATGCTATGGGACACATGTTGCCTTCATAAGTCTTTAACATTGTCGGTCGGAACTCCCTGAATTTATCCACAGTATCAGGGGGTACCTGGTATCCAGGGTACCGACAGTGGGCACCGAGCACATCTCTGGGATAGGTCTCGCAAACAGAGGTGGGGACATCATCGATTCTCGCATTGCAGCTTCAAAGGTCTTTTCTTGGGCAGTTGGAACGGCGACACGCAGCTATGCCATTGCCATGTGGCCCTTCTTGATATGGTGAGTGGGATCCTGGCGTGCGGATCTCATGCAATTGAAGGTCACCGGTACCCAATACGAAATTCGTATCGGCTCCCAGCGTGATCATTGTTGCCCTATCAGGCTTCCGCGCCCGGGCTTCCAACTTCCCATCATGACAACATTTCGTCTAGTGCAACTTTTTTTTAACAAAATGGACCCGGGCCCTCTTGTCATTGACAAGGTCATTAGATATTTGGGTCCGGAGATAGTTTCCATCCAAGTGTTGCGAAGACTTACTAAAGGGAGAAAGTACGCACGGGGAGAGAACACTTCACCTCTTAATCTATTTTTGAGCTCAGAGCTCTCCACCCTTGCAACATTTCTTCCACTTCTACTCCACTTTGCGGTGATGGAGTTGGGTCTTCCACGCATCTAGATCAAGAAAGATGAAGATTTGTCAAGGGTCCACACCTACGTGGGGTGGTCGAGCGACTCCTTCAATAACTTGATTCGCCTAGGCAAGTTCCCCGACAAGAAGGAGAACCCCGGCGAGATCATTTACCTCACGGCGTTTGCCATGGTGGGGCTCATCCCACCCTTCTCCAGCTTACTGCTGATGCTGCTGGACTTCTACGGTCTGCAGTTTCATCACCTTGGCCCCCACTCCTTCTTGCTAGTGGCCACATTCGTCCACTTTTGCGAGATGTGGGCCGGTGTGCCGCCCTGCATCGTGCTTTTCCGAACCTTCTTCATGGTGCACGCAACAGGGAACAGCAATCAATTTCTTGACTTCTACTACATCGTGAAGCGCAAGAACTCGCCCCTCAAGTAATCTAAGACGTTCCCTTTCGGGAAGTGCAACAGCTGGAAAAAGGACTGGGTGGTGATCATGGTGGATCGCCATGACATGATGGAGCTTCCTGACAGCCTTTCGGCAGTTGACACCGATGCTTGGGAGGTGGTTCGACACTGTCGATGGAGTACAACCCAATCTTGACAAGGATCTGGGAGTGCAGGTGACTACTCTGATGATCATCACCAACTGCATGACCAATTAGTGGGCTCTATAGAAGAAGAGGGAATGGCCTGCGTGGGCATTCAGTGGTGAGATGGATCCATATCGGATTGAGACTAGTATCGGGTCCAATTAGGATGAAAAGGATTTGAAGCTTCATCTTCAAAAGATGCACCACGAAGCCATTCGCCTTGATCATCTGACAACTCCGACGGAGTTCTTGCCCCTGACCATGGTGCCAGAGTTCAGGAAGGAGCTGCGAAAGAAGATGCCAGCACTTGATTATCTGGGTCTCGTGGACAAGCGTCGAAGCACTCCACCAACGGGGATTGTTATTCCTAGAGCACCTTGCTCCCATGAAGGCTCCAGACCTACGCCAGTCAGTGGCAAAGTCAAAGATCCCACGGCTTTACCTCCCAAGAAATCTACCTCCAGCCTAGGCAAAGAGAAAGCTCCCATCGAAGTTTTGAGTCATAAGCGGAAGCTGACAAGGTGGGATGGGAGCAGTGTGAGGGAAGGTCCAAAAGAAGTGACCACTCATCCTCGGCTTAGGTCCATGGTGGTCGTGCCCCCAGCTCCAGTTGGTCCTTCGGCTCCAGTGCCCATAGAGGGCGCTGGCTCCGGCAAGTCGACTCCAACCCTGGTGTCAGCAGAGGGTTCTAGGTCCACAACAATTCCTCCTACGATAGAGGTTCCAGACGTGGCAGCACCATTGGCTGCCTCATCACTTGGTTTGGGTCCTGGAGCATCTGCCACAACAACCACGACGGGCTATATCTCTGAGCTCCCGAGGAAGAAGATTCACACCGATTGAAGCAGTAATACCCCTAGGTAGGGGTTGGCTCTTTAGCTTTTATATTATTTTTGTTTCATGCTTTGTCTTGAATTCCCTACTTTATACTTCCAGAACGTCGAGAGCAAGTACAGCAGCTCTGGTGCCTACTACCGCTCCAGAGGCTGCCTCGACTGAACCTCCCGCCCCAGCTCCTGCCTCTCCCCCATTGGTGGTGGCGGACGACACGACAGCTCCAGCGCTGGCTGTCGTGGAGACAAGTCCAGTGCCGATGCCAAAATATCTCGTGGTAGTGCCAGACCACGTGGAAGAAGTACTTAAGGATGCTCTTACAATTTCAGAGTCTGCAGGACAAGCTTTGACATCTGTGCCAGAAGTGGCTGAAGCTCCAGCAGAAGCTTCAGTGCCGGCCTCAGAAGTGACACCTCCGGAGGTGGCCATGTCCGAGCCAGCGCAACCAGAGGATCCGGCCGTAGGTCCTCCACCTTCTGAGCCGATGATTGAAGATCCGGCACGGGACCGTCCTCACCCGCACCGGACATGAATGACCTACTAGAGACTGGCCCCTGCGATGTCGAGCTGTTGGAGTCCATGCTTGTGCCATGGGCTCCAATGTCCGTCCTGGAAGACTTAGAGGAACCGAAAGACGGCCCTCAAGCAGGCCCAGAGCCAATCCCCCTTTAGCTATCAATCGACAATGCTTGCTCCAGCCCCCGACAGGTACAACTTGCCTTCGACTACGAGCGGAGGTATCTTGAAGAGGAGTGCACCATGCTAGGGCGTTTTCGCCAAAAGCTCTTCCTTGAGACGAAGCTGACGCAGTCCAGGCTCGCCGACCAAAAGGAATCGGTGGCTTTGGAGAAAGCTCGACAGTTGCGCCTGAACAAGGCATTAGATGATTGAGAGGGCGCTATTAAGGCCCTCGACAAAAAGACTCAAGAGATCTACGAGCATGCGCAGAGGGCCCGAGAAATGTCTGACATCCACTCGGAAAGTCTCGATGAGTTGAGGGAAACTCTCCTCAAGCACCGGGAGGAGCTCGATAATAAGGAGTCAAACTCCAAGAGAAGGAGGAAGACCTCGTGAAGAGGGAGGATAAGCTCTCCCAAAAACTATTTCTGGGGGAGCAAAGCTTGCCTGATCTCACATAACAGTCAATTTGTGGGGCGAACAAGGGAAGGACCGAATATGGTCGGTGGGGGTAAACGTCTCCAAAACAGATACTGACATCTCCATCAGGGAGGAGAAGGTGAAGGACAAGGAGATAGACTTGGCAGATCGGTAGAACCGCATTCACCTCCGAGACATGGAGCTCAGCGACCAAGAGAGGCGGGTGGCTCAAATGATCCAGCATCATGCTATGGAAGTTGAGCGCTTCTCCAAGGAGGGTTCGGCGGAACTCTCGGCTGCCAGGAGGTCACTAGAGGAGCTTAAGTGCTTAAGTGCAACTAAGGCCAAAGAAGTCTGGGATTTCTTGGGGCAAGCCAATGAAGCTCTAGCGTCATTTGGTTTTAGCCCAGTACATCGAGCTGACCTGGAGTCGGAGATGGACAAGGCACTGGTGGCATTGAACTCCACTGGCAAGAAGCTAGAAGCCGTGGGAGACGTGGTCATCGACAAACTGGAGACAGAAGGAAGGTTCCTGGCCAAGAACGTTGCCGAGTATGTGCTGACGTGTTTCATGAGGCGGGACCCCCAAATGTCTTTAACTCTTGTGTTCGAAGGACCCACTGCCGAGGAGGAAGAAGTCGTCGTGGCCAGCGTTGAAGAGGCTGCCCAGATAGTTGCCTCATTTTTCAATAGGAACTCCAGTAGTTAGAACCTTTCCTTTTCTACCTCCATCTTGTAATCCTTTGATTTTGAATGAATGAAATATTTTTGAATTCCATTTTATGTGTCTTAAATGCATTGCACGTTGTCTTATTGGCCCCCTGGTAGATGTGCACAATTTGATTGTGAACATGTACCAAATGGATTTGACAATGTCTTGAAGACTTGACTTGGAACTCGTAGCCAAAATAATATCTCCAAGGTCCAAAGTTTACCTCCAACATCTCCAAGGACCCTTTGTTACGTTGACAGCAGGCCCCCTGGGAGTTGTCGGAGCTTTATATCTTCGACGGTGCCCATCGCCAACTCTTGTAACATCGACAGCGAGCCCCCTTGGAGTTGTTGGAGCTTAGTAGCTTCAACAGCACCCCTGTTAACTCTTGGAATGTCGATGGCGGGCCCCTGGGAGTTGTCGGAGCTTGGTAGCTTTGACAGTGCCCATTGCCAACACTTGTAACATCTATAGCAGGCCCCTGGGAGTTGTCAGAGCATGGTAACTTGAACGGCGCCCACTGGCAATGCTTGGAACATCAACGGCGGGCCCCTGGGAGTTGTTGGAGCTTTGTAGCTCTGACGGCACCCACTATCAACACTTGGAACATCGACGGCGGGCCCCCCCGGGAGTTGTCGAAGCTTCGTAGCTTTGACGGCGGCCACTATCAACGCATAGAACATCAACGGTGGGCCCCCTGGGGGTTGTCAAAGCAAAGTTCTCCGGCAGCATCCACCATAACCGAGCAAATCTCCATAAAATATTCATTTTTTTTGCGCATAAGAAACAAGAAAAGCAATAAAATTTGTCCTCTTGTCTATAACTTATTTGCTGATTATTATCCTTCTTTGAATTTTAGGTCCTAAGGAAGTCAATGGAATAACATAAGTGTATTCATTAAATCCCTTTAGGTCGGAACGCTTTCTGGACCCACCCTACTAGGACCTACCAGGATATAGGTAGAGCGGCGTACTTAGGGTACCTGACCAGGCTAATTGTATAGCGCACTCTAGACCTATAATTGGCTTTTTGTTTTTAGGCGAGTAGACTGTTTAGTAGTACTAGAACCAACAAGGAGATTACCAATAAAACTTATATATCACACGAATATACGGGACTAAATATCAAAGGGACTGCGCAACATTGCTATAGAGAAGAAGGAAAAGATGATAAAAGTCACGAGCTTGTAAAAAAGTAATGCATCTGGAGACTGCTTTCACACAAAATGTACTTCATTATAGGTCTGAATAACAGGGGAGACAAGGACACACCTAAAGTACGAAACCAAGTTAAGTTTGCTATTCATCTTGTTCTAATCCAGGGAAGGTAAAGATCAAGTTAAGTGTGCTTTTTGACAAAGACATATCCAATCTGTTCACAATATCTATAAGGTACATTATGTGTAAATACAGACTCACCTCCTTGAAACTAAGAATAAAACTTACAAAAGTGCTCGATGTTCCATGGATTGGGAAGTGGGGTCCCACCTCTGTTGCCAAGCGGACGCATCCGGGATGGGAAACTTTAATTACTTGTCAGGGACCTTCCCAGCTGAGGGAAAGTTTGTTCATTCTCGGCAGCACCATATCACTTTCTTCTAGCTACCGGTTGTTCACATGCCTTTGGTTATAGCTCCAAAGCGCTTGGCGATATCGTGCATTCCGGACAGCTACTTGGCACCTTCCCTCATCGACGAGGTCCAGGTCTTCAAACCGGAGCTAGTCCTGCGCGGCTTCATTGAAGGTCTGGACTCGAAGGGAACCCATGGTGATCTCCGGAGGAAGGACTGCTTCAGCTCCGTACACCAAAAAGAAAGTTGTCTCTCTAGTAGCCCGACTTGGTGTTGTCGTGCTTTCCCACAAAGCGAACAGAAGTTATTTAATCCAGTTGGCGCCATGTTTCTTCAAACGCTCGTATGGGCGTGTCTTAAGTCCCTTGAGTATCTATGCATTTGCCATGTCTATGAAGTGTATCTTACTTGTATGTCGAGATTTTCACAGTACTCTTGAAAGTCTGCACTTGTGAATTGGGTTCCATTGTCAGTGATGACTCTATTCGAAACTCTAAATCTGCACATGATGGACTTGAAGAACTTGATCGCAAATTGCTTGTTGATGGTCACAACTGGAGTAGCTTCCGGCCATTTTGTGAACTTGTCGATGGCGATGTATAGGAACCTGTAACCTCTGATGGCCTTTGGGAAAGTTCCCAAAATGTCCATCCCCCACACAATGAATGGCCACGTGGGAGGTATCATCTGCAGTGACTGAGCTGGTGTGTCAATCTGCTTTGCATGAAACTGGCACGCTTCACACTTCTTTACCAACTCGACTGCATCCTGGAGTGCTGTAGGCCAATAAAAAACATGCGGAAAGGCCTTACTGACCAACCTGCGGAATGATGTGTGATTCCCACACTCACCTCCATGGATTTCCACGAGTATCTCGCGACCTTCTTCCTGGGAAATGCACCGTATTAGAACACCATTGGCACCACATCAGTAGAGATCCCGTTCTACCAATGTGTTTCTTTTAGCCAATCTGACGACTCGCTCAGCGGAAGCACCGTATTTTGCAAGGATGTTATCCTTCAATTTGCTCCGAATATTTGAGATCCATGCATCAGAGCTAACATGAGCTTCTGGATCTTGCGCGTCGGGTTGCTCGGAGCTTCCTGCAGTGCCTATGATCCTTGGTTGGTGCCATGGTAACAGGGCCACCGGGACTACTAGCTTCGAGGTGCTGGTCTCGCCCCATCGCCCAGCTCGGCGTACTGAGCGGCAGGTGATGACAATCTCTTAATAAAAACTCCATCGGGAGCTTGAGCTCCGGTCGAAGCCTTCACCGAGAGGTCGTCAGATTCAGCGTTGTTGAGACGCTTGACATGGCGGAGATAGAGGATGTGGAAGTCCCTCTGCAGCTTCTGGACTTCAAGTAGATATGCAACAAGCTGAGGGTTGTTGCAACTGCATTCACCTTTGACTTGTTTGATGATGATTTGCGAGTTACCCTTCACCAGCAACTGCCTGATGCCATATGATAGCACTACCTTGAGTACGTAGATGAGAGCTTCATACTCCGCCATGATGTTGGTTGCCTTGAAGTCGAGATGCACCATGTACTTGACCTTCTCCCCAGTTGGAGCGAGGAGAAGTGTTCCAGCTCCAGCTTCTGTTGACGGTTGTTATATACCAATTTCACCCGTCAATTTATCTCAATTATGTAAAGGAAATATCATCTCTTGCACACATCACCTTTCTATTTAACTTATTTCCACTTGTCTTTGGAAAAAGTAGTGCATGCAAGGATTCTATGCAGAATTGAAGTGAAACAAGGGGACGGATCCTATAAAATATAATTCCAGCCAATCAAGCGATGACATGTGGTGCCACATGGATAAAATGGCCAACAAATACAACTACTCTAGGCCATCCAACGGTGTAGCACCAATATCAGTCAATCGGACCCACCTGGCAGAGACCCGTTGGAAGCACACCGCTAATGGAGCCAAGACCAGGTCGGCCGACCCCCCTAGTAGGCCAACTAAGTCCTAGCGCCAAACACGGTCAAACGCCATGTGTTGGCTCCTCAAGGCTTGAACAGGTCATGGGTGACTGATTTACATGCTTTTGGTAATGGGAATCGGCCCTTCTCCAAGCTATAAATAGGATCCCTCACCCCTCACTTCAACACACACCACTTGAGTATTCATCCATTGTATCCACTACTCTCCATAGGTTTAGAGGAATATAGGCTGTAGAGAGGAGAGTCTCTAGTCCTTAGTCAAAATAGGAGAGGAGTAGAAGGAGTATCTTCCCAATTCCTAATTTGGAAAGGTATGGTTCTTATATTCCTATTTGTATTTGTGACTTTGCTCTTAATAAAGATGTCATCTTTAGTCCTCTATCGTTCATATACTTTGATGAAGCATTTCTTGTTTGATTGTGGATTCCATGTATGTGATAGGAGTGGTATTTATGATTATGCTATATCATTGTCATTATATCATCATAAACACTACAAACCCCCACATTAGTCTAATGAGCTATGACATGATTATCTTAACATGAATCATTTATGCTATGAATTAACATTGCTTCAACGATGATTTAGTTCATTGCCTTAGGATGGCTTGTGTCTAGGCTTCTAAGCTAATTACATATTATGCTAGCATGGTTCTAGGATAGAAAGTAGCGTTGAATGTCTTGTGGACCTATGGATTAAAAAGGTAGGCAATAGGTGGTGACAGCCATGTCTATCCTTTGTAATCCTCCATGTTCGGCTATGCCACAAGCTCTTGGCGGGAGTTGTCATAGTATTGCTAGGGGTAAACCCGTGATCGATGTGTTAATCCACTTAGCATGAAAATTCATAATTAATATGATCATTAGTAACAAACTTAGGCTATGTATATGTACATTAGAAGCATCATAGGAGTCTCTACCTAAACCTTAGCCTAGTCCATCTTTACCCCATTTGTCCCCTTAGGATAGAATGTTCTTGTGTGTGTCACACTACTCCTATTTATCAATTATCAATCCTTGCTAGAACCCTATATAGCCCAACCTAGCCTCTCCACTTGATGATTGTTTTACTTCCATCTAGCCTTCCTTTGGGAGAATATAAATGGCACCCTCTGGGAATACATGCGCTTGAGGGGAAATGCTACATAGATAGTTTCTGTGCGCTTGTGGATTTATATGTATAATCTATAATCTATTAACAAGCATTTCTGGCGCCACTGCTAGAGATGAATTGTTATTAGTGCATAGGAACCGTCAACAAGCATTTATGGTGCCGTTGCCGGGGAAGGCAGCCAAAGTATTGCATGATTGAGTGAATATGATAGGACCCCAGTAGGTTTTAGTAGGATGGCCCTTCTTTGTTTTTGCATCCTATGTGAAAACAAGGTAGTGGATGTTTAGTTTCCGCTTGCCGAAAAACTTTGTTGAAGATCACGAATCCCTTCTGATAGATCGACCTCGTGTCGTTACTCCTCAGAAGCTTCGAGTGGCAAAGCAAGCCAGTGCAACTGCACAAACAACCGAAACGCTAATGGCCCAGAAGACACTTCGTGAATTTTTGGCTCCCTCTGCTAACAATGGGCCTGTTTGTCCCACTGTTAACACGGGGGACGTATATTTTGAAATCAAGACTGCCCTTATCACTATGGTTCAAGCCAAGCAATTTTGTGGGAAGTCTAATGAGTGCTCACCTGCAACAGTTCCTTGAGATTTGCATCACTTTAAAGATCAAGGACGTATCTCCCGATGTTGTCCGTCTTAGGATGTTTTCATTCTCTCTTCTTGGGAGAGCAAAACAGTGGTTCTTCACGAACCAAAGTGTTGTAGATACTTGGTATAAGTGTTGTACGACATTCCTCGCCATGTTTTTCCGTTGGGAAAGACCAATGCCCTACGTGGAAGAATATCCAGCTTCCAGCAAGATGCCAAAGAATCTATTCCCGAGGCTTGGGAAAGGCTTCAGGATTACATCCTAGCCTGTCCCTACCATGGGATGGATGACTGGTTCATCATCCAAAACTTCAACAATGGGCTGATCCCTTCCGCCCATAATCATGTTGATGCTGCTGCTGGAGGTGCCTTCTTCTCATTGACGCTGCCCAAAGCCAATGATTTGATTGAGAAGATGGTGTTGAACATGGGTTGGAGCGATGAGCGTCTCCATACCTGCCAGCGAGGCATGCAAATCTTGAAGGAGGTGGACTTGATCGCTGCCAAATCGGACCTCCTTATGAAAAAGATTGATGGACAAAGCAATGGCAAGGTATGTGGCAATGCTTATGCCTTAGACTCTCACATCACCTGTGAAGTCTGTGGCAACATGGGCCACTTGGGCAATGACTGCCCAGAAACCCGTGAGGATGCCTTATACGTAGCCAACAATGGAAAAAACAATGGCTATCGTCTAGGAGGTCAAGGGTGGGGCCAACCACGCCCATTCTTCCAAGGAGGGTACAACAACAATGGCATTAATGGAAATCAACCCAACTTGAGAGAACTTGCCATTGGCCAACTGAAGATCAATGAGGCTATATCCAAGAAGTTTTCGGCAAGTGACAAGACCCTAGAAAGCATTAATGCCAAGATTGATGGATTATCCTCAGCCTTCAAGAATCAATTGAGTTTCAACAAGATGTTGGAAACTCAGTTGGCTCAACTGGCAGCAATTGTTCCTCCAGTGGAGAATGGAAAGATACCAGGACAACCCGTACCTCCCGTGGAAAGTGCCAACATGATTTCTCTACAAGGAGGTTGTGACACCTGGTTCCGAAAATGAACCAAGTGCAACGCATATGTGTGCCCAGGATGTTCAACACACATATACAAGTGCATCACAAACGATAACAACAAAATTACCACAGAACGGATTAATTAAGTACCTTTTATTACAATATTACAATAATCCTCAAGATACAACTCTAATGATTATTAAAAGTCTGAAAGTAAAGCAGCAGAACAATCTAATTAAGCAGCTAAGCAAGCTGAGCGAAAGGGAATGGGCAGCTCCAAGCAACACCACGGGCAAGCTAACGGCAACACACAGCTTAGAACTTCGCATTAACGTCAAGACTCCCAATTCTGACCTGAAACTGTCTGTGGGAGAGTTGCAAGAGTGAGTACATGTCGTACTCAGCAAGTGTGGGAAAAGTATGACATCTAGCTTAACAAATGACGACAATAAATAAAGGCTAGTTGCCAAAGTGTACATTTAAAACATGTAGAAAAGCATTATATTATATATATGTGAAGTAATCCCATCATATCCCACATAATTATCATGATACAAATCCATATTCAATATCCATTACCATTATTGCAGATTTTTACCATCACTATTA
Source organism: Tuctoria greenei (assembly GCA_036927565.1). Taxonomy (NCBI): domain Eukaryota; kingdom Viridiplantae; phylum Streptophyta; class Magnoliopsida; order Poales; family Poaceae; genus Tuctoria; species Tuctoria greenei. The sequence continues at coordinate 57,130,836 of JAYESD010000012.1, forward strand.
TCCAAATCCATAACCATACCAATACCAATACCATAACCATCCCAATACCATGTTCCCTCTAGTCATGGAAGTTGTCAGGTGCTCTTAACCGGAAGCACGACTGTCATGATAGTTTTTAACACTCTGCAGAGGTTGTACCACTTTACCCACATGTTCGTGATTTCATCACCTTTCGATGACTAAGAACCTCCCTTATGTCCGTGACCGTCAGAATCATTACACACTTCTGTTGGTGTGTGGCCAAGAGATCACAAAATAGTCTTTATAAAGGGACTACTAGCATGTACGAACCCATTGAGGTTTCACCGGTGGCGATGCCTCCAACGTAGCACATCCTTAACCAAGGGCCCCCTCTTGTGCCGTTCGGATCCCAGGGAGTCCCGCCACTAATGCCAACCCAATTCGACTCCCAATCCACGCTCTTTCAAGTGTTCCTCGCAATACTAGCAATACACCTAATTAATCAGCTACGCCGCACCCATACTTGGCCTCATGGTGGCACTGTAGTACTGGCTTATTCTCGCATGAACCCTAAGATCCGAAGCAAGCATACCACCATAACATCAAACCCATTCCACAAACCATGCTTGCTTGGGTCACCCAAGTCCCATATAACCATTAACCATGTTCATCATGTAGATTGTCCACAATCTCATTAATTCATAATTAAGTTGTTTGGTTGTTTTCTCATCCCAATTTATTTGAGCGAAGCAAAAGTAAAAAGCCCTTCTCGACTCTCTACGATGTGATACAAACGACAAGGATGGTTTAACAAATCTAGTAAACACCTATAATAGGTTTTCCCATAAAATTGACACAAGCATGTAGTTTTGAAAACAAAACATTTAATAAAAATAGAATCAATATGTTCAAGGGCACTTGCCTAGATCTTGAGCTTGGTTAGAGTCAAAGGCTTCAAAGTCCTGGTGCTGAAGGCCCTTAGCAGCACCCTCTAGAGCGAATCCTTCTATTCCAGGTAATGGACATACAAAACAATAATTACAATCAATAAATCTCATATGTTACCTAAAATGACATGACATGCATAATCAATGCAAATGCAAAGTGAAACTAGTTAATGAGTTAGTATTATTGTTCATAAATTAGTTACAATGGTTTTTAACAAGTTTGAACATGTTTCAAGTTTATTTACATCAATCTGGAATTAATTTAGCATCGATTAAATCAAGAGACTAGACAAGTCCGCTAGAGAACGAACTAGTCCGCCCTTCGAAGAACTAGCGAATTAGGGTTTTCTAGGGTTTTCTCGATCTACGAGATTTGGGAGAATTGGGGTTGAATTCACGTGGAAAAAGCGAAGGTAGAAGGTGTACCATGTGTCTAGAACACCAAGGATCAAGAGTTCGGAGGCAACACTTGGATCTTGACGATCTAGGTTTGATGATGAAGAGTTGAGGTAGAATTGGTGATGAAGAACGAAAACTCAATAAAGATCTTGTTCACTTTATCCTATTTCGTCTCCTCCTCTTCTTCTTGCTGATGGATCTCCTCTTGATGGCGGCACCCACGAAGTAGGGTTTGGTGGTCTTTCAAAAGTGGCAAAGAGATGAGAACTTGGGGTGTTGGGTTGTTTATATAGGGGTGGAGGTGTAGAGTTTTATGGTTTTAGAGATTGGGGATGGGTGGAGGCCGGTGTGGGGTCCCACATGGGCTCCAAAAAATGTTAGACATGACGTCCTTGGTTCCACATAAGGTAAAAACCCAAAACAAGTCATGGAAGAAAAGATTGAATCGGAGTCACGAATACCAAACAAGTCCGCAATGGACCGGACCAGTATGATAGCTAGTCAGAGAGAAAACGGACAAGTCAGGCCAAAATTGGGGAAGTCCGATATTGGTCAGAGAGCAACAGGGACAAGTCCGGCAAAAAACGGACAAGTCCGAGGACTTGGCGAAATTTTCGAAGGATGGGGCAAACGGACTAGTCCGCACTAGACCGAACAAATCCGAAAACATAACAGAGAGAAAATAGACTAGTCCGCAGCAAAAACAGACATGTCTGAAGAGAGGTCAGAGACAAATCGGACTAGTCACACCAAAAGCAGACAAGTCTGATATTCTCCGAACTTTTGAGTGCAGTTTTGCTTCTAATTCTTTTTAAACATGTTCCTTTTTATGTTACTTAATTTTAAACATGTATTAGAATGTATGCAATGCATGATGGATGAAAATGAGGGTGTTACAAACCTACCCTCCTTAAAATGAATCTCACCCTCGAGATTTGACGCAGAAGGAAAGAGATAGGGAAAATCATTCTTGAGATCATCTTCCAATTTCCAAGTTGCTTCCAATTTTGTATGATGCTTCCATTGTACTTTACACCATCTAATGACCTTGTTTCTTGTGACGCTCTCCTTGGTTTCCAAGATTTTGGCTGGTTGATCGGCATAAGTCAAATCTGCCTCTTATTCCAATTCTTCCATTGCCACTTGTTCTTGCGCTACCCTCAAGCACTTCTTTAGCTGTGAAACATGAAACATATCATGGACATCTGAAAGGTGTGTTGGCATCTCCAGTTTATATGCTACCTCTCCTCGTTTGTCCAAAATCTTGAATGGTCCAATATAGCGAGGTGTTAACTTGCCTCTGACATTACACCTCTTATGACCTCACATTGGTGACACTTTGAGGTAAATGAAGTCTCCCACTTCAAAGGCTAGGTCTCTCCATCTATTATCCGCATATCCTTATTGTCTTGATTGGGCAGCCCTCAAATTTTCGCGGATTATTTTGACTTGTTTTTTAGCTTCTTGCAACACATCAGGTCCAAATACTTGGTTCTCCCCTGTCTCACTCCAAAACAAGGGTGTCCTACACTTCCTTCCATATAGTGCTTCATATGGTGACATCTTCAAACTTGCTTGGTAACTATTGTTATATGAGAATTCTGCATGTGGCAAGATTTTGTCCTAACTTCTTCCATGCTTTAAAGCACAAGCTCGTAACATGTCCTCTAAAATCTGATTCGTTCTCTCGGTTTGTCCATCGGTTTGAGGGTGATATGCCAAACTAAAATTCAACCTTGTACCCAATGCTTCATGCAATTACTGCCAAAACCTAGAGGTGAATTGAGAACCTCTATCTGAAACTATTTTCTTTGGAACTCCATGTCGGCACACAATATGCTGCATATATAGGTCTGCTAGTTGTATTGCGATATACTTGGTCTTGACAAGGATGAAATGAGCTGACTTGGTTAACTGGTCCACAATAACTCATAATGAGTCATAACCAGACTAGGTACGCGGTAGTCAAACTATGAAATCCATTCCAGTTTCTTCCCACTTCCATTCTGGAATCTTCAATGGCTGCAATAATTCGGTTGGCCTTTGATATTCAGCTTTGACTCGATGGCACACATAACAGAAAGCTACATATTCAGCTATGTCCTTTTTCATGCTATCCCACCAATAACATGTCTTCAAATCCTTGTACATCTTTGAACTACCGAGGTGAATTGAGTAAGGCGAGTCATGTACCTCCTTTAGTATCGTTTAGCAAAGTTGCTTCACATTAGGCACAACAATCCTCTTTCCAAGCCATAATGTACCATAGTCATCCTCATCAAACCTGAATTCTCTCCCCTCTTTGGTCCTTTCCTTAATTTCTTGGATTTCCTCATCCATTCTTTGTGCTTTTCGAATTTCTTGCTCCAAGGTCGGATTTAAATCCATTATTCCCATCTCATTCAGAAATCCAAGATTCAAACGTTCAAACTACTTACATAACTCGGAAGACAACTCCTTAATGGTGAGTTGGTGACTTACTCCTTTTCCGCTCAAATCATCGGCCACTACATTAGCCTTACCCGGGTGATAATTGATTCCCACATGATAATCCTTAATAAGTTCCAGCCATCTTTGCTGCCTTAAATTCAGGTCCGTTTGTGTGAAAATGTACTTGAGACTCTTATGATTCTTATAAACTTCACACCTATGACCAAGAATGTAATGTCTCCAAACTTCAAGGCATGTACCACGGCTGCAAGTTCGAGATCATGTGTTGGATAATTTTGCTCATGTTTCTTCAATTGCCTCGATGCATAGCCTACCACTTGACCTTCTTGCATGAGCACACAACCAAGTCCTTGTCTTGAGACGTCACAATAGATACCAAAACTTTTGCTCACATACGGAAATATCAAGATTGGGGCTGTAGTTAACCTCTTCTTCAACTACTCAAAGTTGTCTTGACAAGCTTGAGTCCATCGGAAAGTTTTCACCTTCATTAGCAATTCTGTCATTGGCTTGGCTATCTTGGAAAATTCATTGATGAGCCTACGGTAATATACAATCATCCCAGGAAAACTTCGGATCTCCTTTACATTCTTTGGGGGTTCCCATTTCAGCATATCTATCACCTTTCCTGGGTCAACTGGTAGTCCTCCTTCGGAGATGATATGGCCTAAAAATGACACTTCCCTCAACCAAAATTGGCACTTGCTGAATTTGGTGTACAAAGTATACTTGTTCTTGATTGTCACCTCATTGAGAGCTCGGTAGTCCACACACATCCTTTGGGATCCATCGTTCTTGTCCATGAAAAGTACGAGCGCTCCCCAAGGTGAAGAGCTTGGGCGAATAAAATCCTTCTCTAGTTGCTCTTGAATATGCTTCTTAAGCTCCGCTAACTCCTTATAAGGCATCCTATATGGCCTCTTAGCTATAGATTCATTTCTAGGTATTAATTCAATAGCGAATTCTATAACTCGATCAGGGGGCATACCTGGCAACTCATCCAAAAACACACCCAAGAATTCACACATCCAATGGAAAGTAAATATGCAATGGATGATTTGAAATAAAAATGCAGTGGGTGTGATACAAGTTACCTCAAGTGGGGGTCCTCCCCCAAGCTTATTCTTGATCAAGGTCCGTGATAGGTTGAAACCCTAACGACGGAGGTAGGCCACAAGTTGGCCTATCCTTGTTGCTGCGTGGCTTTGACAATGGAGGGTTGAGTGTTGATTTTTGTGTTGCCTCCCATGGACACCATGAGTGTGGTGGAATAGAGTGTTTTCGATGTTGATCGTCCGCACCTCAAGGACTCCATGTGTTGGGTGTGATTTGTCATTCCTTGGCTAGGATAATGATATCCTTTAGATCCAAAGGAATCACGCGCACTCAACGTATATTGAGTATGTTTCGTCATTCCTTGGCTAAGGTGTATCATATCTTTTTGCCATAAGGGCGTGACATGTGCCCAACATGCATTGGGTATGATCAGTTGTTCCTTGGGTAAGGTACAACATACCTTCTAGCCACATAGGTACAACTTGCACCCAATGATGTTGGCAAATCCCTTGAGCTTGAATGAGTGCTTAGAATATTTGAGAGCGTAATGCTCTCACCCATTCATGGCAGCCTATTGGTTGCTCATGGAGGGTTCCCATTTCAAATCTCTAGCCTCGTATAGTTATGATTGACCTTCGGGCATAATTTCCAATACGTAGCAACCATCCTCATTTACTCCTTTGCCAAGAGATGTTGAAATGGGATCCTCTAGGGATACCAACAATCAGCTTTTTGAATGCCTGCATAGTAATATTACTCCTGCAAACTTCCTCTCTTGAATAGAGAGGGATGGTTAGCTCCCGATACTTGTACAAATGAACGTTCGGGTTAGGTAACCAAACTTTCATTTGTACATACGAGTAAGAACAAAATCAAAGATGCATTAGTTCCAATGTCATGTGTATCCATGATCAATGTGTTATTCATTGATAAGAGTGGAGCTTTAGGGATAATTCATGTTGCATATTTTCTAAAGCTCCTACTCATAGCAATGCATGTGATAGAAATATACTATATGGATCCCTACATCTTTTAAAGTTTCTAACTATCTTAGCTTCCTAGAGCAAATTTTATCATTTAGACCATGACAAACAAGATTCTCAATTTTGTTCTCCTGAACTTCACTAGGAATTTAAAATTTAGTGACTCCTCCAGAAAATGCAATTAAATTTTAGAGAAACGATATCACTTATTCCTAGGAGTTTGAAATCTAGTGACACCATCTATGAATGAAGCTCAATTAAAAATTATGGTTGTCACTATGCCCAAGTTTCTATATGCCAATTCACTAATTAAGTCATGCCCAAAAGTTTTATTTTCTAAACCTAGACAAAAATGACTAAGTCTACAAAACAATGCTTAAAGGATTCTAGGTACTGGTTTTAGATTTTTCCATGTAAGGTGGGATTTACTTTTGGAGATTCAAAAGTCAATACCCACACTTACTCTTGTGAGGATGCATGAGAATTAAATGATTAGGAAGTGTCAACCTTCCTCACAAATGCAATCAAATAAATTCAATTCCATGGCAAACCAAACAATGAAAATTTCTAAACTCATACCTCATTTGAAGAGCAGTTGGTGATGAATGTCTTTGTGTGAGAAACTCACAACCTTGATTTTCAGCGTAGGCTTGATGGTTGATGTCAAATGCCAAGTTGCTTGATGGTTGATGTCAAATGCCAAGTTGAGATTGGATTTGGTTCTGGCTCCTCCATTGGGTCATTATATTGAACATTTCTCTTCCTCAAACTCAAAATGAGTTTGAAGGAGAGAAGTGTTCTCAAATCCTCCCAATGGTGACTTGAGCTTGATGAAACCTTCCACATTCTTGCCATACCACCTCTTCACAATTTTGACCTAGCTGCACTTTAATCAAGAACACAAAAAAAATTTCAAAAACGGGTTACGTTACCCAAAGCAAATTGAACCCAATATTCAAATTGTCATGCCCAGCTTGAAATAACATGTAAATGCAATGAGGCTCAAAGCAAATCTTTTTGGTTTGAACTAGGAAGATAAATTCAAGTGGTCATGCACGTAGTTCATATCCAATTAAATTTCTCCCCTAATTCAAATTTTTAATTTTATGATGGTTGGAAATTTTACTTTCCAACATGAAAGTGTGGAATTTGAAACATGCAAATGCAAGGGTTGACGCAATTTGGAAAACAAATATGAGATAACTACCGATTAACCTATTGGCGAGGACTCACCGAATCTTTGAAGTCCAATGAGTAGGACTTACCTCTGTTCTGTTCAGAGCGATGATTTGTTGTCCAACCCCAGAGTTGAAGATGTGGACGATTTCTTCTGTTTTGACATGCCAAACTCATTTTGCTGTCATTCGGACATGTGGGCAACATGGTGGCCCTAGCCTCTCCCTGTTGTATTGATATAGACATGTTGTTGTAGCGAAAGGTTCTCCCTCTTGAATGTATTCCTTCATGAGCATGGTGAGACTTTATCCTTCTTAGGGGTGCCACTCTAACCATATTGATATTCCATTGAATCGACCCATAACTTGATCATGGATCAAAGGCTTCCTTGGGCATGATGACATGTGGACTCCACAATCAAACAATACACGCTTCATCCACAATGTCACTGGCCCTAGGTTGAAGGGTTTGGTCGGAGTGTGGGAATCCCAACAAGTGATGTGGGATATCTTGGACTTTGAATGCTCCTTAAGTTCTTGTCCTTGGCCAAGATCTTCATCTGAATGTTGTCTTGATTTCTGCTTGGCCAGGAGACTTTAAGGTAGGCTAGTTGAACTTAAATCCCTTGGAAAGCCGTAGCCTCCTTGAATACAAGGGTGATGTTAATTCCACCCATGACCTCCTTGTGAATGGTAGCCATTGGAGTTGTTGTTTGAAAAAGGTCCTCGTGGGTCATAGGGAAATAATTCTCACACGTCCCATGATGACATGGATTTTCACAGATCATGTGAATATCCACGACTTGGATTATCCAAACAAATCTCCAACAACTTGGATATTCATGACACTTCAATGGGAGGTGTAGTTCGATAACTAGCATATCCACCTTGTGAAGTGGTGTGCATGACAAGCTATGGGAACTCGAGCATTCTCCAATCCACGCCTTGAGTGGAGACCTTCTTCTCATCCATGATGAATGGGAATAGGACTCCTTCAGGTCCAGCATGAATGTGGTCATGGATTGGTGGAGCCAACCCATGACACGAGTGTTGGATGAAGAGCCAACTATCCACCCCATGGTGGAGGCAAACCAAGAAGAACTTCTTGGAGCCTTCCCCAAGCTTGGGTATGGATGACTTTGGCTCCTACTGAAAGCTAAAATTCTCCCGCAAAAGGCAATGGTGTTGCCTAGCAGACATTTGTTGAGGTACGCCTTGAATCATCTTACAGTTTAGCACTTGCGTCCTCATTGGCCATCCCATACAATGGTTTGGCCAACACTACCCTGTTTTCACACAAAGGAGAAAACAAACAAGGGTAATCCAGTCTAATAACTATTAGTACCTATAGCTTAATCACAAGTGATAGCTATCCTTCACTTCCTTTTCCTTCCCCGACGACAGCGCCAGAAATGCTTGTTGACGGCTCCTAAGATATACTAACAAATCATCCTCTGCAACGGCACCAGAAATGCTTGTTGACGGCTCCTAAGATAAACTAAAAAATCATCCCCGGCAATGGCGCCAGAAATGCTTGTTGGTATTTCTTAACACTACAGTGTTATCCGCAAGCGCACGGAAAATACCGTTGTAGCATTTCACCCTTGAGTATTCCCAAGGGTATCCTATTTATCCTAAAGGAAGGCAATGGAGTAAAGTATATACTACTCTTATGGTCAAGCTATGGGATACTAATCAATTATCCAGATAGGGGGTAAGTTGATAATAGGGGTAGTGTGACACACACCTAGGCAATCTATTCTAAAGGGTAAATGGGTCCTAGAGGGAGATTGGATTAAGAGTTAGAGAGTTGCTCCTACAATGCTCCTAATACATATACATAGCCTAATGTAGATAATAATGGTCATGTCAATGATGAATTCCTATGCAATGCTATTCAACACATCGGGCACGGGCTTACCCCTAGCAATACTAGGGCGACTCCAACCAAGAGCCTGTGGCATAGCCGAACGTGGAGCATTACAAAGGACAGATAGGGCTGTCACCACCTACTGCCTACCTCTTCAATTCGTGGGTCTATGAGACATCCAACGCTACTTAAATACCCTAGCACCATGCTAGCATACTAAGGAAATACCTTAAGAGCTGCAGCACAAGCCATCCTAAGGCAATGAACTAAATCATCATTGAACCAATGTTGATTGCATAGCATAGTTATTCATATTAACATAATCATATCATAACTATATAGACTATAGTGGGGGTCTATAGTGTTTATGACCATAAGATGTGATCATGAGAGTACAATCAAAAAGACTATACCTTCCACTTACATGGACTCCACAATTAAACAAGAAATGCTTTGTCCAAGTATACGTATAAAAGAAGACTAAAGATAGTATCTTTATTGAGCACAAAGTCACAAATAGAAGAGGGAATACATGAGATATACCTTTCCCAATGTGGAATTGGGAAGAGAGACTCCTTCTACTCCTTTACCAATTTGGACTTGGGACTAGAGGCTCTCCTCTCTACATCCTAACTCCTCTAAGGACTATGGAAGATAGTGTATACAATAGAATGATGCCCAAGTGGTGTGCGTTGATGTGAGGGGTATGGGGTCCTATTTATCCTAGTGTTGAGGTCGGTTCCCGCCACCAAAAGTGCGTGAATCAGTCGTTATTGACTCCAGGGAGCAGGGAGGAGCCAACACGTGGAAGTTGACCGCGTTTGGCGCCAGGACCAGGTCGGCCGACCCCCTGGTTCAGCCGACCTGGTCGGGCCTCCAAACGGCCCGTACTTCCTCCAGGTGGCTGCCAGGTGGGTCCCATTGACTAATATTGGTGCTACACCGTTGGATGGCCTCGAATACTTCAGTTTGTGGTCCATTTGATCCATGTGGTGCCACATGTCATCCCCTGATTGGCTAGAATGATATTTATAGGATTGCTCTCCATACTTTTTCTCAATTCCTGTATAAATATCCGCCTACACATATTTCTCCAAGTACAAGTGGAAATAGGTCAAGTAGAAAGGTGATGTGTGCAAGAAATGATCAATCCTTCACATAATTGAGTTATATTGACGGCTGAAATTGGTATACAACAGCCGTCAACACCTAACATGTGCGCCATGTCTTTAGGAGTTCATCGAACATCTTCGTCGGGTGAAAAGACTGTTGCTTCGCCGACTTCATCGGGTGCTGACGAGCTCCGCCGCTTCTCACCGTTGACTTGCTTCCGCCCCGTTTCCGGTCTTGCGGCAACCCTCGGTGATTTCCCCTTGCGCCCCTCCTTCTTTTGTGCCCTATATATGCGTCATTTTGGTTTCCTAGCGCGAGATTCGTTCGTCGCCGGCGGTAGTGCCGCTGCGCGCGCTCGGCGCCGCCGTTGCCCCCGTCATTCGGGGTGACGTGGCCGCTCGACTGCCGTCCATTTTGTTTATACGACCGAGATTAGATCCCCACGTACCCCTTCAGCCTTTTAGATCTAAGCCATCCATTTTAAATCTGACGACCCAGATTCAAAGCCACTTAACTGTTGGTAGATTAACAAAGAACCCCCTAGACTTTTTAAACTGTTTACATATTGGCCCAAATATTTATAAAATCAGCCGTGGACTTTCTGGAATTTAGGAAATTACTGGATAATTAAGTAAAAATTGTTTTAAAGACCCTGGAATATTAGGAAATAGCAAATAAATTCTGGAAAAATTGTAGAATAATCCATGGACTTTATAAAATAGTTTTTAGGCTCTGGAATAGTTTTGTTTTTGTAGAAAAGCCCCTGATAATACCAGAAATTAAATAAAAGTCCCTAGTTTCTATAAAATAATTATAAAAACAGATTTATAAATGTTTTTAATTTAATTTCAGTTCTGTAATATTTATATTACTTAATTTAAATTGATGATTTAATCATAAAATGCTTTATAAGTTTTTTCATAAAAAATTTGATTTGCACATAGAAATAATAATGAAAAATAGTGTAAAAATTGTAAAATGCACATTTTATGTTATAAAACTATTTTAGGCATATTTAGAAGGAGAAAACTTCCTAGAAAAATAGTAATAGGTTTCAAATAAATATAAAAATTGTATAAAAATTACTAAAAACATGTTTAACTCAAATTATTTCATTTAACTCCAAAATTCTCAATAAACGACTTATGGCTATAATTTAAATTAACATAAAATAACTTTTGCGTAGGAATTTATGTTTATTTGAAATGTTTGCATTTTATGTGTTCTTATGGTATGTTGTTACTTTTTATGCATCGTCATGATCTAGAGTCGGGACGAGAACCGACACTTAATCTCCAAGAGCAGCATTTTCCCGTCGACCACCACGCTTATTTTGGAGGCAAGTTCCTTGACCATCTTGCACCCTTTTCGTTGTGTTTTAGTTATATGCATGCTAAATGAAAATATGAATCCTATGCTATGTTTCCCTAGTTATTCACCTGTATTCCTTGTCGCTTTGTTTGGGTGTTTTACTATTAATTAGTTCACGCTTAGCCATGCTTAATTAAATATGGTCAACTTATCTACATGACATATTTGTATTACTATGATTCATGAAATTTTGGCAAATATGAATTTAGTGGATAGGAATCTGATAAGGGGTTTTGTATGGATTGATGCATGCGTGTGCACAAGACCTTGGTTTGGGGCTTGACACCTATCGGATTCTAAGGACCGGTTTATGGAGGAAGATGTTAAGCATTACAGTATCACCACAGGGTTATATATGGTACAACTTGGTTTAGTAATTTGGTCTCTCCCGATGTAGCATAGGTAATATATCACGTAGGGAATGGGTTCAGAATACTTCCTTGGGATCCGCATGGCTCAAGAGGGGACTTTTCCTAGCAGACGGAAAATCAACTCCAGGTGCCGGAGCGGTAAAACATTAGAGCACCAATTGCAAGTTGGGAGAACCATCGGAAAGACCTCGTAGTGATCTCCTAGCCACACACCTTCGGAAGTGTGTAATGTGGTTAGCTACAATGGACATCACGGAGGTTTACCTTAGTCCACCTGGCAAAAGGGGATGAAATCATAACCTGTGGGTAAAGGAAACACACTCTGCAGAGTTTTGTCAAACTGTCTAGACAGCTGTGCTCACGGACACGAGCGACATGGGACCAAGTTCATAATCAGCATACATGGTTAATTGGATAATGGTTTGGCTTCGACATTACCTAGTTATTTTTGGATGTTCGTTGGTATTTCACCTAGATGTAGGTGCTTAACAACAGTAAGAGTAGGTTGTAATTGCCATAGTGCTTCACCTATTATTTTCCATCATTGTTATTAGCAACATGACATAAACTTCCCACTCGCTAGTACCGTTGGCACTCAAACTTGTTAGTTGCATATTCCCGCCCCACCCCCCACCAGTCTACAAAGGCAAAGAGATGGAGGACTAGGACTTCTATGGAGGTCCAGATGAGATGTTCTAGGCTGGAAAATCCCTTGTGCAACGCCTGTGATTGGAGCTGTTAATGTGTTTTTCCGCATCTTATGTAATTTTCTTTTAGACATGGCTATTTTATGGTATTTCACTTTCGTCTACACATGTATGAGTTCAACTGATCCTGGCATAAATGTTGAAAGCATCTGGTCGCCTTTTAATACCACGTGTGACAAAGTGGTATCAGAGCCAGGTTGCCCGTAGGATTCAAGCCTATATAGAAAAGGACGATTTAATGACTCTACTATTTCAAATATAATTAATTATGAAAATTTCTTTGTATTCTTTACCTTGTACTTTTTTTTACTTTCTTCCTAATTTGTTTTGTTACTGACACTCTCTTGTTTCAAAATTGTAGATGCCCAACGCCAGGAGGACCGCCCATATGTCCACTAGAGGATACGTACCGTGTCGTAGGATTGCTGCCCGCTGCACCCCACTCAACGACCCCCGACGTGTCGTGGTGATTCGCACTGATGGAAGGGTCACAGGACGAATTCGACTACGAGCTGTACTCCGTGATGCTGCCACAGGCACGACGGGCTGTCAATCTCCTACCTCTCGATGGGGATGCATCGCCCTTATAGAATGTACTGGTCGTGCAAGCTGTTTATTTACCATGGAAATGAGTTACTCAAGATACATCGTACACATGCTTCGAGGAGCTATCGTCGATATGCTAAACAAGATGCTAGCTGGGAGGACATCATTTTCTGGAGTCACTCCTACCTGTACCAGCTGAGTAACATCGTGCATGCCTTCACACCTCAGTGTCCAAGTGGTACAGGCAACTTCGTCACCAGTTTTGTGGGGGGGGGGGGGGGGCTGGACCTCCCACAAACTCATAAGGTGGTGGATGATGTGGAGCGCCTTAGCATCTGACTCCACAAGGCACAGCAGGAGATACAAGATGTACGTGACCTCGCCGCACACTACTAGAGGATGGCGAGGAGGTATCATCGGATCACCGACGAGGATCCAGATGGCTATGCGTCTGACACCTCTACATGGATACCGGACTCCCCGGACCGCCATGTCGGTCGAGATGATACACATACACTGGATGAGACTTCAGATGAGGAGCCACCTTCTGGGGAGCCTTCTGTGCCACAACCGCTCGCTGACTCTCCATCCCACGGCAACGAGTCCCATGGAAGCAATCCTTGCTATGATGGTGATGATGATGAAGACCTAGGTGAGGACCCTGAGCAGAAGGACCCTGAGGAGTGCGACTAGACCTTGGCCTACCATACAACTCAAGATTAGGCATTTACCCATCTTTTGTAATAAGAGCGAGTAGTGACGTATCTATGCATGCTTGAGTTGTATGTCTTTATTTTGTGTGACCTATGTGTTCTGAATATATTGGTTTTGACAATAAATGTTTTGAATGCTGCCATAACATCTTTTTAGCAAGGTCCGACTCTAGCTCCGAGCTTCTGCATGGTCCGATAATAGGTCCGACTTTCTTTGTCTAGGTCCGACATGTTTTTTGGTAGATCCGTTGAGCTTTGTCTCTCGCTCCGGCATGTCTTTGATAGCTCCTGCATGTCGTTGTTAAGCCCCGATATGTTTTGATAGGCCCGACTTATGTTGGTTAGCTCCGACATGTTTTTCTAGCTCTGACTTTTGGGTTGACTAGTTCCGACTAGATTTGGCAAGCTCCGGCGCTAGGTTTTACTAGCTTTGGTAAGCTCCGGCGCTAGGTTGTACTAGCTTTGGTAAGCTCCAGCTCAAGCTCCAATTAGCTTTGGCAAGGTCCGATGCTTGATCGCAATGTTCCTGCTTTTTCTGTGAAATGTTTCGAATTTGATTTACATTGATGGAAAGATTTCTTAGTATTCATTTGCTAAGTTTTTGGTGTGTTTTGATGGTTAATGATGATATCATTTTGCTATGGTTTTGCAACATGCTTATGTTAGGTGCTCACGTAAGATGTAGTAGTTTCGGAATTAATTTGAGTCATGTCGTGGACTTGGGCTCGTACGGATTGGTTGTTTATTCATGTGCAGGTGTTGCTTGAGTTCAAGACCATGCTGGTGACGGGATCCATTGAACTAGTCTTAATGAGAAGATGAGGTTCAACAACCAAGTTCGGGAGGAATTGTGGTTGAGTTGATCAGGAGGTCGCGCAACATGTATGAATCAAGAATAATTCATATGAAGGTATCATGAACGTCGTTGGAAGATGTTTGTACGTATGCAAGGAGTGCATAGACGTGGCTACATGGTTCCGAGGCGTGATGAAGAGATGTGGAGATAAAGAATTGGTCGGAAACGTCCAACCGACTAGGTTATGGACTCAGGCTGTGGCTGAGTCGTGTTTGACTCAAATATGGAAGGATTTGAGTTGGTTATGATAGGATTTCTTGTGGGTCACGAATTTGAGTTGTTTTAGGAATCTGGGATACATTCCAAACGTGTTTGGAAGCATTAAGATTGCTTCTATCTGTGTACAGAAGAGTCCTAAGCAGTCATGGAATGTTTTAATTCGTGATTTGAGTAGGATTACAGTCCTAGTTGAGATTGGGTTGGCCTAAGGGCTTGTTATATAAGCAAGGGAGGCCAGATCTCGTGGTGCACGACTTTGGGGCTGTTCCTCCTCTGGTTTGATGAATAAATTTCATAGTTTGAAGGAACTCTTGTGCCTAGTTCGTCCGACTTGTTTTAGACAAGTTTTACTCGTCGAGTTTCTGCACAGCACTACCTTTTGTCGGTGGTTTTATCATAACTCGAGGTTTACAGATCCATTTGACGTGATTATCTTTGGGTTGTCTTCAAAACTTGATTATCTATCATCTGTAAAAATTTCACGGTCATTGGATTTGTGGTTTCTGATCTACATGAGTTTCTTTGCAGCATTCCATAACTGTTTTTCTCGAGTAGGACAGATTGACCTTTATTCGATCTTTCGATCGTAACATGAGTTTCCCTTGATGGATTTGAGTGATTCTTGTTGTGTAATATTAGTGACTTGATTCTCTCTTATATCTATAACTTTTTTCATGGTTAAACACATTTAGAATACTCTCACACACGATTTCTTTAACATATCATTTTTCTGCCGAAGGGGTTGAGATTTAATTGTTTCTGCTGCGTAAGATTTTTTAATCTACCATTCAACCACCCCCTCTGGTAACTTTTCACGTGCTCTTCGATCCTACAATTGGTATCAGAGCCACGGTGCTCTAATCTTTGTGATTTGCACCTGTTTTTGACTAATCATCACGGAGAAATACTCCGCCAAACATTTTGTGTTTAGTGGTATTGATTTTCAGGTTTGGAAGGCACGTATGGAAGCCTTCATCCAGGCTCAAGGCTTCGCAATATGGGAGAAGGTATACAAGCCTTACGAAGTGCCGTCAAATGATCAAGCTACAGCTACAAATCTGAGAGATGTCGACAACAACAATAAGGCTCGGAACTTGATTATACAAGGATTAACTCAAAGCGACTTCGACCGTGTTGCATACCTCCGATCTGCATACGATGTGTCGAAAGCACTTTGTGACTACCACGAAGGATCCAACGCGATCAAGGAGGTAAGGCAAGACATGTTCAAGAAAGAATACATGCGCTTCGAGATGCAACCCGGTGCGTCTATTGATGACCTTTTTGCTCGCTTTAATAAAATTCTTAGCAACTTGCGTAGTGTCAATGTTAATTTTTCAGATGCTAAAAATGCTAGACAACTGTTAAGTGCATTAGATATGTCAATTTGGGAGATGAAAGTCACATCTATTCGTGAATCTACTGTCATGAGTACACTTACTTTAGATGTGCTATATTCCAAGTTAAAAACTCATGAAATTGACATAATATCACGTAAGAACCCCAACAAGTGTATTGCTTTTGTTTCCCAATGTGACATGCCTAGCTCCGGTCAATCTTCATCTTGTGGTACACTTGCTTTGTTGTCCTCTCTAACCCTTGAACAGATTGAGGAGTTTCCAGAGGAGGAGCTAGTACTTCTATCTACTAGGTTCTCAAAAGCATTGCAAAATGTGAGAACTAGAAGGAGAGGAAGCTCTGTGCCTCAATGATGTTTTGAATGTGGTATGACAGGACATTTTTGTTCAGATTGCCCTAACCTTTCAGGTCCTACTTCCCGGGATGAAAAGCAAACAAGGACGTAGCACTCCTCTGTAAAATATACGAAGAAAAAGAAGGTTTTACAGGACGTCAATTGGTGAGCAGTTTTATCTTCACACTTCAAGAACTTGGCTTAAGCGATGTGGACATTGGAAGTGATGAAGATGAAGATGATTTGGCAAACTTGTGCTTCATGGCGGGCAAGTCAAGATCAAGTATGGGGGAGGTTGAACAAAACAGCGACAATGAAGAGGTATGTCCTACTTGCGAAGAAATGTGTGATGCTATTTCTCGTGCCACTGCTATAGTTAAGAAAAAGGACAGAATGCTTTGGGACAATGCTATTAAAATTGAGTCACTAGAATCTGAAATTAATTATTTGAAATCCTTGATTCCTATTGATGATTCTTGTTCCTCATGTGATTTAATATATGAACAATTGTCCTCATTAAGAAGTGCACACACCTCCACACTTGATAAACTTGAGTTAGAAATTGAAAAGAATAGAGAGCTTGCTGCACTTAATGATAAAAACATAAAAGATGCTAGCTGTTCTACATTTGATTTACATTGTTCTACTTGTGATGATCTTGATATGAAACTAAAAGATGCTATGAATGAAATTTCTATATTGAACAATGCTTTACGTTCTTATGAAGTTAGATTTTGTTCCAATTGCAAATTAAAAGGAAAAACTTCATGTGAAAATTGGCTTGATCTGTCCAATAAACTTGATAACATGCATAGGACATTAGATGGGTTTTGTAATGGGAATAAGAACCTAAACTTGCTGCTGAATTCTTCCAAGTCTTGCAATGATAAAACTGTTTTAGGTTTTGATTCTCATACTCATGCTAAGGCACATCAACCTAAAATTGTAAAGTCATCAGGAAGTGGTTTGATTCAAACAGTACCTAAACAAAAAGAAGGTGGGTTTCAAATCTGCAGGAGTGTTGTCTTGTTTGGTTTCAAATAAAAATGTTGCTTTCTCATCTAGACATGAACACAAAGTTAAATGTCATTGTACCTACTATGGTACAGATGGTCATGTCATAGATTTTTGTTATAGACTAGCTAAACAACAGAAAAAGGAAAGAATTATTGCTAGATCTCATAACTTTCATGCAATGCACTTGCTAAACCGAATGATAGGAACATTAAATCTGCTGTGATGAGTCGAAAACATGCAAAGGTTGCTCCCAAACCTATTGTTTTTTGTGCTACACATGTAACATCTCGTAGGACAGCAGTTGGGTACGAAAATCCTCAAGCTTTGGCTCATAAACCGTGTTATTCCTGCTGGACGTCGTGTAACTTAGTACTGGATTCCTAAATGCCTTTCGACTAACCCCAGTATTGAGTCATCGACATATTATGCTTCTATGTAGGTTACACGCTTGAGGAAGGAGAACATTTGGATTGTGGATTCAGGTTGCTCACGCCACATGACCGGCAAAAAGGATGGTTCTCCTCCCTCTCTTTTGTGTCACGTTTAGAGAATGTTACCTTTGCCGATAATTCTTCAACTCCTATAAATTGCTAAGTGTTCGGTTAGTGTAAATAATCACTACACTTTGAAGGATGTGGCACTTGTTAAAAATTTGAAATACAACTTGCTTTCTATTTCACAAGTGCTAGATGAAAATCTGGAAATTATTTTCACTAAAAATTGCTGCAAAGTTGTAAATTCAAATAGTGAGCTTACTTTTAACATGTCTCAGATTGGAAGTGTTTTTAAATCTGATTGTGATATGTCTTCCTCTAGCCGTAGGTGTCTAGATGTTAATGATTCAAAGGACATTTATTTTTGGCGTCGTCGACTTGGTCACGTAGGCTTTGATCATCTAAAGCGTGTTAGTGCTCTTGATCACATATGTGGGCTGCCTAAGCTCAAAGGGGACAAAGAAATTGTGCGCTCTTCTTGTAGACATGCTAAGATGGTTGCGGGTTCACATACTCGTCTCACAATGATCAAGACAACTAAACCGGGTAAACTTTTGCACCTTGACACCGTAGGACCTTCACGTGTTGAATCCTTCGGAGGTAAATGGTATGTTCTTGTGATTGTTGATGATTATTCTAGATACTCTTGGGTTTACTTCATGTCATCTAAGAATGAAGCTTTTAGTCACTTTAGAACTTTATTTCTTAGATTATCAATTGATCACCCAGGATCTTTAAAAGCAATTAGAAGTGATAACGGAACTGAATTTAAAAATCTATCTTTTGATCACTTTTGTGCTGAAAATGGAATAGATCATCAATTTTCTTCACCATATGTACCTCAACAAAATGGTGTTGTAGAAAGAAAGAACATAACCTTTGTTGAGGTGGCTAGGACTATGCTTGATAAATATCAAACTCCTAGGAAATTTTGGGCTGATGCGATTGCAACCGCTTGTTATGTCTCAAATCGTGTTTTCTTGCGCTCTAAGCTAGGTGAAACACCATATGAGCCCCGATTTGGACATAGGCCTAGTGTTACATACTTTATGGTCTTTGGTTGCAAATGCTTTGTTAAGAAACATGGTAATCTTGATAAATTTGAACCTGGATCCATTGATGGCATGTTTCTTGGTTATCCATCTCATACTAGAGGCTACCGTGTGCTTTTACTTGACACTAACAAAATTGTGGAGACTTGTGAGGTGTCTTTTGATGAAGCTAGCGCAGGTACTAGATCAAATATTGCAGGTCTGGATCCATATCCGCAGGGGGAGATCTTTTTTGTTGAAGATGAAGAAGAAGTGGTGCTGCTGCCCGAAAATTCAGCAGCTAATGACATTGTTCCAGCTCCTGATTTTGATTCACAGCCAGCACCGACGACTGTAAGATCCCATTTTTTCCTTTTATGTGAAGTTCAACTACAAGTGGTTTATCAAACATAATGGGGGTCAACATAATTGTGCACATAAACTTGACCTCACTAAAAAGGTTCTGCCAAAAAGATTCAAATCCAATGCTCCAAATTTTTCCTTGGACTCTTAAATATCCAACTAGCTTCTCAGAAAATTTTCAAGATTTTTGAAGTACATCTTCCATTTGTTTGAACATGTACAAAGGATTCTTTTCGCGTCGACATCAAATTTAGCTTTACACTAAACTTTGCCCAAATCAATCCCTAATTTTTCCTAAGACCTTTTATGGTTTAGGGAACTTGGTTTCAAAGTTTGGAGATTTTTTGGACCTCAGATACTATTTAATTCAATAAGGTTTATACCCATATTTGAATTCAAATTTGAATTTGCATTTGATGCAAACTATGTACAAATTGAAATCTGATTGCAGAATTGAATTTCCCATATTTTTCATAGCCTACCTGTAAATTTTGGGAATTTTTGGACAATGTTTTAGCTGGAATTTATAGGAGGGGATTAGGGAGACAGGTGGGGCCCACAAGTTAGATAGTGAAACCGATTCACCGCTCCTGTTTTCTCTCCCCGGGCGACACCGCGAAGCTGCATGCCGCCAGCGTGACGTCGGCCATCGGTCGCCTCCAGCTACCCCCCTGCGTCCTTATCTACCGCTGTGGAGGCTATAAAACCACCCCCAGTCGGTCGAAGTCCCTCACCCGTTCACTTTTCACCGCGCCGCTCCGTGGCTCCAGGAGTCTTTCCCCAGCATTTATGGAATAGTTTAGCCACGGAGCAAAGGTTCCGACATGGACAGAACCCTAGCTGTTGCCGCCGTTGATGCGCCACTGTTTCCGATCGTCGGCAGGCCTCTCTGACCCTACCATCGTCCTCAGCGCGTGAAATTAAGGTTGGGTGCCAAAATTTAGATGCTGCGGTGGCCGGGAATGCAGATCTGGCAAGACTCGCTGGAGTGCGCCTCCGCGGGAGCCCCGCGCGCCGCCCGCGTCGGGAGGAGGAAGACGACACTGCGGGCCCCGCATGTCAGTGACTTTTAACCCGTCGGATCAGATGTGGCCCCAGGATCTATTGTGGCTACGCGCTGTATCTCTGTGGTCCCGGTGTGGTTTAAATGCCATTAGTCCATTTTAAAATAGTGGGACCCACGGTTTAATTCAAATTAGAAATTAATTCCAGATTTGGCTCCAACTTGGAAAATCCATAACTTTCTGTAGAATGCTCTAAAAATATTCAAACAAACTTTGTTCGAAATCCCTTGAGCTCTAGTTCCTATCAGTACCAATTAGGTTCTGTGAAACTGACAGATAAATTCTGTATAAAACAATCTTCTCAAAAGCAAATGCAATTTTTCCAGATGAACTTGGCACAGGAAAAATCCCCAAAATTCGCATATAATGCATCATCCTATTCTTGACTACCAGAAAAAGTTTGGGAGCCATTGCACCTGTTTAACCCTCTGTATAGTTCAATTACCTTTTTCATTTATTGAATTTTTACAGATGTTCAGTTGCTTTATTTTGTCCCAAATTTGGACTGAACCTTCCCTTTGTCATATACTAGTTCCTGTAAAAATCTTGGATTTAATTGACCTAATGTCATAGTACTAATTCAGTTACAAACTGAATATTTATTTAAAAGCTAAAATTCAAATATAAATAATTCCAGAAATTCTTGCCAACATAGAAATTCAATAACTCCTTCACCAAAGCTTAGAAAATTATGAAACAAATTTTTCTAGAACCAGGACAACTTCCTCTATCATGATTATCAACTGCCAGCTATGTTCAAGCTACAGTTTCTTCTTTAAAAATTTTGGAATTTTAATACTTTCCATAATTTTAGAGACAACAATATAATTTGATCGTCTCCTGTTCTTTGCAAGAGCTTTAGTCATATTCCCTAGTATCTACCCTCAAAGTTCCAAAGCCAATTAAGGTCCCTATCATATAATAATCACCATGGGTTAAATTATGGTCTTGGTAATAATTATTTTTCAAAGTCATTTATATACATGTTATATGCATATCGTATAGTGACCGAAGTCGAGGAGGAACCAGAAGCCTGGGAAGAGCACCTTCCCGAGATTAACCCCGACTCTGACTTGCAACTAGGCAAGCCCCGGTTTGCATTTAAGTCGTTTATAAAATTTTACTTTATCACTATGATGAATAGCATATGAAATGTGCATTACGTTTAGGATGATTGATACTCCACTTGCATGACCAAAAATCCTAGGGATTGGTTGGAACGAGTTACAGTTTGACTTGTAGTAACTACTTTGCTAATGTATAGGAAATCCGATAGAAGTCGAGTAGTTGGAATCTACTCGCGTGAAATGTAGGGCATATCTCACAGGATTGGTTAATGGTTTAATATAATAAAATTGAGACCCGACAGAGGATAGATAGGAAGCGGCGAGAATTGAGTCTCGGTCGCATAGCCCTGCCTGTGTCGATTAAGGCCCGTCCGTATGCAGCCCCTTCGGACAAGCTTGAATTGTCCCGGTGACATAATGGACATATGGAATCCGATAAACTGACGTAACTCGATAACTGGGGTGTTGAGGCCCATTAACTCACCATCGATAGGGGTGGGTTGAGGACAGTAAGGTGTAAATCGGTCGGCGGACACATGAGGTGTTCCGTGCGGAGACCTTCTGTTTGCGTAGGTGAGACAGGCTCGGCGTTTGGGTTTCTTGTGAAAGGTGGCCAAATACGCCTAGTACTGAAGTGTTATGTAGGTACAGGTGTGCTCGCTGACACTTCCGAACGACGTATGTGTCGTGTTGTCCGGGTGTGTCTTGATTGCAATCACCGTCCCTCGCGGTAATAGAGTACCACCTGTTCACTGAGCGGCGACGTAGTAAATACTAAAGAAGTCAGAAAAATATGTTGTATTGAATTATAATTGCTTGCAACCTTGTATGATTTAGAGATAGTCACATTAAAGTTTACAGTTTCCCCATACTTTAGCTGTAATAGCTTTATGTGCTTTGGGCATGTCATATCATCGGCAAAGCGTTTCTTGTTTGATGGTGGAACCCATGATGTGCCGTGCTTGGAGAATGTCATTTGCTACATAAAACCTGATCATAAGGATCCAATTGTAGGCGAGTCATTTATGCTTCACCTTACCTATGTTTAGTGTCCCCCTTGCATATGTCTAGTGAGACAGGTTAGTCTTGCTGAGCCTTATGGTCACGTTTGCAGTTAACGAGTTTTTGAAGGTTATACAATTGATGAGGGGTTTGATGATGAGGCTGCACCCCCTCCAGGGTGTACAGCCGAGTGGGAACCCTGCACACCACCGTGACTTGCGTGTTGCTAGTCCAAAGCATCCAGATCATGGATGACTTTGCTTTTGCATAGCTAGTGCAGAGAGCATAGCTATGATATATACATATTTCTTTCCATCCACTAGTATTGTAAAACTTCCGCTGTAAGATAAATAAAAGACTTCGTCTTGTGTTTTATTCTCGTTCTGTTCTTGTATATTGTTGGGTGTCGCATCGCACGACACCACCCAATGAGATCCTCGGATGTCGGTATTTCGGTCCCCACAACGACAACCATTGCTGGTCCAGATCCTCCTCAAGTCACAAGCTCATCAATTTGTGATGAACATGAAGAAGAAGAAGCTTGTGAAGTGTCCACTCCCCTCCAGGTTCTCAAAAGTCATCCTCCACAACAAATTATTGGCAGCTTGCATGAACGAGTCACACAGTACAGGTTTTGCGATCCAAACTCTCATGCTCATCCTGCTATTGTTGCTTCTTTTGAACCCAAAGATATATCACATGCACTAACTAATGAATCATGGATTATTGCCATGGGAGAAGAGTTAGAAAATTTTGAAATAAATAATGTTTGGAAACTTGTGCCTCCACCTCAAGGTCACACTTTAATTTGAACTAAATGGGTATTTAAAAATAAACAAAGTGAGGATGGGGTTGTTGTTAGGAATAAGTCTAGGTTGGTTGCTCAAGATTTCACTCAAGTTGAAGGTCTAGATTTTGATGAAACTTGTGCTCCCGTTGCTAGGTTAGAGGCCATAAGATTTTTTGTTAGCTTTTGCTGCATCTAAATATTTTAAGCTATATCAAATGGATGTTAAAAGTGCTTTTCTTAATGGCTACATAGATGAGGAGGTTTATGTCAAACAACCACCGGGTTTTGAAAATCCAGACTTTCCTAATCATGTTTACAAACTGTCCGAAGCCTTGTACGGTCTCAAACAAGCCCCTAGGGCATGGTATGATAGGTTAAAAACATTCTTACTTGAAAAGGTGTTTGCCATGGGCAAGGTTGATAATACTCTTTTTGTACTTAAGCATGGGAATGACTCATTATTCGTTCAAGTGTATGTGGATGATATTATCTTTGGTTGTGCTTCTCATGATCTTGTGTCCAAGTTTCTAGCTATGATGAGTTCAGAATTTGAGATGGGTATGATGGGAGGACTCATGTACTTTTTGGGGATGCAAATCAAGCAAACCAAGGAGGGTACCTTTGTGCATCAAACGAAGTATACAAAAGACCTTCTAAGGCGCTTCAACATGGATAAAAGTAAGCCTCTTTGGACACCAATGGGAACAGTAACAACACTTGAACTTGATGAAGATGGTGAACCCGTGGATCAAAAAGAATATAGAAGCATGATCAGGTCACTTTTGTACCTCACGGCATCAAGACCGGACATACAATTCCGTGTATGTCTTTGCGCACGATTTCAAGCCTCCCCACGTGCTTCACATCGTCCAGCCGTCAAAAGGATTCTCAGGTACTTACCTGGAACTCAATAATTTGGCCTTTTTTCGTCCTTCTTCCTCAACCATTACTTTGAAAGCTTTTTCCAATGCTGATTTTGGGGGTTGTAGGATTGATAGGAAAAGTACTTCAGGTGCTTGTCATTTTCTTGGTAATTCACTTGTTGCTTGGTTCTTTAGAAAACAAAACTCAGTTGCACAATCCACAGCTGAATCTGAATATGTAGCTACTGCTAGTGCTTGCTCACAAATTCTTTGGATTGTCCAAACACTTAAGGACTATGGCGTTGATCTAGATAGTGTTCCACTGTTCTGTGATAACACTAGTGCCATTTACATTGCTAAAAACCCCGTGCAACATTCTAGAACTAAGCACATTGATATTAGGTATCACTTTCTCCGTGATAATGTTGAAAAAGGAAAGATTGTGCTTCACCATGTAGATACCGAAGAAAAATTGGCTGACATTTTTACAAAATCATTGGATTTCACTCGTTTTTGTTACATTCGTAGTGAAATAGGGGTTATGCATCCTCATGGCTTAAATTGAGGGGGAGTTTTTGAAACTTGAGAAGTCTATGTGTGAATCTAAAATTAAAATAATATGACCATAGTATTTCATACATATATGACTTTGTGGTTCCTATTACATGCTAAAAGTTCTTACTACATTACTCGTGTTACACATTTTGTAGTTTTTGCCATGTCTAGTAATTTGAATAATTACTTACACTAAATCTGTTCATGGTCGAACTTATTGCTGTTTTGGACTTGTTGCATGCTCACAAGTGCTTTTAATCATAAAGAATTAATGAAATAATCAACTCACATGT
Source organism: Tuctoria greenei (assembly GCA_036927565.1). NCBI lineage: Eukaryota > Viridiplantae > Streptophyta > Magnoliopsida > Poales > Poaceae > Tuctoria > Tuctoria greenei. The sequence continues at coordinate 57,155,806 of JAYESD010000012.1, forward strand.
TGAGTTTTTATTAACAAATATATGTTAAGAAAAGATCAAGAGAATATGCACGTGTCACACATCTTCTTTTGAGATGGCTTATAATTGCACTTAGATATGAACTTTGAGAAAGTTGTGTATGACTAAAACCATGTCCTTAAGCTTCTGATTGTCAAATGACATAGGCTTGGCTTGGTTGGTTAGAATAAGGCAGATGCACATATAATCTCATGCAAATTTCATATGATCAAAATTTGTGCTTTGAAAAATAATAAAATGCAGCAACATGTGTTATGCTTTCATGTCTTGAAATAGTTAAGTTTGTGAGATCATGACTTGCTTAAATTGAAAATTACATTTGATCTTTAGCATGGCATACACTACTTTATGTATCTCATTGATGTAATAGTGTATGTTACTTGATAGTATGATTTGGATGAGCTTTGTTTTATATGTATATGTTATAATATGCTCATAACAATTAAAATTTCTCTTTTGAACCTTGCTGAATACATTGTCAAAGGGGGAGAGATAATATGGTGAACTTTTAAAGATAAGTGTGCAAGGGGAGAAATTGATTACTGAAAGTGCATCTAGGAATCCCTTGTGGGTTATGAATAATTTATGACAAGCAAATGAAATCCTAACCACTTTGTTGAGATGAGCACAGGTTCTAATGGGAAAATAAGCAAGATGCCAAAAAGAAGGGAAAATGAAGAGCAATGTGGAAAAGAGCTCAAGGAACAAGTGTAGTAGATCATTGTGTATGGAGTGTATTAAGGAAACACACCGCAAGAGCTCAAGCACCAATAATAACACACAATGCACGAGTTTATACAGGATCGGTCTAGTCCGACTTACACCGTACTAGTCCGATATCTTTCTGCACAAGATTGGACAAGTCCGATATCACCACGGACTAGTCCGATATCTCTTTGACTAGAATCGGACTAGTCCTCCCCAGTGCGGGCTAGTCCTCAAAACACTTCATATGTTGCACAAAATCGGACAAGTCCAATCACACAACGGACTAGTTCGATATCATTCTGATGTAAATCGGTCAAGTCCGATATTGGCACGGACTAGTCCGAAAACCCACTGACCTAAATCGGACAAGTCCTCCTAGTGCGGACTTGTCACCCAATTCACTTAGGGTTCCACTGATCTGGACAAGTCCGATGATTATCGGACTAGTCCGAAGATTCCCAGAAGTGAAATCGGACAAGTCCGCTTCTAGCCGGACTAGTCCGATATTTCAGGACACTTAGGGTTTACTACACACAGCACACCGGACTAGTCCGGTGTCCACCATAGACTAGTCCGATCTTTCTAAACCCTAACAGTCACTTTAAGAAACCACATATAAATAGATGTGCACAGCCCAACTTTTATAACTCTCGACCCCCTGCGCTGTCACACCTCCCAAGAGACTCAAAAACACATCTCTCCACGAAATCAAAACCAACAAAGATCAATCCCTTTAGGATACACTTTGGAACATTGGGGAGACAAGGTTCATCACTCATTGAGCTCTTGGTTTGATTCCCTAACACACTCCTGTGATTTTCATTGTAATCCTTCGAGTATGTTCCTGGTGGAGTTCTTGTTGTAACCTTGGGGAGCCCTCAACGTATGAGAAGGCCCCTTGAATTTGGTTATTTACCCTTTGTGATAAGTGAAGAGGATTGGCCTTCGTGGCGACCCGACGATGTTAGGGTTGGAGAAGACCCGGTCCTTTTGTGGACTCCTAAACGTGGACGTAGGTAGCCTCTGTGGGAACCGAACCACAGGATAAAATCATTGTGTTATTTTTTTGCGCTCATTGTTCTTACATTTCATATATACATCTAGGGTTTTGATCAATCATGCTCACTTTACGTTGAAACATTGAGCGTAAGATTAAATTGAGATACACCCTAGTTTATATTTGTGTTACACTTAAATTACAAGTATAATTCCGCTTCTTACATCCTAGAATCAAGTTAATTAATATAATTTGATTAACATAGTTGGTACACACCGGACTAGTCCGCACTTGACCGGATATGTCAGATATCTCGAGATTTGATCTGGTTGTTAAGTGTTGCAGGTTCCAACAAAATTCAAAAAGGCCTATTCACCCCCCCCCCCTCTGGGCCACATTCAATTGGTATCAGAGCAAGGTTCTTCAAGAAGGAGACTAATCGCTCGAAGAGATCATGTCGGGCATGATTGATGTACACAAGAGCAACAACCAAGAGAAGGTTGATGAAGACAAGAACCAGAAAATGGAGAATCTCCTCGAAGCCATTCAAGACTTTGAGGATGACGATGAGGAGACGCTGGAACTCAAGGCGCTCCTAAGGAAGAAAACCCTTTCCAAGGGAGAGGTGAAAATCTAAGATGAAAAGAGAAAGAAGGGGAGTAATCACACCGACTACTCCCGATATCCTTTTAATTATGATCGCCTATATTCAAACAATAATCACTATCTATTTATTCCACTTGGAAAATCCCCACACTTTGACGGCAATGACTACTCAATGTGGAGGAAAAACATGAAAATCCATTTGATTTCTCTCAATCCAAGTTTGTGGCACATAGTATGCACATGAATATATCCCTGATGATGATGAGGGGCTTACACCTAGCCAAGAGCAAGCGATCCATCGAAATGCTCAAGTTGCTGCTGTTATCACCTCATCGCTCAGTCGTGATGAGTTTACAAAAGTGGATGGACTCGAGATCGCAAAAGAAACATGGGATACATTGCAAACCGCACGTGAAGGCGATCGTCATGTGCGCGAAGCGAAGATCAAAATGATTGAAGGCGAGTTAGGAAGATTCACCATCGAAGAAGATGAGTCGCCACAAGACATATACAACTGACTAAAGACACTCATCAACAAGGTGCGAGCATACGGAAGCAAGAAGTGGAACGACCACGAGGTAGTGAAGCTCATTCTTAGAGCCTTCATGCCTCGCAATGTTACCTTGTGCCCAATGATACGAGAAAGCCCCGAGTACAAGAAGATTACCCCGGATGAGCTACTTGGGAAAATCATCAACTTTGAGATGATGGAAAAACAAGCCAAACATGTTAAGGAAATTTGTCGATCTCACCTCAGCAGAGAAGAAAGGGGTCGCTCCAAAGTCCACCCTTAAGCATTTCTCTAAAGAAGCTCGAGAAACTCAACTAGAAGAAGACAGTGATGATGAAAGCAGTGGCTTGGATGAAGATGACATGATACTATTCATGAAGAAATTCAAGAAGATGATGAAGAAGAGACAAGGCGCTAAACCGAGTGATGGAAAGTACAAGGAAAGATCAAAGCCAAAGTTGAGTAGGGCATGCTATAATTGTGGTGAGTATAGCCACTTTATAGTTGATTGCCCATATGAAGAGAACAAGAAGAAGACCAAAGAGGAAAAACCTCATCCCATGAAATTCTTCGCTGAACAAGCGCATATAGGGAAAGAGTGGGACTCAAATGATGAGTCCTCATCCGAAGAAGATGAGGAGATGGCTAGCATAGCCATCGAAAAGACATCCAATAAGTCCACTCTCTTCCCTACTCTCGGCGCATGGAAGGGGAACGACACTTGCCTCATGGCAAAGGGAGGTAAACGCAAGGTATGAACAAAACCATCTTCTGTACATTCCTATTCCAGTGATAGTGAAATTAATAGTGATAATGAAGATATGCTCATTGGGTTAGATAAGAAAGCAACCACGAAAATGAAATTCTTACTTGATCAACTTGTTGAGACGAAGAAGTTGACACATCGTCAAGAAGACATGATTATCTCCCAAAAGGAGAAATATGTTGAACTTGACAAACTTCTAGAGCTTGAAAGGGAGCGAAGCAAGTCACTGGAGCTTGAGTTAGCTTCAAGCAAGGAAGCTTGCTTGGAGTTCAGCGACTCAAATGCTACAATCAAGGATGAACATGCTAACCTAATCAAGGTTAACAAGATCCTTAAGGTGCAAGTTGAGTCACTCAAGCAAGGTGAACCTTCATCCTCTTCTAGTTCACCTTCTCAACCCATTAAAACTGAAGTTGCTTCTACTTGTACATGTGGTAAATTTGACACCAGCTTGAAAGACAAGTCAACCTATACCAAGGACAAGCATCCTTCACAAAATGGCATATTTGACAAGGAGAAGATCAAATATGCTTGTAGTGCATACTTGGTCCCAAGACCTCCAAATGTCAAATATGGCTTTGGGTAGTCTTATGGTGAGAAGCAACATGCTAGAAGCCATAAGAATAACAAGGAGAGCAATGTCTTTGTAAAGGGAAGACCCACTCAAACTAGAAAATCCAAAATTAATGAATCCAACATGCATGATCACCGGACTAGTCCGGTCGGAATCCGGACAAGTCTGGTCCTCCGGACAAGTCCCATCTCCCAGACTAGTCATGTGTATAAACAACAACAGTTACTATTTAGAACTTTCGATGCATCTTATGTCTTAATGAGAAGTAATTATGGCAAAGTTTATGCTCATTATGTTGGGCCACGCCATGAGAACACCAAATCTCATGTGTGGGTGCCCAAATCCCTTGTGACTAACCTAAAAGGACCCAAGCAAGCTTGGGTACCTAAAACCAAGGCATCATTTGTTTTTGCAGGCCTATTCCTCCGGTGGATCTAAATGGGTGCTAGACAGTGGCTGCACCAACAATATGACAGGAGAAAGAAGAATGTTCGTTGAGTATGATGAAAATGAGGATCCAAACGAGGGCATCTATTTCGGAGACAATAGTCAAGGAAAGGTGCTTGGTACCGGTAAAATTGCCATATCATCTAAAAACACTCTTTCTCATGTATTACATGTTGATTCCTTAGATTGTAACCTACTGTCCATATTTCAATTATGTGACAAAGGTTATAATTGCTTGACCACTAACGAGGGTGTGACCGTCTCTGGGAGGAGTGATGGTTCCATTGCCTTCAAAGGTATGTTAAAGGGAAACATTTATCTTGTTTACTTCAACAAGGATAAAGCCGAACCTGACACATGCTTGATTGCAAAGACCAACATGGGTTCGCTGTGGCATAAACGTCTAGTGCCTGTTGGTATGAGGAATCTTCAAAAACTCCTCAAGGGTGATCACATCCGAGGTTTGAAGGATGTTGAGAAAGATAGGCCTTGTAGCACGTGCCAAGCCGGGAAGCAAGTTGGAGCACTTCATCCCGCGAAGAACGTCATGACTACAACAAGACCGCTCAAGCTACTTCACATGGACTTATTTGGTCCAATTGCTTACATAAGCATCAGCGGTAACAAATATAGTTTAGTAGTTGTTGATGATTTTTCTCGCTTCACTTGGGTCTTCTTTTTACATGATAAGTTAGAAACACAAGGAATACTAAAGAAGTTCTTCAAGCGAGCTCAAAAATAATTCTCATTGACAATCAAGAACATTCGAAGCGACAACGGCACAGAGTTCAAGAACAGACAAGTGGAAGAGTACCTAGATGAAGAAGGCACAAAGCACGAGTTTTCAGCACCTTACTCCCCTCAACAAAATGAAGATGCCGAATGGAAGAACCGAACCCTCATAGAGATGGAGAGAACAATGCTCGATGAGTACAAGACCTCGGATCGATTTTGGATGGAAGGGGTCAACACCACTTGCCGCGCCATAAATCAACTTTATCTTCATTGACTACTCAAGAAGACATCCTATGAGCTACTCGCCAGTAACAAGACTAATATTTCATATTTTTCAGTTTTCGGTTCCAAATGCTATATTTAGAACAAGAAGCCAAGGACTTCAAAGTTCGCTTCGAATTACGATGAAGGTTTCTTGCTTGGTTATGATTCGAACACTTACGCCTATCGTGTCTACAACAAGACCTGGACTTGATGAAGTAGCACGTGACCAAAAGGAGCAAGTTGATCCATGTGTGCTAGATAAAGAAGAAGCTCCTTGTCAAGCATTGAGAAGAATGGTGTTGGGCGAAGTTCGACCGCAAGAGCCACCTCTATATATTCATGAGGAAAATGAACCACAAGAGGAGGCCCATGGTCAAGGGGGAGCTTCCATACAAAATCAACTTCAAGAAAGCGAAGATAATCAACAAGTCAATGAGGGCAACCATTTATGGGGAGAGGAAGATGATCATGAAGATTCAAGACAGCAAGTACCACACCCAAGAGTACACCAATGCGTCCAAAGGGATCACCCAATCGACAACATCATCGGTGATATCCAAAAGGGAGTAACTACTAGATCTCGCATAGCTAATTTTTGTGAGCATTACTCGTTTGTGTCCATTTTGGAACCACGCAGGGTTGAGGATGCATTGAAGGATCCGGATTCGGTAGTGGCCATGCAAGAAGAACTCAACAATTCAAAAGGAACGAGGTGTGGGAACTAGTCAAAAGACCCAAATCCAACGTCGTCGGCACCAAATGGGTCTTCCACAACAAGCAAGATGAACACGGGGTGGTGACAAGGAACAAGGCACGACTTGTAGCCAAAGGGTATTCACAAGTCGAATGTTTGGATTTTGATGAGACCTTTGCTCCCGTAGCTAGACTTGAATCTATTAGAATATTACTTGCATATCTACTCACCATGATTTCAAGCTCTATCAAATGGATGTGAAAAGCGCCTTCCTCGAGGACCAATCATGGAGGAGGTGTATGTGGAGCAACCCCCCGGGTTTGAAGATGAAGAGTTCCCCGATCACATATTTAAATTGCGTAAGGATCTCTACGGCCTCAAACAATCTCCTAGAGCTTGGTATGAGTTTCTTGGAGATTTCTTAATTGAAAATGGCTTTAAGATCGGTAAAGTAGATTATACATTGTTTACAAAGAACTTTGACGATGATCTCTTTGTTTGTCAAATTTATGTTGATGATATAGTCTTTGGTTCAACTAACAAATCTTTTTGTGAGGAATTTAGTAAAATTATGACAGATAGTTTTGAGATGTCCATGATGGGAGAACTAAAGTACTTCTTGGGTTGCCAAGTGAGGCAACAAAAGGAAGGGACGTTCATAAGCCAAACTAAGTACACTCAAGACATACTCAAAAAGTTTGGAATGGACAAGGCGAAGCCCATAAAGACCCCCATGGCAACGAATGGACACTTGGATCTCAATGAAGATGGACCAAACGTCGATCAAAAGGTATATCGCTACATGATTGAATCTTTATTCTACTTATGTGCATCTAGGACAGACATTATGTTGAGTGTATGCTTTTGTGCAAGGTTTTCAAGCCAACCCAAAAGAGTGTCATTTGACAACCGTTAAGAGAATCTTGTGGTATTTAGTTCATATACCCAACCTAGGCCTTTGGTAACCCAATGGTTCCAAATTTAATCTCATTGGTTACTCCGATGCTGATTATGTTGGATGCAAAGTATATAGAAAAAGTACCTCCGGTACATGCCAATTCCTAGGTAAATCCCTAGTTTCTTGGTCCTCCAAGAAACAAAACTCCATTGCCCTTTACACAGTAGATGCGAAGTATGTTGCAGCTGGGAGTTGTTGTGCACAACTCCTTTGGATGCGACAAAGTCCAAGGGATTACGGTTACAATATGAATCGTATTCCACTCCAGTTGAGCACTCTAGAACCAAACACATAGACATCCGGCATCACTTCTTGAGAGACCACTCCATGAAAGGAGATATAGCCATTTCCCATGTCAACACCGAAAAGCAATTAGCCGACATATTCACCAAGCCACTTGATGAAAAAACGCTTTTGCATGCTTCGAAATGAACTAAACATCCTTGATGCTCGGAATGTGGCTTGAAAATATGCATACCTATATGAATTCTTCAAAATATGTTGATTGGATTGTGAAAATCATCTCTCTCAATTTTCTCTGAAAAACTATGTCAATTACTAGATCTTGGTGAATAATGATCATTGCTTGATTGTTGTATGCTTACTGATCATATTAATAAAGATTATTTGATTTGATTTGCCTCCCTATTTTCTAAATATGTACCTTTGAATATATACGAAAGGACTAAGAAGTTCTTCCCTGGTAACCACGGACTAGTCCGTGGTTACCCGGACTAGTCCGCCCATGCAGACTAGTCCACAGAGCGCCGGTTAGGCCGGACTAGTCCAGCAGACCACGGACTAGTCCGATATAGCCTCTGGAAAAGTTTGGACTAGTCTGATCTTTTTCGGACTTGTCTGATTTTTTGTGACCATAACCCTAGCCGCCGCCAAACCCTAATTTCCTCACCCCCACAATTGTCTCAAGCTTTCTCTCTCCACACTTGAGCTCCCCAAGGCGATTTGACAACTCCATCAAAAAGCTCCAAGTTTGGGTGGAAATCAAGCTCCTTCACTTAGGGATTGAAGTCCACGGACTTGTCCGCCCTTCAACACCCTCCTCTCCAAGATTCAAGCGATTTTTTGGTAATTTTTCCCCCAAACCCTAGAAATCTCCATTTTCTTCATTGTTGATCGAATAGCCTAGCTTATTTCAACTAATACTAGTGTCCTTGATGTATTACTTTGCTGTTAGGCTAGTTTTGCATTGAGCAACTCCATTTGTCTCATAGTTAGGGGTCTTGAGGATGAATATCGAACAAGTCCGGTCACCTGGACTAGTCCGTACCTGTACATTGGACTTGTCCAATTTTTCTGAACTCAACCCTAACTTATTAATCCCTCAATGCAATTCCTTGTCATCTATTCTCATCAATACCTTGTGCAATCCATTCTCAGGGCATGTCAAACCCTCACATCGAAGTTTTCGACTTTGAAGCCGAGATGGACCAAGAAGCCCTACTTCGGTCCTCGACGGGCCACAACAAGAAGCGCCCTTCCGAGCCAGCCCCCTCTCCTCCTCAGTCTCAAAAAAGGGTGGCTCGACGCAAGGAGCGTGCTTCCAGGGATTCTGCTTGTGGTGGCCCTAGCTCGACAAGTAGTGCTCGCCAAGTAAAAGGGAAAGGCAAAGGGATCGCAACGGGCCCGATTGGCCCTCTAAAGATGTTAGCTCCGAAGCAAGGGACTTGGGATCACACGGAGGAAAGTTTCAACGGGAAGGGCAGCGACTCAGCTGCGAAGTTCAGGAATATGGATTGCTAGAGCCAATCCAGGCAGGCTACAGATGGAAGATTTTGGAGCAACATCCATGTAGATTTTTACATGTTTGTCTACCTCCAGATGAAGACCACAGTGGTGCGCAGTCAGTGGATAGATTGGCCATATATTGAGAGGAAGAGATGCCCCGCCTTTGATGAGGTGATCGAGGCAGCTGAGAGACATGGCTTGAAGGACCTCTTCGCCTTCAAGTACAACTGGAATGACGAAGTGATAGCTCAGTTCTATGCTACTTCTCACTTTGCCAGTGACGAGGAGGAGCGGGTGACTTGGATGACTGACGGGTCCATGTACACCATTACCTACGATGAGTTCGCCAGTCTCCTCCACCTGGAGAACACTAACAACAACTTACTTGTGATCCACAACATTGGGGTCTTGGAAAAGGATAGGATGAAGTTCCTATATGACCCATCACTGAAGTTCAATCCTCCCTCCACAAAGAACATGAAGCCTTTCTTTGTGGTGCTTAACAGAGTGCTGAGGAAGACAATTGCCCCGAAGGATGGGGATGCAGGGAGTGTACAGGGCTATCTCCGGACCTTGATGAAGGTCATAAGCAAGGACCGCAAGTTTGATGTGTTTGACTATATCTGGAACGACATGGTCAACATTTCTAGCACCCCAAATAGATCATGTGGCTATGCCCCCTACCTCATGTTCATGATTGAGAAGGTCACATGCATCAAATTCGTCAAAGATGTGGAGCACTCACCATTGAGGCCTCAGAAGCCTCAACAAGAAAATGTTCAAGCTGCTCCCTCTCCTACTTCTAGTGTAGAGGCTCCAGCGAGAGCGAGTGGAGATGCCGAGGCTGCCCCTGCCACTAGGGAAGCTCCTCAAAAATGATCTGCAAGTGGCATCTTCAAATACCTGGTAGCTATTTTTGCGTCCTGCAAAAAGGCCGAGGTGAAGGCACACAAGCTCAAAAAGAGAAGAAAAGCTGACATGAAGTATGTCAAGGAAAATGTGAAGCAGATTTGCCAGAAACTGGAGATCGAGCACATTAGATCTCCAGTAATTTCTGATGACTCCAAATCTGACTATGTGAGACCTATTTGTGCTGAATACATTGGCTTTGACAATAAAAGTTTTGAATGCTGCCATAACATCTTTTCGGCAAGGTCCGACTCTAGCTCCGAGCTTCTGCATGGTCCGACAATAGGTCTAACTTTCTTTGTATAGATCCGACATGTTTTTGGGTAGATCCAGTGAGCTTTGTCTTTAGCTCCGGCATGTCTTTGATAGCTCCGGCATGTCTTTATTAAGCTCCGATATGTTTTGCTAGGTTCGACTAATGATGGTTAGCTCTGACATGTTTTTTTCTAGCTCCGACTTTTTGGATGACTAGTTCTGACTAGTTTTGGTTAGCTTCAGCTCTAAGCTCCGACGCTAGGTTGTACTAGCTTTGGTAAGCTCCGGCGCTAGGTTGTACTAGCTTTAGTAAGCTCCGGCACAAGCTCCGGTTAGCTTTGGCAAGGTTCGGAGCTTGATCGTAATGTTCCAAATTTTCATGTGAAAGTTTTTGAACTTGCTTTACACTTATGGAAAGGTTGCTTAGTATTCTTTTACTAAGTTTTTGGTGTGTTTTGGTGGTTAAGTCTTATATCATTTTGTTGTGCTTTGCAACATGCTTATGTGAGGTGCTCACGTAAGGTGTTGTAGTTTCGGAACTAACTTGAGTCAAGTCGCGAACTTGGGCTCATACAGATTGGTTGTTTGTTCAGGTGCAGGTGTTGCTTGAGTTCAAGACATGGCTCATGACGGGATCCCTTAAACTAGTCTTAGGGAGAAGATGAGGTTCAATAACCAAGTTCGGGAGGAATTGTGGTTGAGTTGATCAGGAGGTTGCGCAGGATGTTTGAATCAAGAACAATGCATATGAAGGTATCGTGGACGTCATTGGAAGATATTTGCACATGTGCAAGGAGTGCATGGACGTGACTACATGGTTTTGATGCGTGATGAAGAGATGTGGACGTAAAGAATTGGCCGGAAAGGTCCAACCGACTAGGTTATCGACTCAAGCTGTGACTGAGTCGGGTTTGACTCAATTATGGAATGTTTTGAGTTTGTTATGATATGATTTTGGGTGGGTCACGAATTTGAGTTGTTTTAGGAATGTGGAATACGTTCCTAAGGTGTCTGGAAGTCTTAATATTTCTTCTATCTACGTATAGAAGAGTCCTAAGCAGTTATGGAAAGTTTCGATTCGTGATCTGAGTTGGATTAGAGTCCTAGATGAGATTGGGTTGGCTTTCGAGCTGGTTATATAAGCAAGGGAGGCCAGAGATCGTGGTGCACGACTTTGGGGCTGTTTCTCATGTGTTATATTGAATAAAATTCGTAGTTTGAAGGAACTTTTGTGCCTTGTTCGTCCGACTTGTTCCAGACAAGTTTTACTCGTCGAGTTTCTAGACAGCACTACCTTTCGTCGGTGGTTTTATCATAACTCGAGTTTTACAGATCCAATTGTCGTGATTCGTTTTGGGTTGTCTTCAAAACTTGATTATCAACCATCTTTCAAAATTTCACGGTTATTGGATTTGTGGTTTCTGATCTACATGAGTTTCTTTGCAGCGTTCCAGAACTGGTTTTCTCGGGTAGGACAGATTGACCTTTGTTCGATCGTTCGATCATAACTTGAGTTTCTCTCGATGGATTTCAGTGATTCTTCTTGTGTTTTTCTTTGTGGATTGATTCTCTCAGATATATATATATATATATATATATATATATATATATATATCACTTTTGTCGTGGTGAAACACGTTTAGATTAGTTTCACACATGATTTCTCTAACAGATCGTCTTTCTGCCGAAGGGGTTTGGATTTAATTGTTTCCGCTGTGTAAGATTTTTAAATCTACCATTCACCCCCACCCTCTGGTAGATTTTCATGTGCTCTTCGATCCTACAATTGGTATCAATGCCACGGTGCTGCAATCATTGTGATTTGCACGTGTTTTTGACTAATCATCATGGAGAAATACTCCGCCAAACCTTGTATGTTTGATGGTATTGATTTTCAGGTTTGGAAGGCACACAAGGAGGCCTTCATCCAGGCCCAAGGCATCGCCATATGGAAAAGGGTGTACAAGCCTTATGATGTGCCGTCAAATGATCAAGTTACGGCTATGAACCTACAGGACGTCGACAACAACAACAAAGACCGAAACTTGATCATCCAAGGACTCACTCAAAGCGACTTCGACCGCGTTGCACACCTTAGATCGGCATATGATGTGTGGAGAGCGCTTTGTGACTATCACGAAGGATCCAACACGACCAAGGAGGTGAGACAAGATATGTTAGAAAAGGAATATATGCATTTTGAGATGCAACACGGTGAGTCTATCGATGACCTTTTCGCTCGCTTTAATAAAATTATCAACAATCTGCGTAGTGTCAATGATAACTTTTCTGATGCTGAAAATGCTAGGCAACTTCTTAGTGCATTAGACATGTCAATCTGGGAGATGAAAGTTACATCTATTCCTGAATCAACTGTCATGAGTTCTATTACATTAGATGTGCTTTACTCTAAACTAAACACTCATGAAATTGACAACTTATCACGTAAGAATCCAAACAAGCCTATTGCTTTTGTTTCACAACGTGACATGCCTAGCTTCGGTCAATCTTCATCTTGTGGTACACTTGCTTTGCTGTCCTCTCTAACACTTGAACAGATTGAGGAATTTCCAGAGGAGGAGCTAGCACTTCTCTCTACTAGGTTCTCAAAAGCATTGCAAAATGTGAGAACTAGAAGGAGAGGAAGCTCCGAACCTCAACGATGCTTCGAATGTGGTAAGATAGGACACTTTTGTACAGAATGCCCTAACTTTTCAGGTTCTACTTCCCGAGAAGAAAAACAATCAAGGACGAAGCACTCCTCAACAAATGATAAGAAGAAGAAGAAGAAGGGCTTTACAGGTCGCCAACTAGTGAACAGTTTTATCTCCGCACTCCAGGAACTTGGATCAAGCGACGCGGACATTGGAAGTGACTAAGATGAAGATGATTTGGCCAACTTATGCTTCATGGCGGGCAAAACAAGATCAAGATCAAGTCAAGAAGATGCAGAACACAACAGTGATGACGATGAGGTATGTTCTACCAGTAATGAAATGAGTGACGCAATTTCTCATGCAACTATTATTGTTAAGAAAAAGGACAAAAAGCTTAGAGATAATGCTGCTAAAGTTGAATCACTAGAATCTAAAATCAACCATTTGGAAACCTTGATTTCTACTGATGATTCTTGTCCCTCGTGTTATTTAATCTATGAACAATTGTCCACATTAAGAACTGCACATTCCTCTACTCTAGATAGACTTGAACTTGAAATTGAAAAGAACAAAAAGCTCGCTGCACTTGACATTAGAAACTTAAAATATGCTTCTTTTTCTACAATTGATTTGCATTGTTCTAGTTGTGATGATGTTAAAAAGAAACTAAAAGATGCTATGAAATAAATTTAAATATTGAATAATGCTTTACGTTCTCATGAAGTTAAATATTTTTCCAGTTGCAAATTAAAAGGAAAAACTTCAAGTGAAAATTGCCTTGATCTGTCCAATAAACTTGATAACATGCATAGGACATTATATCGGTTTTGTAATGGGAATAAGAACCTAAACTTACTGCTGAATTCTTCCAAGTCTTGCAAACATAAAACTGGTTAGGTTTTGATTCTCATGCTCATGCTAAGGCACAATCACCTAAAATTCTAAAGTCATTAGGAAGTGGTTTGATTCAAACAGTTCCTAAACAAAAAGAAGTGGTTTTCAAATCTGCAGGAGTGTTGTCTCATTCGGTTTCAAATAAAAATATTGATTGCTCATCTAGACATGAACACAATGTTAAATTTCATTGAACCTACTGTGGTAGAGATGGTCATGTCATAGATTTTTGTTGTAGACTAGCTAAACAACAGAAAAGGGAAGGAATGATTGCTAGATCTCATAACATTCATGCAAAATTTGCTGCACATATTAAACCGAATGCCAGGAACATGCAACCTGCTGTTATGAGTCAAAAACATTCAAAGCTTACCTCCGGACCTTCTCTTTTTGCCTCCGCAGCTACTGATTTTTGTGCTACACAAGTAAGACCTTATAGGTCAGTAGTTAAAAATAAGAAAAACCTCAAACTTTGACTCATAAACCTGCTGTTTTATCTCAGCTTTCGCGTGTTTTTCCTGCTGCACATCGTGTGACTCGGTACTGGACACCTAAATGCCTTTAGACTAACCCCAGTATTGAGTCATCGACGTATTGTGCTTCTATGTAGGTTACATGCTTGAGGAAGGAGAACATTTGGATTGTGGATTCAGGTTGGTCACGCCACATGACCGGTAACAAAGAATAGTTCTCCTCCCTGTCTTTTGTGTCACGTGTAGAGAATGTTACTTTTTCCGATAATTCTTCAACTCCTATAATTGCTAAGGGTTCGGTTAGAGTAAATGATCACTACACTTTGAAGGATGTGGCACTTGTCAAAAATTTGAAATACAACTTGCTTTCTGTTTCACAATTGCTAGATGAAAATCTGGAAATTATTTTCAATAAAAACTGCTGCAAAGTTGTAGGTTCAAATAGTGAGCTTATTTTTAACATGTCTCGGTTTGAAAGAGTTTTTAAAGCTGATTTTGATATGTCTTCTCTAAGCATAGGTGTCTAGTTGCTAATGATTCAAAGGACTTATATTTTTGACATCGTAGACTTGGTCACGTAGGCTTTGATCAACTAACGCGTGTTAGTGCTCTTGATTGCATACGTGGGCTGCCTAAGCTGAAAGGGGACAAAGAAATTGTGTGCTCTTCTTTTAGACATGCTAAGATGGTTGTAGGTTCACATACTCCTCTCACAATGATCATGACAACTGAACCGGGTCAACTTTTGCACTTTGACACTGTAGGACCTTCACGTGTTCAATCCTTCAGAGGTAAATGGTATGTTCTTCTTATTGTTGATGGTTATTCTAGATACTCTTGGGTTTACTTTATGGCGTCTAAGAATGAAGCTTTTAGTCACTTTAGAACTTTATTTCTTAGATTATCAATTGATCACCCAGGACCTTTAAAAGCAATTAGAAGTGATCATGGAACTGAATTTAAAAATCAATCTTTTGATCACTTTTGTGCTGAAAATGGAATAGATCATCAATTTTCTTCACCATATGTATCTCAACAAAATGGTGTTGTAGAAAGAAAGAACAGAACCTTAGTTGAGATGGCTAGGAATATGCTTGATGAATATCAAACTCCTAGGAAATTTTGGGCTGATGCGATTGCAACCGCTTGTTATGTCTCAAATCGTGTTTTCTTGTGTGCTAAGCTAGTTAAAACACCATATGAACTCCGGTTTGTACGTAGGCCTAGTGTTACGCACTTTCAGGTCTTTGGTTGCAAATACTTTGTTAAGAAACATGGTAATCTTGATAAATTTGAATCTAGATCCATTGATGGCATGTTTCGTGGTTATCCATCTCATACTAGAGGCTATCGTGTGCTTTTACTTGATACTAACAGAATTGTGGAGACTTGTGAAGTGTCTTTTGATGAATCTAGCCCAGGTACTAGCTCAAACATTGCAGGTCCAGATCCATATCCGCAGGGGGAGAGCATTTTCGTTGAAGATGAAGAAGAGGTGGAGTTGGTGCCCGAAAATTCAGCAGCTAATGACATTGTTCGAGCTCCTGACTTTGATTCACAGCCAGCACTGACGACCACCATTGCTGGTCCAGATCCTCCTCAAGTCACAAGCTCATCGATTTGTGATGAACATGAAGAATAAGAAGATTGTGAAGTGTCCACTCCCCTCCGGGTTCTCAAAATTCATCCTCCACAATAGATTATTGGAAGCTTCCACAAACGAGTTACACAGTCCAGGTTTTGCGATCCAAACTGTCATGCTCATTCTGCTTTTGTTGCTTCTATTGAACCCAAAGATATATCACACGCACTCACCAATGAATCTTGGATTATTGCCATGCAAGAAGAGTTAGAAAATTTTGAAAGAAATAATGTTTGGAAACATGTACCTCCTCCTCAAGGTCACACTTTAATTGGAATTAAATGGGTGTTTAAAAATAAACAAAGTGATGATGGGGTTGTGGTTAGGAATAAGGCTAGGTTGGTTGCTCAAGGTTTCACTCAAGTTGAAGGTCTAGATTTTGATGAAACTTTTGCTCCTATTGCTAGATTATAAGCCATAAAAAGTTTGTTAGCTTCTGTCGCATCTAAAGGTTTTAAGCTATATCAAATGGATGTTAAAAGTGCTTTTCTCAATGGCTATATAGATGAGGAGGTTTATGTCAAACAAACACCGGGTTTTGAAAATTCAGATTCTCCTAATCATGTTTACAAACTGTCCAAAGCCTTGTACAGTCTCAAACAAGCCCCTAGAGCATGATATGATAGGTTAAAAACGATCTTACTTGAAAAGGAGTTTACCATAGGCAAGGTTGATAAAACTCTTTTTGTGCTTAAGCATGGCAATGACTCAATATTTGTTCAAGTGTATGTGGATGATATTATCTTTGGTTGTGCTTCTCATGATCTTGTGTCCAAGTTTTCAGCTATGATGAGTTCAGAATTTGAGATGAGTATGATGGGAGAACTCACATACTTTTTGGAGCTGCAAATAAAGCAAACCAAGGAGGGTACCTTTATGCATCAAATGAAGTATACAAAAGACCTCCTAAGGCGCTTCAACATGGACAAAAGCAAGCCTCTTCGGACACTAATGGGAACGGCAACAACAATTGAACTTGATGAAGATGGTGAACCCGTAGATCAAAAAGAATATAGAAGCATGATCAGATCACTTTTGTACCTCACGACATCAAGACCGGACATACAATTCAGCGTATGTCTTTGTGCACGGTTTCAAGCCTCCCAACGTGCTTAACATCGTCAAGCCGTCAAAAGGATTCTCAGGTGCTTACATGGAACTCAAGGATTTGGCTTATTTCTTCCTTCTTCCTCAACTATTATTTCAAACGATTTTTCCGATGCTGATTTTGGAGGTTGTAGGATTGATAGGAAAAGTACTTCTGGTGCTTGTCATTTTCTTGGTAATTCACTTGTTGCTTGGTCCTCTAGAAAATAAAATTCAGTTGCACAATCCACAGCCGAATCTGAATATGTAGCTGCTGCTAGTGCTTGCTCACAAATTATTTGGAACAACACTTAAGGACTATGGGGTTAATCTAGATAGTGTTCCACTGTTTTGTGATAACACTAGTGCCATTTGCATTGCTAAAAACCATGTGCAACATTCTAGAACTAAGCACATTGACATTAGGTATCACTTCTCCGTGATAATGTTGAAAAAGGACATTGTGCTTCACCATGTAGATACCGAACAACAATTGGCTGACATTTTTACAATACCTTTGAATTTCACTCGTTTTTGTGTCATTCGTAGTGAAATAGGGGTTATGCATCCTCATAGCTTGCATTGAGGGGTTGTTTCGAAACTTGGGAAGTCTATGTGTGATTCTGAAATCAAAATAATATGAGCATAGTATTTCATACATATATGACTCTGTGATTCCTTTTACATGCTGAAAGTTCTTACTACATTACTCGTGTTATACATTTTGTAGTTTTTTCCATGTCTAGTAATTGGAATAATTACTTACATTAAATCTGGTCATGGTCGAACTTTCTTGCTATTTTGAACTTGTTGCATGCTCACAAGTGCTTCTAATAATGAAAAATTAATCAATCAACTATTCACATGTTGAGCTTTTATGATCAAATAAAAATGAGAAAAGATCAAGAGAATATGCATGCATCGCACATCTTCTTTTGAGATGGCTTATCATTGCACTTAGATATGAAATTGGAAGAAGTTGTGTATGACTAAAACCATGTCCTTAAGCTTCTGATTGTCAAATGACATAGGCTTGGTTTGTTGGTTAGAATAAGGCAGATGCGCAAATAATCTCTTGCAAATATCATATGATCTGAATTTATACTTTGAAAAATAATAAAATGCAGCAACAAGTGTCATGCCTTCAGGTTTTGAAATAGTTAAGTTTGCGAGATCATGACTTGCTAAAATTGAAAATTACACTTGATCTCTAGCATGGCTTACACTACTTTATGTATCTCATTGATGTGATAGTGTAAGTTACTTCATAGTATAACTTGGATGAGCTTTGTTTTATATGTATATGTTAATATGCTCATAACTATTAAAATTATCTTTTGAACCTTGCTGAATACATTGTCAAAGGGGGAGATATAATATGGTGAATTATGCAAGGGGGAGAAATATGTATAGGGGGAGAAATTTATTTCTATCTCATTTGATTTTCAAAACAGGGAAAATTGTTCTCAAAACTTTTCATGCCAATGTTCGGATTTTAAATGGTGTTGCCAATGCATTCATCAAGGGGGAGATTGTGAGACCTATGTGTGCTGAATACATTGGCTTTGACAATAAAAGTTTTGAATGCTGCCATAACATCTTTTTGGCATGGTCCGACTCTAGCTACGAGCTTCTACAAGGTCCGACAATAGGTCTGACTTTCTTTGTCTAGATCCGACATGTTTTTGGGTAGCTCCGGTGAGCTTTGTCTTTAGCTCCGGCATGTCTTTGATAGCTCCGACATGTCTTTGTTAAGCTCCGATATGTTTTGCTAGGTCCGACTTATGTTGGTTAGCTCCGACATGTTTTTTTCTAGCTCCGACTTTTGGGATGACTAGTTCCGACTAGTTTTGGTTAGCTCCGGTGCTAGGCTCCGGCGCTAGGTTGCACTAGCTTTTGTAAGCGCCGGCGCTAGGTTGTACTAGCTTTAGTAAGCTCCAGCACAAGCTCTTGTTAGCTTTGGCAAGGTTCGGAGCTTGATCGTAATGTACCAAATTTTCATGTGAAATGTTTCGAACATGCTTTACACTTATGGAAAGGTTGCTTAGTATTCTTTTACTAAGTTTTTGGTATATTTTGGTGGTTAAGGCTTATATCATTTTGCTGTTCTTTGCAACATGCTTATGTGAGGTGCTCACGTAAGGTGTTGTAGTTTCGGAACTAACTTGAGTCAAGTCGCGGACTTAGGCTCATACGGATTGGTTGTTTGTTCATCTGTAGGTGTTGCTTGAGTTCAAGACATGGCTGGTGATGGGATCCATTGAACTAGTCTTAGGGAGAAGATGAGATTCAACAACCATGTTCGGGAGGAATTGTGGTTGAGTTGATCAGGAGGTTGCGCAACATGTTCGAATCAAGAACAATGCATATGAAGGTATCGTGGACGTCATTGGAAGATGTTTGCACGTGTGCAAGGAGTGCATGGACGTGGCTACATGGTTCCGGGGTGTGATGAAGATATGTGGGCGTAAAGAATTGGTCAGAAAGGTCCAACCGACTAGGTTATGGACTCAGGCTGTGGCTAGGTCGGGTTTGACTCAAATATGGAATGTTTTGAGTTGGTTATGATAGGATTTCGTGTGGGTCCCGAATTTGAGTTGTTTTAGGAATGTTGGATACGTTCCTAAGGTGTTTGGAAGTATTAAGATTGCTTCTATCTGCGAATAGAAGAGTCCTAAGCAGTTATGGAAAGTTTCGATTCGTGATTTGATTAGGATTAGAGTCCTAGTTGAGATTGGGTTGGCTTTCGAGCTGGTTATATAAGAATGTGAGGACAAAGATCATGCTGCACGACATTGCGGCTGTTCCTCTTGTGTTGTATTTAATAAAATTCGTGGTTTGAAGGAACTTTTGTGCCTTGTTCGTCCGACTTGTTCCAGACAAGTTTTACTCGTCGAGTTTCCTGACAGCACTACCTTTCATTGGTGGTTTTATCATAACTCGAGTTTTACACATCCAATTGATGTGATTCTTTTTGTTTTGTCTTCACAATTTGATTATCTATCATTTGTCAAAATTTTACGTTCATTGGATTTGTGGTTTCTGATCTACATGAGTTTCTTTCCAGCGTTCCATAACTATTTTTCTCGGGTAGGACATATTGACCTTTGTTCGATTGTTCAATCATAACTTGAGATTCTCTTGACGGATTTGAGTGGTTCCTCTTGTGTTTTCTTCATGACTTGATTCTATATGATATATATCAATTTTGTCATTGTGAAACACTTTTAGATTAGTTTCACACATGATTTCTCTAACAGATCGTCTTTCTGTCGAAGGGGTTTGGATTTAATTGTTTCCGCTGTGTAAGGTTTTTAAATCTATCATTCACCCCGGCCCTCTGGTAGCTTTTCACGTGCCCTTTGATCCTACAGACTAAACCGAGCTCGGATCCTTGACTCCTTCCAATCTTGCCTATTTTGGCATTGGGGGCTCGTGTGGCTCCGTTCCTCCTCCTCATCAGCCCGAAGATGGAGATAAAGACAATGAGAGGACAGACAGCGAGGCTTGAAGACTTTAGGTCCCTCCTCTCTTTTTTTTTTGTTGTCTTGATGCGAAAGGGGGAGAGATTGAGGGGGAGTCTTAGGTTTTATCTGTAGGATGCGAGGAGAGCTTCTTTTTATGCTTTTTCTCTATTTTGTGGTTTGTAAAACGTTTAATATGATCTTATGATACTTATGGTCCTATGATGCAATGATTTGAACTGCTTATGAAGAAATTGATGAAATCTGTGTTTTTGCTATAAAATTGACATATATGCTTGTTGTTGGTGTGTTAATGTCACACTGCAAGGATTCTGGTTTATCGCAACAAAAAAAATTCGTCGCAATAGGTTGTTTTTCATCGCAATAGGTCGCTGTTGCAACGAAAAAGAGCGTGGCGATAGTTTTTACGAATCATCATAATAATTCCCGCAGCGATAGGTTATTTGCGACGCCTTGGCATCCGTGGCGATAGATATGGTATTGCAACGATTCTACATCGGTGGCAAATAGGACGCTATTGCAACGTTTTCATGTATTGCGACAATTTAACGTATCGCAACGAATTGTACAGTATTGCAACGGGTTAACCATCGTGGCAAATAGTACGGTATTGCAACGATTTCATATTCGCGGCAAATAGTATGTTGTTACAACGATTTAGCATATTGCGACGATTTAACGTATTGCAACAAACAACATGGTATTGCAACGATTTCAGATTCGTGGTAATTGTATGTGGCTGCAAAGATTTCACAGGCGTGGCAATAGTATGGTATTGTAACGATTTCACATTCGTGGCAAATAGTATGTTATTACAATGGTTTAGTGTATTGTGATGATTTAACGTAATGCAACGAATACCATTGTATTGCAACGATTTCGCAGGCGTGGCAATAGTACGGTATTGTAACGATTTCACATTCATGACAAATAGTATGGTATTGCAACGGTTTACTGTATTGCGACGATTTAACATATTGCAACAAATAGCATTGTATTGCAATGATTTCACGTTCGTGGTAATAGTATGTGATTGCAACGATTTCGTGTTCGTGGCAAATACAGTATTGCAACGATTTTCACAGTCGTGGAAAATAGTAACATATTGCAACGAGTTATGGTGTAGCGACGATTTACCATATTGCAATGAATATCACGTTATTGCAACAATTTCACATTCGTGGCAAATAGTATGGTACTGCAACGATGTCACAGCCATGGCAAATAGTATCATACTGCGACGAGCCAACAAACGTGGCGAATAGTACTGTATTGCAACGATTTTAGATCCGTGGGAACTAGTCTGGTACTGCAACGATTTTGTATCCGTGGCCAATAGTTGGGTATTGCAACGAGTCCACAAACGTGGCGAATAGTACCATATTGCAACGATTTTAGATCTGTTGGAACTAGTATGGTACCGCAAAGATTTCGCATTCGTGGCGAATAGTTTGGTATTGCAACGATTTCTTATCTGTGGCAATACTATTTTAATGCAACGTTTTTTGAGTCGTTGTCAAATGTTTATACTGTAATGTTTTGTCATCCTATTGCCACATTTTATCATCCGTATTGGCAATAGATTCCTATTGCAACAATTTATCATTCGTGACAAGAAGTTCGTAATGCCACGTTTTATAATTAGCGGCAGTAGAACCCGAATGCTCCATGTTTGAAAATTAGTGGCAACAGAATCATGAGTTTAACAATAAACATCCATCAATTGATATTACAACACGCATAACAACACTCAAGGATTACTTAAGCGACGTGTTTGCATGCTAAGAGTTTTCCTAAGCTGACCGGGACTAATTGTTGGAGCAGGTGGCTTTTGCGTTCCTAATTTGTTGGACCTTCTGTGGAGTGGTCGCCATCATTTTGTGCATTTCAGCCATCATTGAGGCGCGCATGTCCTGCATTTCCTTAGCTGTCTATTCAAGATCAGCTGCTATCTGACCTTGTAAGTTCTGGACTTGAACGATTAAATTTACATTCTTTCGGTTTATGCAGTACATTTGGGTGGTTAAGCTATCATTTCTTCCTTCCAACTCATGCACTGTTTCATTGAGGCCTGCATTTCTATCTTCTAAGTTTCGAACTTCGGCGTTGAGGTGTTCATACATCTGGATACACATACATTCATGTTAGGGACCAGTTGGGTTAGCCATATAACCACGCCCCCGAACCTATGATCCTGCACAACCGATTGAGGATCTATAACAATGCTGGAAGAAGTGGTTTCTCTCCTCATTTGGAATTGGGCCTCCCTGCTCAGCTTCCATGTCTTCCACTTGGGCACGTGCCTAGATCTATATACGAAAACAAAAGTCACATGTAATTTGCAAATATTTATTTAATTGTGGATTGTTGGAAGTGTTACTCACATGTACAGCTTCTGCCAGCTTGTTTGTCCAGTTACCGTTCTCCAACAAATGGCTTGCCTCCCACAGTTGTATGTCATCGGGTTCTTCTCCGGTCTCTGGGTCTCGCTACATAAAATACAAGTAAACTTCAACATGTCGGTATACATATTGTTTGTAGCGCAAAGTAAAAGCGTGATTTATTTTTCATACCTTCTCGTAACTAAGTTGGGCATAGGATTTGGAGCCAAGCAAGTGACACGCCTTTTGTCTTCTTCGATTTTGAGAATTGGTCCTGCTTATTAACTGCAATAATTTTAAGAATTAATTCCACAAATTAAAGTAAGTGAAATATTTATTGTATGATGCGAAGCTATTAAAAAGTTAGCTGACCTTGAATCGCTGAGACCCAAAATATTCTGTTAGGTACAACCACTCGGGCGTCGTTACGTCAGTAGGCTGGTTTCGTATATGTTCTTCATCGGTAGAATAACTCTTATAGGTGGCATGCAAAGTCGAGCACCACCCCCTTGTAGCGCTCACCAGCAATTTTCAAAAATTTTCTTGTGCTCTCCGGTGTGTCCTCCATGTCCCAGAAATCTTGTACATTGTATAACAAGTCGCTGTAAACGTACAGGATGGAGACTGCAAGAAAAAATACTTGTGTGGGGGTGTGACTACACTAACCAGAATGTCTCATACTATATCTCTCTTGTTACTATGGCCAACCTCTGCCCACTTCCTTGCACCGGTGCGGGATGCATGTCTTCTTATAAACATAACCACATCATTGACAAAGTGTCGCTGATTAATACCAACCGCAGCACCCAACCTAGCGGAGAACTGAATTGGTAGCTTCACATGTTGCGTTCTACTAACTTGGGATGCATAGCATATTCTGGCAACCTTAAGTCCTTTAGCCACACTTCTTCCTAGCTTCCTTCCTTCTGTTACATTGATTCAAATGATAAATAATTAAAGCAAATTACCGCATGAATAAGTTTAGTATCATGTACAAATAGTGTGAAAAGAAGAAAAGTCTGATCTTCATACCATCTTCAGGACAAGTGCGGCAAATACGAGCGTCGGAGGACCGCGTCGTGCCTGCACCATTTTTTTCTGTAGTACTCCTCCTGGTTTATATTAATTGTTGCCCACAAATGAATTAAAACTGAACTACTACAGTAGTTAGGACTGTCCTAACGACACCTATTTTGATGGGGGGGGGGTTTACATTATTGACTTCTTTGTTGCTGTTCATACCCTAAAATGAGCCAGCAGGTACACATGTCAGTGGCGGTACGCACTCATAGTACTGCAGATGATTTTCAGTCCATGAGCGAAGCAGGCAAGACCGTGAGGGGGCATGCAGCTAGCAACGCTAGACTAGACAAAGATAGGATTCGCCGGTTCGGTCTGACTGACATCAGCCGGAGCGCATCTCGAAGAGAATTATTAGTAGCAGGGCAAGTAATGAACGCCGATGGTAGCAGGTGGCGAATACAAGACAGATAAGGCAGGCAGCTTGCGGGATTGAAATCCTCCGCAGTACTGCACCTGCATTAGCTGCCACTGACATGTGGGCCCATGAGACATTGGGTCTACTTGTCAGTGGTGGCTACTGCAGGTGCAGTACTGCATAGTGCCAGCTTGCGACACTCAGCAAAGCGAGGGTTCAGTCTCGCCAAAACTCTCAAAGAGGATTGGTGGCAGGGCGAGTAATGGCCAAGGATTTGCGGGCGGCGGGGTAATCATGGCACGTGAAAGATGGGACGTGGCGATGGGAGAGGGAGACGCGTCGAGGAGGACACTGAAGTGACCAGCAGTAGGGCGTGGGTGTGGACGCCGGTGCCGGCCGGAGTGGCCGGCGGCGAGAGAGCACAGCGTGGAGGCATAAAAAAATCACGCCATCATCACACAGGCCGATGAACTGTTAACTATAAAGACTAAGTACTAATAAGATAGTAGAATCACAAGGCATGCTAAAACAATTAGTAGAGCCTAGGAAAGAATGAAAATGACCATGGTACACCCATCATCAATATATCTAAAGGACAGAATGTAGTCTCTCAAAATGCTTCAAATTCAATGCCAAAGGAGTAGAGTACAACACTAACAGGCTCTGCCAAAACAAATGGCACGGTAGAGAGGCAGGTAGTAATGTGATGTGATATGGGTAGTTGGAAGCTACTACCGAGGATAGAGTTGGAGTGGGACATTTTTTAAGCTCCAAAAGTAAAATTACGCTGGGGCGGAAGGAGTATTTCTGTTTGTATATCTATACCCGTTGTTGGTTCATGCATCGTAGTAGTACCAGGGAGTGAAGAACCTCGGGGTTCATGAACATCATGTGCTGCATTATTCTTTGCGTACCATGCAAATGATTTAATGTTATCTAAATTTGTTTAATTTTGATAGTAAACAGATTTATAGTTATACCAGGTGCTTGTTGGCCACCATGAATGCTTGTAGACGACATCACGGCTTGATGTCTTGTTCCTAATGTAAAGAGCATTGTAAGTAGTCATTCCAAATAATAGTGATAACGTCATATTACATGACCGACGTAGATTTTGGATCGGACGGTGTGCTTTCTATAAACTGCAGTATTTGTTACTAACGGAGAAATTAGAAAAGAAAGAATAGAAAAAAAACGTATGATCCGAGAAAGCGACAATAAAGAAAAAAGTGAAAACCATGGGAACTAAAAATCTTATGAATACAAATTTGTAAAACAGGAATGAGAGTACAACATTTGGAGTGGTTGATCAGATAACCCGTGCGTCATTTACTTCTAAATCCAGAAATTACATACTAGTACCTCTGGTTTTTAGTATTTGTCGTTCCCGGCCAGGAATTCAACTAAAAATACACACTACTGTAATAAGTTGTCGGAGCAACATTTATCTAGGGACAGATGTAGTGTGTGTGTATATATATATAAATATATATATATAAATTCGGGAAACAAAAGACCACATTTCTTCTTTGTTAAGTTATTTAATCTTCATATATCTGGATGGATCGTGTATAACTTAACTAGGCCAAAACGTCATGGGTCGTGTACAACCAAGCCAATATAGCTCTATAAAAAGATGGCATGGATCGTGTTGTTTACCAGAACAAAACTGGAGTCCGGGATGCTATGTTGCAGGGAGGTGTCAGCGACGAAGAGGTTCGGTAGAGCCCGTCAAACTTGCTCGCCCGGCGTTGTACCCAGGAGTCAACACCACCAAGAGCTTCGATGCGTCACTGCGAGATCCATGGGGAAAAATTGTAAAAACCGTGGGAATGAAAACACGGGAATTCCTTAGGAATACATGTATGGCACACAGGACAGAGAGACAACACATTTTGGAGTACTACGAGATCACCAGAAGGGCGGGGCAGCGGTGTGTCAGGAACGGAGGCCAGTGTTTCCATTTATACTCATCGTGGCTGAAATTGGGTTACAATAATAGGCGGGACTGAAATTGGAGGCGCAGGTAGTGAAAATTGAATTGTCAAAATCTCAAATGTGGCGCGCCATGTAGAACGAAAAAAATTTCGCGAGAGTGGAGAATTTGACGCAAGCCGTGCCCTTGTGCACGCATCCAATCGTGATTAATTACATCTCATTGCGCGTTGATTCCTGCACGTGGCTGGTGCGTGTAGCTAGAGGGGTAGACTTCATCTTAGGACAACTTGCTCGCTTCTTAATTCATCTTTGTTGCCATTCATGGAGATCAAAATCTAAAAGCAGTCATCTGCTAGCTAGTGGGACATTCCAAAAAAAAATACGAAAAAAATATGATCGCCAAATGTATACGTATGTGCTAATGCAAACGATATGCAAATACAGCCAAGTGCACGAAACGATGGAAAACAATCAGCATTTTGTAACATTAATAACAATGAAACGATAACATGTAGTATATACTACTACATACTAAAAATACATTTTCCCATGCGCCGACTACAAATAAAAAAATTGAGTGAAAGAACAAAAAAGAGGAGAAACGCAGCCTCAACCACGATCTCAAAGGAGTTTCAACCAAGAGTCGTTGATTGTCGCAACACAACAAATTCTTGGCTAGACATTGAACAACAGTTATCTCGCCCCTTTTTTAGAAAGGAGATGTTTTTCGGTACTGCATAGGATGCATTATTGTTCATGAATAGAAAAGACATTTATCATTAAAATAGAAACAACACATATTACAAACAAGAACTACGAAAGCACATAGAAGACAAGAAAAAGAAAAACTACAAATACTACTCTACTCAGAGTCGTCGGAGATCTCCTCCACCTCTGCCTCCGCAGCTGCTGCAGCCGCCGCCTCCTCCGCCGTTGCCGCCGCTGCTGCGACCTCCTTCGCCAATTGAGTCCGAAGCGTTCGGGCGACGGTCCGCAGAAGATGCTGGCGGCCCTCCACCCCAGCCACCTCCCCGATCGTCTAATATAGGACGTTGAGACGACCGGCAACAAAACCTAACCCGAAGCAGTAGTGGCCGGCGGTGTCCATGCTGGTGCAGACAGGAAGTTTCCCAAGACCTAGAAGCTCACACGAGTGAGATGTATCGGAAATACATCCCGCGCCAATATGTCGAGCTTTTTTGCTCACCCGGCGGTGGCGGAAAGGTGTTCGGTGGCCTCCTTCAGACGCCAATTGAGTTCATCGAAGTGGTGTTCCACGAGGCGGACAGTCTCCTGAACCCAAACGGGATGAGGAGGTGCAGGCCTCGCGGGCGCAAAAGGGGACGGGGTAGGTGTGGGTGCTGCCTCCAGTTCCACCGGCATTGGCTGCAACGGAAACGGATAAGAAGGAGGTTCAGAGGACGTCGACGGCCTGGAGCTCTTCGGTGCGGGGCTACCCATTTGTGCGGCGACGGAGTTGCGGAGAAAGAGCGAGAGGTGGTCGGCGATGGTGCGGCGGTGAAGGAAGAGAAGTTTGGAGGCTACGATCGATAGAGATGGAGTGGTGCGGCGGAGACGCAATAGGACGGTTGTGCCTTTATAGTGGGTCCTCGTCCCGTGCGAGTGGAGATGATCAGACGCTTCGAAAACCGCGCTTTCGAATTAATCCAAACTGCGGTTGGCTTCCATCTCCGCTTCACGGACAGTTTTTTAATTTGACATGCAAAGGGTCCAGGGTATGCAGTGGTCCACCTGGCATACTTTGTTGGTCCGTCCGGCGGTGTTTCAGTTTTTCAGTTCCAGTTTTTAATTTTGACACGCAAAGGGCCCACCGGCCCTAGGTATATGCAATGTTCCAGTTTTTTCAGTTTGTCACGGAAAATACCTCGATCATGTTTCATGATGTTACGCGTTTTCTCTTATTTTTTTTGAAAGATCATCCTATATATATATATATATATATATATATATATATATATATATATATATATATATATATATATATATATTTGAAAGATCATCAGAAAACACAAGAAAAAAATACAAGACGATGAACACACCACACATTCATGCATTCATTAACACACACACACACACACACACACACACACACACACACATATATATATATATATATATATATATATATATATATATATATATATATATATATCACAAACCCTCATTCATATTTTCTGTTTGACATGCAAAAGACCTCGATCATGCATGTTTGATGACGTAAGTGTTTTCTAATTTTGTTGAAAGATCGTCATATTTGAGACTCGTTGATCATGTTTGGGGTGTAGCAACCGTGCATGGACAAGTAACATATGCACTTGAAAACCTCGCGACGATCATGTTTGATGACAACATTATTATGTGTTTTCTCTGTTTTTTGTTGAAACATCGTCACATATAGTTTGAGGCTCATTGATCATGTTGGGCGTGAAAACTAACATGTTATATATATATATATATATATATATATATATATATATATATATATTGTTTGGCCCGTTGATCAATCATCCTATGTTTGGGGCATAGGGTAGCATGCATGGACAACTATAATTAACATGCATGTGAGAGAGAGGCCGATGATCATATGTACTACCCCTCGTCTCCATGAACTTGTCGCTTTGTCGTAGTTCATTTTTTAACTACAAAAGCCGCATCAGAAGAGCTTGTTTATTGGCTCATGTACAAGGAAAATTATTTGTACCTAGTACAAAAAGTATAAGTTGGTCGGCGTTGCCGTTTGTACGCCAAGGATGCGGCCAGGTAGTTGCTCTTGCAGGAGTATGGTAATTACGTGAGAGTTTGGTCGAGTCATGTGGTTAGTCCACGATGCACCCTAAACCAGGTGTTGAGGCCGTGTATTTGTCATTTGTGCGTACACTCTAGTGACATGTGACAAAGTGCCCAGTCATCAATTGTGTTTGGTTTGACGTCGAAGTTCGATTTGAGATAGATCATCCATTTCTTTATGTCTTGGATCATCCAAATTAACGTTTGGTTGGATGGACTGTACGATCCAATTTTTTGTTGGTAGGTTGGATGAAACTTGATTGGGATTATTGAATCATCAAAGTTGATAATTTCATAATATTATTTGTGCGTATGATGATGGATCGTGCACGCCGAGCGCCAAGTTCTTCGGATCGCTGAGCAAAGTTCGGACATGAAGTTCGTGTGTGCCCGTGCGCCCTGCAAGATTCGGTGCGCTCGCGTACGTGGCAATCATCAGGGCAGGGTGGTACCGTCGCGGGAACTGCGTAGTGCGCCCTTGGCTATAAGATTTTGAGCGTGAACATACATGGAAACCATTTGGGGATGCAACTTCGGTGCTCCCGTTTGTGCTTCCATGCGTACTCCGCGCTTATGTGTCATCATCTAATTGGTTGAAGTTAAATCAGGCATTATGTTAGGTAAATGAAAAGCCAATAAAATCATGACACTTAAGTAGGAGCATGCATGG
Source organism: Tuctoria greenei (assembly GCA_036927565.1). Lineage (NCBI taxonomy): Eukaryota > Viridiplantae > Streptophyta > Magnoliopsida > Poales > Poaceae > Tuctoria > Tuctoria greenei. The sequence continues at coordinate 57,185,466 of JAYESD010000012.1, forward strand.
AAGCACTGAATGGGAGTATATAAGCCTTGTCCTCTTGTTCGGATGCAACTTTGGTGCCCCCGTCGTGCGTCCCCGGTGGTGGTTGGAAGACCCTGCAGGTATGTTCTGATTCCTGTCCTCTAACTAAATCCAGGTTTCCGATGACATGCGGTTCACCACCAGAAAAATACCAGCAAAGCCTCGGTGATGAGAGCGGCATGCAAATTTCTTGATGACAAACTGGCTGCAAGCCGTGTCCCTCCCGTTCTGTCCTCCCACGTGTCACCCCGCTGATGTGTCAAAATGTTATTGGTCCCTTTATTAATGCTTAGTTTAACTACCATACCTTCACAACAAATAATATGATGACACGTCAGCGAGAGTGTCATGAAAAAACTAGAGATGGATGCGTCAGCAGGCCGCAGTCAGTTTTTCATCAAAAAACTTGCATGCCGCTCAACAATTTTGGTTTGCCTGGTGGTGAACCGCCTGCGTCATCAGAAACCTAGAGATGGAGTAAGAGGTTTGGAATCAAAGCATACCTGTAAGGCTCTTCCCAACAACCATCGGGGACGAACGACGTACGGGGGGTTAAGGTACACCGGCACACGCATACCGTACGTGTACCCGGCCAGCCGTGTAGTTTCCATCGAACCTCGGGCAGAAGAAAGCGGCATGCAAGTTTTATTCTGTATGGGGAATGTTTGTTGTGTATTCACCAGGGAACACCAGATACACTTTATATAGGCTAGCTAGTGTAGTGTGAAACCAAAACAAAACCCTTTCGCACTACACAGATTCAAAAGCTAGAGTTAATGACTAAACGTAGGCCAACGCAGTCAAACAATAACGTTAGACCAACGCAGTCAACAATAATTGTTACATGTGTGCGTGCTTATCCTTTCTACAGTGTGGTGGAACGAAATCCTCTGTAGTAACCGCAGTGCAGTTACTGCAGCTGACTGGTGAGGCCAGAGGCTGTGGGGCTGTAACACCCTCATTTTCATGCATCATGTCGTGCATACACTCATATACATGTTTAACATTAACCCACAAAAAGAGGAATGAGTTTAAAATTGATTTGGAGCATTTAAAATTGATTTGGAACAAAACCGCACTTAAAATGCAGGAAAGTGCGTACTAGTCCGATTTTACTGAGGACTAGTCTGATTTCTCTCTGACTAAAAACGGACTTGTTCGTTTTTCCTGCGGACTAGTCTGATTTTGCCTCTGAAAACCTTTGGACTTGTCCGATTTTGTGCGGACTAGTCCGATATTACAAGAATCCTTGAAAAATTGCTAAGTCCTTGGCCTTTTCCGGACTAGTCTGGTGTTCCAACAGACTTGTCCAATTTCCCTCTCTGTTTAAAGTCGGACTTGTCCGATTTTTGGCCAGACTTGTCTGATTTTCTCTCTGGACAACTTCGGACTAGTCCAGTCCTTTTTGGACTTGTCCGATATTTCGTGACTCCGAGTTGATCTTTTGTTTTACGACTTGTTTCTTGGGTTTCATGTTAAGTGGGCCTAGAGACGTCATGCCTAACTCTTTTAGAGCCCATGTGGTACTCCAAACCGGCCTCTACTCATCCCAAACTCGAAATCCATCTAACCCTAGACTACACCTCTATATAAACATCCCCACCCCTTTGCTTGACATCTATTTGCCACTTTTCCACCCCACCCAAACCCTATTTCGTGGAGAGCCACCACAAAGGAGGAAGGAGAAGATCCCAAGCAAGAAGAAGAAGAGGAGGAAACGAAAGAGGATCAAGATCTCCACCAAGTCTCGTTCTCCATCACCAATTCATCCCCAAGTTCATCCCCAACCCTAGATCATCAAGATCCAAGTGCTACCTCCAAGTTTCTTGATTCATTGGAGTTCTAAACACCTGGTATACCTTCTATTCTCTTTTCCTTACGTGAATTCAACACCTAATATCCAAATTAACGTCGATCTAGAAAACCCTAATCTGCTGATCTCGCAAAGTGCGGACTTGTCTGGTCCCTGGAAGACTAGTCCGATTTCCCTAGATAAATTGTGTTGAATTAATTCCAAAAACTGAACTAATCAACTCCAAACCTATATAAACTTGTTAGAAGCTATTAGAACAAGTTATTGATCATTAAAAGCAATCTAGTAACAAGTTCTACCTTGCATTTGCATCGATCATGCATGTCATGTCATATTGAGTAATATTTGTGCACTCTTTGATTGTGTTTCTTGTCTTGTATGTTTATTGTGCGGATTAGACTGTTTTGCGCTAGAGAGTGCCGCGGAGGATCTACAACACCAAGAGTTTGAAGCCTTTGACCCTAATCAACAGCAAGAGCAAGACAAGTGTCCTTGAACATATTGATCCTGTTTTTAAAATAATTTTTTTGTTTGCAAAATTGCATGCTTCAATTTGATGAGAATCATATGATAGGAAGTTGACTAGTTTAATTTGACCCCCTTGTCACCTGGAATATATGGTAGAGAGTCGGGAAGGGCTTTTTACCTTTTGCTTCGCTTAATCAACTCAGATAGGAAACAACTATACCACTCAATTTAATTATGCATGGATGAGATTATGGTTAACATGAACTGGTTAAATATGATATGGCAAAGGGTCATCTAAGCAAGCCTGGTATGTGGATGGGTTGGATGTTATGGTGGTTTTGCTTGCTTTAGATCTAAGGACCGGTTCATACGAGAATAAGCCAGGACTACAGTGCCACCACGAGGCCAAGTATGGGTGCAGCATAGCTGAATAATTAGGGCTTTGCCAGTACTATTTGGACCATTAAGGATGCTCGGGGAAGGGGTAGTCGGATTGGGTTTGTTGATGATTGGTGGGACTACCCTGGGATCCGAATGGCTCAAGAGGGGGCCCTTTTTTGTAGACGTGCTCATGTAGGAGACGTCGCCACCGGTGAAACCTCAGTGAGGTCTAAATAGGCTAGTAATCCCTTTGTAAAGGCTATTTTGTGATCTCTTGGCCACACAACGACGGAAGTGTGAGACGACATAATATAGGTTCTAGTCATCGAAACGTGATGAAATCACGAACACGTGGGTAATGTGGTACAAACTCTGCAGAGTGTGTCTAAAACTATCATGATAGCCGTGCTCCCAGTAAGAGCACCTGGACAACTTCCATGATTAGAGGGAACTTAGTATTGGGATGGTATTCGGGATGGTTATGGTTGGAATTATGGTTATGGTTGGTTATGGATTAATTTCTGGAATTGAATATTGTTATTGGCAAATGGTGAAATCTGGAATTATCGATGAGGATGGTGAATTGTGGACTGGTATTACAATATTACTTATGATTATGATGGGTTTACTTCATATACATATAATATATTGCTTTTCAAATGTTTTAATGTACTTTTCAGCACTTTGCCATTATTATTGTCGTCATTTGAATAAGCCACATGTCATACTTTCCACACTTGATGAGTACGACATGTACTCACTCTTGCAATCCCCCCCCCACCAGTTGCAGGTCGGGATTGTGAGTTTAATGGCGATAATGCAGAGTTCTAGGTCGTGTCTTACGTCAGCTTTGTCTGTCGTGTTGATTGGAGCTGCGCTATCCCTTATGCTTAGTTTGCTTAGTTGCTTAATTAGTTTATTTCCGCTGCATTAGTTGAACTTGTCATAAATATTCATTAGAGCTTGTATTCGAGGATAATGTGGTTTGTTTAATAAAATCTGGTTAATTAATCTTGTCTTGTTGTAATTTTCTGTATACTCTTTTGTGAATGCACTCATGTATGTGTGTTGAACATCCTGGGCACACATATGCGTTAGCCTGGTTCAGTTTTCAGAACCGGGCATCACAATTTGGTATCAGAGCCACAGGTTGACCGTAGGATGCAACCTAGATAGAATGCACACTTTAGAGCACATAGGAGAACTTAGGAATCGGTGTGTTTTTGCTTGGAGTGTTGTTTGCTATATATATTGCTTGCATGTGTGCTTAAAAGAGGATTTTAGGATGCCTTAGCATTGCCATGTCCACCTAGGCTAGTGTAGCTAGCTGTTTAGTTTCATATCCCTTGATGCATATAGTTGGGGACATTTTCTAATTCTTACCTATTGCTTTTCTTCAGATGGTGAGGACTCGCAACCAGAGGGATGGTAATGATGAGGAGGAGAACAACGGAGTGCCTCAGAACAACATTGGACAAGGATCTATACAAGGAGCTATCAATATTGAGCAGCTATTGGCTATGCAAAACCAGCTCATGCAGACCATGATACAAACTATGGGACAACTGCAGGCTGGCAACATCAACAATCAGCCCCACATGCCTCCACCGCCACCCCCGCCTCCTCACAACCGATTGGGAGAGTTTATGAGGACTAGGCCACCAACTTTTGCTCAAGCTGCCGACCCTATGGATGCTAATGATTGGCTCAAGTCTGTGGAGAAGAAACTTTCTATTGTCCAATGCAGTGACCGGGAGAAGGTGCTATTTGCTTCCCATCAACTCGTTGGAGCCGTTGCAGATTGGTGGGATGCTTATTGCAACGCTCAAGAGAATCAAGAGAGGATTACTTGGGCGGAATTCAAGGAGAGTTTCCGTTCTCATTATATGCCTGAGGGAGTTATGATTTTAAAAAGGCAAGAATTTGAGAACTTGAGACAAGGAAGATCAAGCGTGAGTGAATATCTCAACAAATTCACTCAACTCTCATGATATGCACCTGAGGATGTTAGTCGGGACAGCCGGAAACAATACTTGTTCATGAGGGGCTTGAACAACGAAATTCATGTGCAATTGCTCAATTGTGACTATGCAAATTTTCAGAAGCTTGTGGACAAAGCAATTGTGGTTGAGAACAAGGTCCGTGAGATGGAACAGGACAACAAGAGGAAGGCGCCACATCAAGGACAGCAACAAGGAAGTAATGTGCGCCCTTGCTTTTCGCAGCCCAATGCGCCTTACTTCAGCCCATCTACGCCTGCTCAGTGCCCTGGTTATGCACCACGCCCAACTCAGTTTGTGCAGCAGTGCCCTGTTATGCAAGCACCTAGGCCTCCAATGCCTTTTGCACCTCGTGCTTACTTTCCTGCTACCAGTGTTCAAAACCAAGCACGTCCCAATAATTCTGGTGGAGTTAGGAAGAATTATACTTGTGGAGAAGTTGGACACTTTGCGCATCGATGTCCTAAGTCAGGCCTTGGTCAAGGAAGCAATGCGCCGAGGCAAAACCCAAGACCCAATGGAGGACAACCACAAGGGAAACATGGACAGCAGAATTTTGCTCGTGGCAATGTGAACCATGTCTCTACGGAGGATGCTCAACAAGCGGATGACGTGGTCATTGGTATGTTTCTCGCAAACTCCAACACCGTGACTATGTTATTTGATTCTGGAGCATCGCATTCATTCATTGCATCGAAGTATGTTGCCAAGTATAGTTTGCCTATCTCTCATATGAAGTTTACTCTATTGGTTACGTCTCCTGGAGGAGAGATGAGGACAAATATAGTATGTCCAAAAGTAAGCCTTAGAATAAGGGGGGTAGACTTCTCCGCCAACCTCATTGTTCTGGATTCTCAAGAATTGGACATTATACTTGGTATGGACTGGTTGAGGAAGCACAATGGAGTTATTGAGTGTGCCACGAAGACGGTGAAGTTGACCAATGAGAAAGGGATCACCGTATAATTTGAAGGATCTCAAACCACACCAAAGCAATTGGAGTTGACTCATATGGACGGTGCCGCAAATGAGGAGATTTTGGTAGTGTGTGAATTTTTGGATGTTTTTTCGGACGAGTTGACAGGTATGCTACCTGATCGAGACATTGAATTTGTTATTGATTTAACACCTGGAACTGCACCTATAGGTAAGAGGCCATATAGGTTGCCTCCTATGGAATTAGCGGAGTTTAAGAAGCAAATTCAAGAGCAACTAGAGAAAGGTTTTATTTGCCCTAGTTCTTCAACTTGGGGAGCTCCTGTGCTGTTTGTGAACAAGAAGGATGGATCCCAAAGGATGTGTGTGGATTACCGAGCTCTCAACGTGGTAACAATCAAGAACAAGTACACCTTGCCACACATAGAAGATTTGTTTGATAAGATGAAGGGTGCTTGTGTCTTCTCTAAGATTGATTTGAGGTCGGGATATTTTCAAATGAAGATTAGACCATCAGACATACCCAAGACAGCTTTTAGAACACGGTATGGATCTTATGAGTACACCGTGATGTCTTTTGGATTGACAAATGCACCTTCCTAATTCATGTACCTCATGAATAAGGTATTCATGGAGTACTTGGATATGTTCGTCTTGGTGTTTATTGATGACATTATGATCTACTCGAAGGATGAGAAGGAACATGAGGAACACTTGAGGCTCACGCTACAGAAATTGAGTGAGCATCAATTGTATGCCAAGTTCAACAAGTGTCAATTTTGGTTGAAAGAGGTGCCATTTTTTGTTCATATCATCTCTGGAGGAGGAGTATCGGTTGACCCCGGAAAAGTGAGAGACGTGTTGAAATGGGAACCGCCGCAAAATGTAAAGGAAATAAGGAGTTTTCTTGGGATGGCTGGATATTACTGTAGATTCATCAAGGACATTTCCAAGATAGTCAAGCCAATGACAAAGTTGCTAATAAAGGGAAAGGCTCTCCAATGGACTCAAGCTTTGTCAAAACAGTTTTGAGGTGTTGAAGAAGAGGTTGACAACAGCACCAGTTTTGGTACTGCTGGATGTGAACAAGAGTTTTGATATTTATTGCGACGCATCGAGACAAGGACTTGGATGTGTATTGATGAAAGAAGGTCAAGTGGTTGCCTTTGCATCAAGACAATTGAAGAAACATGAGCAGAATTACCCCACGCACGATTTGGAACTCGCAGCCGTGGTACATGCATTGAAGGTTTGGAGACACTACATCCTTGGACATAGGTGTGAAATTTATATGGATCATATAAGTTTGAAGTATATTTTCACACAAACGGATCTGAACTTGAGGCAACGAAGATGGTTGGAGCTCATCAAAGATTATGATTTGGGAATCAACTATCATCCAGGAAAAGCCAATGTAGTGGCCGATGCTTGAGTAGAAAGGGAGTAAGTCATCAACTCACAGTTCGAGAGTTACCATTGGAGTTATGTAAGGAGTTTGAAAGGTTGAACCTCGGATTTGTAAATGAGATGGAGATGATGGAGTTAAACCCATCCTTGGAGCAAGAGATTCGAGAGGCACAAACCACAGATGAAGAGATCAAGGAAATCAAGGAAAGGACCGAGGAAGGGAGAGAATTCAGATTTGATGAAGACGAACATGGTACCCTATGGCTCGGAAAAAGGATCGTTGTGCCTAATGTGAAGCATATACAGGAGACAATATTAAAAGAGGCACATGACTCGCCGTACTCGATTCACCCTGGTTGTACGAAGATGTACAAAGACTTGAAGACTTGCTATTGGTTGGATAGCATGAAAAAGGACATAGCTGAATATGTGGCATTGTGTGATGTGTGTCAACGAGTCAAGGCGGAACATCAAAGGCCAGCTAGATTATTGCAACCATTGAAGATCCCGGAATGGAAGTGGGAAGAAATCGGTATGGACTTCATAGTTGGGTTACCGCTTACTCAGTCCGGGTATGACTCAATTTGGGTAATTGTGGATCGCTTAACCAAGTCAGCTCATTTTTCTTTGTGAAGACCAAATATACAGCTGCACGATTGGCTGAAATATACATGGAGCATATTGTGTGTCGACATGGAGTCCCTATGAAGATAGTCTCGGATAGTGGTTCTCAATTCACATCCAGGTTTTGACAAAAATTGCATGAAGCATTGGGAACGAGGTTGAATTTTAGTTCAGCATATCATCCACAAACGGATGGACAAACCGAGAGGACCAATCAAATTTTGGAGGACATGTTAAGAGCTTGTGCTTTAAAGCATGGGAAGAGTTGGGACAAAAGCTTGCCATACGCAGAATTTTCATACAACAATAGTTACCAGGCAAGCTTGAAAATGTCACCGTATGAAGCGCTTTATTGGAGGAAATGTAGGACACCTTTATTCTGGAATGAGGCAGGAGAAACTCAAGTATTTGGTACGAATGTGTTGCAAGAAGCCGAAAAGCATGTCCAAGTAATTCGTGAAAACTTGGGTGCTACCCAATCAAAGGCAAAAGGCTATGCGGACAATAGGAGAAGGAAAGTAGCCATTGAAATAGGAGATTTTGTTTACCTCAAGGTGCCACCAATAACAGGTCATAAGAGGTTTAACATAAGGGGCAAGCTCGCACCTCGTTATATTGGACCATTCAAGATTTTGGACAAAAGAGGATAAGTAGCATATAAGTTGGAGATGCCAACTCATCTTTCAGATGTTCATGATGTCCCTCATTTTTCCAAAATCAAGAAGTGCTTGAGAGCACCGGAAGAATAAGTGCCAGTGGAAGAATTGGAACTAGAAGAAGATTTGACTTACGCCGAGGAACCCGATCAAAATCTTAGTAACTAAGTAGAGGGTCACAAGGAACAAGGTTATTAGATGGTGTAAAGTTCAATGGAAGCACCACACAGAAAAAGAAGCGACATGGGAATTGGAGGATGATCTCAAGAAGGATTTTCCCTATCTCTTCTCCTCTGCGTCGAATCTCGAGGGCGAGATTCATTTTAAGGGGGGTAGGTTTGTAACACCCTCATTTTCATGCATCATGCCTTGCATACACTCATATACATGATTAACATTAACCCACAACAAGAGGAACAGGTTTAAAATTGATTTGGAGCATTTAAAATTGATTTGGAACAAAACCGCACTTAAAATGCAGGAAAGTGCGGACTAGTCCGATTATACTGTTGCTGCGGACTAGTCCGATTTTGCCTCTAGAAACCTTCGGACTTGTTCGATTTTGTGCGGACTAGTCTGATATTCCAAGAATCCGTAAAAAATTGCTAAGTCCTTGGACTTTTAAGGACTAGTCCGGTGTTCCAGCGGACTTGTCCGATTTCCCTCTCTGTTTAAAGTAAGACTTGTCCGATTTTTGGCCAGACATTTCCGATTTTCTCTCTGTACGACTTCGAACTAGTCCAGTCCTTTTTGGACTTGTCTGATATTTTGTGACTCCGAGTTGATCTTTTGTTTTACGACTTGTTTCTTGGGTTTCACGTTAAGTGGGCCTAGGGACGTCTTGCCTAACTCTTTTAGAGCCCATGTGGGACTCTAAACCGCCCTCTACTCATCCCAAACTCGAAATCCATCTAACCCTAGCCTCCACCTCTATATAAACAACCCCACCCCTTTGCTTGACATCTATTTGCCACTTTTCCACCCCACCCAAACCCTAGTTCGTGGAGAGCCACCACCAATGAGGGAGGAGAAGATCCCAAGCAAGAAGAAGAAGAGGACGAAACGAAAGAGGATCAGGATCTCCACCAAGTTTCGTTCTCCATCACCAATTTATCCCCAAGTTCATCCCCAACCCTAGATCATCAAGATCCAAGTGTTACCTCCAAGTTTCTTGATTCATTGGAGTTCTAAACACCTGGTATACCTTCTATTCTCTTTTCCTTACATGAATTCAACACCTAATCTCCAAATTTACGTCGATCTAGAAAACCCTAATCTGCTGATCTCGCAAAGCGCGGACTTGTCTGGTCCCTGGCGGACTAGTCCGATTTCCCTGGATAAATTGTGTTGAATTAATTCCAAAAACTGACCTAATCAACTCCAAACCAGTATAAACTTGTTAGAAGCTATTAGAACTAGTTTTTGATCATTAAAAGCAATCTAGTAACAAGTTCTACCTTGCATTTGCATCAATCATGCATGTCATGTCATATTGAGTAATAATTGTGCACTCTTTGATTGTGTTTCTTGTCTTGTATGTTTATTGTGAGGATTAGACGGTTTTGCGCTAGAGAGTGCCGCGGAGGATCTAGAGCACTAAGAGTTTGAAGCCTTTGACCCTAATCAACAGCAAGAGCAAGGCAAGTGTCCTTGAAGCATATTGATCCTGTTTTTAAAATAAATGTTTTATTTGCAAAATTGCATGCTTATGTCAATTTGATGAGAATCCTATGATAGAAAGTTGACTACTTTTGTTTGACCACCCTTGTCACCTGGAATATATGATAGAGAGTCGGAAATGGCTTTTTACCTTTTGCTTCGCTTAATCAACTGGGATAGGAAACAACTATATCACTCAATTTAATTATGCATGGATGAGATTATGGTTAACATGAACTGGTTAAATATGATATGGTAATAGGTGATCTAAGCAAGCCTGGTATGTGGATGGGTTGGATGTTATGGTGGTTTTGCTTGCTTTAGATCTAAGGACCGGTTCATGCGAGAATGAGCCAGGACTACAGTGCCACCAAGAGGCCAAGTATGGGTGCGGCGTAGCTAATTAATTAGGGCTTTTCTAGTTCTATTTGGACCATTAAGGATGCTTGGGGAAGGGGTTGTCGGATTGGGTTTGTTGATGATTGGGGGGACTACCCTGGGATCTGAATGGCTCAAGAGGGGGCCCTTGGTTGAAGATGTGCTCAGTAGGAGAAGTCGCCACCGGTGAAACACAGTGAGGTCTAAATAGGCTAGTAATCCCTTTGTAAAGGCTATCTTGTGATCTCTTGGCCACACACCGACGGAAGTGTGAGACGACATAGATGTTCTAGTCATCGAAAGGTGATGAAATCACGAACACGTGGGTAAAGTGGTACAAACTCTGCAGACTGTGTATAAAACTATCATGATAGCCGTGCTCCCAGTTATGTGGACCTGGACAACTTCCATGATTAGAGGGAACATAGTTTTGGGATGGTATTTGGGATGGTTATGGATGGTATTATGGTTATGGTTGGTTATGTATTAATTTCTGGTATTGAATATGGTTATTGGCAAATGGTGAAATCTGGAATTATTGATGAGGATGGTGAATTGTGGACTGGTATTATAATATTACTTATGATTATGATGGGTTTACTTCATATACATATAATATATTGCTTTTCAAATGTTTTAATGTACTTTTCAGCACTTTGCCATTATTATTGTCGTCATTTGAATAAGCCACATGTCATACTTTCCACACTTGCTATGTACGACATGTACTCACTCTTGCAATCCCCCCCAACAGTTGCAGGTCAGGATTGGGAGTTTAATGGCAATAATGCGGAGTTCTAGGCCGTGTCTACCGTCAGTTTTGCCTGTGGTGTTGATTGGAGCTGCGCTATCCCTTATGCTTAGTTTGCTTAGTTGCTTAATTAGTTTATTTCCGCTGCATTAGTTGAACTTGTCATAAATATTCATTAGAGCTTGTATTCGAGGATAATGTGGTTTGTTTAATAAAATTTGTTAATTAATCTTGTCTTGTGGTAATTTTCTGTATACTCATTTGTGAATTCACTCGTGTATATGTGTTGAACATCCTGGGCACACATATGCGTTAGCTTGGTCCAGTTTTCAGAACCGGGCGTCACAAGGGCCCACCTGTCAGCTGGAGTAACTACACTGCAGTTACTGCAGAGGATTCGAGTCCAGTCTGGTGGTGAACCGCGTGCATCATCGAAAGCCTAGATGGAGTTGGAGGACAAGAATCGGAGCATACCTAGCTGGACCAGGATCACCTGACGTCAAGGGCAGACCTACAGGGTATGTTGGGTGGGCTCCGGCATACCCTGGGCCAGCCAAGTCAGAAAATGAATGGATGGATCAATAATCGATTGATTCTGCTGTAGGCATTAGGCGGTGTATGTAGGCACTGTGCAGGCTGATGGGAACACATGGGTTCAATTCCTAATTGATTTGTTTCAATTCAATTCTGCTCCTCTGCCATTTATTTACTATTCAGATTGGATCAGTGCCCCGCATTGCATTCCACGAAAATGATTTGCCTGACAATTCAAAGTAGGAGATCTCATGAAGGATTTAGTTTTGCATACTACGCTATGTGGAATTGCAGAATGCTTTGCCTGACAATTCAAAGTAGGAGATTTCTGGTTGATGCTTTCTAACATGTAATCTTCAATTTGATAATGATTGTGGAAGTGCATCAACAAGATTATTGATTATTTTCTCCTTTAGTAATAGAAAATGATTTGTTCAAAACATTTCGTTATAGTTTTTGCCTCGATATGGAAGGCAGGATATTTTTGGGTCTTGTTTGCTTAAGTTTATCAAATCTAAATTGCATAGTATAAAATTTTTTATATGGCATACCCTTTAATAAAAACCTAGGTCCGCCACTGCTGACGTAGCGACATTTTGCTGCATGCGTGCAGTAAAGGCTGCATCCACCGTTTGTTTTGATCCGACGGTTGTACTTCCCAGCTACCCAACTAAGGGGTCCATTCAAATCGTTTCTTAAACTCTTGCCTGCTTGCTTCAACATGAGAAAGTGTTTACATGCATATAATGATGCATACTTTAAACATTTAAATAAAACAAACTTCTATCACAAATTAACAGGATTAAAAACACATTAAATATCTTATGTGGCATGCCAATGTGTGGATGTCCAACTCAGAGTAAGGATGAAAGTGAAATGGTTTTTTGAATGTGATGGACGAATAATTGACCCATTTGAAAGTTGAAGGACCAAACTTAGTTTTGATTGAAAGCTTGAGGATGAAGTTGAGTATTGCCAGCTTGATGAGCTCAAGCTCGAAAAGTTCTAGTAAGCTCATTTGTAAAGTTACCTGTACGATACTTTAGCCACTAGAGGTGCGAGGAGATCGCCCGCAGCGGGGCCTGTAAAGTGGTCTATAAAGTACTAGTATACAATACTAACAGGTGGCGACGACTAGAAAGAAAAGTGGAGGCAATCAACAGAGAGAAAAGAAAAGAAAGGACGAGAAAAATGTTAGAAAAAGATAGGTAGAACTCCAACGCACCACTGGCCCTATGCCCCTATACGTGGTGTAATCATTACCAATCGAATGTCTGACTACAATAGCACGCGTTGCCTTATAGTATTGTCGTTGCAACGAGCTCAACTTTCCGAGGTGGGACAAATCGTTCACAGCATGTCAAAATCGCTTGCACGAATTCGTTACGGACACCGGTAATAGGAGTAGTGGTAATGATTACACTGCGTATAGGGGCATTGGGCCAGTGTTACGTTGGAGCCAGTGGTATATAGATGGCGCCACGATCAGGGAAGGCGATTGAAGATACGAGAAGGAAGTACGTGTGGCACCATCTGAGAACGGTATGCACTTGCTCTCCGGTGTGTCATTAAAGGAGATGTATTTCGATAAAAGGAGAAATTTTTAATTTGACACGGAAAGGGCCCAGCGTACAACAACAATTTTTTTCGAAAGCCCGCAGGCATTATATTAAGCCGAGTGTAAAACGTTTACAGCAGTAGCCTAGGGATTACATGCGATGGTCGGTAGCTACTAAGATTGCGGCCACCTCCTTACACCCCGCCGCCGACCACAAGGTCAGGTCATCTCGAATAGCCAAAATAATACAATCTAGTATCTATCTATGACTCAGCAATGACTCAGCTGAGTCGAGAACTGGCCAATTAAAATGGAAGTCGGCAGTCTCACGGTTCATAAATCAAAATGCGCGTCATCCTTTTTCTTCTTCCTTTTTTCTATCCATAACCGTGAGACTACTGGAGATCCATCTTCACCGGCACATATGTACGGTCCGGGCGTGCCGGAGTGTGGGTGTCACGAAGCATGAGGCCCAGAATGCACCTGTAGTACTGCAAGAGATTCGGTTCCGGTGCGTACCTTAACCCCCATCGTGCGTCCACGGTGGTGGTTGGAAGACCCCTGCCGGTATGTTCTGCTTCTTGTCCTCCAACTCCATCTAGGTTTCCGATGACGCATGCGGTTCACCACCAGACAAACCAGCAAAGCCTCGGTGATGAGCGACATGCAAATTTCTTGATGACAAACTGACTGCAACTTCCGTACCGTATGGAATGGAATCAGAGCATACCTGTAAGGCTCTTCCCAACAACCACCGGGGACGGACAACAGACGGGGGGTTAAGGTACACCAGCACACCCGTACAGTACGTGAACCCGACCAGCCGTGTATTAGTGGTTTCCTACGAACCTCCGGCAGAAGAATGCGGCATGCAAGTTTCATTCTGTATGGAGAATGTTTGTTGTGTATTCATCAGGGAACACCAGATACACTTTATTTAGGCTAGATAGTGTAGTGTGAAACCAAAACAAACCCAGATACACAAATTCAAAAGCTAGCTTTAATGACTAAACATAGGCCAATGCAGACAAACAATGACGTTAGACCAACGCAGTCAACAATAATTGTTACATGTGTGCGTGCTTATCCTTTCTACAGTCTTGTGGTGAACCGCCTGCATCATCAGAAGCCTAGATGGAGTTGGAGGACAGGAATTGGAGCATACCTGGCTGGACCAGGATCGCCTGACGTTAGGGGCAGACCTAAAGAGTATGTCGGGTGGGCCCCAGCATACCCTAGGCCAGGCAAGTCAGAAAATGAATGGATGGATCAATAATCGATTGATTCTGCTGTAGGCGTTTAGGCGGTGTATGCAGACTGATGGGAACGGACACGGCTTGTATACTCCCATTCAGTACTTCCATGCGTGCTCCTACTTAAGTGTCATGATTTTATTGGCTCCTTCATTTACCTAACATAATGCCTGATTTAACTTCAACCAATTAGATGATGACACATAAGCGTGGAGTACGCATGGAAGCACAAACGGGAGCATGCTTCATCAGAAACCTAGATGTAGTCATCAAGAAATTGGCATGCCGCTCATCATCGAGGCTTTGCTGGTTTGTCTGGTGGTGAACCGCATGCGTCATCGGAAACCTAGATGTAGTTTAGACGACGTGAATCAGAACATACCTGCAGAGGTCTTCCAACCAGGTCGTATGATGGCCGGACACTCTCCAATCCACTTGGATTGAAGTGGAACCACTCCTACCCAAACTAGGAAAAAAATTTATGGATACGGTATGCATATCCAAGGCTGTGCATACCGTTCCACATTTGTGACATGTGTCCACATGAACGGACGCGCGCAGTAGTGGTGATGGGATGTGGAACGGTTCCAATTGAATTCAAAGATGTGCATGCGCTGCGTGCGTTTAAAGCGCCTTGGTGACTGGCGCGCACGTAAAAGCTCGATGCACCCGGTCGCATCAACCGCCTGTACAAATGGCTACGGTTTGAACGAAGGACCAAACCTTCTGCGGCAAACAACAATGTATAATATTTCCTCCGCACCAACTCAACTCTATTTCTGTTTTGGTCGAACTAATTACCTTTGACCAATGATTTATATAAAATTTATTAACTTCAATAACATGTAGTACTAGATTGTATATTATGGAAATATTTTCATGGTGAATCTAAAAGTACAATTCTTATATTGTTAAAACAGATCAAAATTGCATAATTTTTCCCCGTATACGATGGGCCCTTCGCGTGTCAAATTAAAAATTTCTCCTTTTATCAAAAAACAGCTCCTTTAACTTCGCCAAATTTCGGTACATGGGCTCACGCGTACATGGGGATGAACACCAAGCATTCCAGCGCAGTTTTGGCCCAGGAATACAAAGTGACTCAGCGCAGTTTCAGCACACGAATAACAAGCGGCCCAACGCAGTGTTTGGCCTACTCCGATAGCTTCACGTACGCTTTGTCCTGGCTGCCTCCCCGCCGGACCCTTCGATCCACAACAGCCCCCTCTCCCGATTGCATGAAACGCGCCTGGAGGAGCATCCGCCAGCCGCCATGCTCTTGCAGGAGCTTCCGCCGGCCACCACGCTCTTTGAGGAGCATCCACCGTCCACCAGTGTGGAGGAGCATCCGCCGGCCGCCGCACGTGGAGGAGCAATAGCGCTAGGTACAATTGCTCACATAATGTTATTGTAGTTCAATCCTCTTACGGATACGCTGATTGAATTGTAGGAAGCGATGTCAGAAGATAAGACATGGATGGGAAAAGACAGGCGTACGAAGGAGTGGCAGGATGGAATGAAGTCATTTTTAAATTTAGCATTCTAGGGCACTCGTGATGAAGAAACTAAGCCTTGTCCTTGCACGAAATGTCGTAATATTTGCCACGGGAGACGCAAGGAAGTTCATCTTCACTTGCTTCGTAATGGGATGACATTTGATTATACTTGTTGGGTACACCATGGAGAAAAACGAGTTGAGAAAAAATTGTTGAGCAATCAGCAAATAATGAGGAGATAATTTCCGATGATGCTGCTATGGAAAATATGTTGTCCAACAAATAATAGATGGTACTTCAACAGGTGTTGATGATCCAAAAAATGCTATAAACCAGCAGGAGCCAACTGGGTATGCAAAGGCATTCTATGACTTATTAAATTATGCCAAAAAGGAGTTGTATCCAGGTTGTGAGAAGGTGACCCAATTATCCTCATTGTCAGGTTGTACCACATAAAGTGTTTAACTGGTTTGAGCAAAAAAGCGTGTGAGTTCATCCTTGGACTATTCTCATATGTGCTTCCAGAGGGCCATTGCATTCCTAATACACTTGATAAAGTTCAGAAGGTTGTTTGTGACCTCGAGCTGAGCTATGAAAAGATCAATGCATGTGTTAATGACTGTGTGTTATTCCGGAAGGACTATTCTCTGTTGGATCGATGACCAATATGTGGTGAATTAAGATGGAAAAATAGTACTGGTGGGGATGCAAGAGAGGCTATACCTTGTGGAAAAGCCAAGAAGCTTGTAGCACGCAAGATTCTACCATACTTCCCTCTTATTCTCCGTCTTCAAAGGTTTTATATGGTAGAATCAACGGCATCAAACATGCGCTGGCACGAAGAAGAACGTATTTATGATGGAATATTACGCCATCCTACAAATTCGAAAGCATGGAAGCATTTTGATAGCATTCACCCAATTTTCTCATCTGATCCTCGCAACATAAGACTTGGGCTACCATCTGATGGTTTCACTCCTTTTGGAGTAATGAATGGTTCTTACAGTACATGGCCCATGATTCTAATCCGTTACAATCTACCACCTTGGTTGTGTATGAAGCAGCCTTATTGGTTGATGTCAATGATAATTCCTTGGCCAAAGTCACCTGGAAACAACATTGATGTGTATCTGCAGCCTTTGATTGATGAGCTACTGAAATTATGGTCTGATGGTGTTGAAACATACGACAGTACAAAGAAAGAGATATTTCTCATGCGAGCTTCTATATTGTGGACAATAAATGATTTTCCAACATATGCAATGCTATGTGGATGGAGAACAAAAGGTAGTATAGCATGTCCATACTACCATGTAAACACTGACGTCTTGTGGTTGAAATATGGACGAAAGTATTGCTACATGGGTCATCATCGTTTCCTACCTCAGGATCACCGGTGGCGTCGGGACAAAGCTTCTTTCAACAACAAAATAGATAATAGAGAGGCTCCAACATCACTCTCTGGTCACAAAGTACTCCAACAATACGAGACTTTTGATCAAGTGAGTTTTGGAAAGACGAATAATAAGATAAAGCGCTTTGAGGAAGATAGGTGGCATAGTTAGAAGAAGAAAAGTATATTTTTTCAGCTCCCCTATTGGAAGACATTGCTACTAAGGCATAACTTGGATGTCATGCACATTTAGAAAAACATTTGTGATAGCATATTGGGTACATTGCTTAATATGGATGGTAAAACAAAAGATAGTCTACAAGCTCCTTTTGATATGCAGGAAATGGGTATACGGCCAAAGAAACATCCGGTGGGTATGAAAGGGAAGTATGATTGTCCATCGACATCATATACTTTTGAAAAAGATCAGGAGACCACCTTGTGCAAGTTTTTGGCGGATGTGAAGATGCCCGATGGTTATGGCTCAAACATTAGGAGAAGTGTGGACATAACAGCACATAAGGTATCAGGTCTAAAAACACATGACTGCCATATTATATTTCAGAAGCTCCTTCCTATTGCATTACGTGACATATTGCCTGAAAAGGTTGTTGAACCTTTAATTGAGTTTAGCAGATTCTTTTCTGGAATTTGTTCTAAAGAATTGGCAGAGCCAGATTTGGATAAGATGATTGAACAATTTGCTGAAACAATTTGTAAGCTTGAGATATTGCTTCCCCCCGCTTTCTTTGATATCATGGTACATCTTCCAATCCATCTTGGCGAAGAAGCTCGCTTGGGTGGACCTGTTTCTTACAGATGGATGTATCCAATTCAGAGGTACCTTGGTACATTGAAGAGGTATGTACGTAACAGAGCTCACCCGGAGGGTTCTATAGCTGAGGGATATATTATGGAAGAGTGAATGACATTTTGTAGCCAGTTTTTGGATAACATCAACACCAAGCTTAATAGGCTAGAACATCATGAAGCTGCAGCTAGAAATGAACCTTCTCTCGAGTCTAATATATTTACAGAAGTTGATAATTCTAAAAAAGGGTTTAAATGGGGCGAACATACTATGGTGGAACTACATAACATCAGACATTATATTATTTCTAATGTTGAAGAGGCCGCTCCATGGATCAAGTATGTATAACACTCAGAGATGTTCTATACTATATTAATGGATCATGCTTATTCTAGATGGCTAATTTTATTTTGTACCCTTTTCAGTCAGCATTTTAAAGAGCTGAAATAGATTCATTCTCGTGATATTGAAAGACGCCATAGAGATGAGTTTGTTTGTTGGTTTCAGGAACGAGTAAGTACATGCAAGTTTTTACTTTGATGAAATATTGTAGAAATATATGTTCTGAAGTTGGTTTATGGATGACCCCTTTTATACTAATTACTGTGTACAGATTACGACATTACACAAAGAAGGAAAAGTAACCGATTATTTGTATGCATTATCTAGAAGACCTGATCGTCAAGCACATTTTTTTATTCGATCATTCACAAATGGCTTCTTCTTTCGAACAGCAGAGGTGGAAAATGATTTACGGATGCAAAACAGTGGTGTTGTTGTTCGGGATGGTGATCATGAGTGGTATGGAGTAATCAAGAAAATGATTTCTGTTGTTTTCGAAAAAAAATCAAGAGGTTATGTTATTTGAATGTGAATGGTTTGATCGGCCTCGTTCCGGTCAGAGCCAAAGCAGAGGCTACAAAATGGATCGATACGGAATGATAGATGTGGACACTACTATTTCTTAATTTAAGTATGAGCCTTACATTCTAGCCACCCAAGCAGAACAAGTTTTTTACGTTAGAAGTGTGAAGCAACCTAAATGGGCTACATTTGTTAAAACGATGCCAAGAAACTTTTTTGCCATGCCCCCTGGAGACAGTGAAAATAATGTCACTGAGACGATGGAGGCTGATACATTATTTGATGATCGACGACTTACTGATATAAATGAGGATTAGACCACATGGGATAGGAATGACATTGATGGAGCAACCGATGATGCTTCCTCTCTTTCAAATGAAGATGACGACGACGATGATGATACATATATCAATGATGGTATTGTACCTCCAATATTGAGGGAGGACAGCGAAGATGATGATTTTTTTCATATAGGTACTGTGTGAGCTAGCTGTACGTGAACTATGTAATGCAGTTTGTGTTCTGTGGCAATAGATCTTAACGCCACCAACCGGTATTTCATGGCAATGGATCCTAATACAACAATTGTGTTTCGTGGCGATAGATCCTATCGCCACGAATTGTGAATCGTGGCATAAGTTCCTAATGCAACAATTGTGTTTCGTGGCGATAGATGCTAACGCCACGAACTGTTGAATCGTGGCAACAGATCCTAATGCAACGATCGTGTTCCGTGTCGATAGATGCTAATGCCACGAACTAGAAATCGTGGCAACAGATTCTAATGCAATGATCGGGTTTTGTGCGGATAGATGCTGACGCCACGAAATATTGAATCGTAGCAACATATCCTAATGCAACGATCGGGTTCTGTGGCGATAGATGCTAACGCCATGAACTATTGAATCGTAGCAACACATCCTAATGCAATGATCGGGTTTCGTGGCAATAGATGCTAATGCCACAAACTATTGAATCGTAGCAACAGATCCTAATGCAACGATCAGGTTCTGTGGCGATAGATGCTAACGCCACGAACTATTGAATCGTAGTAACAGATCCTAATGCAATGATCGGGTTCCATGGCGATAGATGCTAACATCACGAATTAGTGAATCGTGGCAAGAGATTCTAATGCAACGATCGGGTTCTGTGGCGATAGATGCTAACGACAAGAACTATTGAATCGTAGCAACAGATCCTAATGCAACGATTGGGTTCTGTGGCGATAGATGCTAACCCCATGAACTGGTGAATCATTGCAACAGATTCGTGGCGATAGATCCTAATGCCATGAAGTAGTGAATCATGGCAACAGATTCTAATGCAACGATCGTGTTCCATGGCGATAGATGCTAATGCCACGAACTCGTGAATCATGGCAATAGATTCGTGGTGATAGATTCTAATGCCATGAACTAGTGAATCGTGGCAACAGATCCTGATGCAATGATCGTGTGCCGTGGCGATAGATGCCAATGCCACGAACTCGTGAATCGTGGCAACAGATTCGTGGCGATAGATTCTAATGCCACGAACTAGTGACCCGTGGCAACAGATCCTAATGCAACGATTGTGTTCTGTGGCGATAGATGGTAATGCCACAAACTAGTGGATCGTGACAACATACCAAGCTTACTGCAATGATTTAGTGTTCGTTGCAGTACAATCGTTGCAACAGGGTGGAATCCTTGTAGTCTCAATCATGTCATTATCACATTGATTATTGCTTCTATACTCTTAGTTCTGCATCCCACCATAAAGAGTGCACATATGGATCATGTTTTCATTGCTTAATATGTTTTAAACTCATATATGCACACTTTATGAAAATCTCAACTTTTTATCATATTTTGTGAAATCTCAATTGGTTGTCATCAATCACCAAAAAGGGGGAGATTGAAAGTGCATCTAGGAATCACTTGTGTGTTTTGGATGATTTATGAAATGCAAATGAGGTCCTAACCACTTTGTTGAGATGAGCACAGGCTCTAATGGGAAAATAAGCAAGGTGCCAAAAAGAAGGGAGAATGAAGAGCAATGTGGAAAAGAGCTCAAGGAACAAGTGTAGTAGATCATTGTGTATGGAGTGTGTTAAGGAAACACACCCCAAGAGCTCAAGTACAAATAATCACACACATTGCACAAGTTTATACAGGATCGGACTAGTCCGACTGACACCGGACTAGTCCGATATCTTTCTGCACAAGATCGGACAAGTCCGATATCACCACGGACTAGTCCAATATCTCTTTGACTAGAATCGGACTAGTCCTCCCCAGTGCGGACTAGTCCTCAAAACACTTCAAAAGTTGCACAAAATCGGACAAGTCCGATCACACAACGGACTAGTCCGATATCATTCTGATGTAAATCGGGCAAGTCCGATATTGGCACGGACTAGTCCGAAAACCCTCTGACCTAAATCGGACAAGTCCTCCTAGTGCGGACTTGTCACCCAATTCACTTAGGGTTTCACTGATTCGGACAAGTCCGATGATTATCAGACTAGTCCGAAGATTTCCAGAAGCGAAATCGGACAAGTTCCCTTCTAGCCGGACTAGTCCGATATTTCAGGACACATAGGTTTTACTACACGCAGCACAACAGACTAGTCTGATGTCCACCACGGACTAGTCCGATCTTTCTAAACCCTAACTGTCACTTTTAGAAACGCCATATAAATAGATGTGCACAACCCAACTTTTATAACTCTCGACCCATTGCGTCGTCACACCTCCTCAAGAGCCTCAAAAACACATCTATCCACGAAATCAAAAGCAACAAAGATCAATCCCTTGAGGATACATTTTGGAACATTGGAGAGCAACAAAGATCATCACTCATTGTGCTCTTGGTTTGATTCCCTAACACACTCCTGTGATTTTCATTGTAATCTTTTGAGTGTGTTCTTGGTAGAGTTCTTGTTGTAATCTTAGGGAGCCGTCATCGTGTGAGAAGGCCCATTGAATTTCATTATTTACCCTTTGTGATAAGTGAAGAGGACTGGCCCTCGTGGCAATCCGATGAGGGTAGGGCTGGAGAAGACCCAGTCCTTTTGTGGACTCCTCAACGTGGACGTAGGTTGTCTCTGTGGGAACCGAACCACGGGATAAAATCATTGTGTTGTTTCTTTGCACTCATTGTTCTTACATTTCATGTATACATCTAGCGTTTTGATCAATCATGCTCACTTTACGTTGAAACATTGAGTTTAAGATTAAATTGTGATACACCCTAGTTTATATTTGTTCTACACTTAAATTACAAGTATAATTCCACTGCTTACATCCTAGAATCATGTTAATTGATAAAATTTAATTAACCTAGTCAATACACACTGGACTAGTCCGCACTCGACCGGACTAGTCCGATATCTCGAGATTTGATCTGGTTGTTAAGTGTTGCAGGTTCCGACAAAATTCAAAAAGGCCTATTCACCCCCTCTGGGCCATATTCAATTACACATTGCACATATTCACAATTGTTTTTGGCACGATTCTACTCAGGGGGAGAATTTCTTCTCTTTCTTATTTTATTTCTGTTTTACAAAGGGGGGGAATTGTTTTAAAAACTTTTAATGTGAATAAGCCAATGTTCGAATCTTAAGTGGTGTAGCCAATGCATTCATCAAGGGGGAGATTCTGAGACCTATGTGTGTTGAATACATTGGTTTTGACAATAAAAGTTTTGAATGCTGCCATAACATCTTAGCAAGGTCCGACTCTAGCTCCGAGCTTCTGCAAGTCCGACAATAGGTCCGACATGTTTTTGGGTATCTCCGGTGAGCTTTTTCTCTAGCTCCGGCATTTCTTTGATAGCTCCGGCATATCGTCGTTAAGCTCCGATATGTTTTGATAGGTCCGACTTATGTTGGTTAGCTCCGACATGTTTTTCTAGCTCCGACTTTTGGGTTGACTAGTTCCGACTAGCTTTGGCAAGCTTCGACACAAGGTTGTACTAGCTTTGGTAAGCTCCGGCGCTAGGTTGTACTAGCTTTAGTAAGCTCCGGCTCAAGCTCAGGTTAGCTTTGGCAAGGTCTGGTGCTTGATCGCAATGCTCCTGCTTTTTCTGTGAAATGTTTCGAACTTGTTGTACATTGATGTAAAGATTACTTAGTATTCATTTGCTATGTTTTTGGTGTGTTTTGATGGTTAAGGCTGATATCATTTTGCTATGGTTTGCATCATGCTTATGTGAGGTGCTCACGTAAGATGTTGTAGTTTCGGAACTAATTTGAGTCAAGTCGTGGACTTGGGCTCGTAGGGATTGGTTGTTTATTCATGTTCAGGTGTTGCTTGATTTCAAGACATGGCTGGTGACGGGATCCATTGAACTAGTCTTAGGGAGAAGATGAGGTTCAACAACCAAGTTCGGTAGGAATTGTGGTTGAGTTGATCGGGAGGTCACGTGGTATGTATGAATCAAGAATAATGCATATGAAGGTATCGTGGACGTCGTTGGAAGATGTTTGCATGTATGCAAAGAGTGCATGGACGTGGCTACATGGTTCCGAGGTGTGATGAAGAGATGTGGACGTAAGGAATTGGTCGGAATGGTACCACCGACTAGGTTATGGACTCAGGTTGCGGTTGAGTCGTGTTTGACTCAAATATGGAACGATTTGAGTTGGTTATGATAGGATTTCGTGTGGGTCACAAATTCCAGTTGTTTTAGGAATGTGGGATACATTCCTAACGTGTTTGGAAGTCTTAAGATTGCTTCTATCTGTGTATAGAAGAGTCCTAAGCAGTTATGAAAAGTTTTGATTCGTGATTTGAGTAGGATTAGAGTCCTAGTTGAGATTGGGTTGGCCTAAGGGATGGTTATATAAGCAAGGAAGGCCAGAGCTCGTGGTGCACGACTTTGGGGCTGTTCCTCCTGTGGTTTGAGCAATAAAATTCGTAGTTTGAAGGAACATTTGTGGCTTGTTCGTCCGACTTGTTCCTTACAAGTTTTACTCGTCGAATTTCTGCACAGCACTACCCTTCGTCGGTGGTTTTATCATAACATGAGTTTTACAGATCCAATTGACAAGATTCCTTTTGGGTTCTCTCCAGAACTTTATTATCTATCATCTGTAAAAATTTCACGGTCATTGGATTTGTGGTTTCTGATCTACACGAGTTTCTTTGCAGTGTTCCAGAACTGTTTTTCTCGGGTAGGACAGATTGACCTTTGTTCGATCTTTCGATCGTAACTTGAGTTTCTCTCGAAGGATTTGAGTGATTCTTGTTGTGTCATCTTAGTGACTTGATTATCTCTGATATCTATCACTTTTGTCATGGTGAAACACGTTTATATTACTCTCACAAACGATTTCTTTAACATATCATTTTTCTGCCTAAGGGGTTGGGATTTAATTGTTTCCGCTGCGTAAGATTTTTTAATCTACCATTCACACCCCCCTCTGTAGCTTTTCACATGCTCTTCGATCCCACATCTTTTAGAACTTGTTTACTTATGTTGAGTTTGCTTTAATGAAATGATTTTTGGTGCTCATATTCCTTATTGATGCATATAGTGGGAAAATCGTATAGAATAGTTTTTCTCTCATCTTCTTATTCTAAACAACAGCCCAACCTCAGATGGCTGGAAGAGGAAGAGGACGTGGTCATGGTGCACCACTTAACAATCAAAATAATGAAGGTCTGCTACCTCAATGGAATGGAAGAGGTGCCCATGGAGCACCAGCAGCAAATCAAATACAACAGATGATGGCAATGCAACTGCAAATGATGCAAAATCTGACGCAAATTGTGAACAACATGCAGCAGGCTCAGCAAGCACCACAACCTCCCCCACCACCACCCCAAGGTCTTTCTTGAGGGACTTCATGAATACTCAACCTCCACACTTCTCAAACGCAGTGCAGACTATGGATGCAGATGATTGGATCAAAACAATTGAGAACAAATTGAGGATTGTTCAATGTGAGGGAAGAGAATGGGTACTACTGGCGTCACACCATCTCAACGGACCTGCAACTAATTGGTGGACCGCTTTTATGACATGTCACGCTAATCCAGACAACATTACATGGGAGGAATTTAGGGAGAATTTCCGCAATCATCATGTACCTGAAGGAGAAATTCAAGCAAAGCGTCTGGAGTTTCTAGCACTAAAGCAAGTGAACATGAACGTACGGGGATACTTGAATAAGTGTACACAGCTGTCCCAATACGCCCCTAGAGATGTCGACACTGATGCAAAGAAACAGTTCTGTTTCAAGGAGGGATTGGACAGGGAGATACAGTTGATGATGTCCTCTAGTGACTACGCAAGCTTTCAACATTTGGTGGACAAGGCTTTCACCGTGGAAAGGAAGAAGAAGGAGTATGAGGGAGAAGATCGCAAGCGGAAAATGATTATGGGACAATCCTCAAGCAACAACCGCCCTCATTTTACTCCACAGCAGTCGGGGCAAATGAGTCATCCCATGAGTACTAACCAAGGTCAGCGATACTCCAAACACTCTTCATTCAGGCCACAAGCGCAGTATGCTCGCCCACAGTACCAGTAGATGCAACCACAACGCCCACAAATGTATCAACAGCGCCCAATGTCTTCAACTCCCCGTCCAATTGGGCAGCCGCAACAAAATCAAGAATGAAACAAAGCACCAGATAACAACACTTGAGGAGCTTGCTACAATTGTGGTGATAAGGGACATTATTCCATTAATTCCCATAGAAGCCACCGTAGCAGAATCAATCCAGAGGTCGGGTTAATCATGTTGTTTTGGAAGAAGCTCAAAATGCATCAGATGTGGTGATCGGTACGTTCCCCGCTGATTCCCACCCTTCTACGGTATTGTTTGACTCTGGTGCAACATGTTCATTCATAACAAAAGAATTCATAAGAAGACATGGTATGGCTGTTACATTAATGACTCAAGTATTAGTAGTCAACTCTCTCGGGGGAGAGATGTTGACAAGGCAAGTATGCCTAAGGTAAGCATAAGCATTAGGGGGTAGCTTTCTTAGCAAACCTTATAGTGCTGGAGTCACAAGGTATAGACATTATTTTGGGAATGGATTGGTTAACCAAGTGCAAGGGGGTGATTCATTGCGCTACCAGAATTGTGTGCTTAACTCATACAGATGGTACAAAGGTTGAGTTTTGTCTTGATCAGGCACCAGTACAAAAGATACGACTCAATCAAGTTGAGGGAGTAGAGGAGATTAATGTTGTCTGTGACTTTTCGGATGTGTTTCCTGAGGAACAACCGGATATGTCTCCTGATAGAGAAATTGAATTCGTCATTGAGTTAGTACCTGGAACAACTCCAATTTACAAGCGACCATACAGGATGGATGCTAAACAGTTGGCAGAATTGAAGAATCATATCAATGAGTTTTTAGAAAAAGGATACATTCATCCTAGTTCCCCACTCTGGGGAGCTCCTGTGATATTTGTACCCAAGAAGGATGGCACGCAGAGGTTGTGCATGGATTATCGTGCTCTCAACGTAGTAACCATCAAGAACAAATATCCTCTACCAAGAATTGAGGATTTGTTTGACCAGTTGAGAGCCGCTTGTGTGTTCTCAAAGATTGATCTGCATTCGGGATATCACCAACTGAAGATACGACCCTCAAACATACCCAAGACAGCATTTGTCTCAAGATACGGACTATATGAATATATAGTCACGTCCATTGGTTTAACCAATGCCCCTGCTTATTTCATGTACCTTATGAATAAGGTGTTTATGGAATATTTGGACAAGTTTGTCGTGGTGTTCATTGTCGTGGTGTTCATTGAAAAGTGAAGAAGGACATGAGGAACACCTAAGGTTGGCTTTATAGAAGCTTTGTGAACATCAACTATATGCAAAGCCTAGTAAACACGAGTTCTGGTTGAAGGAAGTGTCATTTCTGGGACATGTTATATCACAAGGTCGAATAGCAGTAGACCCGAGCAAAGTAAAAACCATTATGAATTGGAAAACTCCAGAAAATGTTGGGGAAATTAGAAGTTTCTTGGGAATGGCTGGATATTATCGTCGGTTTATTGAAGGATTTTCAAAAATATCTCATCCATTAACCATGTTACCTGAGAAGGGACCTATATTCAAGTGGACACCGGAATGTGAAGCTAGTTTCGCAGAATTAAAGAAAAGGTTGACCACTGCTCCTGTGCTGGTTATGCCAGATATACAGAAAGAGTTTGCAGTTTATTGTGATGCATCTGGTCAAGGGTTAGGATGGGTATTGATGCAAGAGGGGCATGTAGTGGCTTATGATTCACGTAAACTCAGAAAGCATGAAAGAAATTACCCTACTCATGATTTGGAGTTGGCAGCTGTGGTTCATGCATTGAAGCTATGGAGACACTATCTGATAGGAAAAAGATCTGAAATCTATACGGACCACATGAGTCTGAAGTATATTTTCACTCAACCAGATTTAGACCTCAGACAACGCGGATGGTTGGAGCTTATCAATGATTTTGATGTTGGAATATCATACAGAAAAAGCTAACGTGGTCGCAGATGCTTTAAGCAGATCAGCACAATGCAACATTTTGACATTAAAAGGTCAGCAACCGCAGCTATGTGAGGAATTTGCGAAACTAAACCTTAGTATTGTGTCTAATACTAAGGTGGTATCCATGGAAGTAGAATCTACTTTGGAGAAAGATATTCGAGAAGGGCAAAAGCATGATAAGAAAATCCAAGAGATCAACGATCAAATGAAAGATGGAAAAGCTCCGGATTTTAAAGAAGATGAACAGGGAACACTATGGCTAAGGAAGAGAATACGTGTGTCTGACATCAAGGAGATCTGAGAATTGATCTTAAGAGAAGCCAAAGACTCGTCATATTCTATCAATCCAGG
Source organism: Tuctoria greenei (assembly GCA_036927565.1). Classification (NCBI taxonomy): domain Eukaryota; kingdom Viridiplantae; phylum Streptophyta; class Magnoliopsida; order Poales; family Poaceae; genus Tuctoria; species Tuctoria greenei. The sequence continues at coordinate 57,213,309 of JAYESD010000012.1, forward strand.
AAGCACAAAGATGTATCAAGATCTTAATGATCAGTATTGGTTTCATGGGATGAAACGTGATGTGGCGAAGTTTGTAGCCCTGTGTGACACATGTCATAAGGTCAAAGCAGAACATCAAAGACCAGCAGAGTTACTTCAATCAATCAAAATTCCTGAATGGAAATGGGAAGAAATAAGTATGGATTTTATTGTGGGGTTGCCATGAACTTAGTCAGGATATGAATCCATACGGGTTATAGTGGACCGCTTGACTAAAGGGGCTCACTTTATTCCAATTAAAGAAAGCTATACTGGTTCGTGGTTGGCGGAGTTATACATGGCAAGAATTGTATGTCTGCATAGAGTTCCAAAGAAGATAATATCAGATCGAGGTACTCAGTCCACTTCCAGATTTTGGCAAAAGTTGCATGAGTCCATGGATACACGTCTGCATTTTAGCTCGGCCTATCATCTGCAGAAAGATAGCCAAATAGAGCGCACTAACCAAATTCTTGAAGACATGTTAAGAGCGTGTGCTTTGAAAAACAGCAGAAGCTGGGATAAGAACCTACCATATGCTGAATTTTCTTATAACAACAATTATCAAACCAGTTTGAAGATGTCTCCGTTTGAAGCATTATATGGATGGAGGTGCAGAACACCGTTGTTTTTCAATCAAACTGGGGAAAGCCAAGTATTCGAGCCTGAAGTATTGAGAGAAGCTGAGAGACAAGTGCAAGAAATCTGAAAGAATTTGAAGACGGCTCAATCAAGGCAGAAGAGTTATGCCGATACTCGATGTCGTGATCTGTCATTTGAGATTGGTGATTTTGTGTATCTCAAGGTGTCACCAGTGAGGGGATTGAGACGATTCAAGGTGAAGGGCAAACTATCACCCCGTTACATTGGTCTCTTCAAGGTGTTGGAGAAAAGAGGAGAAGTAGCCTATTGGCTTGAGTTACCATCTCACTTATCCGATGTACATGACGTATTCCATGTGTCGCAATGGAAGAATTTCTTAAGAGTGCCTGAAGAACAGTTGCCATTGGAAGCAGTAGATGTGCAAGAGGACCTGACCTATGTAGAACAACCTGTTAAGATTCTCGACACACCAGAATGAGTTACGAGAAATAAGGTTACTCGTATGTGCAAAGTCCAGTAGAAACATCACTTAGAAGAAGAGGCAACGTGGGAAAGAGAAGAAGCCCTCAAGGCGGAGTTTCCCAACCTTTTCCCTTAGGCCGTCCGGATCTTCAGAGTGAGATTTCTTTTTAGGGGGGGGGGGTTAGAATTGTAACACCCAATTTTTGGAAAAAAATGTAAAATGAATTTTTCAAGAGCTATAAAATATTTCCTTTGGAATAAAATTCATTTAAGGCAAATTGCATCATGTTTATTTGAATGTGTGAAATTTTTCAAATTTAAATTCGTTATAATTTTTTTTTAAAACTCAAATCATAAAAGAAAAGAAAAACAAAATAGAAAAGAAAAATAAAAAGAAAAAGAGAAAGAGAAAACTTACGAGGGTCGATTCCCCGCCTCGGGCCCAACATCCCTCTGCGCCAACCCGTTTCCACCCGGCGCCCGCACCTCCCCTTCCCCTCTCCCTCTCGCCGCCAGCCGGGCCCCACCTGTCAGCACTATCTTTCCCGCCGCGTCGCGCGCGTGTAACGCTCGCGCACCAAGCCGCCCAACTCATCCCCAATTCAGTGTCGGCAGTTTCACCATCAATCAAGCACCCCATCGTGCCCATCATTTTTGCCGAGTGTTACTCAGCCAAACCCCTATATATACCGGCCGATTCCCCCCAAATTTCACCACATCGACGCCGCAAACCATAGCCGCCGATAAGCTCGGTAATGGCGTCGCTGTTCCCGTCAATTCATCCAGTTCCTTGCCTCGGTAGCTTGCAGAACGTGTGCGCCATGTCTTTAGGAGTTCGTCGGACATCTTCATCGGGGGAAAAAGCCGCTGTGTCGCTGACTACGTTGGGCGCCGACGAGCTCCGCCGCTTCTCACCTTCACTGACTCGATTCCACCCCGTTTCCGGTCTTGCGACGATCCTCGGTGAGTTCCCCTCGTGCCCCTCTTGCTTTTGCGCCCTATAAATGCGTCATTTTGGTTTCCTAGCGCGAGATTCGTTCGTCGCCGGCAATAGCGCCGCCGCGCGCCGCTGCTCCCATCATTCGGGATGACGTGGCCGCTCGGCCGCTGTCCATTTTGTTTGAACGGCCGAGATTAGATCCCCACGTACCCCTTCGGCCTTTTAAATCCGACGGCCCACATTCAAAGCCACTTAACCATTGGTAGATTAACAAAGAACCCCCTGGACTTTTAAACTGTTTACATATTGGCCCAAATATTTAAAGAATGAACCCTCGACGTTTTGGGATTTAGAAAATTACGGGATAATTAAGTAAAAATTGTTTTAAAGCACCTGGAATATTAGGAAATAGCAAACAAATTGTGGAAAAATTTTAGAATAATCCCTGGATTTTATAAAATAGTTTTTAGCCTCTGGAATAGTTATGTTTTTGCAGAAAAGCACCTGATAATACTAGAAATTAAATAAAAGTCCCTAGTTTCTATAAAATAATTATAAAAACATATTTATAAATGTATTTAATTTAATTTCAGTTCTGTAATATTTATATTAATTAATTAAAATTGCTTATTTAATCATAAAATGCATTATAAGTGTATTTAATTCATAAAAAATTTGATTTGCACATAGAAATAATTATGAAAATAGTGTAAAAATTGTAAAAAGCACATTTTATGTTATGAAACTATTTTAGGCATATTTAGAAGGAGAAAACTTCCTATAAAAATAGTAATAGGTTTCGAATAAATATAAAAATTGTATAAAAATTTTTAAAAACATGTTTAACTCAAATTATTTCATTTAACTCCAAAATTCTCAACAAATGGCTTATGTATATAATTTAAATTAACCATAAATTCACTTTTGCATAGGAATTTATGTTTATTTTAAATGTTTGCATTTTATGTGTTCTTATTGTATGTTGTTATTTTGTTAGGCGTCATCGTAATCTAGAGTCGGAACCAGAACCGACACTTAATCTCCAAGAGCAGTAGTTTCCCGTCGACCACCAGGCTTATTTTTTAGGCAAGTTCCTTGACCGCCTTGCACCCTTTTTGTTATGTTTTAGTTTGGTGCATGGTAAATTAAAATATGAATCCTATGCTATGTTTCCCTAATTATTCCCAAGTATTCCTTGTCGCTTTGTTTGGGTGTTTTACTATTAATTAGTTCATTGTTAGCCATGCTTAATTAAATATGGTCAACTAATCTACATGATATATTTGTATTACTATGATACATGAAGTGTTGGCAAATATGAATTTATTGGATAGGAATCTGATAGGGGGTTTTGTATGGATTGGTGCATGTGTGCACAAGACTTTGGTTTGGGGCTTGACACCTATCGGATTCTAAGGACCGGTTTATGGAGGAAATTGCTAAGCCTTATAGTATCACCATAGGGTTGTTTATGGGACAACTTGGTTTAGTAATTTAGTCTCTCCTGGTGTAGCATAGGTAATTCAATGGTCGAGGAATGGGTTCGAAATACTGCCTTGGTATCCGCATGGCTCAAGAGGGGGCTTCTCCTGGCGGGGGGAAATAGACTCCAGGTGGCGGAGCAGTGAAAGCTTAGAGTACCAATTGCAAGTCGGGAGAACCATCGGAAAGACCTCGTAGTGATCTCCTGGCCACACACCTTTGGAATTGTGTAATGTGATTAGCTACCACGGGCATAAGGGAGGTTTACCTTAGTCCACCTGGCAACAGGGGATGAAATCACGAACTGTGGGTAAAGGATACACACTATGTAGAGTTTTGTCAAACTCTCTAGACAGCTGTGCCCACGGACACGAGCAGCTTGGGACTAAATTCATAATTAGCATGCATGCTTAATTGGATAATGGTTTGGCTTGGGCATTACCTGGTTATTTTGGGATGTTGGTTGGGATTTCACCTAGATGTAGGTGCTTAACAACATTAAGAGTAGGTTGTAATTGCTATAGTGGTTTACCTATTATTTGCCATCCTTGTTATGAGCCACATGACATAAACTTCCCTCTTGCGAGTACCATTGGTACTCAAACTTGTTAGTTGTATATTTTTCCCCCTAGTCTACGAAGATGAAGAGGTGGAGAATCAGGACTTCTATGGAGATCCTGATGAGATGTTCTAGGTTGGCGAATCCACCGTGCAACACCTATGCTTGGAGCCCTTTATGTGCTGTTCCGCTGCTTATGTACTTTTCTTTTAGATCTGGAAGGTCATTTATGTAATAAATTGACGTACTCGAACATTGCTATTTTATGGTATTTCACTTTCGTCACACATGTATGACTTCAACTGATCCTGGCCTACATGTGGAAAGCACCGGGTTGCCTTTTAATACCAGGTGTGAGAGTTTTGGACATCACAAAGTGAATTTCAATCATAACTAGTGAAGAATCAAGGTTCTTTTTTTCTGGCAGAAGTTTGCTCAACTTCGCCAGGTTGAAAACTTGGGTAGTTTACAGAAGCATAGGCTTATGATATATGGATAGAAATATCATCAAGTCCACTACAAACTTTATTTTGGTCATTAGGACTGAAAATGATCCTACCTTGGTGTAAACTGAACTCCACAAAAACTATTACAAATTTCTTACCCAACTACACAGTCTCTGTATTTTCACCATAACGTCTTGTAGAAAAATCTTATGCCCTATTGTGATACATATCTGGAGAGTGTAGAAGCATCAATACAACTTTGTCAATTGATGTGTTTTCTAATTCGACACTGAAACAATTAAAATTCTATGTTGAAACTGGTACACTGCAGAGCTACTGGCAGAAACCAGTCAGCTCATCTGTCAAATTTAGACAGTCATATATCCTAATCTTAAAACTTGACAAAGGCATAACTATACATTTTTGGAAAATCTTCAGAATTCCTATATAAACTTATTATTCATCTCCCAAACTAAAACTGGCAGAAACATGATCTAATTGTATTTGTCGCAAAAACCTGTGCTGGCTGTCCAGAACCAGAACCCAATGGGGCAGAGTTTGGTAATTGCACGGTATAACCCGCATAACACTTGTAAGGTTGAACCATTTAATTTCTGGGATGTTAACTTCATATTGTACAATGTTGTAATTGACATTACATCAATGTATTGTACTTGTTTATCTGTATAATCTGTGGAAAAAACCACGTATACAGGGGAGATTCTATCAAAATTCCCAGAAATATCCTTAAATTTCAAACCAGTATAACTTTTATTCTAGAGATCACCTGGTATTGTGAGAGTACAATATGGAAAGGGAGAGAAATTCTCTAGAACTTTTGTATTCAAATCAAATCCTATTCCTGCCATTTACTGGGAGCGAATTTTGAGTTTATACAGGATGGTCAGCTGGAACATAACTGAAGTTCATATTCCAGATCTGAACTGTCTTGTAACCATTAATCAAGCTTCCATATCTTCCACTCCAGAAATGATATACAGGCAAATGAATACACTCTGGAAATTTTTTTGAGTGTACTGCAACTTTGTGGTTGAACTCCAGACCAAATTTTGCATTTAACTGTGAGAAATAATTACATTTCCACAGACTGGTCTGATGGACCAGAAACTGGACAGCAAACCAGTGTGCGATGTTATCGACTCAAATCGTTTTATTTTCACCTTCTTGTGTCACTCATCATGTCTAGAGGTGATTACTCGACATGATATTTTAACATAAAGTTGAAACACCATGTTAAGTAATTGGTGAGCAGTATCACTTATTTGAGTCTAGTTCAATGTTCTAATCTTTATTTACACCTTGCCTACTGAATCGTTAAGTGATGCATATTATGGTCTTTATCATGATTCCGGTTGATACTGCAACTTTGGATTTTAACCGTAATGCTCACTCTATCCGCATGGATTACACTCATTCTGAGGGTGAACCGGGTACTTCTGCTCATTGTGGAGATGACTCAACTCTACCACAAGTGCCATCATCAACCGGATTGGCAGAAGTCTTACCGAGGATGGCCGAGTCTCTACATACGTTGGCACAACGGAGTGTACACCCTGGGGCTTGACCACTTGATCAAACTCAAGTCACATATCTGGATTTCTTGGCAACTCGACTGCCAGTTTGTGAGACCTATGTGTGTTGAATATATTGGCTTTGGCGATAAAAGTTTGGAATACTACCAAAACACCTTTATCATCAAGGTCCGACTCTAGGTCCGACTAGGTTTGGTTAGCTTTGGCAAGGTCCGGTGGTTGATCGCAGTGTTTCTGCTTTTATCTTGCAATGTTTTGAACTTGCTTTACACTTATGGAAAGGTTGCTTAGTATTCTTTTACTAAGTTTTTGGTGTGTTCTGATGGTTAAGGCTGATATCATTTTGCTATGTTTTGCAACATGCTTATGTGAGGTGCTCACGTAAGATGTTGTAGTTTTGGAACTAACGAGAGTCAAGTCGAGGACTTGTGCTCGAAAGTATTGGTTGTTTATTCATATGCAGGTGTTGCTTCAGTTCAAGACATGGCTGGTGACGGGATCCATTGAACTAGTCTTAGGGAAAAGATGAGGTTCAACAACCAAGTTCGGAAGGAATTGTGGTTGAGTTGATCGGGGGGTCGCGCAACATGTTTCAATCAAGAACAATGCATATGAAGGTATCGTGGACGTCGTTAGAAGATGTTTGCACATGTGCAAGGAGCGCATGGACGTGGCTACATGGTTCCGAGACGTGATTAAGAGATGTGGATGTAAAGAATTGGTCGGAAAGGTCCAACCGTCTAGGTTATGGACTCAAGCTGCGGCTGAGTCGTGTTTGACTCAAATATGGAAAGATTTGAGTTGGTTATGATAGGTTTTCGCGTGGGTTACAAATTTGAGTTGTTTTAGGAATGGGGGATACGTTCCTAAGGTGTTTGGAAGTCTTAAGATTGCTTCTATCTGCGTATAGAAGAGTCCTAAGCAGTTATGGAAAGTTTCGATTCGTGATTTGAGTAGGATTAGAGTCCTAGTTGAGATTGGGTTGGCCTAATGGCTGGTTATATAAGCAAGGGAGGCCAGAGCTCATAGGAGACGACTTTAGGGCAGTTCCTCTTGTGTTCTATTGAATAAAATTTGTAGTTCAATGGAACTTTTGTGCCTTGTTCGTCCGACTTGTTCCACACAAGTTTTTCTCGTCGAGTTTTCTTCACAGCACTACCTTTATTAGGTGGTTTTATCATAACACGAGTTTTACAGGTCCATTTGACGTGATTCTTTTTGGGTTGTCTTCACAACTTGATTATATATCATGTCTTCAAATTTCACAGTCATTGGATTTCTAGTTTTTAATCTACACGAGTTTCTTTGCAGTATTACATATCTGTTTTTTACTCGGTAGAACAGATTGACCTTTGTTCGATCCTTCGATCGTAACTTGAGTTTCTCTCGACGTATTTGAGTAATTCTTGTTGTGTTGTCTTCATGACTTGATTCTCTATGATATATATCACTTTAGTCACGGTGAAACACATTTAGATTAGTCTCACACACGATTTCTTTAATGAATCATTTTTCTACTGGGGGGTTTCATTGCTTCTGCTGAAAAAGTTTTAATCTACCATGCACCCCCCTCTGGTAGCTTTTCACGTGCTCTTCGATCCTACAATTGGTATCAGAGCCACGGTGCTCTAATCTTTGACTATTCATCATGGAGAAATACTCCGCAAAACTTTGTGTCTTTAGTGGTATTGATTTTCAGGTTTGGAAGGCACGTATGGAAGGCTTCATCCAGGCTCAAGGCTTCGCAATATGGGAGAAGGTATACAAGCCTTATGAAGTGCCATCAAATGATCAAGTTACACCTACAAATCTGAGAGATGTCAACAACAACAACAAGGCTCAGAACTTGATCATACAAGGATTAACTCAAAGCTACTCTACCGCGTTGCACATCTCCGATTTGCATACGATGTGTGGAAAGCACTTTGTGAGTCAGTGAGTCTATTGATGAACATTTTGCTCGCTTTAATAAAATTCTCAGCAACTTGCGTAGTGTCAATGTTAATTTTTCAGATGCTGAAAATGCTAGGCAATTGTTAAATTCATTAAATATGTCAATTTGGGAGATGAAAGTCACATCTATTCGCGAATATACTGTCATGAGTACACTTACTTTAGATGTGCTATATTCCAAGTTAAAAACTCATGAAATTGATTAATATCACGTAAGAACCCCAACAAGTATCTTGCATTTGTTTCTCAACGTGATATGCCTAGCTCCGGCCAATAATCATCTTGCAATACTCTTGCTTTGTTGTCCTCAATGACCCTAGAGCAGATCGAGGAATTTCCAGAAGAGGTGTTAGCACTCATCTCTACTAGATTCTCAAAAGTATTGCAAAATGTGAGAACTAGAAGGAGAGGAAGCTCTGGACCTCAGTGTTGTTTTGAATGTGGTAAGACAGGACACTTTCGTACAGAATGCCCTAATCCTTCAGGTCCTTCTACCTATGAGGAAAAGCAGAACAAGGTCAAGACCACCTCTAGAAACTCCAACAAGAAAAAGAAGGGTACTATAGGACGCAAGATGATAAACTGCTTCATCACCGCACTTCAAGAACTTAGCTTAAGCAATGTGAAAATTGGATGTGACGAAGATGAAGATGATTTGGAAAAACTGTGCTTCATGGCGGGCAAATCAAGATCAAGTATGGAGGAAGCAGAACACAACAGCGATAATGAAGAGGTATGTCCTACTTGCGAAGAAATGTGTGATGCTATTTCTTGTGCCACTATTATAGTTAAGAAAAACGACAAAAAACTTAGGGATAGTGCTGCTAAAATTGAATCACTAGAATCTGAAATCAACTGTTTAAAAACTTTGATTCCTAGTGATGATGCATGTCCCTCATGCGATTTAATATATGAACAATTGTCCTCATTAAGAAGTGCGGACATCTCCAAACTTGATAAACATGAGTTAGAAATTGAAAAGAATAGAGAGCTTGCTGCACTTAATGATAAAAACTTGAAAATGCTAGCTGTTCTACAATTGATTTGCATTGTTCTACTTGTGATGATCTTGATAAGAAACTACAAGATTCTATGAATGAAATTTCTATATTGAACAATGCTTTACGTTCTCATGAAGTTAAATATTGTTCCAATTGCAGGTTAAAAGAAAAAAATTCATGTGAAAATTGCCTCGATCTGTCCAGTAAACTTGATGACATGCATAGGACATTCAAATCTGCAGGAGTGTTGTCTCATTCGGTTTCAAATAAAAATGTTGCTTGCTCATCTAGACATGAAGACAAAGTTAAATTTCATTGTACCTACTGTGGTAGAGATGGTCATGTCATAGATTTTTGTTATAGACTAGCTAAAAAACATAAAAGAAAAGAATAATTGCTAGATCTCATAACTTTCATGCAAAATTTGCTGCACTTGCTAAAACGAATGATAGGAACATGCAATCTGCTGTAATGAGTCGAAAGCATGCAAAGTTTGCTCCCAAACCTACTGTTTTTTGTGATACACATGTAACATCTTGTAGGACAGCAGTTGGGTATAAAAATCCTTAAGCTTTGGCTCATAAACCTGCTGTTTTATCACAGCTTTCGCATCTTATTCGCGCTGGACGTCGTGTGACTCAGTACTGGATTCCAAAATGCCTTTTGAGTAACCCCAATATTGAGTCATCGATGTATTTTGCTTCTATGTAGGTTACACTCTTGAGGAAGGAGAACGTTTGGATTGTGGATTCAGGTTGCTCACACCACATGACCAGTAACAAAGAATGGTTCTCCTCCCTCTCTTTTGTGTCACGTGTAGAGAATGTTACTTTTGCCGATAATTCTTGAACTCATATAATTGCTAAGGGTTCGGTTAGAGTAAATAGTCACTACACTTTGAAGGATGTGGCACTTGTTAAAATTTGAAATACAACTTGCTTTCTGTTTCACAACTACTAGATGAAAATCTGGAAATTATTTTCACTAAAAATTGCTGCAAAGTTGTAAATTTAAATAGTGAGCTTATTTTTAACATGTCTCGGTTATGAAGAGTTTGTAAAGCTGATTCTGATATGTCTTCCTCTAAGCATAGGTGTTTAGTTGCTAATGATTCAAAGGACTTATATTTCTGGCACCGTAGACTTGGTCACGTAGGCTTTGATCATCTAACGCGTGTTAGTGCTCTTGATCGCATACGTGAGCTGCCTAAGCTTAAAGGGGACAATGAAATTGTGTGCTCTTCTTGTAGACATGCTAAGATGGTTGCAGGTTCACATTCTCCTCTCACAATGATCATAACAACTGAACCTGGTCAACTTTTGCACCTTGACACCGTAGGACCTTCATGCGTTCAATCCTTCAGAGGTAAATGGTATGTTCTTGTGATTGTTGATCATTATTCTAGATACTCTTGGGTTTACATTATGGCATCTAAGAATGAAACTTTTAGTCACTTTAGAACTTTATTTCTTAGATTATCAATTGATCACCCAGGATCTTTAAAAGCTATTAGAAGTAATAACGGAACCGAATTTAAAAATCAATCTTTTGATCACTTTTGTGCTGAAAATGGAATAGATCATCAATTTTCTTCACTATATGTACCTCAACAAAACAGTGTTGTAGAAAGAAAGAACAGAACCTTAGTTGAGATGGCTAGGACTATGCTTGATGAATATCAAACTCCTAGGAAATTTTGGGCTTATGCGATTGCAACAGCTTGTTATGTCTCAAATCGTATATTTTTGCGCGCTACGCTAGGTAAAACACCATGTGAGCTCCGGTTTGGACATAGGCCTAGTGTTACAAACTTTCGGGTCTTTGGTTGCAAATGCTTTGTTAAGAAACACGGTAATCTTGATAAATTATATCCTAGATCTGTTGATGGCATGTTTCATTGTTATCCATCTCATACTAGAGGCTCTGTGTGCTTTTACTTTAGACTAACAAAATTGTGGAGATCTGTGAGGTGTCTTTTGATGAAGCTAGCCCAGGTACTAGCTCAAACATTGCAGGTCCAGATCCATATCCGCAGGGAGAGAGCATTTTCGTTGAAGATGAGGAAGAGGTGGAGCTGCTGCCCGAAAATTCAGCAGCTAATGACATTGTTCCAGCTCCTCATTTTGATTCAGGGCCAGCACTGACGACCACCATTGCTGGTCCAGATCCTCCTCAAGTCACAAGCTCACCGATTTGTGATGAACATGAAGAAGAAGAATCTTGTGAAGTGTCCACTCCCCTCCGGGTTCTCAAAAGTCATCCTGAACAACAAATTATTGGAAGCTTGCACGAATGAGTCACACGGTCCAGGTTTTGCAACCCAAACACTCATGCTCATTCTGCTTTTGTTGCTTCATTTGAACCCAAAGATATATCACATGCACTCACTGATGAATCTTGGATTATTGCCATGCAAGAAGAGTTAGAAAATTTTGAAAGAAATAATGGTTCGAAACTTGTAGCTCCACCTCAAGGACACACTTTAATTGGAACTAAATGGGTGTTTAAAGATAAACAAAGTGAGGATGGGGTTGAGGTTAGGAATAAGGCTAGGTTGGTTGCTCAAGGTTTCACTCAAGTTGAAGGTCTAGATTTTGATGAAACTTTTGCTCCTATTGCTAGATTAAAAGCAATAAGAATTTTGTTAGCTTTTGCTGCATCTATAGGTTTTAAGCTTTATCAAATGGATGTTAAAAGTTCTTTTCTTAAGGGCTACATAGATGAGGAGGTTTATGTCAAACAACCACCGAGTTTTGAAAATTCAGATTTTCCTAATCATGTTTACAAACTGTCCATAGCCTTGTACGGTCTCAAACAAGCCCCTGGAGCATGGTATGATAGGTTAAAAACATTCTTACTTGAAAAGGGTTTTACCATGGGCAAGGTTGATACAACTCTTTTTGTGCTTAGGCATGGCAATGACTCATTATTCGTTCAAGTCTATGTGGATGATATTATCTTTGGTTGTGCTTCTCATGATCTTGTGTCCAAGTTTTAAGCTATGATGAGTTCAGAATTTGAGATGAGTATGATAGGAGAACTCATGTACTTTTTGGGGTTGCATATCATGCAAACCAAGGAGGGTACCTTTGTGCATCAAACAAAGTATACAAAAGATCTCCTAATGCGCTCCAACATGGACAAAAGCAAGCCTCTTCGAACACAAATGGGAACAGCAACAACACTTGAACTTGATGAAGATGGTGAACCCATGGATCAAAAAAAATATAGAAGCATGATCAGATCACTTTTCTACCTCACGACATCAAGACCGGACATACAATTCAGCGTATGTCTTTGTGCGCGGTTTCAAGCCTCCCCACGTGCTTCACATTGTCAAGCCATCGAAAGGATTCTCAGGTAGTTACATGGAACTCAAGAATTTGGCATTTTTCTTCCTTATTCCTCAACCGTTACTTTGAAAGCTTTTTCCGATGCTGATTATGGGGGTTGTAGGATTGATAGGAAAAGTACTTCGGGTGCTTGTCATGTTCCTGGTAATTCACTTGTTGTTTGGTCCTCTAGAAAACAAAACTTAGTTGCACAATCCACAGCTGAATCTGAATATGTAGCCGCTGCTAGTGCTTGCTCACAAATTTTTTGGATCGTTCAAACACTCAAGGACTATGGGGTTGATCTAGATAGTGTTCCACTGTTTTGTGATAACACTAGTGCCATTTGCATTGCTAAAACCCCGAGCAACATTCTAGAACTAAGCATATTGACATTAGGTATCACTTTCTCCGTCATAATGTTGAAAAAGGAAATATTGAGCTTCACCATGTAGATACCGAACAACAATTGGCTGACATTTTTACAAAACCTTTGGATTTCACTCGTTTTTGTTTCATTCGTAGTGAAATAGGGGTTATGCATTCTCATGGCTTACATTGGGGGGGGGGGGGGGGGGGGGGGTTCAAACTCGAGAGGTCTATGTGTGAATCTAAAATTAAAATAATATGACCATAGTATTTCATACATATATGACTTTGTGATTCACTTTACACGCTGAAAGTTCTTACTACATTACTCATGTTATACATTTTGTAGTTTTTTGCCATGACTAGTAATTGGAATAATAACTTACACTAAATCTGGTCATGATCGAACTTTCTTGCTGTTTTGAACTTTTTGCATGCTCACAAGTGCTTTTAATAATGAAAAATTAATCAATCAATTATTCACATGTTGAGCTTTTATGATCAAATAAAAATGAGAAAAGATCAAGAGAATATGCATGCATCCCACTTCTTCTTTTGAGATGGCTTATCATTGCACTTAGATATGAACTTGGAAGAAGTTGTGTATGACTAAAACCATGTCCTTAAGCTTCTGATTGTCAAATGACATAGGCTTTGCTTGGTTGGTTAGAATAAGGCAGATGCGCATATAATCTCTTGCAAATATCATATGATCAAAATTTTTTCTTTGAAAAAAAATAAAATGGAGCAACAAGTGTCATGCTTTCAAGTCTTGAAATAGTTAAGTTTGTGAGGTCATGACTTGCTTAAATTGAAAATTGTATTTGATCTCTAGCATGACTTACACTACTTTATGTATCTCATTGATGTGATAGTGTAAGCTACTTGATAGTATGACTTGGATGAGCTTTGTTTTATATGTTTATGTTATAATATGCTCATAACAATTAAAATTTCTCTTTTCAACTTTGCTGAATACATTGTCAAAGGAGGAGAGATAATATGTGAATTTTTAAAGATAAGTATGCAAGGGGGGGGAATTGATTACACATTGCACATATTCACAATTGCATTTGGCATGATTCTTCTCAGGGGGATAATTTCTTTTTCTTATTTTATTTCTGTTTTACAAAGGGGGAGAAATTGTTTTCAAAACTTTAAATGTGAATAAGCCAATGTTTGGATCTTAAGTGGTGTTGTCAGTGCATTCATCAAGGGGGAGATTGTGAGACTTATGTGTCCTGAATACATTGGCTATGGCGATAAAAGTTTTGAATACTACCAAAATACATTTATCATCAAGGTCCAACTCTAGGTCCGACTAGCTTTGGTTAGCTTTGGCAAGGTCCGGTGCTTGATCGCAGTGTTTCTGCTTTTATCTTGCAATGTTTCGAACTTGCTTTACACTTACAGAAAGGTTGCTTAGTTTTATTTTACTAAGTTTTTGGTGTGTTTTGTTGGGTAAGGCTAATATCATTTTGCTATGTTTTGCAACATACTTATGTGAGGTGCTCACGTAAGATGTTGTTGTCGGAACTAACGAGAGTCAAGTCGAGAACTTGTGCTCGAAGGTATTGGTTGTTTATTCATGTGCATGTGCTGCTTCAGTTCAAGACATGGCTGGTGATGGGATCCATTGAACTAGTCTTAGGGAAAAGATGAGGTTCAACAACCAAGTTCGGGAGGAATTGTGGTTGAGTTGATCGGGAGGTCGCGTAACATGTTTGAATCAAGAGCAATGCATATGAAGGTATCGTGGACATCATTGGAAGATGTTTGCATGTGTGCAAGGAGTGTGTGGAAGTGGCTACATGGTTCCAATATGTGATGAAGAGATGTGGACGTAAAGAATTGGTTGGAAAGGTCTAACCGACTAGGTTATGGACTCAAGCTGCGACTGGGTCGTGTTTGACTCAAATATGGAATGATTTGAGTTGGTTATGACAGAATTTCGTGTGGGTCACGAATTTGAGTTGTTTTAGGAATGTGGAATACATTCCTATGGTGTTTGGAAGTATTAAGATTTCTTCTATCTGCGTATAGAAGAGTCCTAAGCAATTACGGGGAAGTTTCGATTCGTGATTTGAGTAGGATTAGAGTCCTAGTCGAGATTGGGTTGGCCCAAGTGCTGGTTATATAAGCAAGGGAGGCCAGAGATCATGGGAGATGACGTTGGGGATGTTCCTCTTGTGTTCTATTGCATAAGATTCGTAGTTGAAAGGAACTTTTATGCCTTGTTCGTCCGACTTGTTCAATACAAGTTTTTCTCGTCGAGTTTTATGCGCAGCACTACCTTTCTTCCGTGGTTTTATCATAACTCGAGTTTTACAGATCCAATTTACGTGATTCTTTTGGGGTTGTCTTCATGACTTGATTTTCTATCATGTGTCAAAATTTCACGGTCATTGGATTTGTGGTTTTTGATCTACACGAGTTCCTTTGCAGTATTATAGATCTGTTTTTTACTCGGTAGAACAGATTGACCTTTGTTCAATCTTTTGATCGTAACTTGAGTTTCTATCGACGGATTTGAGTAATTCTTGTTGTGTTGTCTTCGTGACTTGATTCTCTCTGATATATATCACTTTTTTCATGGTGAAACACATTTAGATTAGTCCCACACAAAGTTTCTTTAACAGATTGTTTTTCTGTTGAGACGTTTTCATTGCATCCGCTGAAAAAGATTTAATCTATCAATCATCCTCCCTCTGGTAGCTTTTCGCGTGCTCTTCGATCCTACACAGTTTTCTCAGAAGCCTTGGAACCATTGGAGTCGGGTCATTGGCTCCGGGTGATTGAAGCCAAGTTTGAGTTACTCCACTGTGACGAATATCAGAAGGATTTATTTGCCGCTCAACAACTTCATAGATCTGCAGGAGCTTGGTGGCCTGAATATCTCACCACTCTCCCTGATGGTCATCGTGTGACCTGGCCGGACTTACGTGATGCTTTTCATGCATGTCAAATATCTTATGGGATGATTAAAACCATGTTGGGGGAGTTTGTGGAGTTGAATCAAGGAGATATGAGTGCTTATGAAAACTCCAAGGCATTCAATCGTTTGGCTCAATATGGGCCTGAGTATGTAAATAACGAGGCTTTGAAGTGTGTTTGCTTCTTTCGACAGCTGAACGTCAAGCTTCGAGCTCGACTAGTGTTATTCAATAACGGCAACTATAATGACTTGGTTGATGCCGCTATTGTTCAGGAGGATGCAACTCTTCGCTATCAGGCGAAGAAGAGGAAGAGGAAGACATCACAAGAGGTTATTAATGGTGTTCCTTAGGAGGACCAGGCGGTGTATTACTTACCGTCTGGTCGAGAACTTTAGTCGAGTTAGCAACCACCGCATATTCGGTATCACTCCTATCCAGTGGAGGCTTTACCTGCACCTCAGCAAAGCGTGCAAGTGTGTCATGATCCTCCATCGCAGCAGTATGATCTCACTTTTGCAGCCCCATCTCTGCAAGATGTGCAGGTTGTCAGTCCACCCCAATTCAGTGGAAAGCAGTGGATGCATTTAGCACGGGAACATCGCAAGACGGAACATGACCGTGTCCATTTGTCCTCTTCCAAGAATTCTGATCAGCACAATGAACTTAAAAAGAAAGCTTCATCAAAATCTGCCAGTGTTAATTATGCTGCGGTTGAGGACATTCCAGAAGGAGAACCTGTTTTAGCGGGCAAGTTCACTTTACATGAGCAACCATCTCTCATTCTATTCGATTCTGGTGCCACCCATAGTTTCATTAGAAAAGCCATTGTGCTGAACCATCAAATACCGTTCACCACCATGAAGCGTTTCATATCAGCTCACCCTGAGGCAAGATTTCATCCAATGAAATTGTCTCTCGGACCCCACTATGTTTGGGTGGAAAAATCTATCCTGCAAGTCTTATCATACTCAAGGATCAAAATGTTGATCTCATTTTGGGAATGTCATGGTTGACACAATATGGAGCTATCTTCAACATCGGCTCTCGGATTGTTCAGTTGAATTCCACAATACATGGCTGCAACACATTGCATCTTGTGGTTCCATCTCAGCATGTTTCTGCAGTGTATAATGTTGAAGCCACCAATCTTGATGATATTCCAGTTGTCCGTGAATATCCTGACGTGTTTCCCGGTGACTTACCGGGTGTGCCATCGGACAGGGACATAGTGTTCAAGATTGAGCTTGTTCCGGGAACCATCCCTATTTCTCAAAGGCGTATAAAATGGCACCGAATGAATTAGTAGAGTTGAAGGAACACTTGAAGGATCTGCTGGACAAATGTCTAATACGCCCAAGTTCATCACCTTGGGGCTGCTTCGCACAATTTGTGAAGAAGAAAGACAAGACGTTATGTCTATGTGTGGATTATCGGCCGCTCAACACCGTGACGATCAAGAACAAGTATCCACTACCGCGCATTGACATCTTATTCGATCAACTAGTGGGTGCTAAAGTATTCTCGAAGATGGATCTCCGGTCCAGATATCATGAGATTAAGATCCGGCCGGAAGATATTCCGAAGATGGCATTTTCGACGAGATACGGGCTCTATGAATATCGTGTCATGTCGTTTAGACTTACCAACGCACCGGCTCACTTCATGTATCTCATGAATTCTGTGTTCATGCCGGAGTTGGACAACTTTTTCGTAGTCTTCATCGACGACATTCTAGTTTATTCTAAATCGGAGGAAGAACACGCTAAACATTTGCATGTCATGCTCCAACGATTCCGAGATCACAAGCTTTATGCGAAATTCAAAAAAATGCGAGTTTTCGATCAACCAAGTGCCATTTCGGGGGCATATGATTTCAGCGAATGGTATCGCTGTTGATCCAGGCAAGATTGTACAAGTGCTGAAATGGGAGTCTACAAAGACTGTTCATGAAGTTCGCAGCTTCCTCAGATTAGCTGGATATTATCGGAGGTTCATTCCGAGCTTTTCAAAAGTCGCTAAACCGATGATGGAGCTGCTGAAAACGGGGAATAAATATATTTGGAGCAAGGCATGTGAGGATGCTTTCAGGCATTGGTGAAACATCTCACAACAGCCCCAGTGCTAGCTCATCCGGATACGACCAAATCATTCAACGGTTATTGTGATGCAACCGGTATTGGTCTTGACTGCGTATTAATGCAAGAAGGACGAGTGATCGCATATGGATCATGGCAGCTCCAAAATCATGAGCAACATTATCCAACTCATGACCTTTAGCTCGCTGCCGTGGTACTTGCACTTAAAATGTGGAGGCATTATTTGCTAGGAAATCTAGTGCATCTTTACATCGATCACAAGAGCCTGAAATATATCTTCACTCAGAAGGAGTTGAATATGCAGCAACGGAGATGGTTAGAGCTGACCAAAGATTATGAG
Source organism: Tuctoria greenei (assembly GCA_036927565.1). Classification (NCBI taxonomy): domain Eukaryota; kingdom Viridiplantae; phylum Streptophyta; class Magnoliopsida; order Poales; family Poaceae; genus Tuctoria; species Tuctoria greenei. The sequence continues at coordinate 57,231,399 of JAYESD010000012.1, forward strand.
ATTGAAATTCACTAACATCCCGGCAAGGCGAATGTAGTTACCGATGCGTTAAGCCGAAAGTCACATGTCAACAATTTGTCTGTTATTCCGATGGAAAAGGACAAGCTGAGTTTATACTTGGTTCCATATGGAGCATTTTATAATCTTGCTCTCATTCCCATGATACGAGAGGAAATTATGGAAGCTCAGAGAGAAGACAAAGGCATGTGTCACATACGTGAGAGATTGGACAAAGGTGAGATGAAGTGTTTTCGAAAGGATGATCATGGTACGCTATGGTTTAACAACCATATAGTGGTACCCCATGATATGACACTTCAGAAGAAAATAATGGATGAAGCTCACTTGTCCAAGTATTCCATTCATCCGGGTAGCAACAAGATGTACCAAGATTTAAAGACTAAATTTTAGTGGACACGGATGAAACGGGAAATAGCTAAACACGTATCCGAATGTGATACGTGTCGGCGTGTAAAAGCTGGTCATATGTGGAAGTCAGGGCTGCTGCAACCATTGAAATTTCCCGCATGGAAATGGGAGGATGTGAGTATGGACTTCATTGTCGTATTACCTCTCACATTCCGGAAGCATGATTTGATTTGGGTGATCGTGGACCGATTAACTAAATCAGCTCACTTCATCCCGGTAAATAATGGATTCAATGCCAAGAAGCATGCGGAGTTGTATATTGCACGGATCTTGTGCTTACACGGAGTTCCAAAGATCATTATTTCAGATCCCGGTGCGCTGTTCGTCGCTCGTTTCTAGGAGCAGCTGCACGCGTCATTGGCAACCAAACAAATTAGAAGCTCCGCATATCACCCACAAACTGATGGACAAACCGAGAGGCTGAACCAAGTCTTGGAAGACATGTTAAGAGCGTGTGCCATCCACCACGATAAAAATTGGGATGATCATTTACCGTTGGCGGAATTCTCATACAACAATGGTTATCAAGCAAATATCAAGATGGCACCGTATGAGGCTCTCTATGGATGGAGGTGTCGCACACCGCTGAATTGGTGCGAATCCGGTGAATGTGTGATGTTCGGAATTGATCTCGTTAATAAAGCGGAAGAACGAGTTTGGGTCATCCAGGCAAACTTGAAGGCTGCACAAGCACATCAGAAAAGTCATGTAGATCAGCAACATTGACCTCTGCATTTTGACGTTGGAGAGCACTTTTATCTCCATGTGTCTTCGATGAAGGGTGTGGGTACCCTGCGTAAAAGACCAAAGGAACTTCACCTGTCTGAGTTGAAGACCTGGGAAGGCCCCACGTGTCATACGGGATTGGACCTGCCTCCCATCTATGGTTAGTCCCAGTGCTGCCACGTGTATACTGCAACCGGGCCTACATCCCACACATAGGATAGCTCCGGGCTAAACACCTGTGCAGCACCCCCAGACCCAACCCCCAATAGAGGGAAGCTCCGGTACCGACACGTGTACATCTACACCGGACCTACCTGTCCCAGACGGAAAGCTTCAAAGCTGCCACGTGTCCATCCGCTGGACCTTTAGCCTCAACAATAAGACTGGTGGACCCCCAACGGCTCGGACCTTCAAGGGGTAATCAAAGACTTCATGACCCGATTAAGTGTCATTAATACCATATTAATTACGCACGATCGGAAGACCCTTAATACCAGTAATGGCACCGTCAAGGCCTGTTACCAAGCAATTAAGGGTAATTAACCTCATTAATTGTGTATTAAGCATCTGTAACCGGCAGGGCCACATGTCGGGCCAGGCTAAAGGTGTAACGACCAGTCCTTGTACTTTAAAAGGACTGGTCGAACGATACACAGGGGACTTTCCTCTCTCTCGTTCCCTTGATCTCTCGACTCTAGGACACCTTGAGACTTAGCTCTGACACATGCTCACTAGAGCTCAGAAGCTTAATACAAAAACCACACACCCCGTGGAGTAGGGTATTACGCTTAGGTGGCTCGAACCACATAAATCCTCGTGTCTATTTGCCATCCTGTTCTGAATCTCTGCGCGCCCAATATCGAACGATAAACTCCGCGGGCTACCAACACTAGTACCGGAAGAATTGTCGGAACCACACTCCGATAGTTGGTGCGCCAGGTAGGGGGCGCCCGAGATTCAAACATGGTGAATTCCGCTGCTGGATTGTCAAATGGCAACCCTGCTGAGCAACCAGCTGGAGGCAATCCCTCCAACATGCAGTCGCCAGCAGGTGATGTGGCTCCAGCAGGAGTCATGCCTCTGCCGCCACAGTTTGGACAGGCAAATCAAGCTGGACAGCAAGATGGGGTGTCTGTATCGGTCACAGCATTGGCGAATAACAACCCTGAACACGCGCTCCATGCCGCGCGTGCTCTTCTCCAACGCCCACCGCCTCCAGGTGGATCCCAGGGTGAAATGGAGCAGTGGAGGGCTAATGTGGAACATTTGGTTGCAACAGCAGCCGATCGCATCAGCAACCAAGGTCCTACCCCTTGGGGCGGGCCCCATCGCAGCATCGGACCGTGTCAGGTAGACTTGGTCCACACGCTTCCCAACACAGGAGGCGTGCTGCGTCTCAACAAGAGACGTCGCTGCCTTCCGGAGCGCGATGTACCCAAACGGTAACCTGGCTTTAAACTCATGACCTCCGGGCGGAGCTTGATCACCGTTACCATCAACCGGATGGCCACGTCCATATCGAGCACGCTCGCTAAAGGCGAGAGGCTCGGGACAGTCCTGCTCCTGAGGGGGTAGGAGGGGCTGCTCTGCCCTGGCCATGCACCTACACATGATCAGATGGCCGCATAAGTTCTGGCCTCACCTTCTGGTGAAATTTGACGGGACTGTCAATCTCGCCGAGTTTCTCCAAATCTACTCCAACGCAATCCTTGCGGCCGAAGGCAACTAGGCCGTAATGGCCAATTATTTCCTCGTGCCTTTAACTGGGACCGCCAGGTCCTGTTTTATGAGGCTTCCACCCGACTCCATAAACAGTTGGGCGGAACTGTGCCAACAGTTCACTACCAACTTTGGGAGTTCATACACCCGACCAGGATCGGAATTGGACCTTTTTGCTGTCAAGCAGAAGGGGGGAGAGTCCCTGCAATCCTTCATCTAGAGGTTCTCCCAGGTACGAAACACTATACCTTCTATCTCAAGCGCTTCTATAATTGTGGCATTTAGACAGGGCGTACGAGACAAGAAGATGGTGGAGAAACTGGCGACTAAGGAGATCACCAGCGTCACGGAACTCTTCACCTTGGCAGACAAATGCGCAAAAGCTACAGTGGTCCGTGAAATGCACTCCCAACCACATCCGGAGGACAACAAAAAGTCCTCCAAGGGTGAAGCCACTACCTCTGGGAGTGGCAAGAAGAAGAAAAAGTCAAACAACAAAAAGAAGCCACAGACCGGCACACCTACAACTGTTGCTGCCGCAGCTCCAGGTGGCCAGGGGCCACGCCCCGAGAAATGACCTCTGCCGTCGTCTGAAGACGGAGGCAGCTCCAAGATGTGGTGTCCTATACACAAGACAGACAGCCACATCTCGGAAGGCTGCCGAGAGGTCCAGAACCTTGCCGAGCGCTACAACAAGTGCCGGGAAGAAGTTCCTTTCCGTCAAAGGGAAGGAAAGCAGAAAGTCGATGAAGCTCCAGCTGAAGAGGAGTTAGGATTTCAGGACCCTAAAAAGGTACTGAAGGTTGTTTACACCTCCGTCGACGACGACTCCGACGTCTCTGACAACGAACGCAGGAAAACCATGAACACCATCTTTGGTGGTTCGTGTGACATCACCTCCCGCCGTGTCCTCAAGAACATGCGGCAGGACATGGCCTCAGTAGCTCCCACTACCAGGGCGGAGCCACACCAGAAGTGGATGGACACTGCCGTCACTTTCGATGCATCAGACTGCCCTCAGGACATGATCGGAGCTGGCCAACTCCCATTGATGGTATCCCCGACCATCAACAACATCCAGCTCCACCATGTGACGGTGGACGGAGGCTCGGGGTTGAACCTCATAAGCTTCAAAGCTTTCTTCAAGCTTCAGCTCTGACCTTCAGATCTTCGCCCCTCCCGAACTTTCACCAGAGTAGGTCCGGGGGCCATAACCCCACTCGGTGCAATTACTCTTCCGGTGACCTTCGGGACTCGGGAGAATTACCGCACTGAGAAGTTGGTCTTCGACGTGGCGCGGATCAACTTACCATTCAACACCATTTTGGGTAGGCCAACCTTGTACAAATTCATGGCTGTTGCCCATTATGGCTACTTGGTGTTGAAGATGCCAACACGATTCGGTGTTCTCCAGATTCGCGGAGATCGCTCCATCGGAGTTACTCCTCTGGAAGAACTCCATGCGCTTGCTACAGTGCAAGAGGAAGAATCCGGAAAGGAGCAAGCTCTGAAACCCCTGAGCATTTGTCATAGAGGCTCAACCTCCGCACCTCGCGTGCAACCAAGCGGCGACACCGACAATCCTATCAAAGTCGTCCAAATCGATTCTGACGCCGCTCAGACCACCCGTATATCAGGAGGTCTGAATGGCAAATAGGAACTCACGCTCGTCACTTTCCTCCGGGCTAATGTCGACGTGTTTGCCTGGCAACCATAAAAAATGCCTGGGATCCCTAGGGATGTGATCGAGCACAATCTGAAGATCTATCCCTACGCTCGGCTTGTACATCAGAAGTCTCGGAAGCAATCAGTAGAGCGACAAAACATCATACGTCAAGAAGTGAAGAAGTTGCTCGAAGCTGGATTCATCCGAGAAGTCTTCCACCCAAAATGGCTGGCAAACCCAGTCGTTGTACCCAATGCCGGCGGGAAGCTTCGGATGTGTATCGACTACACTATACTGAATAAGGCATGTCCAAAAGATCCATTCCCACTACCTAGAAAAGATCAGATAGTGGATTCCACCTCTCGGTGTGAATTATTGTGTTTCCTAGACGCATATTCTGGGTATCATCAAATCAAAATGTCTAGGGTAGATGAAGAGCATACTTCCGTCATCACAGTAGATGGATTATATTGTTATACTGCCATGCCATTCGGTCTCAAAAACGTTGCTTCAACATTTGTACGAGCTATGTACAAAACTTTTGGAGAGCTCATCACAGACGTAGTGGAAATGTATGTCGATGACATCGTCATCAAGATCAAGAACAAGGAGTCATTCCTTGACACCTTACAAGCTTTCTTCGACAAGTTGCGAGTCACTCGCACGAAGCTGAACCCGGACAAGTGTGTCTTCGGGGTTAGCTCTGGAAAACTTCTTGGTTTCTTGGTGAACCACCGAGGCATAGAAGCATATCCGGCGAAGATAAAAACTATTGAAGACACACGGCCACCAGCCCGCATCAAGGACGTCCAGAAGTTGACTGGATGTCTAGCTGCCCTCAGTCGGTTCATCTCAAGACTTGCGGAACGGGCGCTACCCTTCTTCAAGCTATTGAGGAAGTCCGGACCATTCCAATGGTCTGAAGAACCATAAAAGGCATTCCAGGAGATAAAGTAGCTCCTCACCACTCTACCAACCTTGGTAGCTCCAAATCCTGGTGAGCCATTATTGCTTTACATTTCCGCAACTGACGAAGTTGTCAGCATGGTCCTCATTGCGGAAAGACCAGAATCATCAACAGTTCAGGAATCCATACCTCTTCGGTAGGGTCCGAAGCTACCTGAATTCGAGTCTAGGTCCCAGCTCCCAGACCCGCATCCTCAAGGCGAGATGCCAGAGAAGCCACCTCCTTCAAGTGGAGAAGTCATTGTTGCTCAGAAACAAGATCCGGACCCCTCCGAGAAGGTCCGGGTCGCTGTAGAAGAAGCTCTGGGTTCAACCACCAGGAACCCGAAGGTCCCCGAACAAGGTTTGGACCCCTCCGAGAGGGTCTAGGTTGATGAGGAGGAAGCTCCAGGCCCCTTCAGGAGGGTCCGGACAGTCCAACGCCCAGTGTACATCATCAGCGAAGTACTCCATGACGCCAAGACTCGGTACATGGAGGTGCATAAGCTGCTCTACGCGGTTCTTATTGCCTCTAGGAAGCTCTGACACTACTTCCAAGCTCACAAGATTTCAGTGGTAACCTCTTATCCACTGCATGCAATCTTGCATAATCCCAACTCTACAGGGAACATTGCAAAGTGGGCAACAGAACTAGCCGAGTTCAATCTTGAATTCATCTCAAGACAAGCAATCAAGAGTCAAGCATTGGCGGACTTTGTGGGGTAATGGACCCCCTCTCCATCAAATCGTGGGGGCCCCAGTGAGCAGAAGCTGGAACCCAAGGTTCTGGTCTTCACCGAGCCACACTGGACTCTCTACTTCGACGGCTCTGTGCAACAGCAGGGGCCGGAGATGGAGTCCTTCTCCTCGCTCCGACCGGGGAGAAGGTCAAATATATGGTTCACCTTGACTTCAAGGTGACCAACAACATGTCGGAGTATGAAGCACTAATCTATGGGCTCAAGGTGGCACTATAGTATGGTGTCAAGCAGCTGTTGAAAAAGGGTGATTCACATCTTGTTGTAAACCAAGTCAAAGGTGAATGTTGCTGCAATAATCCTCAACTAGTTGCATACCTACTTGAAGTCCAGAAACTTCAATAGTACTTCGACGTACTGGATCTCTGCCATGTCCAGCGTCTCAAGAACGCTGAAGCTGGCGAACTCTCGACGAAAGCGTCAATCGGAGCTCCGGCTGCCGAGGAAACCTTCGTCCGTAGGTTGTCTAAACCTACCGCTCAGCCTGCCAAACTGAGCGAAGGGGGCGAGACCAGCACCTCAAAGCTGGCGGTCCCGATGGCCCTGTTACCATGGCATCCATCAAGGGTCGTAAGTGCTGCCGGAAGCTTCGAGCAACCCAGCACGTAAGACTCCAATCCTCAAGTTAGCTCCGATGCATGGATCTCGGAGATCCGGAGCTACTTGAAAGACAATTTCCTTCCTAAATATAATGTATCTGCTGACCGGATTGTCAGATTGGCTAAAAGATTCACACTGGTAGAAGGGGATCTCTACCGGCGTGGTGCCAATGGTGTTCTAATGTGGTGCATTACAAGGGAAGAAGGCTGCGAGCTCCTCGCAGAAATTCATGGAGGCGAGTGAGGGAACCACGCGTCTTCCCGCACGGTGGTCGTTAAAGCCTTCTAGCATTGCTTCTACTGGCCTACAGCGCTCCAGGATGCAACTGAGATAGTAATGAAATGTGAAGCATGCCAATTCCATGCAAAGCAAATTCACAAACCAGCTCAGCCTCTACAAATGATACCTCCTACATGGCCTTTCACTGTGTGGGGGATTGATACCTTGGGACCCTTCCCAAGTGTCGTCAGAGGTTACAAGTTCCTTTACGTTGCCATTGACAAGTTCACCAAATGGCCAGAAGCAACTCCAGTTGTGACAATAAACAAGCAATCAACTATCAACTTCTTGAAGTCCCTTGTATGCAAATTTGGAGTCCCAAACAAGATCATAACTAATAATGGGACCCTATTCACAAGCTCTGCATTCCAAGGATATTGCGAAGACCTCGGCATTCAGGTCAGCTACGCTTATGTAGCTCACCCGGCAAGCAATGGCCAAGCTGAGAGAGCAGATGCAGAAATCCTAAAAGGACTCAAGACGCGCACATATGAGCGCCTGAAAAATCATGGAGCCAACTGGATTGAAGAGCTTCCGCCCACACTTTGGGCCAACAGGACAACTCCAAACCGGTCAACTAGAGAGACAACCTTCTTCCTGGTGTACGGAGCTGAAGCAGTCCTTCCTCCGGAAATCACCTTGGGTTCGCTCCGGGTCCGGACCATCGACGATGCCATGTAGGACCAGCTCCGGCGTGAAGAACTTGACCTCCTTGAAGAGGGAAGGTGTTGAGCAGCTGTTCTGAATGCCCGATACCACCAAGCTCTTCGGCGCTATCTCCAACGGCATGTTCACAGCCGACTGCTCGAGGAAGGCGATCTGGTTCTACAGAGAATACAAACTCGTGAAGGGTTAAACAAACTCTCCCCCAGCTGGGAAGGACCTTTCCGAGTGATCAAAGTATACTGTCCTGGATGCGTTCACTTGGCAACTGAGGATGGGACACCTCTCCCTAATCCTTGGAACATTGAGCACCTCCGTAAGTTCTACACTTAATATCACGGAGGTGAGTCTGTAGTTACATGTGGTGTATGTTATAGAGTCATTGTATAGAGTCAGATAGCTCCTTGGAGAGAGCAGCCGAACCTTCCCGGGAAGGTCCACAAAGTTCAGGCAACACTTGTCACAGTCTCAGAACTAAAAGTGTAGCAAGCTACCTTGGGTCCAACGAGAAACGAAACACACTTAGCCTGGTTCCATACCCTAAGAGTGTACTTGTTTCCCCTGTACCCCAGACCTATAATGAAAGACATCATTGTGTGAAAACAGAATCCACGTGCATTTATTTTGTATAGGCTCAATATATTTTTATTTTTCTCTTTCTTGTATATAACAAAGTTGTGTAAGAAACTTTAGCTCGACCAGTTCATATATAATTCAAGTCGCATTGTCAATTTTTCCGGTCCAAACATTGTTAATGGTCTACTTGTCTGAATGCCGCCAAGCCAATATGGGGTCGGAGTGTGCTATCAACTTGGCCTAGTCATGCACCCTAAGTATGCCACTCTACCTACACCCCGGCAGGCTGAAGTAAGGCGAGTCCAGAAACGATCGGACCTAGAGAAAACAAGCCAGTGCACTTGATTGTATTTAGAATTGTTTTCGACCTAAAACTTTCTCGTGAATAGTAAGTCGCAATTGAGTTATAGATAGGAAAAAAATTTTACTGCTTTTCTTGACTTCAGTGTGCAAGAAAAAGAAAGATATCATGGTGATGTTGAATTAAGACGGAGCTATTAAAGCTCCAACATCCCCTAAGGTGTCTTGTTGTCGATATTTTAACATTGATAGCAAGCATCGCTAGAGCTACTAAGTTCTGGAAAAGCCAGGGGGCCAGCCTTCAACGTGAAGAAAAGATGGTGTGAAGAGTCCATAGTGGGGTCTGCTGTCGACGCATCGCGTGTTGACAGTGGTCGCTACCGGAGCTACCAAGCCCCAATAACCCCAGAGGACTTGCTATCAACACTCTACATGTTGATGGAGACTGCTATCGGAGCTACTAAGCTCTGACGATGGTCACTGCCGGAGCTACTGAGCTCCGACAACCTCAGGGGGCCTCTACTATCGAAGACTTCAAACCTACGCTCTACATGTTCAAAGCACGGAAGTCTTCAACAATTGTTACATCCTCTTGGTACATGTTCACAATAAAATTGTGTACATCTATTAGGGGGCCAAGTGAGACAAAGGTGTTGAAGAAATAAAAGGAAATTCATAAAAACTTGAATTTCATTCAACAGGAGACAAGAGATTACAAAATTGGAGAAAAAGAAGAGAGGATACAAGTGGGAGCTACAAAGAGATAGTCCTAGACCCTATGGAAGAACGAGGCGACCTTCTGGGCAACCTCCGACACGCTGGCTTGGGCGGCTTCTCCCTCTCCGTCGATGGGGCCTTCAAGCACCCGGTCCAGTGGGAATCGAGGGTCCCAACTTGTGTAGCACGTCAGCGCGTATTTCGCGATGTTCTTCGCCAGGGATTGTCCCTTAGTTTCCAGCTGGTCCGCGATGACATTGCCCATCTTGGTGAGCTTGTTGCCTGCCGAACTCAACGTCTGCATTGCCTGGTCCAGCTCTGGCTCCGGATCATCCGGATGCACGGGACTAAAACCCATCAGTGTCAACGCGTAATTGGCTTTGCTGAGGAAGTCCCAAACTTGTTGGGACTCCGCAACCCTCGAGCCTCGCATCTCCTCCAAGGATCTTCTGGTCGCCGCAAGCTCTGAATTCTCCCAAGAAGGCACTCAACCTCTTTGTCATTTTGCTGAATCTTTTCAGCAACCTGCCTTTCGAGCTTACTAAGCTCCTCCTCCTGGAGGTGGATCTTGTTCCGGCGGTCGACCAGGTCCTTCTCCCGGCCCGACACCTTCTTCTCCCTGGCAGCAATTTCATCCTCCCTCTTGTGGAGGTCCTGTCCTCGCTGCCAGGCCTTCTTCGCTCATCCAGTTTCTTGGTACGCTCTGCGAGACTCTTGTCACCCAGAGTTAGCCTCTGAGTGAGCTCCTCCTCCCTCTTCACGAGGTCCTCCCGCAGCTCCAGGAGTTTTTGCTCTTCATCTTCTAGCTTTCTCTCCCGCTCCTCAAGAGCCTCCTGGCGCTTGACGAGGCTGTCGTGGATGGCGTCGAGCCTCTCTTGGCGATCACTCGCTGCATTGTTAGCAGCTACGTCCTGTTTGTAGATGGCCCGAGACTGGTTGTCAAGGGATCATGTCATGCTTTCCCTCTCGTCCAGCAGCTGGCCCCAGTACTCCATCTAGGCCTTCTTCTTCTTCACCCACTCCCTTTCGTCAGCCAACCTAGTTTGTGCCAGTTTGGTCTCGAACTGGAATCAGTTGCGCCACCTCCTAAGGGTTTGGCGCTCCTCCTCGAGGGCCTTGCTGTCGTGGAAGAAGGCCAGCTTCACTTAACGAAGGCTGGAGCATGCGTTGTCGATAGAAAACGACAAAGGGATCGGTTGCGGACCTGCTGGGGTCCTCTCCGCTGGCTCCAGCGGGTTCTCCATAAAAAAAAATTGGGTCCCACTCTACAAGAGAGGTCCCCTGGGCTTCCACGGCACTAGGGCCGCCCTCCAGGATAACCTCGACCGCCACCGAGAAAGGTCCTGCAACAGAAGTTTCGACCTTTGGAATTGGTTCCGAATGTCCCACCGCCAGGTCATCAACAACTGGTCCCTCAGGCGGGGGGCCGGCAGCTTCATCTTGGCACTATGGCTGAGGTGCGGGTACCTCCGGGACCACCACCTTCGGGGAAGGCATTGAAGATTCGGCCATAGCCGAAGCCACTTCCGGCTCCGATGCTGGCGCCTCTTCCACCGCCGGCTCAAGCGCTGGTGCTTCGACCATCAGGGGCTCGGGCGCCGGCTCCTCTGCAGCAACCGGCTCAGGTGCAAGAACTTCTTCGACGACCGACTCTACCGCCGGAGCTTCATCAACACCCGACTCTACCGCCGGGACTTCATTACCACCCGACTCTATCGCCGAGGCCTCATCAACCACCGGCTCCGCTGCCGGGGCTTAAACAAAATCCGGCTCTAGAGTCGGGACTGCAGCTACCTCTGGCTCTGAGGTCGGAGCATCCGTCATCTCATCATCCAAACCCGGAGCTTCAACCTCCGGGGCTGGTGACGCTGGAACATCTTCATTCCCATGGTCTGGCGCTACCACGAGAGCTTCTGGGGATGAGTCGAGGTCCAGGACCATGACAGCCGACGCCGGAGCTGTCGCGGCCTCAGTCACCTCTTGAGGCGGTGCTGGGATTGGAGTCGGAGCTTACTCTTGTACAACCTCAGTTGGTGCTGCAGGAACCGGAGCTTCAGCACCTTTCTTGGGCACTTTGTGGATGAAGGACGAAGAAACTCAAAACACAGTTACAACAAAAAACAATAAACTGAGGTAAAAAAACCAAATTTACCTCGGAAGGCTTCCGCTCCAGCTAGCGCGGAACCTCTTCCCCAAACTCTCGGGGCCGGACCCTATCGCCACTGGCGTGGTAGCTCCGGAAGGTTCCCCAGAGCTTGCTGCTGCTGTCGGCATCGCATCGGATGAGGCCTCCCTCTACTGAGAAGGACCCCCGGAACTAGAGCCCTCAACAGGGCCTGGTACCGGAGCCACATGGCCGGAGCTAGCACCCCGGGGAGATGCTGATGCTGGTGTGGTTGCCGCCACCGAAGACCTCCTCCTCCGGGAATAAGGAGTCGTCGTGGAAGGAGCAGGTCTAACGGACCTCCCGTCGGCATTCTTTAGCTTCCTCTTATGGCTCGAGGGCTCGGCCAACTCCTTGCCCTTGCCTATGACTTCGGTTCTTGGCTTTGGGGCGGGAGCGGAGCCGCCTTCAAAAGCTCCGGGGATTGCCACCCTGGAGGTTGATCGCCTCTCCACCAGGCCTAAGTCATCCAACAGCGGCAACTTCCTCTGAAGCTCTCTGCACTTCTCTGGTATCATATTCAAAGGCAGGAAGGCCGCCGGTGGAGACACATTGCCAGGGCCGATGTTCCCAGACTAGAACTTCTTGAGATGGGTCATCAAGGCTTCACCGGTCAAGTTGGTGTCCAAGCCGACCTCAATGCGGTTGCTGTCCATCTCACTGTTGAAGGCCCAGGCAGGCCGACTCCTAGCCCTCAGTGGGGCCTACCTGTTCATCAAGAAGTTCCCGAAGACCATCTGCGTGGTCACCCCACCTTCGACACATTCCTGGATTCTGTCTAGGATGGGCCTGTATACCCTCGACAGCTCTGGCACATCACTCCAAGTGTCGTTGTCAACGCGAGGAAGACCTTCAGGCAGCTCCAGCCTCTCGTGTCCCTCGACGGTGATGAACACCCAGTCTTTCTTCTAGTCGTCCCACTTGTCGGAAGGGAAGGACCTCAAGTACATGAGGGGAGAGTTTTTCCGCTTCACAAAGTAGTAGAAGCCGATGAACTCATCACTCTTCCTGGTCGGGTGGACAGTGAAGAAAGTCTGGAACAACTCCATGCAAGGGGGCACGCCCACCCACATCTCGCAAAAGTGGACGAAAGTCGCCACTAGCAAGATTGAGTGGGGGCCCAGATGGTGGAGCTGCGGACCATAGAAATCAAGCAGCACCATAAAGAATGTGAAGAAAGGCGGGATCAAACCAACCATGGTGTACCCACGGAAGTACACCATATCTCTGGCTCGCTCCTTCTCGAATGGAAGCTTTCCGCAGTGAATGTCGTTGTCAAAGGAGTCACTGGACCAACCCATGTAGGTCCGGACCCTAGACATCTGCTTCTTGCTCCCGATGCGGCTCCTGGGGAGTCCAAACTTCATCGCGGCAGAGCGTGGCGAGAGAGGAAAAGCGAGCGAAAGTTTGGAGGATTTGAGCGCTAGTTCGAATGAAAGCGTAAAGAATCCCCAAACGGTGCGCACTTTTCTTCTTAAGTAAGCCCCCGCAATGCTTGGATGGAAACCGCAGAGGAGCCGACGATACAATTCAAAAACTTCACCTTGCCAATGACAAGGGGGCCCGGGGCCTCCTCGACGATCAAGTCGAGGTCCTTACCCCAGGTGTACGATTTTCATCACGAAAGGTGGGAAGCCCGAGGGCGGCGACCTGACAGGGCACGCGGTACCAATACAGTTTTTGTATCGGGAACCAGCGAACTTCAATTGCGTGAGAACCACACGCTCATATCTCACCTGCCGCATCCTAGATATGACACGCGGTGTTGGTTTAACTACGAACTACCACCAACAGCACATCCGAAGACCCTTGAAGACACAGCTCATAAATCGAAGGATGGACCAACCTCTGACCGAACGACTTCATCCAAAAGGTCTCTCCCAGAGGTGGGCCCAGGGGGCCACTGTCGGTACCCGGCGTACCGTATACCCCTTGGGACTACAAAAGACCAAAGGAACATCACCTGTCTGAGTTGAAGACCTGCGAAGGCCCTACGTGTCATACGGGACCGGACCTGCCTCCCATCTATGGTTAGTCCCGGTGCTGCCACGTGTATACTGCAACCGAACCTACATCCCACACATGGGATAGCTCCGGGCTAAACACCTGTGCGGCACCCCCGGACCAAACCCCCGACAGAGGGAAGCTCCGGTACCGACACGTGTACATCTACACTGGAGCTACACATCCCAGATGGAAAGCTCCGTAGCTGCCACATGTCCAACTGTCGGACCTTCAGCCTCAACAATCAGACTGGTGGACCCCCAATGGTTCGAACCTTCAAGGGGTAATCAAAAACTTCACGACCCGATTAAGTGTCATTAATACCACATTAATGCCACATGATCGGAAGGCCCTTAATACCAGTAACGGCACTGTCAAGGCCTATTACCATGCTATTAAGGGTAATTAACCTCATTAATTGTGTATTAAGAATCAGTAACCCCCAGGGCCACATGTCGGGCCAGGATAACGGTGTAACGACGAGCCCTTTGACTATAAAAGGACTGGTCGAACGATACACAGGGGGCTCTCCTCTCTCTCGATCCCTCGATCCCTCGGCTCTTGGACACTCTGAGACTTAGCTCTGACACACTCTCATGAGCGCTCAGAAGCTTAATACAACAACCACACACCCCGTGGAGTAGGGTATTACGCTTAGGCGGCCCAAACCACGTAAATTCTCGTGTCTATTTGCCATCGTGTTCTGAATCTCTGCGCGCCCAATACCGAACTAGAAACTTCGCGGTCTACCAAAAGTAGCACCGAGAGAATTGCAAGAACCACACTCCGACTAAGGGAATTCACGGTTCGGTGTTAAGAGAAAGCATGCTCCGCGATTTATTGGTCCGTTGGCTATCACGGAGAAGTGCGGACCCGTAGCCTCTTGGCTGGAATTACAAGCGACCCTCGCTGGTGTACATGACATTTTTCACGTGTCACAGCTACGAAAATGTCTCAAGTACACCGCTGCTGTTCGCACTGAAGAAATTGAAAGGTTGCAACGGGATTTCACCTACACGGAACATCCGGTTCAAATCATTGAAAAAAGGACTCGCACCACAAGAAATCGGACTTTGTGCTTCTACAAAGTATTGTGGAGCTACCATACCGCTGAAGAAGTGACATGGGAAAGCGAGGATTATCTCGGATCAAACTATATAGATTTGCTATCATCATATATCCGGTAATCCTCCTCCCTTCATGCCTTTTACTCCCAATCTCGGGGCGAGATTCTTTTAAGGTGGGAGGGATGTAAAAGCCCTAAAATTTTGTTGTTCATCTCAGATATGAAATGCAAGGTTATAGAAGAAATTAAAATGGCAAAGGAAAAGACAAATTAGCTCCAACCTGAAATGAGAGATTTAAAAATTCAAATGTAGCTCCTACATATGTGGTCAAATTTCAAAATGGAGTTGTCCACTAAATTCCAAATAGCCAACTTGCAAATGTTCATAATTTCTGAAGGCCATTGACTATCTATTTCAATAAGTGCATTGGAATCCCTTGGAATATAAATTCAAATTTGAATTTGAATGAAACTCTATCAAATGAGGAATTGGATTTAAAAATCGAATTCATACAATTCATTTAGTCTACCCACAAATACCTGGCATTTTTGGAGCAATATTGTTAGAGGAATTGATTGACCAGAGGGGGAGGGGCGGACAAGAGGAAAACCGCCTCTGTTCATTTGTTAACAGGGTGCCATGGCATTTTTGCATGTTGCCAGCGAGTGCTTCTATTCTCCACTCAAAACAGGGATATTTCCTCCTCCTTATCCCTGCCTAGTGCATGCTCCCTGGTCACAGTGAAGTTTCTTCTCTTTTCCTCTGTCCTGAACAACAAAGGGCTCTATTTTTCTGTGGCGCTAGCGCTGGACTCGGTTGAAAGACGGAGCTCCACTGTTGGGCAGTGATTCACCCCGGCGCAGGCCACTGAGCAAGCAAAGCCCTCTCCTTTTCCTCCCCGACGCAAGCAATCGACAGTCCGGCGCTACCACAAGAGCTTCTGGCGATGAGTTGAGGTCCAGGACCACGACAACTGGCGTCGGAGCTATCGCAGCCTCAGCCACCTCTTGAGGCGGCACTGGGATTGGAGCCGGAGCTTCCGCCTGTACAACCTCTACTGCTACTGCAGGAACCAGAGCTTCAGCCCCTTTCTTGGGCACTTTGTGGATGAAGGACGAAGAAACTCAAAACACAGTTACAACAAAAAACAATCAACTGAGGTAAAAAACCAAATTTACCTCAGAAGGCTTCCGCTCCAGCTAGCGCGGAACCTCTTCCCCGGACGCTCGGGGCTGGACCCTGTCACCACTAGCGTGGTAGCTCCGGATGGTTCCCCGGAGCTTGCTGCTGTCGTCGGCGTCGCCTCGGTTGATGCCTCGCCAGACTGAGAAGGACCCCTGGAACTGGACCCCTCAACAGGCCCTGGTACCAGAGCCACATGGTCGAAGCTAGCACTGCGGAGAGATGCCGATGCTGGTGTCGTTGCCGCCACCAAAGACCTCCTCCGCTGGGGAGAAGGAGTCGTCGTTGAAGGAGCAGGTTTGACGGACCTCTCGTCGGCATGCTTCAGCTTCCTTTTACCTCTCGAGGGCTCGACCAACTCCTTGCCCTTGCCTATGACTTTGGTTCTTGGCTTTGGGGTGGGAGCAGAGCCGCCTTCAGAAGCTCCGGGGATTGCCATCCTGGAGTTTGATCGCCTCTCCGCCAAGCCCAAGTCGTCCTACAGTGGCAACTTCCTCCGAAGCTATTTGCACTCCTCTGGTATCATATTCAAAGGCAAGAAGGCCGCCGGTGGAGACACGTCGCCAGGGTCAATGTCTCTGGGCTGGAACTTCTTGAGATAGGTCTTCAAGGCTTCACCGGTCAAGTTGGTGTCCAAGCCGACCTCAATGCGGTTGGTGCCCATCTCACTGCTGAAGGCCCAGACAGGCTGACTCCTAGACCTCAGCAGGGCCCACCTGTTCGTCAAGAAGTTGCCGAATACCATATCTGGGTCACCCCACCTTAGACACATTCCTGGATTATTTCTAGGATGGGCCTGTACTCCCTCGACAGCTCCGGCACGTCACTCCAAGTGTTGGTGTCAACACGAGGAAAACCTTCACGTAGCTCCAGCCTCTCGTGTCCCTCGACTGTGATGACCACCCAGTCTTTCTTCCAGTCGTCCCACTTGCCGGAAGGGAAGGACCTCAAGTACTTGAGCAGAGAGCTTTTCCGCTTCACAAAGTAGTAGAAGCCGATGAAGTCATCACTCTTATCGGTCGAGTGGATAGTGAAGAAAGTCCGGAACAACTCCACGCAAGGGGGCATGCCCACCCACATCTCGCAAAAGTGGACAAAAGTCGCCACTAGCAAGATTGAGTGGGGAGCCCAGATGGTGGAGCTGCAGACTTTAGAAATCAAGCAGCATCAAAAGGAAAGTGGAGAAAAGCGGGGTCAAACGCACCATGGCGTACCCAAGGAAGTACACCATATCTATGGCTTGCTCCTTCTCGAACGGAAGCTTGCCACGGCGAATGTCATTGTCAAAGGAGTTACTGGACCATCCCATGTAGGTCCGGACCCTAGACAACTCCTTCTTGCTCCCGATGCGGCTCCTGGGGAGTCCCAACATCATCGCGGCACAGCGTGGTGAGAGAGGAAAAGCGATCGAAAGTTTGGAGGATTTGAGCGCAAGTTCGAATGAATGCGTAAAGAATCCCCAGACTGTGCGCGTTTTCCTTCTTAAGTAAGCCCCTGCAATGCTTGGATTGAAACCGCAGAGGAGCCGACCATACAATTAAAAAACATCACCCTGCAAATGACATGGGGGCCCGGGGCCACCCCGACGATCAAGTCGAGGTCCTTACCCCAAGTGAACGGTTGTCATCATGAAAGGCAGGAAGCCCGAGGGTGGCGGTCTGATAGGGCGCGTGGAACCGATATGGTTTTTGTATCAGGAACTGGTGACCTTCAATTGCGTGAGAACCGCACGCTCAGATCTCACCTGCCGCATCCTGGATATGCCATGTGTCGTTGGTTTAACTACGAACTACCGCCAACAGCACATCTAATGACACTTGAAGACACGGCTCAAAAACCGAAGGATGGACCCACCTCCGGCAGAACTACTTAATCCAAAAGGTCTCTCCCAGAGGTGGGCCCAGGGGGTCACTGTCGTTACCCTGCGTACTGTATACCCCTTGGGACTACAAAAAGACCAAAGGAACTTCACCTGTCTGAATTGAAGACCTGCAAAGGCCCTACGTGTCATACGGGACCGGACCTGCCTCCCATCTATGGTTAGTCCCGGTGCTGCCACGTGTATACTGCAACCGAACCTAGATCCCACACATGGGATAGCTCCGGGCTAAACACCTGTGAGGCACTCCCGGACCTAACCCCCGACAGAGGTAAGCTCCGGTACCGACATGTATACATCTACACCGGACCAACCCGTCCCAGACGGAAAGCTCCGAAGCTGCCACGTGTCCAATCGCCGGACCTTCAGCCTCAACAATCAGACTGGTGGACCCCCAATGGCTAGAACCTTTAAGGGGCAATCAAATACATCAAGACCCGATTAAGTGTTATTAATACCACATTAATGACACACAGTCGGAAGGCCCTTAATACCAGTAACGGCACTGTCAAGGCCCGTTACCACGCTATTAAGGGTAATAAACTTCATTAATTGTGTATTAAGCATCAGTAACCGCCAGGGCCACATGTCAGGCCAGGCTAACGGTGTAACGACCAGTCCTTGTACTATAAAGGGACTAGTCGAACGATACACAGTTGGCTCTCCTCTCTCTCGATCCCTCGATCTCTCGACCCTTGGACACTCTGAGACTTAGTTCTGACACACGCTCACGAGCGCTCAGAAGCTTAATACAACAACCACACACCCCGACAAATGGAATTCACGGTTCGGTGTTAAAAGGAAGCTTGCTCCTCGATTTATTGGTCCGTTTGCTATCACGGAGAAGTGCGGACCCGTAGCCTCTTGGCTGGAATTACCAGCGACCCTCGCTGGTGTACATGACATTTTTCACGTGCCACAGCTATGAAATTGTCTCAAGTACACCGCTTCTGTCCGCACTGAAGAAATTGAATGGTTGCAACGGGATTTCACCTACACGGAACATCCGGTTCAAATTATTGAAGAAAGGACTCGCACCATAAGAAATCGGACTTTGTGCTTCTACAAAGTATTGTGGAGCAACCATATCGCTGAAGAAGTGACATGGGAAAGTGTGGATTATCTCCGATCAAACTATATGGATTTGCTAACATCATATATCCGGTAATCCTCCTTCCTTCATGCCTTTTACTCGCAATCTCAGGGCGAGATTCTTTTAAGGTGGAAGGGATGTAAAAGCCCTAAAATTTTTGTGTTCATCTCAGATATGAAATGCAAGGTTATAGAAGAAATAAAAATTGCAAAGGAAAAGTAAAATTAACTCAAACCCGAAATGAGAGATTTAAAAATTCAAATGTAGCTACTACTCAAACGTTGTCAAATTTCGAAATGGAGTTGTCCATTCAAATAGCCAACTTGCAAATGTTCATAATTTTTGAAGGCCATTGACTATTTGTTTCAATAAGTGCATTGAAATCCCTTGGAATATAAATTCAAATTTGAATTTTAATGAAAATTTACCAAATGAGGAATTGGATTTCAAACTCAAATTCATACAATTGATTTAGTCTACCCACAAATACCTGGCTTTTTTGGAGCAATATTGGTAGATGAATTGATTGACCAGAGGGGGAGGGTGGAAGAGTGGGACCCACCTTTCAGCTTCACAAGAGGAGAACCGCCTCAGTTCTTTTGTTCTCAGGGCGCCATGGCATTTTTGCATGTTGCCAGCGAGTGTTATTCTCCACGGAAACTAGGGATATTTGCTCCTCCTTATACCTGCCCGGTGCATGCCTCTGTTCCGAGCTTCCACCATGAGTCTTCGCCGCCCGGATGCCTCAAGCTCTTTCCCCTTCGGAAAAACTCGGTCCAAGATTCGCCATAGCACTTTTTCCATGCTCCCCAAGCCTCCTGTCCTTTACTATCGCCGATAAAATATATTTTGAGTTTTTGCAACGGCCGGTTTAGTAAAACAGGGGTAGAAAACATCGCAATTTAATTTCATGTTTAATCAATCTTCAATCCTCTTGTTTAGAATAAACAAGAACCATTTGAGAACCTGTAGAATCAAAAAGATCGAAAAGCAATAAAGGAACCACATCGGATTCCGAGTTTTTCTGGCTGCCGCCATTTTCGACCTAGGTCTCCGTCGATTCCTACCTTGCAGCCACGTTCCGGCCGACTAGAGCTTGTATTCAGGTTCCTCGTTGCAAAATGGTGCTTTGGGATCCAATCCCAAGTCGAATAGACCTCCTCGGCGCTGTTCTCACCATGGCCGACGAAGCTTGCCGCCGTCTTGCGGTCGCCCGCCGTATTCCGGCCATTTGGGTGCGTGTGAGGTTGCCAGGCGTGTTGGCCATGGAATTAAGGTTTGGATGCCCTATTTCCCTCTGCCTATTTGCACCATCCGGCATGGGAAACGGCAGGCCCCACCAGTGGCCGGCTGCCCGTGGAGATCTGGCGAGAGGAAGGTGATGACAGTGCAGGCCCACCTGTCAGTCAAGCATTGCCATTGGTGGATCTACTGTAGCTTCAGGATCATTTGTGATGAGGCAACCGCAACCCTGTGGCCCCAGTAATGCCGTGTGCTGACTGGCTGAGTCAGCTCTGGGCCCCACGCGCAGGCATTTAAACTTTTCCCTTTTCCTTTTAAATTTCCAGATTTTGTCCAATGTTTGAAAATTCATATCTCCTAGTAGAAGTGTCCAAAAATTATGAAACAAATTTTGTCGGATTCCTTTTAACTAGTTCATTGCAGTGGTAAAAATGTATTGGTATGAATATCTATGTATTTTGCTCCAAAATTCCTTAAATTCCGAATTTGGGAATTAATTACAGGAAATCCACGTTATGGAAAATTCCCAATTTTGGCCATAGAATCCTCCATAAATGTATTGATCTTCAATCAAAATTTCAGCTTCATTGGACTTTATTCGTTCAGTCAAACTGTGTTTCTTTTTCATATGTTCATGAAAATTTATAAAACAACAGAAAATTTTTCAGAATATTGTAAGAACTTATAAAATTCATATCTCCATATAGGAAGCTTAGAAAATGTGAAACCAATTTTTCTAGACTTCATTTGACCCTATATACATGAAGACCATAATTTCATGTATGACAAAACTGCAGTTCTTCCAGGGAAATTCTGTGAAGCTTAAAGCTTTGTTGATTTTCGTAAACCACATTCTGTCATTGCTTTAACTGAAATTTGGCTAACACCTTTCTTATGACATATGCGGATTTTGGCAAAAATCCCATCTTTATTACAAATTGTATTCACCAGATTATGACAGTAGTATGCTTCATATACTTCTATGTCATAATGAAGTTCACAATTTCCTTACTCCCCAAACCATCTTTGGTAAACCCATCATTTCCACCGGAATTAAAATGCAACCTAGACCCTTTTTGTAGTACTTATACAGCATACTTAGTCATATTAAGATTCATCAAGTTTTCTCTCTTTGCTAAGTCCTAATTCTTATATGTGCATTTCATATCGATAGTTATCGAGACGGGGAACTTAGAGGACTTGGAAGAGGGATTTCTTCTGGACGGACCAGCAACTGATCACTTATATACTCTCGCTGACTTTGACTAACTGTTAAGCAAGGAAAGTCCCATTTTGCATTTAAGAGCTTTTATAAAATTTTACTTTGTATCACATATCGTCTTGGAGATTAATTTTGCATTAAGTCTAGATGATTTTGATACTCCACTTGCATAACCAGAACACCCATTGAGTATTTGGATATCTGTTAAGTCCTCGTGTAGTTGCTGCTATGCTAAATATTGTATAGAAATCCGATAGAAGATGAGTAGTTGGAATCTACTCGCGAGATAGGTTTCACCTCACACAGGATTGGTTTATGGTAGAGAATGCCTTATCGAAATGAATATGAGACCGAGCAGGGGGTAGGATGTGTAGCCCTGTCGATGTCGATTGAGGACCGATCCGTGTGCGGCCCTCTTGGGCAAGTTTGAGCTGTACCAGATGCATACTGGTATATGGGACCCAGGAAACTGATGTAACTAGTAGACGATGGTGTGGAAACTTCTCCGCTATTTTTGAATGGATTTGAGAAGGGATAAAGGTGTAAATCTTCTAGCGGGCAACTTTGACGTGTCCGTGTAGGGGACCTTTTGCTCGTGGTGGAGAGTTGATTCCATATCAGGGCGTCCAGTGAAAATTAGCTGCATATGGCGTATAGTGAAGCGCATTGACGTGGCTTCCTTGTGGGCGATGTGTCATGCATTCCGAGTTGCTATTGATTACAATCACCGTATGTGACGCCCGGTTCCGAAAAAGAACCAATTGAACGCATATGTGTGTCCATGACGTTCAACACACATACATGAGTGCATTCACAAAAGATATATAGAAAATTACCACAAAACACGATTAGTTAACCACTTTTATTACATAATTCATAATATCCTCTAATACAAGCTCTAATGAATATTAATGACAGGTTTGAACTAATGCAGCGGAAATAAACTAAATAAGCAACTATGTAGCAAAGCAAATATGGTAGTGCAACTCCAATCAACAGCACATGTAAAGCTGACGGCAGACACAGCCTAGAACTCCACATTATCATTGTTATACTCCCAATCCTGACCTGCAACTGTTGGTGGGAGAATTGCAAGGGTGAGTACATGTCGTACTCAGCATGTGTGGAAAGTATGACATGTAGCTGATTCAAATGACGAAAATAATAAAGGCTAAGTGCTGAGAAGTACATTAAAACATTTGTAAAGCAATATATTATATGTATGTGAAGTAAACCCATCATAAACCTTGTAGTTATCATAATACTAATCCATAATTCATTACCATCTTCCATCACAATTATACTAAATTTCACCACTACCATTAACCATATCCATTGCCATAAACCATAATACCATCACATAACCAGTACCAACCCATAACCATAAGCAACCATAACCAAACCATCCCAAATATCAAGTTCCCTCTAATCATGTAGGTCATCCAGGTGCTCTTTGCCGGGAGCACGGCTATCATGATAGTTTTAATACTCTATAGAGTTTGTACCACTTACCCACATGTTTGTGATTTCATCACCCGTCGGTGACTAAATAAAACCTCCGTTATGCCAAAACACTAACGTAGGTGTATGGCCAAGAGATCACAAAATAGCCTTTACAAAGGGACAACTAGCATGTACGGACCCACTGAGGTTTCACCGGTGGTGATGTCTCCAACTGAGCACATCTTCAACCAAGGGCCCCCTCTTGTGCCATTCGGATCCCAGGGAGTCCCGCCTCAAATCCAAACCCAATCTGACTCTCATTCCCCGGTGCGCCAAATGATCCATGCAATACTAGCAATACCCTAATTAATCTGCTACGCCGCACCCATACTTGGCCTCGTGGTGGCACTGTTGTCCTGGCTTATTCTCGCATGAACTAGTCCTTAGATCTGAAGCAAGCAACCACCATATCTTCCAACCCATCCACATACCAGGCTTGCTTAGATCACCCATTGCCATATCATATTAACTAGTTCATATTAACATTAATCTCATTAATACATAATTAAATGGTATACTTGTTTTCCCATCCCAATTAATTAAGCAAAGAAAAAAGGTAGAAATCCCTTCTTGACTGTCTACCATGTATTCCAGGTGACAAGGGTGGTTAAACAAAACTAGTGAACTTTCTATCATAGGAATTCTCATCAAATTGACACAACCATGAAGTTTTGGAAACAAAAAATTTATTTTAAAACAAGATCAATATGTTCAAGGACACTTGCCTTGCTCTTGGGCTTGGTTGGGCTCAAAGTCTTCAAACTCTTGGTGGTGGAGATCTTCCGCAGCACCCTCTAGCGCAAATCCGTCTAATCCGCGCAACGATCATACAAGACAAGAATTACAATCAATAAGTGCACATATATTACTCAATATGTCATGACATGCTTGATTAATGCAAAATGCAAAGCAAAACTAGTTAATTAGTTGTTAATGATGTTTACTAACTAGTTCTATTAGCTTTGACAAGTTTCAACAGGTTTGGAATTGATTCGAATCAATTTAGAATTAATTCAGCAGAAAACAATCATCAAAATGGGACTAGTCCGCTCTTCGCAGGAACCACGAACCAGAGTTTTCTAGATTGATGTGAATTTGGAGAAACAAGGTTGAATTCACTTGAGAAATAGGAAGTAGGAGGTATACTAGGTGTTTAGAACTCCAATGAATCAACGGTTTTGGAGGCAACACTTGGATCTTGACGATCTAGGGTTGATGAAGAACTTGAAGGTGAAATGTTGATGAAGAACAAAAACTTGCTCGAGATGTTGACCCTCTTTCATTTCCTCCTCTTCTTCTTCTTGCTCGGGATCTCCTTATCCCTCATTGGAGCCAGCTCTCCACGAACTAGGGTTTGTGGTCTTTCAATTGAGGCAAAGGATGTAAAGTCAAGGGGTGGGATTGTTTATATAGAGGTGGAGGGCTAGGTTTTAATGGATTTGAGGTTTGGGGAGGGTGGAGGCCGGTGTGGGGTCCCACATGGGCTCCAAAAAGAGTTAGACATGACGTCCTTAGGCACACTTAAGGTAAAACCCAAAAAACACACCGTGGAACAAAAGATCAACTCGGAATCGCGATAATTGGACAAGTCCGCAAAGGGCCAGAATAGTCCAAAGTTAGTCAGGGAGATCTCGGACAAGTACGAATTTAGTCAGAGGAAAATCACACAAGTCTGGCTAAAACCGGACAAGTCCGATTTTAGTGAGAGGAAAAACGGACAAGTCCGCTGGACATCGGACAAGTCCAAGGACTTGGCAAAAATTTCAAAGAATTGGGATGACCGGAGTAGTCCACTATGGATTGGACAAGCCCGAAACTACTCAGAGGCAAAAACTAGAATAATCTGCATGAAAACGGACATGTCCAACGGAGGTCCGAGAGAAATCGGACTAGTCCGCACAAAAATCGGACTAGTCCGCACTACCCAAAGTTCTTAAGTGCGGTTTTACTCTAAATTCATTTTAAAGTTATCTCTTTTTATGTGGATTAATGTTAAACATTTATATGAAATTATGCAATTCATGATGCATGAAAATGAGGGTGTTACAAACCTACCACCCTTAAAATGAATCTCGCCCCCGAGATTTGACGCGGAAGAGAAGAGATAGGGAAAATCATTCTTGAGATCATCTTCCAGCTCACATGTTGCCTCTGATGCTATGTGATGCTTCCATTGAACTTTACACCATCTAATAATCTTGTTTATTGTGACTCTCTCCTTGGTTTCCAAGATTTTGACTGGTTGCCCGGCATATGTCAAATCTGCCTCTAATTCCATATCTTCCATTGGCACTTGCTCTTCCGGTACCCTTAAACACTTCTTGAGCTGGGAAACATGAAAGACATCATGAACATCTCAAAGGTGTGTTGGCATCTACAGTTTATATGCCACTTATCCTCTTTTGTCCAAAATCTTGAATAGCCCAATGTATCGAGGTGCTAGCTTGCCTCTGATATTAAACCTCTTATGACCTCTCATTGGTGACACCTTGAGGTAAACAAAATCTCCAACTTTAAAGGCTAGTTTCATTCTCCTATTGTCTGCATACCCTTTTTGCCTTGGTTGAGCAGCCCTCAAATTTTTGCGAGTAATCTGGACTTGTTTCTCAACTTCTAGCAACATGTCAGGCCCAAATATCTGGTTTTCTCCGGTCTCATTCCAAAACAAGGGGGTCCTACACTTCCTTCCATATAGTGCTTCACATGGTGCCATCTTCAAACTTGCCTGGTAACTATTGTCGTATGAAGACTCTGCATATGGCAAGCCCTTGTCCAAGCTCTTCCCATGCTTCAAAGCACAAGCTCTTTACATATCCTCTAAAATCTGATTGGTCCTCTCAGTTTGTCCATCCGTTTGAGGGTGATATGCTAAGATAAAATTCAACCTTGTTCCCAATGCTTCATGCCATTTCTGCCAAAACCTAGAGGTAAATTGTGAACCTCTATCCGAGACTATTTTCTTTGGGACTCCATGTAGACGCACAACATTCTGCATATACAACAATGCTAGCTTCGTGATGGTGCATGTGTTCTTGACAGGAATAAAGTGAGCTGACTTGGTCAAACAATCCACAATAACCCAAACTGAATCATAACCGGATGGGTCCATGGTAAACCAATTATAAAGTCCATACCAATTTCTTCCTACTTCCATTCCAGAATCTTTAATGGCTACAATAATCCAGCTGGCCTTTGGTGTTCAGTTTTGATACGTCGGCACACATCACACAAAGCTAAATATTCGGCTATGTCCTTTTTTCACTTTGGCCCACCAATAACATGTCTTCATGCCCTTGTACATTTTTGTACAACCCATATGAATTGAGTACGGTGAGTCATGCGCCTCCTTCAATATCGTTTCTCGGATATGCTTATCATTGGGCACGACAATCCTTTTTCCAAGCCATAATGTACCATGATCATCCTCATCAAACCTAAATTCCCTTCCATCCTGGGTCATTTCTTCGATCTCCTCAATTTCCTCATCCTTTGTTTGTCCCTCTCGAATTTCTTGCTCCAAGGTAGGATTTATCTCCATCATCCCCATCTCATTCACAAATCCAAGATTCAACTGTTCAAACTCCTTACATAACTTGGATGGTAATTCTCGGACCATGAGCTGGTGACTTAGTCATTTTCTACTCAAGGCATCGACCACTACATTAGCCTTTCCCGGATGATAATTGATTCCCACATCATAATCCGTAATAAGCTCAAACCATCTTTTTTGCCTCAAATTCAGATACGTTTGTGTAAAAATATACTTCAAACTCTTGAGATCCGAATAAATTTCACACCTATGTCCAAGGATATAATGTCACCAAATCTTCAATGTGTGTACCACGACTGAAAGTTCCAAATCATGTGTTGGGTAATACTGCTCATGTTTCTTCAATTGTCTCGATGCATAGGTAACAACTTGACCATCTTGCATGAGCAAACATCCAAGTCCTTGTCTTGAGGCATCACAATATATATCAAAACTTTTGCTCACATCCAGCAAAACCAAAATTGGGGCTGTTGTTATCCTTTTCTTCAACTCCTCAAAACTTTCTTAAGAAGCTTGAGTCCATCTGAAGGCCTTCCCTTTCATTAACAGCTCTGTCATTGGCTTGGCTATTTTGGAAAAGTCCTTGATGAACCTACGGTAATACCCAGCCATCCCGAGAAAACTACTTATTTCCTTGACATTCTGTGGTGGTTCCCATTTCAACACGTCCCTCACTTTTCCGTGTTCAACCGATACTCCTCCACCTGAGATGACATGACCCAAAAATGACACTTCTTTCAACCAAAACTGGCACTTGCTGAACTTGGCATACAATTGATGCTCCCTCAATTTCTGCAATGTGAGCCTCAAGTGTTCCTCCTCGCTTCTCGAGTGGATCGTTATGTCATCAATGAACACTACAACAAACTTGTCCAAGTACTCCATGAAGACCTTATTTATGATGTACATAAAATAGGCAGGTGCATTGGTCAATCCAAAGGACATCATGGTGTACTTATAAGATCCATACTGCGTCTTGAAAGCTGTCTTGGGTACGTCCGATGGTCTAATCTTCATTTGGAAGTATCCTGTCCTCAAATCAATCTTGGAGAAGACACAAGCATCCTTCATCTGATCAAACAAGTCGTCCATGCGTGGCAAGGTGTACTTGTTCTTTATGGTCACCTCATTGAGAGCTCGGTAATCCACACACATCCTTTGTGATCCATCCTTCTTATCCACAAAAAGAACAGACACTCCCCAAGGTAAAGAGCTTGGGCAAATAAAACCCTTATCTAGTTGCTCTTGAATCTGCTTCTTGAGCTCCGCTAACTCCTTAGGAGGCATCCTATATGGCTCTTAGCTACAGGTGCAGTTCCAGGTATTAATTCAATAACAAACTCAATGTCTCGATCAGGTGGCATACCTGGCAACTCATCCGAAAACACGTCCAAGAATTCAAGCACCACTGGGATCTCCTCGATTGTGGCACCGTCCATGTTGTTCAACTCCAATTGCATTGGTGCATGTTGAGATGCTTCCAATTTTGCGGTGATCCCTTCCTCATTGGTCGACTTCACCGTATTCGTGGCACATTCAATGACTCCACATTTTCTTTCTTAACTAGTCGATACCAAGTATAATGTCCAATCCTTGAGAATCCAAGACAATGAGGTTGGCAAAGAAGTTAACCCCCCTTATTCTAAGGCTTACTTTTGGACATACTATATTTGTCCTCATTTCTCCTCCAGGAGATTTAACCAATAGAGTAAACTTCATATGAGACACAGGCAAACTATACTTGGAAAAATTTTTCGATGCAATGAATGAATGCGATGCTCCAGAATCAAATAACATAGTCGCCGGGTTGGAGTTTGCGAGAAACATACCAATAACCACGTCATCTGCTTGTTGAGCATCCTCCGTAGAGACATGGTTCACGTTGCCATGAGCAAAATTCTGTTTTCCATGGTTCCCTTGCGGCTGTCCTCCTTTGGGTCTTGGGTTTTGTCTTTGAGCATTGCTTCCTTGACCAAGGCCTGACTTAGGACATTGAATTGCAAAGTGTCCTGCTTCATGACATGTATAGCACTTCCTAAATGCACCTGAATTATTGGGAAAAACTTGATTTTGAACATTTGCACCAGGATAGTTGGCACGAGGTGCAAGAGGCATCGGAGGCCTAGGTGCATGATAGGGCGTTGCTGCACATTGAGCTGGGCGCGGTGCATAACCAGGGCGCTGAGCAGGCACAGAAGAGCTGAAATAAGGCGCATTAGGTGGTGCAAAGCGATGGTGCACATTGCTTCCTTGTTACTGTACTTGATATGGCGCCTTCCTCTTGGTGTCTTGCTCTATCTCACGGACCTTGTTCTCAACCACAGTTGCTTTGTCCTCAATCTTCTGAAAGGTTGCATAATCAGAATTCAGCAATTGCACTTGGATCTCATTGTACAAGCCCCTCATGAATAAGTATTGTTTCCGGCTGTCCCGTGTGAGGACCGGGGTCCACACTTTCCAGGAATCGCGTTGGGTGGTGTCGTGCGATGTGGCACCCAAAAGCACACATGTAAAGGAACACGTATTACATAAATCATTTGCTAAAATTTACAAAGATGTTCAGTTTACAAATAGTTTATATAAAAATATACTACAACACAAGAGAAGATTACAACTCTCGTACTCAAGTCTATTAAGCAAAAAAGAAGTTGTCCAGCCCACGGATGCTCCTCACTAGCCACGAAGATCAAACAGAAGCGGCAAGGTTCCCCATGAGTATACCGCTCGGAGAGTCCCGAGTCTCATCAAATAACAATAATCATAAGCATAGAGGTTAGTACCTGCAAAACAACTAGTATAGCAACCGTGAGCACACAGGCTCAGCAAGACTTAACCGTCTCACCTAAACATGGAACTCTATGTGAGGGTAAAGATATAAACATAGGATGGTAGATTTGCGTAACGGACTCGCCCAAATGTGGGTCCTTATTTTCAGAATTATTAGCAGCAGCCTAAACCTTGTGCCGGGCAACATTGTAACTCCACAATCAAACAAAAAACGCTTCATCACGATGCTGCATGCCCAAGGTGGAAAAATAAATTTAGTGAGCACTATACAAATACATACAACATACCAATACAATGATAATATAATGTTCATAACAGCAGTAATTAGTTCTCATCTAAGTGCAAGTATTAACTACGCCACAACTCAGTGAATCAGTAGTACTCATATCCGCGAGGGACGGTGATTCGAATCAATGACACCCAGAATACACTACACATACGCCCGTATTAAAGTTAACCAGGGCTTTCCTGGCTGCGAGACGGTATTAAAGTTAATATCTAGAGGGATGACTTCAAGTAGCTCAGGGGTCCACTTGAGCTCGACAACTAATCGATATGCAAAGAATTATGCAAGTGAATCAATATCGATATTATGATATAGCTCAAAGAAAGGACAATTAAGTATATGAAATTAAGCCCACATGTTCTGGACATTAAACAGAGTATACAAGGTACTATGACTGAGGTTCTGGCCAAAATTGGGATCAATTCTTGGAAGTCTCTCTTGTATAAAATTCAATGAACCTAAACACTTCCCAGAATTTTGGGGAACAATTTGTAGCTTTGACATGGCCAAAAGATGGTTTCTATTTAGAGGAGGTCAATAGTGGCTCAACAAAATTGGTTAGATAATTTTCTATGCATTATAATATGAGATAATGAATTTACAAGTTTGTTCAATTTACTGAAAAGTTTCTGGACATTTTGGAATTTTCAGGTACATAGAGATTGGAAACACAATTTGGCTATTCAAATCACCTCAAATGGACATGAAACGTTTAACTGGACTCAAGAGAATTATGTGGACTGTTCTGGCAAAGTTTGGGAATTTTTTATTGAATTTAGAGTTAGGAATTAATTCCAATAGCATTTTGCTTTATGAAATTATGGAGAATAATTTATGTATTTTCATACAGATCCAAGTGCACCACTTGAAAGTATAGATCATCTTGGTTCCTAAAAGTTTATTTGGGAATTTTCGGACAAGTATTCTAGGAGATATGGATTTCCAAAGTTGGAGCAAAATATGGAATTAAATTTATTGGAAAAGTATGAATAATGGTTGGGCCCACATGATTTAAACCAACCAATGAAACGGAGGCCAAACCGTGTACCGAGTAATTGGGACATAGCCGCACGAGATCTAGACGCCACGAGGATCAGAAGGGGCAGGCGGGAGGCTGACAGATGGGCCCCACAAGGGGTTCGTCTTCCACCTTGGGCTAGCGGCGCTTTCGCCGGACCCGCGGTGGCACCCCCACCGGAAGGGGTTCCGGTGCATAGACGGCAGCGAGCCTGGCCGCCAGAGCCTAATTCGGGTCGTCCAACATGATGCTATGGTCAGCGAGGTGCGTGAGTGACCGAAGGTCAGCTGGCGACGGCAGAGGCGGCGGCTAGGGTTTCGGTGAGCTTGAATCGCATCAAAAATGGTTTAAATTACTCGGGAAATAAACAGGGAGCTTCCTGGGAGTATGGGGATGATCAGCATGGATAGGAAACGGATTGAAATGGGTCGCAACATGAAGGTCAACGGTGACCCGAGCCATGAGCGGCGGATCTGGGGAGAACAGCGCGTATGGCGCGTATAATCGATGAAACTTCAATCTTATTCTTCCTTTGGACGCGCAACAGACTCTTGAACATTATATCGATCAAGATTGAACTACAGTCATGCGTGTCTTAAGAATTAACCTCAAACCTAGCTCAGTTCATACACGAAGTTCATCGGGAAAATCACTAATACTCGAGCTAGGAGGGATTGCAAGGACTGAAACATTACGAGCAGATTCTAGGTACTATAGGGCACCTTTTTCCTTCAAGGACCGAGGTGATAAGAAGCTTGTATCGCCGGGGCGTCGGGGGAGCAGAGGGCGGCCAAACAGGGGAGTTCGCTGGCGGCCCGAAAATTGTCAAGTCCATCGATGGGGAGGCTCAAACTGTGAAAGAAAATGATCAATGAGCTGCACCAAATGTTGAGGAGTAACCCAGTGCGAAGAAATTGGAGCCATACCGTTGCTGGATTTCGAGGGGGAGGGGAAGAACTCCGGTGATGGTTGTATGTGCGCCAAAACTGAGGAACAGAGAAGAGAGGCTCGACTCTGGGACTTAGAGGAGGATAAGGAGGAGCCTTGGGGTTCTGTATGCAGCTGGAGGCAAGCACCTCAGTGGCAGTTTGCACGCCCAGTGGTGTCACTCTGGAATGAAAAGAACAGAGCCCCTTAGTATGACAGGTGGGTCCCACATCTGCTCATCCTCGTCGCCTAACTGGAAAGTCCAATTACACCCCTGGTTTGTTCCTAAATTGCTAGATATTTGTGGGGGTGCCAAATTGAGTGTGGAGACTTTGATTCTGAATTCTAATTGTTTGTTTGCCCTAGTATCATTCGAATTCAAATTTGAATTTGAGTTGAATTCAATGTAGCTATTGAATTAAATCGCAAAATTGCTTCAAATTTTATGAAAGTTTGCAGCAAGGTTATTTGAAATATTTGGAATCTATTGGTGATCTCAGATTTCCATTTTTGCATTATTTGAACAGGATCAAATTTATAATTTTTGAATTCCCTCCAATAGGGTTGAAATGAATTGATTTGCAAATTGCCATTTTGATTTCTCCATTCAAGCTTGATGTTATTTCTCCTAATATAACTTTATACTCTGGGGCTTTTACATTCCTCCCCACTTGAAGGAATCTCGTCCTGAAATTAAAATGAGGAGACGAAAGTAGGAGAGAGAAATTATCGGATATGAGATGATAAGAAATCCGGATAATTTGAGCGGAGGTAATCTTCGCTTTTCCATGTCACTTCTTCAGCGGTATGGTTGCTCCATAACACTTTATAGAACCACAGCGTGCAGTTCTGCGTAGTTCGAGTCTTCTCGTCGGGGATCTGAACGGGATGTTCGGAGTACGTCAAATCCGGTTGCAATTCGCCGATTTCCTCTGTGTTGACTTCAGCTGTGAACTTGAGACATTTCCGGAGCTGAGATATGTGGAAAATGTCTTGTATACTGGCAAGACATGCCGGTAATTCCAATCTATAAGCCACAGCTACGCACTTCTCCGTGATAGGAAACGGACCAATAAATTGGGGAGCGAGCTTCCCTTTTACTCCAAACCGATGAATTCTTTTCATCGGTGACACGCGGAGATAAACGTGATCTCTGATATCAAAGTGCAGCAGGCGACGCCGCTTGTCCGCATAATTCTTCTGTCGAGATTGAGCCGCTCGTAGATTTGCTTGAATGATCCGAACTTGTTCTTTGGCTTCATTGACTAGATCAATTCCTAATGTCACCCTCTCGCCGGACTGACAACAATTCAGTGGGGTGCGACATTTCCGGCCGTAGAGAGCTTCGTATGGTGCCATCTTGATACTCGCTTGACAACCATTGTTGTACGAGAATTCTGCCAAAGGTAAATGATCATCCCAATTTTTACTGTGGTGGATGGCACAGGTGTGTAACATGTCTTCAAGTACTTGATTCTCCCACTCCGTTTGTCCATCGGTCTCACTACAAGAAACGCAGTCATTTGCGACGGCCGCTCGTATTTGCGACGACCCGCAAATGGCCGTCGCAAATTAGATAAACTGTCGCAAATATACTCTTATTTGCGACGGTTTCTAATGTACCGTCGCAAATAAGAAGGCCATCGCAAATTAAGCTTATTTGCGACGGTCTTTTCCGTTAGCCGTCGCAAATAGTATTAATTGTGACGGCCAACCCTAAGGCCGTCGCAATTAACCTGGCCGTCGCAAGTTAAAGGCCTATACCGTCAGGCCGAACTCATTCTCTTCGTCTTATCCTTACGCGCGACGGCGCCGCTCCGCTCCGCCCCCGCTCCCGCCGCCGGCTTGCCGCGCCCCCGCCACCCCCCGCATCGCCGCGCCCCCGCCACCCACGCTCCCGACGCCAGCCCGCCGCGCCCCCGCCGCCCCCGGCCTCACCGCCCCCGGCCTGCCGCGCCCCCGCTGCCCCCAGCCTCGCCTCTGCTTCTGCTGCTGATCGTATGTGCCAATCTCTGATCCCATTGCTCTTTTTCTGATCTTGTTTTTGGATAGTTGATTTCAGTTACCTTTGGGATTTGTAACCTTAGGAAGCATCACATTTTTGTTTGCATTGAGACTGTTCCATTGTCACAGCCTTGTAGTAAATGTGTTTGTTGTCGTAGTCTGCTTGCATTAGCCTATTGCTTAGAAAATTATTTTATTAGTTCTGGTAGTTATATCTTGCGGGTAACGAGTTTCATGTGTACTATGTGCATTCAGTAATATAGGTAGGGGCTATACTTTGATCATTTGTGAAAAAAGAATTTTTGCTTGAAATCAAAATTAGTTTATACAATTTTTGCCTATCAGGCATGTCCAGATTGTCAAATACATATTCTTACAGTATAGATGCACATTGCTGTAAAAAACAATGTCAGCTCAGTTATTCCAAATGTACTTTAAGAGCAAGATTTTAATTAAATCAATTTTTATTGCAAGGCCGAACTTCTTTAAGAAACAAATTTGCCGATATTTTAGCCGTGTCTTATTTTGATCCTGCTTTCAAACATTACAGAACAAAAGTGGGGCACAAGCCTTGCCGCACTTGACTTTTTATCAAAAGCACATAATAGTTCAGTAAGAGCTCTTATATCTGTCTATCTGCCTCTCTTTGTTGTATCTAGCATAGACTGCATGCCTGATTTTACATTGTGTGTTGTGCTACAACCGCAACATCATTAATTATGACTTTAGCCTGTATAATTGAATCAATTGTGTCACCCTATCACACAAATCCCAAAAAAGGAAACAAATAGCATATATTATATATAAAGGTAACTAGCCTCCACATCAAACATGCTACCTTTCCAGGATATGACTGCTGCCCCTATTTCATGTGTGTTTCAGTGTAGCAGGCATGAATATAATTTTCTAGTTTTGGCTGCTTAGAATGACTCCGTTTTTTGTTCATAATTCTCGAATCCTGCTGACACTATTAAAATACAAATCAAGCTTGAGCAGTGTACTCTGAAATCTAAATATGTTGCTATGTTAGTATTAGTTGACTAAGAGAATGCTCTTGAATTACACTTGTGATTTCACACATGTCCACTGTGGCTAATATATTTTTTATTCAGATTTTGTAGTAAATGCATAATTAGATTTTGTATATGCTTTATATATTTTTTGTCTATAGCTTGGTCTGTCATTCTGAATTTCTATTCTGTTTAGTGTATGTTTGGACTTTAGTGCATTCATATAATGTTTTTGAGTGACTACTTAATATATATAAATAAAGGGGTTTTGGGCTGGCTCGGACCAACCCGGAAGGACACGACACGTAATAAGTGTGATCGTGTCGTGTAGACCATTGTAGTAGTACCGTATGCGTCAAGTCGACACGGAAGCGAACGGGTTGGTAAGGATGTCAATAACCCGCGATTGCGTGGACGGTGAAAATGGATGTGGAATTGTCATCTAAGACAAAATTTCCTCTCACTCTTTCTCTAGTTATTTCCTCTCCCTTAAATGACTTCAAAATGAAAATGATCAACGTAACCTATAGCAATGTATTACCCATTTTGGATCAGCACGTCTCACATGTAATTGGCATGTGAGACGTGCAGGTTCAGAATTGTCCCTTTTTGGACAGCCTGGGAGTGACCGAGAGGGTGTGGCTTGAGACGAGACGCGGGTCCGAATTTGGACGAGATTTTGATGGCGTCACCCTGTTGTTCTCTGCTGCACCATTTTTTGGCGTGCAGTGGAGAACAGTGGGGTTATGCTGCCAAAATTTCATTCGAATCCGGATCACACGTCTCGTCATGAGCACGCTCCGCTCGGTCACTCTTGGGTGGGTTTAGGATCTATATGCCTAGGTTGTAGGGCCGTGACATAACATAACAATTAAACTAATAATGATTTGTCTGCTTTAAAGGTATACTCTGACGCGTCTCGTCATGATTTGTCTGCTTTGGGACATATCCTGTATACATTAACGACAATTTCTTTCGCGTTAAACTGCAGAGCCAAACATGGGTGAAGACCGCAGTTGGATGTATACTGGCTAGAAGAGCAGATCTTGTGGTCACTCGAATGAGTGGTTTATCAAGTTAGATAAATTTTTTGATCGAGCATTTTCGTTGTCAACGGAAGATATGGTGCGGTGCCCATGTAAAAAAAGCCGGAACACCAAGTTTTTGAGAAGATTGGAGCTTTCGTTTCACTTATGTCGAAACAATTTCACTCCACATTATGAAGTGTAGACCTTTAACAGCGAGACTAATTCTCGAGTCATAGCAGAAGTGGATGAGGATGATGATATAACAGAGGTTGATAGGATGGATGAGATGCTAGAAGCTCTGGAAGCGGAGGATCCTCTTACAAATGAGGCAGAGAAGTTTTTTGAGGAGCTGAAGAAATCACAAGATCCATTGCATGAACACACAGTTATGACCGTACTTGCCTTCTTGACCATATTTATGGCAATTAAGTCCAAGTACTTTTTTTCCATCAACTGCTACAATGATCTCATGAAATTGATCTGCGATATCCTTCCACAACCTCACAAAAAGCCACCAGATATGTATCATTCAAAGATCAAGATATCTGGTCTCGGTATGAAGTATGAGAAAATCGATGTGTGCCCAGACAACTGCATGCTATTCTAGAAAGAGCACGCCAATGAGAAGATGTGCTTGAAATGTGGTAAACCGAGGTATGTCAAAGTTGTTAATGACAATGGCGATAATGTGATGACAGATGTTGCACATAAGCAGCTTCATTACTTGCATGTGACACCACGGTTGAAGCGGTTGTTTCTTTCAAAAAGAACCGCAAGACACATGAGATAGCACAAAGAAGGTAAACATGAGAACAAAGAATTCTTGACGCATCCGCCCGACAGTGATGCATGGAAGGTGCTATACCGTTTCGATCTAGACTATTCTCATGATGCGAGGAATGTTCGCATTGGATTAGCGACAGACAGATTCTCACCGTTCAGTACGAATGCCACGCCATACTCCTGTTGGCCTGTCTTTGTCATTCCGTACAACCTACCACCTGCTTTTTGTATGAAGAACGAGTTCTTTTTTCTCAGCCTCATTGTACCTGGACCTGATCATCCCGGGTAACGTATCAACGTGATGTTAAAACCGCTGATCAAAGAATTGAAAGACTTGTGGACAGGAGTCAAAGTGTAAGATAGTTAATAGAAGCGGAAATTCAACCTTCGAGCTGCCTATTTGTGGTCTATCAATGATTTGCCGGCATACGGCATGTTTTTCAGATGGAGCACTCACGGTCGTCTGACGTGTCTGATATGTGCTTCAGACACGGATTGCTTTCGACTAACTCATGGAGGCAAAATATCATACTTCGATTGTCACAGACATCGGCTGCCCTCGAATAACATATTTAGGCAGCAGAGGCAGGTCTTTCGAAAGAACACTATTCTCACTAAAGGACTACCGAAGCGTCTCAATGGGTCAGAAATTTCTGATATGTATTTTTCCATCAAGGAGCGAGTTGAGAAGAAGCCTGTATCGCTGGGGTGTAGAGGGAGCAGATGGCAGCCAAACAGAGGATTTCGCCGGCGGCCCGAAAATTGTCAAGTCCTTCGATGGGAAGGCTCAAACTGTGAAAGAAAATGATGAAGGAGCTGCGCCAAAGGTTTAGGAGTAACCCAGTGCGAACAAATTTGAGCCATACCAACGATCCTTGCTGGATTTTGAGGGGGAGGGGAAGAACTCCGGTGATGGTTGTCTGTGCGCCGAAACTAAGGAATAGAGAAGAGAGGCTCGACTCTAGGACATAGAGGAGGATAAAGAGGAGCCTTGGGCTGTTGTATGCAGATGGAGGCAAGCAGGTAGGCAAGCACCTCAGTGGCAGTATGCCTGCCGAGTGGTGTCACTCTGGAATGAAAAGAACAGGGTCCCTTAGTATGACAGGTGGGTCTCACATCTGCTCATCCTCATCCCCTTCCTGGAAAGTCCAATTCACACCCCTGGTTTGTTCCTAAATTGCTAGATATTTGTGGGCGGGGCCAAATTGAATGTGGAGACTTTGATTCTGAATTTAAATTGTTTGTTTGCCCAAGTATCATTCGAATTCAAATTTGAATTTGAATTTGAGTTGAATTCAATGTATCAATTGAATTAAATAGCAAACATGCTTCAAAAATTATGGAAGTTTGCAGGGAGGCTTTTTGAAATATTTGGAATCTATTGGTGATCTCAGACTTCCATTTTTGCATCATTTGAACAGGCAAAATTTTTGAATTTTTGAATTCCCTATAATAGGGTTGAAATAAATTGATTTGCAAATTGCCATTTTGATTTCTCCATTCAAGCTTGATGTTATTTCTCCTAATATAACTTTATACTCTGAAATTTTTGGGCTTTTACATCTCGGCTCACATCCTTATGCGCATATCTTGAGAGTTGAGTGAATTTGTTAAGATATTAACCCACACTCGATCTTCCTTGACTCGGATTTTCAAACTCTTGCCTCTTCAAGATCATAACACCTTCCGGCACATAATGAGCATGGAAGCTCTCCTTGAATTCAGCCCAAGTAATCCTCTCATGGTTCACGTGGGCGTTGCATAAAGAGTCCCACCAATCGGCAGCTGCTCCAACGAGTTGATGAGATGCGAATATGACCTTCTCCCGTTCACTGCATTGGACTATTGCAAGTTTCTTCTCCACGTACTTGAGCCAATAATCAACATCCATAGGGTCGTCATCTTGAGCAATGGTCGGTGGCCTGGTTCTCATGAACTCTCCCAATCGGTTATCAGATGGTGGGGTGGCAGTGGAGGCATGTGAGGCTGATTGTTGTTGTTGCCACCCTGCAGCTGTCCCATAGTCTGTATCATGGTCTACATGAGCTTGTTTTGCATAGCAAATAGTTGCTCCATATTGATAGCTCCCTGTGCAGGTCCTTGTCCATATTTGTTCTGAGGTTCCCCATTGTTCTCCTCCTCATCATTGGCATCCCTTTGATTGCGAGTCGTCACCATCTGAAGAAAAGAAAGAGATAAGAATTTGGAAGACGTCCCCAACTGTATGCATCAAGGGATATGAAACTAAGCAACTACCTATACTAGCCTATGTGGATATGACAATGCTAAAGCATCCCAAAATCCTCTACGAAACACACAAGCAACAATACATAACAAACAACACACCAAGCAAAAACACATCGATTCCTGAGTGCTCCTATGTGCTCTAAAGTGTCCATTCTATCTAGGATGTGTCCTACTGTCAACCAGGCTCTGATACCAATATGTGACACTCGGTTCTAAAAAAGAACCAAGTAAATGCATATGTGTCCCCAAGAGGTTTAACACATATACACGAGTGCATTTACAAAATATATACAGAAAATTACCACATGACAAGATTAATTAACCACATTTATTAAAAAATTCATAATATCCTCTAATACAAGCTCTAATGAATATTAATGACAAGTTTGAACTAATGCAATGGAAATAAACTAAATAAGCAACTATGCAGCTAAGAAAATAGGGTAGCGCAACTCCAATCAACACCACAGGCAAAGCTGACGGCGGACACGGCCTAGAACTCCATATTATCATTGTTATACTCCCAATCATGACCTGCAACTGTTGGTGGGGGGATTGCAAGGGTGAGTACATGTCATACTCAGCACGTGTGGAAAGTATGACATGTAGCTGATTCAAATGACAACAATAATAAAGGATAATTGTTGAAAATTACATTAAAACATTTGAAAAGCAATATATTATATGTATGTGAAGTAAACCCATTATAAACCATGTAGTTATCATAATACCAATACATAATTCATTAGCATCTTCCATCAACATTATACCAGATTTCACCATTACCATTAACCATATCCATTGCCATAAACCATAATACCATCCCATAACCAGTACCAACACATAACCATAACCAACCATAACCTAAAAATCCCAAATACCAAGTTCCCTCTAATCATGTAGGTCATCTAGGTGCTCTTAACCGGGAGCACGACTAATAGTTTTAATACCCTGCAGAGTTTGTACCACTTTACCCATGTGTTTGGGATTTCATCACCCGTCAGCGACTAAAGAAAACCTCTGTTATGCCAAAACACTACCATAGGTGTATGGCCGAGAGATCACAAAATAGCCTTTACAAAGGGACTACTAGCATGTACGGACCCACTGAAGTTTAACCGGTGGCAATGTCTCTAACTGAGCACATCTTAAACCAAGGGCCCCCTCTTGTACCATTCGGATCCCAGTGAGTCCCGCCTAAAATCGAAACCCAATCAGACTCAGCTTCTCCAGTGCGCCAAATGACCCATGCAATACTAGCAATACCCGAATTAATCAGCTATGCCAAACCCATACTTGGCCTCGTGGTGGCACTGTTGTCCTTGCTTATTCTCGCATGAGCCGGTCCTTAGATCTAAAGCAAGCAACCACCATGTCTTCCAACCCATCTACATACCAGGCTTGCTTAGATCACCCATTACCATGTGATATTAACCAGTTCATATTAACCATAATCTCATTAATGCATAATTAAATGGTATAGTTGTTTTCCCATCCCAATTAATTAAGTGAAGCAAAAAGGTAAAAGGTCCTCTTCGACTCTCTACCATGTATTACAGGTGACAAAGGTGGTTAAACAAAGCTTGTAAACTTCCTATCATAGGAATTCCCATCAAATTGACATAAGCATGCAGTTTTGGAAACAAAACATTTGTTTTAAAACAGAATCAATATGTTCAAGGACACTTGCCTTGCTCTTGGGCTTGGTTCGGGTCAAAGTCTTCAAACTTCTGGTGCTGGAGATCCTCCGCAGCACCCTCTAGCGCAAATCCGTCTAATCAGTGCAACGATCATACAAGACAAGAACTACAATCAATAAGTGCACATATATTACTCAATATGTAATGACATGCATGATTAATGCAAATGCAAAGAAAAAATAGTTAATGTGTTTCTAATGATGTTTACTAACTAGTTCTAATAGCTTTTAACAAGTTTGAACAGGTTTGTAATTGATTCAAATAAATTTACAATTAATTCAGCAGAAAATAGTCAGCAAAATCAGACTAGTCCGCTCTTCGCAGGAACAGCGAACTAGGGTTTTCTAGATCGACGTGAATTTGAAGAAACGGGGTTGAATTCACCCGAGAAAGAGGAAGTATAAGGTATACCAGGTGTTTAGAACTCCAATGAATCAAGGGTTTTGGTGGCAACACTTGGATCTTGACAATCTAGGGTTGATGAAGAACTTGAAGGTGAATTGTTGATGAAGAACGGAAACATGATGGAGATTTTGATCCTCTTTCATTTTCTCCTATTCTTCTTCTTGCTTGGGATCTCCTTCACCCTCCTTGAAGACGGCTCTCCACGAACTAGGGTTTGTGGTCTTTCAATTGAGGCAATGGATGTAAAGTCAAGGGGTGGGGTTGTTTATATAGAGGTGGAGGGCTAGGATTTGATGGATTTCGGGTTTGGGGACGGTGGAGGCCGGTGTGGTGTCCCACATGGGCTATAAAAATAGTTAGACAGGACGTCCTTAGGCCCACGTAAGGTAAAACCCAAGAAAATGTTGTGGAACAAAAGATCAACTCAGAATTGTGATAACTGGACAAGTCCGCAAAAGGTCGGACTAGTCCAAAGTTAGTTAAAGAGATATCAAACAAGTCCGGACTAAATCAGACAAGTCCGAACATAGTCAGAGGAAAATCAGACAAGTCTAGCCAAAACCGGACAAGTCCAATTTTAGTCATAGGAAAAACGTACAAGTCCGCTAGACATCGGAGATGTCCGGACAAGTCCAGGGACTTAGCAAACTTTTCAAAGAATTGGGATGACAAGAGTAGTCCTCTATGGGCCGGACAAGTCCAAAACTGTTCAGAGGCAAAAACCGGAATAGTCTGAACAAAAACGAACATGTTTGATGGAGGTCAGAGAGAAATGGGACTAGTCCGCACTAAAACCGGACTAGTCCAAACTTTCCAGAATTCTTAAGTGCGGTTTTGCTCAAAATTCATTTTAAACTTATTTCTTTCCATGTGGATGAATGTTAAACATGTATACGAACTTATGCAATGCACGATGCATGAAAATGAGGGTGTTACACCGTCGCTCGCGATTATGGACTAAGCATACTTGTTCTCTGAGTCGTGACGTAGTAAATTAAGACTAATGAAATCATATGAATTATGCTCCATGCTTAATCATTGTTTACTACTTGTATGCTATAGTTATATTGCTAACTAAATTTAGTTTTACGGAACTGTAAACTGCTGCTAAAATCTGAAAATAAAGGACATACTTTAGGCGAGTTTCTTCTATGCATATTCAGCTACCTATGTATGTAGAGTTTCATGTTTAGGACGGTTAAGTCTTGCTGAGTGTTTTGCTCATGGTTTGTGGATTAATATGTTTTGCAGGTAACATCGCATATGATGGTTTCCGTAGTGCGTCATCACCCCTCTCGAGTTGTATTGTCGAGCAGAAACCCCACGAGCCGCGGCTTTGCTTCGTGTTGCTAGTGTGAGGTATTTCGGACTGAATACTCTCACTTTTGCAGTGTCTAGGTTTGAGTGACTGTATTATGTATCTTCTGCAGCTTATGTACTCCTCATGTACATTATTTTGTAAACTCGCATATCTTATGAAATAAAACTTTGGCATGTTTCACATATTCTTTTCGTGTGTGCTGTTGGGTGCCGCATTGTATGGCACCACCCATACAATGTCGGTACCACGGTCCTCATACCCCTACTCATCCGCCACCAAATTCTACTTGGAATTCACCTCAAAACCCTAATTCTCCACCCCTATATAAACAACACATTATCTGACACCTCTCGGCCCCAATTGAAAAACTCTTGCTGCCACATTTGCTTTGTTGCCGACATCAAGATCAAGTCCAGGAGCAAGGAGGAAGAAAGGAACACGAAGAAGGACCAACCAAGATCAATCTTCATCGATTATTTGACAATTGATGTTATTAATATGAAATCTTCATCAACTCATCTTCATCAAGCCCTAATCGTCAAGATCCAAGTGTTGCACCCAAACCTTGATCATTAGATCTCTAAACAACCTCTATATCCAAGTTTCTACATCAATTCCACCCCAATTCTAGCAGATCATGAAAACCCTAAATTCCATTTCTGATCAGGGCGAACTAGTCCGGCCCCTAAAAGCGGACTAGATCGGTATCTGAATCCGTTTGGTCCTGAACGAACTCCAATTTGACTCAAATCAATTCCAAACTTGTCCAAACTTGTTAGAAACAATTGGAACTAGTTAGTAAACATTAATAGCAACCCAGTAACAAGTTTTACCTCACAATTGCTTTAATCATGCATATCACGGCATAATGAGCACTATATGAGCATTATTTTATTGAATTGTGTGTTTTGCATGTTTGTCGCTCAGAATAGAAGGTGTTGCCGTAGAGAGTGCATTCGAGGAACTACAGAACTAGAGTTTCGAAGTCTTTGATCAAAATCAAGCTCAGGAGCAAGGCAAGTACCCTTGACAATATTGATCCTGTTTCAAAGGTTTTGTTTGCAAAATTGCATGCTTGTGTCGAAATGATGGGAAAACCCAATTGTAGGAGTTTACTAGTTTTACGACACCACCCTTGTCGCTTGAACACTATGTAGAGAGTCAGGAAGGGTATTTTGCACTTTTTGCTTCGCAATGCTCAATTGGGTTTGAGAAACAATAATAATGCGTAATTATGATCTACTGAATACATGAATGATGAGAATTGATAATAATGACCCAGTAGCAACATGGTGCCTAGGGATCTAAGCAAGTTTGTTATGTGGAATGGGTTGGACTGTTTTGGGTGGTTTTGCTTGCTTTAGATCTATGGACCAGTTCGTGGAGCGACCATCCAGGGTTTACAGTGCCACCACAAAGCCATGTATTGGTGCGGCTTAGCTGACTAATTTGTGTATTGTCGATACTATTTGGATCGTTATGATTGCTAGGGGAAGGGATAGTCGGATGGGTTTGTAGAGATTGGTGGGACTCCCCTAGGATTTGAATGGCTCAAGAGGGGGCCCTTGGTTGGATGTGCTCAGTCGGAGACATCACCACCGGTGAAACCTCAGTGGGGTCTGAATAGTCTAGTAATCACTTTGTAAATGCTATTTTGTGATCTCTTGGCCACACACCTTAGAAAGTGTGAGATGACACAATTGAGATTCCTTAGTCATCGAATGGTGATGAAATCACGAACATGTGGGTAAAGTGGTACAACCTTTGCAGAGTGTGTCTAAAACTATCATGATAGCCGTGCTCCCGGACATGAGCAACATGGACCCTCACATTATTAGAATTATGGACCTTTAACTGTGGTTAATGGCTGGAATTGAGTCAGGAGTTGGTATTGGTTACTTAATTGGCATTGGTATATGGAATTGATGAATTCGAGATAAATGAGCAGTTATGAGTTGAATATGGTTTATTATTGCTAGAATTGGTTATTTAAGTTGAAATCGATGATGTATGAGTTATTTTGGGAAGGACCACACTTAATGATCATATTATTGCATTTTCAACTTCTTTCAATGTACATTTATGTAATTAGCCATTGTTCATTACTCTTCTTGTTTAAGCTACATGTCATACTTCCCACACTTGTTGAGTATGACA
Source organism: Tuctoria greenei (assembly GCA_036927565.1). NCBI lineage: Eukaryota > Viridiplantae > Streptophyta > Magnoliopsida > Poales > Poaceae > Tuctoria > Tuctoria greenei. Next base: position 57,275,356 of record JAYESD010000012.1, read on the forward strand.
TGTGCTCACCCTTGCTGCTCCCCGACCAGATTCAGACGCAATGACCAGGTGGAGTACGAAGAGGTCTTTGATGAGTTCTACGCGTGCATTTTGCTGTCAAGCTTGCCTATGGAGTTTGGAGTCTTAGTGTTTAGTGTTTTCCACTGCAGTTTGTTAGATCTTGTATTCAATACTATTTGGTTTGTAATAAGGTACTATTATTAGTGTATTATTATTCGAGACATGGTTTTATCTGTTTATCATTTGTAAATCACTTGTGTATGTGAGTTAAACATCCTGAGCACACATATCCATTACGCTTGGTTCATTTTCAGAATCGGGTGTTACAAATCATTAGCAACTAGACACCTACGCTTAGAGGATGACATATCAAAATCCGCTTTAAAAATCTTCCAAACCAAGACATGTTAAAAATGAGCTCAGCATTTGAATCTACAACCTTGCAGCAATTTTTAGTAAAAATAATTTCTAGATTTTCATCTAGCAATTTTGAAATTGAAAGCAAGTTGTATTTCAAATTTTTAACAAGTGCCACATCCTTGAAAGTGGTGTAATTATTTACGCTAACCGAACTCTTAGCAATTATAGGAGTTGAAGAATTATCGGCAAAAGGAACATTCTCTACACATGACACAAAAGAGAGAGAGGAGAACCAATCTTTTTTACCGGTCATGAGGCGTGAGCAACCTGAATCCACAATCCAAATATTCTCTTCCTCAAGCGTGAAACCTACATAGAAGCACAATACATCGATGACTCAATACTGGGGTTAGTCAAAAGGCATTTGGGAATCTAGTACCAAGTCACACGACGTCCAGTAGTAATAATACACAAAAGCTGAGACAAAACAACAGGTTTATGAGCTAAAGTTTAAGGATTTTTGTACCAACTATAGACCTACAAGGTGTTACATGTGTAGCACTAAAATCAGTAGATTTGGGAGCAATCACTGCATGTTTTTGACTCATAATAGCGGGTTGCATGTTCCTGACATTCGGTTTAGCATGTGCAGCAAATTTTGCATGAGAGATATGAGATCTAGCTTGCATTCTTTCCTTTTTTTGTTGTTTATCTAGTCTATAACAAAAACCTATGACATGACCATATCTACGACAGTAGGTATAATGAAATTTAACTTTGTGTTCATGTCTAGATGAGCAAGCAACATGTTTATTTGAAATTGAATCAGACAACACCCTTGTAGATTTGAAAACCACTTCTTTATATATAGGAACTATACGAATCAAAATACTTTCCAATGACTTTACAATTTTAGGTGGATGTGACTTAGCATGAGCATGAGAATCAAAACCTAAACAAGTTTTATCATTGCAAGACCTGGAAGAATTTAGCCACAAGTTTAGATTTTTATTCCTATTACAAAACCAGTCTAGTGTCCTATTCATGTCATCAAGTTTCTTAGACAAGTCTAGTCAGTTTTCACATGAAGTGTTTCCTTTTAGTTTGCAATTAGAACAATATTAAACTTCATTTGAACGTAAATCATTGTTCAATATAGAAATCTTATTCATAGCATCATGTAGTTTCTTATCAAGATCACCACAAGTAGAACAATGCAAATCAATTGTGGAACAGCAAGCATCTTTCGAGTTTTTATCATTAAGTGCAGCAATCCTTTTCTTCTTTTCAATTTGAAGTTCAATATTATGAAGTGTGGAGGTGTGCACACTTCTTAAAGAGGACGATTGTTCATATATAAGCTCACATGAAGAACAAGAATCATCACTAGGAATCAAAGATTTTAAACAATTAATTTCAGATTCTGGTGATTCATTTAAAATAGCATTGTCCCTAAGTTTTTTTTTCCTTTTTCTTAACTATAATAGTGTCACGAGAAATAGCATCACACATTTCTTCGCAAGTGCGACATACCTCTTCATCGTCGCTGTTCTGTTCTACCTCCTCCATACTTGATCTTGAGTTGCCTGCCATGAAGCACATATTTGGAAAATTCTATTCATCTTCATCACTTCCGATATCCGCGTTGCTCGAGCCAAGTTCTTGAAGTCCGGAGATAAAACTATTTACCAATTGGCGACCTGTAAAACCCTTCTTCTTGTTGATGTTGTTGTTTGCAAAGGAGGACTTGAACTTTGTTTGCTTCTCATTATGGAAAGTAGGACCTAAAAGATTCGGGCGATCTGTACGAAAATGTTCTGTCTTGCCACATTCGAATCATCATTGATAACCAACACTTCCTGTCCTTCTGGTTATCACATTTTGCAATGCTTTTGAGAACCAAGTAGAGTGAAATGCTAGATCCTCCTCTAGAAACTCTTCTTCAATCTGTTCAAGGGTTAGAGAGGACAACAAAGCAAGTGTACGACATAATGAAGATTGACTAGACCTAGGCATGTCACGTTGTGAAACAAATGCAAGAGACTTGTTAGGGTTCTTACATGATATTATTTCAATTTCATGAGTTTTTAACTTGGAATATAGACATCTAGTGTAGGTGTACTCATGACAGTGGATCCACAAATAGATGTAACTTTCATCTGCCAAATTGACATGTCTAACGCACTTAGTAATTGCCTAGCATTTTCAGCATCTGAGAAATTTACATTGACACTACGCAAGTTGCTGAGAATTTTGTTAAAGCGAGCAAAGAGGTCATTGATGGACTCACCTGGTTTCATCTCAAAATGTAGGTACTCCTGTTTGAACATGTCTTGCCTTACCTGCTTGATCGTGTTGGATCCTTTGTGTAGTCACAAAGTGCTTTCCACACTTCGTACGCAGATTGGAGGTGTGCAACTCGATCGAAGTGATTTTGAGTCAATCCTTGTATGATCAAGTTTTGCGTCTTGTAGTTGTTGTTGACATCTTTCATGACCTTAGTGGTGACTTAATCATTTGGCAGCACATCTTAAGGCTTGTACACCTATTTCCATATTTTGAAGCATTGCGCCTGGATGAAAGCCTTAATACGTGTCCTCCAAACCTGAAAATCTATACCACTAAACGCACAACGTTTTGCAGAGTATTTCTCCATGATGATCAGTCAAAAACATGTGAAAATCAGAAAGATTAGAGCACCGTGGCCCTGATACCAATTGTAGGATCAAAGAGCACGTGAAAAGATACTAGAGGGGAAGTGAATGGTAGGTTTAAAACTTTTTCAGCGGAGGCAACAAAAACCCCTCGGCAGAAAATCAATATGTTAAGAAACCGTGTGTGGAAATGATCTAAACGTGTTCAATCATGACAAAAGTAGTATATATCATAGATAATCAAGTCACAAAGACACAACAACAACAATCAGAAAAACCATGGAGCAAAACTCAAGTTATGATCGAAAGATCAATCAAAGGTCAATCTGTTCTACCCGAGTAAAAACAGATCTGCAACGCTGCAAAGAAACCCGTGTAGATCAGAAACCACAAATCCAATGACCATGAAATTTTCACAGATGATAGATAATCAAGTTTTGAAGACAACTCAAAGAGAATCACGTAAATTGGATCAGTAAAACTCGAGTTATGATAAAAACACAAACGCATCATTGTGTTGTGCAGAAACTCGACAAGAAAAACTTGCCTGAAACAAGTCAGATGAACAAGGGACAAAATCTCCTTCAAACTACAAATTTTATTGACCAAAACACAAGAGGAACATACTAAGGTCATTTCCCACGAGCTCTGGCCTCTCTTGCTTATATAACCAGCCCTAAGGCCAACCCAATCCAAACTAGGACTCTAATCCTACTCATTTTCAACCGAAACATTCCATTACTGCTCCAGACTCTTCCATACGCAGATAGAAGCAATCTTAAGACTTCCAAACATCTTAAGAACGTATCCCACATTCCTAAAACAACTCAACTTAGTGACCCACGCGAAATCCTATCATACCCGACTCAAATATTTCCATATTTGAGTCAAAACCAACTCAGCCGCAGCCTGAATCCATAATTCAGCCGGTTGGTCTTTTCCGACCAATTCTTTACCTCCACTTCTATTCATCACGCCTTGGTACCATGTTGCCATGTTCATGAACTCCTTGCACATATGCAAACACCTTCCAACAACGTCCACAATACCTTCATAAGCATTGTTCTTGACCCAAACATGTTGCATGACTTTCCGATCAACTCAACCACAATTTCTCCTGAACTTGGTTGTTGAACCTCATCTTCTCCCTAAGACTAGTTCAATGGATCCTATCACCAGCCATGTCTTGACGTCAAGCAACACCTGCACATGAATAAACAACCATCCTTTGGGAGCCCAAGTCTTCGACTTGACTCTCATTAGTCCAAAAAACACAACATCTTACGGGAGCACCTCACATAAGCATGTTGCAAACCATATCAAAACATTAACCACCGTAAACAAACATAACACTTCAAATACTTAGTAAAGGAATGCTAAGCAAACTTCCCATAAGTGTAAAGCATGTTTGAAACATTGCAAGACAAAATTGGAACCACTACGATCTTGCACCAGACCTTGCCAAAGCTAACAGGACCTTGTGAAAGCTAACCGGACCTTGCACCGGACCTAGCCAAAGCTAACCGGACCTTGCGCAGAACTAGCTTAAGTTTGTCGGACGTCACATCGGACCTTGCCGGAGCTACCCAAAGCAAGTCAGACTTATTGTCGGACCTTATCGAAGCTAGGACCTAGAGTTGAACCTTGATGAGAAGGGTGTTTTGGCAATATTCAAAACTTTCATTTTAATAGCCAATGTATTCAGAACACATAGGTCTCATAGCTAGTTCCCATATAACTAGTATGTGATTGATAAAATTCAAACTTGATCAACAAAGTCACATTCGATTTTGTTCTCAACCGACACGAGAAAAGCTACCGCACAAAAGACCCATGCCTTGTTGTGATGAGATCATGCACATTATCATTGCACAAGTAAACATGACACAATGTTTATTTGTTTGGGATATTGGCTCAAGTGAATGGTCATGCTTATTTGATGGAGAACATGGAGATGGTGTACTATATCGTCCACCACCTTGGCCTCCTACTTTGATGCACGAAAGAGGATTTGATGGCGTTGCACATATGAACCCACACATGAGAGAACATGAACTTGAGTCGAGGACGACTCCAATTCAAGAAGGGGAGGATGATGAGGACATCACTCCTATAGATATAAACAACAATCCATTCAATATACAAAATGCAATCAATAGAATTCACACACCAATTAATTTCAGAGGTTAGAGCTCGTTCTTATATGTTTCCATATATATTTTTGAGAATAGATTGCTACCTAATGGTTTAATTATGATTAGGATCCATGAAGAAATTCAAGGAGTAATTGGAGGAAGATTTAGGAGCCTGTAGGACCAGATATTATGTTCAAATAAGATGAAACTGATCCCAACTCAAATTCGTGTCCAACTCGGAGTTTAGGAATAGTTCACACTAAAACGGCCGCTCAGGATGCATACGGAATCAGTTTTGGATGTTCTACATATGCACAGAAAGGGAAGAGGAAAAAGTTGGCAATGACGCTGGTCCGATGTCAAAGTTCTTCCGGAGTCGACGGGAATCATCGAAACAAAATCGAGTTCAGAATCTGTCAGGGTGCTGCGACACCATATCGGGCCATTGGGCCTTGTATCGAGTCTACATCTCTTATTTTCGTGTCTTAGGGTTAGGTCACGACCCCAAAACCCCCTTGGACGTCCTCCCACATATATATACTCCATAGTAGCCGCAATAAACATTTGGGTTTTGCTTAGATTAATCTATTATTTCGCCGTTCATCAGTTTGTGAGACCCCAACTTAGCAATTCAGATTGATTCTATCTTGTTATTGCTTGTGTTCTCGGTTGCACTTGTAGGGCTTAAGCCTTTTTTGCGAGGTCCATCGCGTGCAGCACGATTGATAACCAACAGAGCGGTGGTGTCGCGATTGCAGGGTTTTTTCATGTTCTACTCGAGAGCCTCGGATCATCAGCGTCGAGATCTCCATCAATCGACTTATTCATTACATTTCGGAAGATCGGGCCTAAACCTCCTTATCAATCGGTATCAGATTTCCAAGTTGCCCATTTGGTAATTCATGTATCCATTATATTAGTTTTGTTTTTCATTCCTAGAGTCCACAAAAAGCTACAAAAAAACTTGTAGTTTAGTAGATCTATTCATCACATTGTCCAAACAAACATTGAGCCTTTGTAACGTTGTTTTTTTCAGTTCGGTTTTGTTGAGTTTGTGTCCGTGGTTGAGTCATATTGCTGGTTTATAAAGTTTTTTGGTCTTAGTTTGAGTTTTGCATTGTGTTGATTCATCCTTTTGAATCACGTTATCACGTCCAGATTGGATTTATCTCTGTCCAGTTAGGTATTTTGATCATATCTCACTCATATGAACTCAGATTTTTCTGTTCTTGTACTTTCTGGAAACCTTGAGAAGTTCTCTACAACATTCGTATTTATCAATTTACCATAAAACGAAGCTATCGAGATAGAAATTACATTACATATGAATTTGTTCTTAAACTAGAATTTCTGAACAGTTTGTTTTTCAGAGGCAATATGTCCTATTGTTTCTGTCTAACTAGGTCATCCATGTACACAAATTAAATAGGGGAGATGGATCTATAATCTTGTTGTTGAAAAGTTTTAGATTTGGGGCCATAAAGGGTGCCTAATTGTTCTTGCAAGACTAAACAGAAAATTTGTGACACACCAACGAGATATCTTATATTGTTTTGCATTGTGTTATTCTTTTTGCAGCACATTTTGAGAAACAAAAAGAAGAAAAAAAAAGAAGAAGGCAAGTGCAAAACAAGATACTAAAGCCGCACAAAAAAAAGAAAAAAAGCAAAAAGAAAACAGAAGTGCTTGCATCCTTTGTGTCCTATACTTTTTGTTTCATGTCTTGCTAGCTTGACTACTAGGAACACATTTAGGCCAGCAACTTTGACAAGTACTTTGGACACTTATTCAACTTCACTATCTGATTGCATTGTTGCTAATTCTTGCTACATATAAAGTGCCATCCAAGCTGCGCTTTACTCTTGAGCAGAATCGATATACCTTTGCAATCATCCCACGCTTCATTGGTTTCTTCAAACCGGCCACTGTTTGCCACCTGCAGTGTCGGTAAGAACACTTGTAAGAGTGTGGTAAGACGCTTGAGAGTGTTTTATTACACTTCCACTTTGCCATTATCCTTTGTAGTTGATAGGGATAACATATTTTTTTGTTGTCTTCTGTTTGCTACTAATAATGTCAGGTAAAAGCAAGAATCGTGCATTATATGATGAGATGATTGACATGATGAAGACGATGATGGAGTTGCTCGCTAAGAATCAAATATCAACCAAGGTTTCACATGACATTCAGACCATCTTTACAACTCCTTCCACAGAAAGTAATTACATTCTCCCATCTCTTCCTTCTTATGAAGGTTTTGGTTACGATGAATATATTGCTTGGGAAATAGAGTTGGATAAAATTTTTGGACAATGTCATCTGTGAGAGGAGAAAGATTAGAAATGTTGCAAGTGCATTAGTATATTGTGCATTAGCTTGGTGGAACAATTTAATGATTTAGAAAAACCTTGAACATGGAAGGATATGAAAATTTGTATGCGAGAAACTTTTATGAATGTATCTAATTGCACAGATGAAGTGCATCAATTTGAGGAGAAATTTCTTGTTGTACCTCCTTTTGTGTATAACGTTTTGCGAGACAATATAGAAAATAATGTAGATGATGCAAAAGAGAACGAGGCTTTGGACAAGTGAGGCTTTCGACAACACTTGTAAAATTTTAGATGGGTCAAATCATAATGTACTCGAAATCACTGCTGGAAATGGTAAGGCAAAGCATTCTACAAATACAGAAGGTGAGAAGTTTTTGGATGTTCTGAATTTTTCCACCAATCATGCTATTTTCGAGGAGCAACTATTAGAATCGTTTATTTATACACCATTGTAACATGTTGATTTTCCTGCTGATCGTTGAGCTAAGAAAGAGTTGTGTGCTGATAACTCCATTATACCTATGCGCAAACAAGTTAATGTACTAGATGATTGTGTTTTGGATTCACCTACTTGTGCTGAAATTCATAATTTTATCACCGCTACTGCTGAAAATGATGAGCTGAAATTGTTCTCTTCTCTAAATACTTTGGATTATATTGAATTTTACACTCTTTGTGATCTAGATATTGTAGAGAGGAGATATTTTCCCAATCTAAATTTCTTTCGTCAAGTAGAAATTTTATTCATGCTATAGGCAACTATGAAGATAGTGGTGAATTTGTGGTGCATAAAGTATGCTCAAATGAGAAATCCCATTTTGTGCTGCAACATCACGGTGAAATGAATGGATGCACTAACACTAATAATTCTTTGTCAAGTTTTTCTAGTATTTTTTTCCTGCAGCACAGATAAATTTAATAGAGGAACATTGTTTGTTGCGGTGGTGCAATATGGACAATGCTCATTCTACCTCCAAAGCAGGCCTCTTTGATGGACATACGAGCAATCCGAGGACTGCTTGTCATAAAGAAAGGGAAAATGATGAGATCATGCACATTATTATTGCACAAATAAACATGACACAATGTTTATTTGTTTGGGATCCTGGCTCAAGTGAATGGTTATACTTATTTGATGGAGAACATGGAGATGGTGCACTATATCGTCCACCACCTTGGCCTCCTCCTTTGATGCACACAAGAGGATTTGATGGCGTTGCACATATAGACCCACACATGAGAGAAGATGAACTTGAGTCGAGGACAACTCCAATTCAAGAAGGGGAGGATGATGAGGACATCACTCCTATGGATATACACAACACTCCATTCAACATACAACATGCAATCAATAGAATTCACACACCAATTAATTTTAGAGGTGAGCTCGTTCTTATATGTTTCATTATATATTTTCGAGAATAGATTGCTACCTAATGACTTAATTGTGATTAGGATCCCTAGAGAAGATTAAGGAGTAATTGGAGGAATATTTAGGGGCGTGGAGGACCAGATATTACGTTCAAAGAAGATGAAACCAATCCCAACTCAAATTCTTGTCCAACTCGGAGTCCAGGAGCAGTTCACACTAAAACAGACACACAGGACGCATACAAACTACGTTTTGGATGTTCTACATATGCACGGAAAGGGGAGAGGATAAAATTTACAATGGATCTGGTCCCATGTCAAAATTCTTCCGGAGTCGACGGGAATCATCGAAACAAAATCAACTTCATAATCTGTCATGATGTTGCGCCACCATATTCGGCCATTGGGCCTTGTATCCGATGTACATCTCTTATTTTCGTTTCTTGGGGTTAGGTCACGACCCCAACACCCACTTGGACGTTCTCCCACCTATATATACTCTATAGTAGCCGCCATAAATAATTGTGTTTTCCTTAGATTAAACTGTTATACACAGTTTCGCCGTTCATCAGTTTGTGAGAAACCAACTTAGCAATTCAGATTGTTTCTACCTTGTTCTTTCTTGTGTTCTCGGTTGCACTTGCAGGGATTAGCCTTCTTGGCGAGGTCAATCGTGTGCAGCACGGTTGATAACCAACGGAGCGGTGGTGTAGTGATGCAGGGGTTTTTCGTGTTCTACCCGAGAGCCTCGAATCATCAACGTCGAGATCTCCATCAATCGACTTATCCATTACCTTTCGGAAGATCAGGCCTAATCCTCCTTATCGTGTTGCACCCTAACTCCACTTTGCTCGGTCTCCATTTCAATATCATGTATAAACCTCTAAGTAACAATGAGAGAATATTTCAAGCACCATACAACTCGCGAGGTTCCAATCCGTTCGACTTCTACCGATAGCTAGAAAAAGTTAAGCCTAGCATATCCGGGCACTAATATCAATCTAAAACAGCACATAAAAGGATTATTTTGGGGTCACATGCAGCTGGAGTTTCAACCAATTCCTATACATAATGCACAATACACGACCCAAAATCATGTGATACAAAAGGAAAATTTTTGAAATACTAGGGAGTGCACCGGGGCTTACCTTGACCTTGTGGATTAAGAGCACACTAAAAAGGAAGGGGTGTTTTAGTATCCAAAGTCTCCGCAGCACCTCCAATCAGCTGACCCCCACCATTATTTCCTAGATGAGATGCAAGGATGCAATGCAATTATGACTATATGGATGTGGCAAGAAAACATCATATTATGAAGAAAGAACTCACTAACATCATTTCTTGTAGATAGCTCATAAGAGAAGTTTTTCATGGCTGGATGTAAGTGATCAAATAAATTTTCAGCTGGTAGTAACATTTATATTGCAAATACATGAAGGATTTCCATTTCAACACTGGTTAACAAAAGAATGTATATGATGACTATATGTGGACTAGGCTCAATGTGACATTACCACTGGAGAAGCATAAAACTATCAAGTTTCTTTTTTGGGGTTTATAATGTTACAGGTGCTGTAATATTTTTTTTACAATAAACAATGATTATCCCACTACGAATTATGGGGGATATTGAAAGCAATGTATGTAATGTTCTGATGTTCCAATGTACCTGCAATTTTAAATGATGATCCCTACTAGGTTTATAAATGTACTGGGAAAATGTCAGAATTTTTCATGTAATATATAATTAATCATGATTAAAATAAGGAAAGATGCAATTAAATCATTTTCTAATTGTATAAACAGAAACAGGAAGTGAAATTTTGTGCGGGGATGTATGTTATACTGGTAAGCATGTGCGCAAATTATAATGATTTTTGGAGCTAGATATATAGAGTAATGATTTTTCTTACCATGTATCATCTAAAAATTACAATAATTCCATACAGCATTAACATATCAAGTTTTTTGTTCCGCTGTGTAGAAATGATCTTCACATAACTTACAAATTTTGTATCACACTTTTTGGAATTTCCAACAATTTACTAGACATTTTACAAGGAGTGGGGAATTCTGAAATAAAGAAAACCGTGGGAAAAAAAGAAAACCAGATCTGGGCCAGATCTGGGCGCTGGTGGGCTTCCCACGCCAGGCCCGTCCAGGCCACGGGGAAGAGGAGCGGGAGCTCCTCCCAGCCATGGCGGCCATGGCCGCCAGCGGCTCTCCGGAGTTCGCTCCGAGCAGCGGGGCGACTAGCCGAGGTGACGAGGACGAAGCACATGGCAAGAGCATCCCATTTCGGGGTTTCGCACCTTTGCGGTAGAGGCCGCAGCTCGCCGGAGATGAGGTGCTTCTTGCCAGACTTCGGCGAGACAATACAAGCAAGGTAAGGGAGGAAATGAAGCAAAAACTTAAGGACAACTTGACCTCGTCAAGGAGAACACTAGGGTGAATGCTCGAAACCGGAGATCCACGAAACTCCAACAATGGAGGAGAGAGAAAGTGGAGGAGAAACAAAAGAATCAAGTGAGGATGGGGGGGAGTCTTTTTCCTGAAGAGACACACGTAAGGGAGGGAACCATGGGCGTGGTCCTCTGTGGCCGCTGGCCATGTGGCGCCCGCTGCGGAAGAAGAACCTTGTGCGGCTGACAGGTGGGCCCATTTGTGATTCGATTTTTCTTGTTGTATGTTACATTAGCACAGTGGTGAGACTCTTTTTTTGTAAAGGGTGTCATAGTATCTAGGAGCAGTGCTCGAAACAGCCAACGTCCGGTGGGATATGCTACCCCTCTCATCCGGAGCGGGTCGTAGATTTCTTGTAAAACTAGACTCCTCCTATGAAGTACCATGACCTGGAAAATTTCTGTCTTACCCTGTGCGCAACCATGTCATTAAGTTATGCTTCAATTTTATTCTTGCTTTCACATATCGTCTGTCATATGGTCGGTTACTAATTCCCTATTCCGCCCCTAGTTGTAGTTGTGCTATCCTGCTATAGGCGGGTATGCTTGAGGTACCTGTGATGTATCCGGGATCCCTTTGTTATTTTTTTTTTTGCTCGGGGTCTCGTGGCGTTGAATGCTCACCACCATGGAAAGCTAATGCTAGTGGGAGGTAGAGTCTGCAGTTGCTTAGCCTGGTTCTGCACTCTAAGCGTGTACACTTTACCTCTCTAGCGCCGCGGTTGAGTATCGGGGGGCTGGCGGCACATACTCCTGAACAAGGCAATAATCATACATAAGATACAGTCACACTTGATTACTTATGATATGTAGCCCGGCTGAGGATTGTAAGACATAACAAAACTAAGAGCAGGGTGATTGTGACCTGTTAGCACAATTATGTTTTGTCTATCATGCCTATAATGGTCCCAGTGAACTTTTTTTATCCCCACAGTCGATGTTTTTTGCATCGATGGTGGGCGCTCCCCAATCTCCAGCTTCGCCACCTCCCAAGGGGGCACCCGTCAATGTTTTTTGCATTGATCATGGGTGCTCCTACACCTCCAACTCCGGCACCTACCAGGCAAGATTTTGGCCCCGTCTACGGGATCGTTTCCTCTTCCGAGGTGGGCCAAAGAGACACTGTCGGTATTCTATAGATTGGGAACCCTCGCGTAAAAGCATGAAGCAGCTCTGGACCCAGCCTCCCTACTGGGGCGGGCTCCAGCGCTGCCATGTACCCTACGGCTCCGGACCTAGCCTCCCTGCTGAGGCGGGCTCCATCGCTGCCACCTGCCCTAGAGCTCTAGACCCAACCTCCCCGGTAAGGCGGACTCCAGCCCTGCCATGTGTCCTGCAGCTTCGGGCACCAGCCTCCCTACTGAGGTGGGCTCCAGCGCTACCACATGTCCTACAGCTCCAGACACAACCTCCCCTCTTAGAAAGGCTCCAGCGCTGCCACGTTCCCTGCGACTCTAGACCCAGCCTCCCTGCTAAGGTGGGCTCAGGCGATGCCACGTGTTCTGTGGCTCCGGACCTAGCCTCCCTGCTCATGCGGGCTCCGGCGCTGCCATGCGTTCAGCGACTCCGAACCCAGCCTCCCCGCTGAGGTAGGCACCGATGCTGCCGCGTGTCCTGCGGCTCCGAACCCAGTCTCCCCACTAAGGTGGGCTCCATTGCCGCCACGTTGTCATACGGCTCTCGGTCCCACCTCCCTGCTAAGATTGGTTCAGAGCTGCCAAGTGCCCAGCGACGCATTATGGGTTGTAGGCCTCAAGAGCAAAGGGAGTCATCGTCTATCTAGTTAGACATTTAAGACTCGTGCTTTCCCATATGCACGGCGCACGGCACGCGCCTCTGTCGGTACCCTGCGTATCGGGTACCCCCTGATATCGCGAGCAAAGCCGAGGAGTTCCTATGTCCAAGTGGTAGACGTTCGAATGGGATACGCATCCCGCGTAACCGGACCTACCTCCAACCTTAGGGTAGCTACGCTGGAGCCACGTGTCCAGAAGAGTCGAACCTGCCTCCCTCAATTGGATAGCTCCAGTGCCGCCACGTGTCCTGTAGGGCCAGACCTACCTCCCCCCTTAGGGAAGCTCTAGCACTGCCATGTGTCCAACGGCACCAGACCTATCCCCCAGTAGAGGGAAGCTCCGAAGCTTCCACGTGTCAATGTTCGGACCTACGTCAGCAACAGGAAGACTATGAGATCTTAAGGGCACGAACATTGAAGGGCTATCAATTAGTCGTTACAAGGCCTGGTTAATGCGTCATTAATGCCATATTAATGACGCACGATCAGAGGAATATCAAGGCTGGTAACATTGTCATTAAGGCACGTTATCACACTATTAACCGTTGTTAACACTATAGATCATGTACAGGTTAGTGAAAACATTCGGGGCCACTTATTGGTCCAGGCTCGAACTGTAACGGTCAGGTTTGTGCTGCACGGTAGAAAGTAATCAATCTGAACTGATCTTAAGCCATCCAAGCTCATACAATCAACGCACACCCCGTGGAATAGGGTATTACGCTCAGGCGGACCGAACAATGTAAAACCCTCAGTGTTCACCTCTTGTATGGATCTTGACTTGCGTCCCAACCGAATACGAACCTCCGCGTACTACGTCTTAGTAGTACCAGGGGAAGTGTCCTAGTACACACTTCGACATTTGGAGCGCTAGGAAGGGGGGTTTTTCAAGTTTTCTAGATAGTGAACTCCATCTGCGCTTCATCTAATGGACCGGTTGTGCGCCTACTGGAGGAATCCCTTAAATGTGCAGTAGCCGACCAATGTTGTGATTTCGGTGGGTGTTGTCTCTCCACCGCCTCTACCATCTCAGCAGGATGGTGTGTTCATGTCGGTCTCTACATCGACAAACAACCCATAGAACATGTTGAATGCAGCGCGCACTCTTCTCCAGCGTGTGAGACATATGTGTGTTGAATACATTGGCTATGATGATAAAAGTTTTGAATACTCCCAAGACAATCTTATAACAAGGTTCATATCTAGGTCCGGGCTCCTGCAAGGTCCGACTTGTTTTGGGTAGCTCCGGCAAGGTCCGACGTAAGGTCCAACTTACTTTGGCTAGGTCCGACTTGCTTTGGCTAGGTCCGACTTCTTTGTCTAGGTCCAACTTACTTTGACTAGGTCCGTCTACTTTGTCTAGGTCCGACTTATTTTGGCTAGATCCGACTAGCTTTGGTTAGCTCCGGCGCTATGTCCGACTAGCTTTGGTAAGCTCTGGCGCTAGGTCCGACTGGCTTTAGTAAGCTGCAGCGCTAGGTCTTGCTAGCTTTGGTATGCTCCGGCGCTAGGTCCTGCTAGCTTTGGTATGCTCTGTCTCAAGGTCCGATTAGCTTTGGCAAGGTCTGGTGCTAGATTGCAATGATTCTGCTTTTAACTTGCAATGTTTCGAACCTGCTTTTTGGATTATGGAAAGCTTGTTTATTATTCTTTTACTAAGTTTTTGGTGTGTTTTGGTGGTTATGGCTGATATCATTTTTCTAGGTTTGCAACATGCTTATGTGAGGTGCTCATGTAAGGTGTTGTGGTTTCAAAACTAACGTGAGTCAAGTCGAGGACTTGTGCTCGGAAGTATCGGTTGTTCATCCATGTGCAGGTGTTGCTTGACTTCAAGACACTGGTGACGGGATCCATTGAACTAGTCTTAGGGAGAAGATGACATTCAACAACTGTAAAGGCCCTAAAAATCCTTTGTGTGCATATGACTTTAGAGATAAGAACTTGTTACCACATCACATGCAATGATGAACTTAACTACATGATGGTGGTTCGGGTTAAATCATAGCTCACGACAAGAATGGTTTAACATGAGAATCTAAGTACATCATAAATTCAAGCATAATCCAAAAACATTATTTGCAAAGTTTCAGCACTTGGAAAGTCCATTTACTAATGTAAATAAATAGGAAATGGAATTACACTTGCATTCAAACTTTCATTTAAATCTGATTCAAATTTTGTTGAACATAGAATGTGACTTCAGATTTGGATTCCCCATATTTTGATTCATTTTTCCACCAAGTTTGAGAATTTTTGAAGGCCATTTGATGGGAGAATAAAATGACCAGAGAAGGTGTAAGAGGAGAAGAATGTGGGACCCACCTGTCACTGGGACACGGTTGAACCGACTCTGCTCGCTCTCTCACAGCAGGCCAGCACGAAGGCATGTGCCACCGAGGCGAGCTGCCGCTGCCATCTGCTCTGGTTGATCCCAGCTCACAACAAAAGATCGCCCTGCTCTCTACGTTCTCTCTCTCTCTCCCGAAGCTGCTGGCTCTCGATTTCCCGCGCGCGCGTTTTCCGACCGCCGGAGCTGCGCAGTCGTTACCAGCCAGCCGAGGCACGATCTCACCATGGTCACAACAGTAAAAAGACGTGTGAACCTCTGCTCTTCCTTCCCCTCCTCCTACGTCCTCGTTTCCATGCTCATATAGCAAGTGCTTGCAGTTCGGCCGGGGACCTTCGGAAGGACACACTGCCGCCGGTACTGCTTCGCCGTCACGCCCCGACTCGGGCCTTCTCAGACCACGACTCCAACAGCAAAGTGGTGTGCTCAGGCACCCTCTATGCAATGGTGAAGACCGTTCCTTGTTTATGTGAGTATCGAACAAATTATACAAGTTTTACTCTCAGCTGAAGCATATGAACTCATTTGGTTTCCGTTTCAATTCGGTTTCCACACATAATTATTCTTCACAATTGCTAGCAAATAGTTTCTTCACTTCCTTGCGCACCCTCTTGAACTGGAATTACCAAAAATGATCAACCAGAGCTCGAGAATCACGAGTTCTTCCCTCCGCCATTGAAAAAAAACCTCTGTCGCCGTCTACGGTTGTTTACCGACCTTTCCACAACGGTTGCACCTCCCTATCACCTCCTCATGCTCCCAGCAGCCTCCCCAAGCCTTTTCCGAAGAGTTTGAGCCACGGGGCGGAGGTTCCAACATGGCCGGAACCCTAGCTGCCGCCGCCGCCGCCGATGCGCCGCCGTTTCTGCCGTCGGCAAGCTACACGGAGGGTACCATCGTGTTCCTTCTCAAAAGTTAGGAGGGGGCGGTCATTTTCGGGTTGTGCCGAGGCAAGGAAGGCCTTGCTGGCGAGGCGCCGTCACCGGGTTCGGTCGAGCGCTGCCGGGAGCCGCCGGCGCAAGGTTGAAGATAACCGCCGCGGGGCCGGCACGTCAGCGTCTGTGTTCTTTATTCCCGGATCTGGTCTAGCTGCAGGATCCCGTGTGGCTACGAAAGAAAAAACCGTGTGAACCTCGGTGTTGCCACGACCAGAGCGTGCCACATCACCCGTGGGGCCCAGCCGCCTTGATTCAAATTCAAATTAATTCCAGGATTTCCAGATTTCATTTAAACTTAGAAAATCCATAACTCTTTGTAGATTGCTCCAAAAATCTTCAAAGAAATATTGTTTGAAAGCTCTTGAGCTCTAGTTTATGATAGTACCAATTAGTTTCCATGAAAACCATCTTTCAATTCTGGGTAATCCAATTACTCCAAACACTCATGGGATTTTCACAGCTGATCACTCCATTAGAAATTCACCAAAATTTACCAAGAGCCTACTTTAGGTGTTCCTCTGCTTCAATAAAAATATCGGGTGCACTGAACCTGTATAGGTTGCCTACACTAAGGAAACACAAGCACTTATGTCGGCCGGCCGACGAAAGTAGAGTAACTTACGTCGGCCAAAACAAACCGACGTAAGTTAAATAACTTTCATCGGTGGCCGACGTAAGTTTGTTGGTCGACAGGAAAAAAAATGACTTACGTCGGCCAAAAACCCAAGCCGACGTAAGTTAAATGGCCGACGTAACTTACGCTTAACTTACGTCAGCCGCTTTAATGGACGACATAATTATATTAATTAGCCGATGTAAGTTACAGAATTTAACCTACCCACGTGCACCTCTCTTTCTCCTTACCCGCGCATTGCTTCTGTCCATCGCTCCCTCGCCAGACGCAGCCGCTCAGCCGCCGCTGCGCCCGCCACCGTCCGCCGCCGGCACCGGCGCCAGGTAATACTCCTCCCCTCCCCTCCTCCCCTCCCCTCCGCTTCCCTCCCCGACCGCAGGCCTGGTCCCCCCGCCCCATCCCCAAGCGCCGTCCCCCTTCTCGGCTGACCGCGAGTGCCGCCCTTCTTCCCCGGCCGATCGGCCGGCCCTTCCACTCCCCTCCGCGAGCCCCCCTCCCCTCCCCGCCCCCCTCCACCCCTCATGGGCCCTCCCTCCACCTCCCCTCCCCGGCCCCCTCCCCCTCCCCTCGCCGGCCGAGCGGCGCCCCCCCCCCCCCTCCCCCCCACCCTCCCCCTCCCCTCCCCGAGGGCCCCCTCACCTCCACAGACCCCCCCACCACCCTTCACAGACCCCCACCCCCCGCTCGCCCCCCAAACACCCCCACCCCACCCCTCAATTTTAAATTTGAAATTCAATTTAATTGCATTGTTCAAAATTGATTTGAATTGTTCAAACTTGAAATTGAATTCAATTGAATTGTTTAAATTATGCTTAAATTGCTTAATTGTTTATTTAATTATGCTTAATTAGTTAATTTGCTCAATTTGCTTACTTTAGACTATGTTTATTTAGTTATGCTTATGTGGTTTAGTTGCTTAATTTTGCCTATTTTGCTTAGTGTAGATTATGCTTAATTAGTGTAGTGTAGATTATGCTTAATTGGTTTCTGTTGAGGGCGGCGTCGGGGGCGGCCGGCTGTCAGGACACTTAGGTTCTGTCGTGGCTATAGATGGCCAGTGGGCTATGTCGGGCTGGGCCAGGCCGGCCCGAGCCCGACCAGTCTCATGCATGAAAACATTAGGCCCGGCACGGCCCGCAAATTTTCCGTGCCGGGCTGGGCCAGCACGACGGGCCATAAGCCAAGGCCAAGCACGACGGATCCCATTTACCCCTATCGGGCCATGCCGGGCTCATTCGCGGGTCGAGCGTGTCATGCTGGCCTGAAGCCTGGCCGAGCCGTGGTATATATGTAGCGTATATACGGCCCATCGCGCCCAACCCTAGCGTATAAAGGTAGTGTGGGTCACGATCGTGATGGTGACACGAGGTGAATCGTTAGGGCTAAGTGTATATGGGCCGTGCAGCCCATTACTAAGCCTAAAAGTCTATAACCAGGTATATCTCTGCCGCAAGACCCTCCGTTCACATCGTGCGTGTTTGTGAGTACATATAAGACAATGAAAACTCCTAAAACGTATGTTGCGAGTATTTTCCTTGACTCGCAACATCTGTAAGGCAACAGGTTTCCCAGCTAACCCGTTGCCCCCCTTTGCACTTTAAGAACTGCACCGGATAGGGGCGTGTAGTGTTAAATATGTGGCGTTATGCTGCCAAAATTTCGTGATTTGTGAGACGTAACCTATCATGTATACCGTTTGTGGGCTGAGCTTGCTGTGCCGGCTCGAAGCCCGGCCGAGCCGTGGTCACCTCTTCGCGCCTCGTCACCTCCTCCATAGCTTCTTCGCCAATAGTTTCTTGACTCGCCGTAGACCTACCGGGGTCCTCGCCTCGCCTCCTCTAGACGAGAGTCTAGGAGTCGTCGCTCGTCGGGCTCGCCTGAGGTGCTGGAGGTGAAGGAGAGAGCCGAGGGAAGCCGAGCGGGGTCTAAGGTCAAGCCTGAGCATGGCCTGTGTCGGGCTTCGAGCTGGCCCGGAACCAATTCACTGTCTCTCTCATTAGTTTCTCTATCGTGCATCAATTAACGAGAAACTAACGGTAATTTGTCCGGCTATTAATTGCAGAGTCAAACATGGGCGAAGATCGTAATTGGATGTAAACTGGTTGGAAGAGCAGAACTGGTGCTCACTCAGATGAGTGGTACACCAGGACAGAAGCTTTTGTGGAACGAGCTTTTTCATTGTCAAATAGCGATAAGGCGCGGTGCCCATGTACGATATGCCAAAACGGAACATTTTTGGATAAAGTGGAAATTACAATGCACTTGTGTCGAAACGGTTACATGTCACATTATGAGTTGTGGAATTTCCACGGCGAGACAGCTTCTCAAGCTGTACAATAAGTGGAAGCAGACAATGATGATGCCACGGAGGTTGATATGATGGATGAGATGCTGGAAGCTATACGACCAGAGCTTACAGAGCATCCTCAAATAGCAGAGGTTAGAAAGTTCTTCAAACGTATCAAAGATTCAGAAGAGTCGGTGCATGGACACACTAAAAGGACAATCCTCAATTTTGTGACTACACTTATGGCAATTAAGTCGAAGTTCTTCTTTTCTAATAACTGTTACAACGCGCTCATCAGTTTGTTCAATGATGCCCTTCCACATCCCAACAAAGTGCCTAAAGATATGTATATGTAAAAGAAAATTCTTTTCGGTCTCGGTATGAAGTACGAGAAGATTGATGTGTGTTCGGACAACTGTATGCTTTTCTGGAAAGAGCATGCCAATGAGAAGAAATGTTTGAAATGCGGTCAACCGAGGTTTGTCAAAGTTGTTAATAACGATGGTGATACTATGACGACGGAAGTCGCACGTATGCAGCTTCGTTACTTACCCGTGACACCGAGGTTAAAGCGGATGTTCCTGTAACACCCTAAATTTTCGCATCATGCATTGCATACATGAGCTTGCATTAAACACTAGTAGAATAAGAGAAAAATAATAAAACATACATATACAAATATGTGTAGCAAAAGAAGGAAAAGAAAATAAGAGTTATAGCCTAAAACTTGTAATAGGGAATAAGTATAAAAATAATAATAAATATATATATAAGTATATATATAAATAATATATATAACAATATATAAAAATAAATAAAATATTAATATTAATAATATATATTATAATAATTAATAATAAATAATATATATAATATAAATAATAATATATATAGAAAAAAGGAATAACAAATCATATAATAAAAGAAAGTATAAAAAAAGTAAAATAAAAAAATATAAATAATAAAATAATAATAATACTAAATAAAAAAAAGAAGAAAAAAAAGGAACCGCCGGCCAGGCCGCCCGAACGGCCCAGCCAACGCCCAGCCCCGCTCGTCGGCCCGGCCGATCTCACGCGGAGCCGCCCGCGCTGCCCCCCACGCGCGCCGCGACGCCCCGACTCCCGCCGCCCCCGCCCCAAATCCCGCCTCCCGCGCGCACGGCGCGAACCGCACCGTTTCCCGCGTCCGACCCCCGCCTCCCGATTCCCAACGACAAAATCGCTACTCCCGCTCGCTTACGCCCCGATTCCCGGAACCGACGCGGCCCCGATCGTGTCCCCCCCCCCCCCCCCCCCACGCCCCTATAAAAAGGACCGTAGGTCCTCGTGAGTTCTCCCGATCCAGCAAACCCTAGCCGCCGATACCGAAGGCAAAGGAAAATAGGGACCAGAGGGCTGTGCCCAGGGAAGAAAAAGGAGAAAAAGAAGGGGAAGAAGAGGAAGAAAAAGAGAAGGGCACCACCGTCCGCTGGAGATCGACGTCGCCATCGCGCCGCTGTCGTCGTGCCGCCGGAGGATCTCACGCATCTACTTCGTCTACGCATTGTCCCCATCCCGCGATCATCGAAGCCATCACATCTACGGTAGGCCATGTTCCCGATGCGAATTTTAGCGACCATATTGAATCTAATAGACGTAAATTGATTTTAGTTGCACCATAATTTTATTTTCAGCAGCATTAATCCACCCTAAAACCCCCGTAAACTCATACGAACACGTATGAACTAGTTGCATCTAATTAATAAACGACCGTAGTAAATTAATTATTGAATTGTGCATGCATGCATGTCATTGCATGTTGATTATTTTACGTGCATCATGTTGAATTGTATATGTTTTCTTGTATGTATGATCACGCATAGAGGAACGTGCTCAAGAGGCCGCATACGAGGATTTCCAAAATCAAGACTTTGGAGCGCTTGAGCAACCCCATCCGCCGGAGCAAGGCAAGTGTCCTTGAAGCATATTGATCATGTTTTGAAATAAATGTTTTGTTTGCGAACTTGCATGCTTGTGTCAAATTGATGGGAATCCTATGGTAGGAAGTTTACTAGTTTTGTTTGACAACCCTTGTCACCTGGTATTTATGGCAGAGAGTCTGGAAGGGTTTTTACCTTTTTGCTTCGCTTAATTAATTGGGATGGCAAACAACACTACACATTCAATTATGCACCAATGATATTCTGGTTAATGTGAACTGGTCAATATGATGGGTGATCTAAGCTAGCATGGTTTTGTGGATGGGTTGGATGATATGGTGGTTTGCTTGCTTTAGATCTAAGGACCGGTTCATGCGAGAATATGCCAGGTCAACAGTGCCACCACAAGGCCAAGTATGGGTGCGGCGTAGCTGAATAATTAGGAGCACTGCTAGTATTGTATGGACCATTGGATGGCGCGGGGAATGGGAGTCGAGGAGGACTGCCCTGGGATCCGCATGGCACACGAGGGGGCCCGTGGGTGGGAGAATAGAGATTCAAGCCTGCCGGTGAAACCTTAGTGGGCCCGTACATACTAGTAGTCCCTTTTGAAAGGCTATTTTGTGATCTCTTGGCCACACACCTACGGAAGTGTGAGATGGCACAATGGAGGTTTCTTAGTCATCGAAAGGTGATGAAATCACAAACATGTGGGTAAAGTGGTACAACCTCTGCAGAGTGTTTAAAACTATCATGATAGCCGTGCTCTCGGTTATGAGCGCCTGGATGACCTACATGATTAGAGTTGGAATTGGGATTTGGGATGGTTATGGATGGTTATGGTCTGGTAATGGTTATGGTTGGTTTATGGTTATGGTTGGTAATGGTTATGGTTTATGGATTATGGTCATGGATATGAATTTGAGTTGTGGTAACTGGACATGGATAATGATGATGTTGGAAATAATTGGATATGGTTTATATTTTGTTAATATGATGGTTATGATGGGATTGTTTCATATAGACATAGTATAATGCTTTTCAAATGTTTTTACTGTACTTTTCAGCACTTAGCCATTATTACATTCGTCATTTGAATTAGCCACATGTCATACTTTCCACACTTGCTGACTTCGACATGTACTCACCCTTGCAATCCCCCCCACCCAACAGCTACTGGAGACAATTGGGAGTACCCTGAGGATCACGTGGAGTACTAGGTTGCGTACCGCCGTCAATTGCCTGTGGATTGGAGTCGTGCTGTTTAGTTTATTTTCCGCTGCATTATTTAGAGTTTTATCATTCGTGAACAATTGGATTATTGTAATAAAGTACTTATTCAATAGTTAAGACGTGGTTAAATTCTGTATATCGTTTGTGATGCAACCGTATATGTGTGATGAACTTCCTGGGCACACATATGCGTTACGCTTGGTTCATATTCGGAACCGGGTGTCACAGTTCCTTTCAAAAAAAATGTCCAGACACATGAGATGGCACAAAGAAGGCGAGCTTCAGAACAATGGAGTCATGACGCACCCATTCGATGGTGAGGCATGGAAGGCGCTGGACCGGTTCGACCCAGAATTCGGTCGTGAAGCGAGAAATGTTCACATCGTGTTGGCAACAGATGGGTTCACACCGTTCACATCGTTGGCGAGAAATGTCTTTAGAAAGAACACTGTTGTCACTAAAGGACCACCGAAACGTCTTAACGGCTCAGAAATATCTGACTTGTTGGACAAATTGGTGCCAAATGAAGGTCGTCCTGGATATTTTAAAGGTTTTGGAGACAAACACAATTGGACTCATATATGTGGACTTTGGGAGCTACCGTATGTGAAGTCGTTGATTCTAAGGCACAACATTGATGTCATGCATCAAGAGCGTAACATGGCCGAATGTATCATAAGCTCATGCATGGACATGACGGGCAAAACAAAAGACAATTTAAAGGCTCGAAAGGATCTTGCCAAGCTTTTTAACCGTCAAACTCTTGAGCTCTCCGAAAATGGTGGTAAACCACGCGCTCCTTTCTGTCTTTGACCTAAAGAAAAGAAAGAAGTTCTCGAATGGTTGCAAAGGTTGAAATTCCAAGATGGTTATGCAGCTAGTCTGAGACGAGCCGTGAATGTGAAAACGGGAAAGCTCATTGGGTTGAAGAGTCATGCTTATCACATAATTATGGAAAGACTTCTGCCTGTTATGTTTCGAGGCTACTTTGACGATGTGGTGTGGAAGGTGTTAGCCGAGCTTAGCCACTTCTATATGCTACTCTGTGCTAAAGAAATCACGCCAAAGATGATGACTCTGTTGGAGAAGGAGATGGTACTTTTGTGTAAGATGGAAAAAAAATTCCTCCTGGATTTTTCAATCCAATGCAACATCGCTTAATTCATCTTCCATTTGAAGAGAAAATGGTCGGTCCCGTGCAATATAGGTGGATGTATCATATTGAAAGAGCACTCAGATATCTGAAACCAATGGTTGGTAACAGGGCAAGGGTTGAAGGTTGCATCGCCGAAGCTTTTACTCTTAAGGAAGTAGGATACTTCTCAAGTGTTTACTTTGTAGAGGAACACAATGTTAATACTTCGGTAATGCGGTACAATATGGATGACTAATCCCTGCAAGTGCAATCGAGAACACGAGCAAGAACGTAGAAGACACGATCGGAAATCGCGAAATTGGGGTCTCACAAACCGTAGAACGGCGATTTTATTGATCTAAGCAACCACCGAATATGACCGGCGGCTGCAGTATTTATAGGCTAGGGTTCGACCAAAACACGATTAGACGCGTCCCTAATGGACTCTTACGGGATACAAGGCCCAAAGGCCCGATTCGGTGGCGCAGCACCGGACAGAAATCTGGACTCGACTTGTTTCGACGATTCCCAGTGACTCCGGAGGAATTTTGAGGTGGGACCAGAACCATTGGAAAGTTTATCTTCTACTCTTTCCGTGCATACGTAGAACATCGAAAACGGAGTCCGTATGCCTCCTGGGCGTCTGTTTTAAGGTGGACTGCTCCTGGACTCCGAGTTGAACTCGAGTCCGAGTTGTAAACTGTTTCCATCTACTTGTGGACGTCCCAGGTGGTTCTCCATGCTCCCAAGGCCTCCTTCCTTCACTTGTTGATCTTTTCCATTATTCCTAATAACAATTAAATCATCACATAGCAATCTATTCTCAAACTCACATGCAAAAGAAGTTAAGAACGAATTCACCTGCTGATTTAATAACCGTGCCCGTGCTCTTGTGATTGGTCCTTGCAGTTCAATGCGCGTCTCTGCTGTTGTGATATCCTCATCAGCAACATCCTTGTAGCGATCTCTCCATTTTTGCAACAACAGGAACTACTGTTGGTAGTTACACTTCCTACGACGTTAGCGAAAAAGAAAGGTGTGCTGCTTTCTTGTACATGTACGCTAATATGGAAGAAATGAATGAATATCTCAAGTAAGTGTTTCTCCTACACTTATGCTTTTCACCATATTTTCCAACACATGTATTCTAAAAGTTTCTCTTTTTTTGTAGTATGTTCGACAAGCAAAATTGGAGACATAGACACCAACCCACGAGCAAGCAAATAGAACAGATTCGACGGGAAGGAATAAATGGGGGATCTAATTTTCTTTCCTGGTTTTGAGATCATGTAACGTTTTCTCGTTAATTTATCAATGTTAACAACGTTTTCTTATAACTTAAGAATGCTTACGTTTTCTAATAACTTCATATCTTGGACAGTGCAAAAAACATGCCAACGTCCATGAAGATTTGCAACAACTATCATGTGGAGTGGTTAATGTTAGAAGCTATGATCGATATGACGTCAACGGCTTTCGATTCCGTACAATTCAATTTGAATCTCTTCGTCCTCTCGCGGCAACATGTAATACTGTGATAAGGGCAATGGATTCAGAAGAAAATGAAACTCAATACTACGGAATTGTTAAAAGAATCCATGAATTCACTTTTGTCAGAAACAAGACAATTCGAGCAGTATTCTTTGACTGCGAATGGTTTGATTCCATTTGTGTAATTTGAGTAAAAGAATTCGGCATGGTCGAAGTAAAACACAAGGACCAGTTGAAAGGATTCGATTCATTAGTTCTTGCACACCAAGTAGAGCAAGTGTACTATCTACCTTATCCATACAATAAATTCAAAGCTCGGTGGGTGGTACATAAGGTGAATCCTCATGAGCGGTTATACGCTCCAGGAGATGATGATTATCATGAGGGAGTTGAGGATGATGTGGTCTACCAAGAGGAAGAGTTGCCAGACTCCTTCTCAGTCGAGCCCGGTGTAGGACTCGATGACTTAGTTGGAGACGCTCAAGATATCGAGCCTGGCACAGAAGCGGAAACAGAATCAGAATCGAAAACTGAAGATATTGATGACTTAGTCGAACCTGCTGATTTGTGCAAACGAAAACGATATGCTGAAGGAGAAGATCGATGGGCGGGTTTAAGGAGTAGGGTGCATGACCGCGATGTTGATGAATTTTGAAGTAACGTTTTATTCACTGACTTAACATTAATTTTGTATATTATCTTTGCATATTAATCATTTATTCATTGCAACAGGATGTTGTCGTCAAAGGGGAAGGTGAAGGCAAAGGGGAAGCCAGTGAGAGGGTTTGAACTGCCACGAGACCCTTTCTCAGGGACCTCGTTACCTTCGAGCCGACGTTCCCTCTTTCTGGCGCATGCTCCACCCTCAGTTCACGTGTGCTTTCAGCGGACGGAGTTAAATTTTAGTTTACAATAAAGTTATTTTATAAATTGTAGTTGTTAATAATTATTTATTGTCAATCTGTTTCTTTTTTGCCGTCTGACTCAGAGTCTTCTAAGTATGAGCCAGAGGCTAGAGGGCCGCTACAGGAGTCCGAGTCAGAGGCGGGGCCGCTACAGGAGCCCTCTAGCGCTAGCCTCCCTTCGGAGCTGGCTAGCACTAGCCTTCCTCTACAGACGGCTACCACTAGCCTTCCTTTGGACTCTGGTGGTTCTGCAGAGCCTTCAGGGTCACAGGACGCGGCGGTGTCGCAGCAGAGGCAACGGATGAGGAGGACCCACTTTGTGGGTCCTCCTCCGGTTACTTCTCAGCGGACCACGATCTGTCCTGTCGGTGACAGGTAAAAACTGTATATAGTAAATTGAATATTAGATGTTGTTTTCATTTACTTACTGATTTCATATATTTTGCCGATGTTGGTACAACTTTTCGTTCACAGGGGACGAGAAACACCACAGGCAGTTTAATGTTGTCTTGGGTGCTACCGTGATGTCGCACTACCCCGGTGTCATTGACGGTTTCCCTGCCCTGTCGTGGGATGACTACGCTCGTGTCTCTCACCTGGTCCACGGCACGGCTCAGGGAGCCCTGTGGCACGATTTTATGGTAAGTTTAACTGTTTTATTTTTTCAACTCGTTTGAATTGTTAATGCATATCTCTTAAATGTTTGTTTGATTAAAGTTGAGGTACCAAGTAGAGGAATCGGGCATGGAGGACCACGCGAGACGCGTGTCCCATTACAACGATCGGAAGCTCACGACGACGGTGTTGTCGAACGCCCGGATTTAGGTCGTGAACACGTACTACAAGCGGCACCCCCAGGAGCAGGAGCAGGAGTAGGAGCAGCAAAGGGGTCCATTTAGGAAGGACTCCGATGCGTACTTGATAGGGGAGCAGTACGTGGAGGTAATTTTTAATATTGTCAAGTACTTACAATATCTGTGTATGTTAACCGCATTGATGAAAAATGAAATATGTGCAGGTTACTATTTCCTGGTTATAGGGTAACACCGAGGCATACTTAGCTCTCAGTCGGTACTGGGCTAGTGACGCTTTCATCAATAAGTCCACAAAGGCTAGACAGTGCCGCATGGGGTCCAGCGGCAAGCACAACTATGTCAGCGGCGGCTACATGCGTTTGGCTAAATGCATGGTAAGTATTTTTTCAATTTATTTATGTGTTCCTAATATATTTATCTCACTAACGCGACTATACAGGAGCGAGAGAAGGGTCATGAGCCCACCCCGACCCAGGTTTGGAAGAGAGGTCACAAGGGAAGTGACCCTTTTCAGCCAGGGCAGTGTAGTCAGGTCGCAGCCGACCGATTGGTATGTTTTTGAAATTCATCAATTTCATTATAACTAATACTATTATTGACATGCTTACAAGATTTATTTGTTTTGTAGGCAAAGTACGGGCAGGAGGTCGCCAAGATACACGGTGCGGAATACGATTGGGAAATTACGCCGATCGACCCCCAAGCCGCGTATGCAAGCGGAGGTGGGAAGGCCCATGGACGGTGAGTTGTTCATGTTTTTCATTTCTTTTTCAATTTGTCTTCCTTACTTAGTGTTTGCATTCTTTTGTAGGTTTGCCATTTTTGAAGGAGTTGTCAACTCGAGGTCGACGCGTCCTTTGAGAGGCGCTTCATCATCGCAGGACTCGTCTGTTGGGACCACCAGTGGTCTTCTCTTGCAGACCCAGCTGGAGCTCCTCGCTTTGAAGGAGACGTTGACGCAGACCCAGACAGAGCTGGATAGGTCAAGAGAGGAGCAGTGGAGGACGACCTTAATGTTGGCCCAGATGCAAGCAACAGTGGCGGTAAGTAATTTAAAGTACCGTAGTTAAATTTTGCAATGGCAGGCTCTTGCTTCACAGAGCGGTCAGGATATCGAGATTCCTACGCTTCCGCCGTACCAGACACCGGAGCAGGTAATATTGTCGTATTCATTTCAGTATTCCTTTACCTCCGTTGAAATAGTTTTTGTAGTAGTGAAAAAGCTTTAGCATAGAAGAAACCCACATATAGCTTTTCCAGAAAGGTCTTGA
Source organism: Tuctoria greenei (assembly GCA_036927565.1). Classification (NCBI taxonomy): domain Eukaryota; kingdom Viridiplantae; phylum Streptophyta; class Magnoliopsida; order Poales; family Poaceae; genus Tuctoria; species Tuctoria greenei. The sequence goes on from JAYESD010000012.1 coordinate 57,303,443, forward strand.
CACTACAATAAGTTTTCCAAAAAGTACTTATTTGTCTTCATATCAGTTCTTGTTTAAGAGATGTGCATTTTTAAGGTTTGCAAAAATTTCAGCATTCAGAATTTGATGTTCAGTTCAGATTGACAACTTTGCCTTCAAACTCGATTTAGAATAGGTAGATGACATTTTTAGGTCTGGAGTTGAATAAAGAACTTGTAGAGGACTTCTAAAGCTTTCCAAAGAGTATTCATTTGACCTCATAGCACTTCTGGTTGAGGAGATACTACCTTTGCAAGTTGACATTTTTTCTAAAAATTTGGACAGCACCTACTTTGTTTATGGCTGATCCGTGTAGGAAAAATTATTCCTGCAAATTATGGTTGATTGATTCTGCCAACTTTTGATTCTCCTTTGATCCACAACCCACTTTTAGTCCAGTTTTACTAACTGTTTTGCACTATTGACTATGCTTCTTCTGCAGGGTTCGGGAACACGCCGACAAGATCTCGGAGGTGGTGGAGGGGCTAACGTGTAGCCCGGCGGAATTGTGTGTTATCGATGTTTGAATAATGTTTTGAAACTGTTGTTGTGTATCTGTATATTTTGTGAATCTGTTTTGAATCTGTTCTATGTTCTCACCATCGTGCGAGGTAACCAGTTTCTGTTTTTTTTTAATATGAAAACTTAACTTACGTCGGCTATGGCCAAGCCGACGTAAGTTAGCCCAGTTTAACTTACGTCGGTTCGTCCATACCGACGTAAGTTAAACCTCTTTACTTATGTCGGTTAATCTCAACTGACGTAAGTTATACCACTTAACTTACATCGGCTCACAGTGGCCGACGTAAGTAGTCCGGCCCAGCCCGCGGCCCATCTCGGTAAATAACTTACGTCGGTTGCCGGATACCGACGTAATTAAGTAACTTACGTCGGCGGTCAACGTAAGTTACCTTAGTTACGTCCAAACTGCTTCGTCGGCCGACAACCGACGTAAGTAAGGGGAAACCGACGTAATTAAGTAACTTACGTCGGTTTAAGCCTTAATTACGTCGGCTCTGGCCGACGTAATTGATCGGGATTCCGGTAGTGCTAAACCTCAATTTTTGTTCTGCTGTTCATAAATCGCCATAAACTATTTACAGAAAATCATTTCCAACTTCTAAATTAAATTTCTCCTATTATAACTATTCCAAAAATACCAAATAAATTCCTATATACTCTTTATGATCCATACTTTGAAGTTGATCAGTCCAAATCATCAGAAACTTATAGATCCTGTATAAATAATTCTAGTAAATTGATTCCTTCATAGAATTTTTCTGCTGTTCAATTCAGTTTCCACCTTCCAAATTTTTACAGCGTACTCCTCTATGTACCCCTGTTCTACTATAAAAATTTCAGAATTTATTAATTTCATTAGATGTGCCTATTAGCAGTTCTAACCTGTAGGATAATTGACAATCATATTTAGTCAACAGCATAATGTCAGATTATCATAGCAACTTCTAAATTCTATATCTCACTCTAGAAAAATTGCAAAAATGTGAAATCAATTTTGTTAGAACCAAGATAACCCCCTCTGTACGATACAACCAGTTGTAGCTATGATACCACTGGAGAGTTTGAATGAAAATTCATATATTTGGAAACACATATGGAATTGTTGTGACCACATACAACCATTGCTAGAACTCAAATTTTCCACACTGTCTACACATCATCCATTGAAGCTACTGTTAATTTTCAGCTTCATTGGATCTCTGTAGCATCAGCAATCCTTTTATATATGTCTATGTGCATATAAACTCTAAATCAAATGTGCAGTTAATCTTTTTCCATTTCACATCAATATTCCTTTATTCCTGTATATCACAACAACAGGAACTCCATTCTCAATCACTTAGTTTTTGTACTAAACTTGTTACAATAGAATTAAATGCTATGTTATCTCATGCTTATATATGCACTTGCATTTCGATAATTCACGTGACGTCAAAACTCGACTAGGAGCATTCCTGGAGGAGGAGGCTAGGGTGTCCACTTGAAGTCCTTGGCGGAGTCTCCGGAGGAAGACCACTGACCATCGACATTTAATCGAGTCGCAAACTAAGGCAAACCCCGGTTTGCATTTAAGAGCTTTTCAAAATTTTCCCGACGTCTATAAGTTGTATATGATATGTGCATTACGTGTAAGGTGTTTAATACTCCACTTGCATATCCACAAATCCTATGGGAGGGTTGGAAAGGTTTACAGCTTGACGTATAGAACTGCCATGCTAATGTTGTAGATATACTGGTAGAACTCGAGTAGTTGGAATCTACTCGCGAGGTAGGAATGACTATTCATAGGATGATGAAAGATGAAAGAATGGCTTATGATATGAATATAAGACCGGGCAGGGGGATAGGAGTCGACTAGATGGAGTCTCGGGCGCATAGTCCTGCCTGTGTCGCTTGAGGACTATGCCGTATGTGGCACTGTTGGGCAAGCTTGAATTGTAATGGTTTCATAATGGGATATGGACTTGCCGAAGTGTTGCTACCACACTTCCCCCGGTACTACTAAAGCGTAGTCCGCGGAGGTTCGTATTCGGGTGGGGCGCACGTAAGATTATGAACGAGACGGTGACAAAGAGGATTTTTACGTGGTTCGGGCTGCCTAAGCGTAATACCCTACTCCATGAGATCTACATGTGCAGCTCAACCCTTTAACATTCCAAGGGCTGACCGTTACAAGGATTGCTTGGCCTGACATGTGGCCCCGGTGGTATTGAATCACCTAATACATGATCTACATGTATTAAGTATGATTAACAATGTGATAACGCGCCTTAATGGCGGCATTACCGGTACTAAAGGTCCTCTGATCGTGTGTCATTACTGCTGAATTAATGACATGCTAACCATGACTTTTAAAGGCTGTTTTAATAGCCTCTTGAATATAAGTGTCGTTGGAGATCCTGCAGTCGTTGCTGGCTTAGATCCGGAGGTACAACACGTGGCAGTTCTAGAGCTTCCCTAAGCGGGGAGGAAGCTCCGGAGCCACTCAACACGTTGCAGCACTAGAGCTTCCCTCTACCGGGGGTTAAGTCAGGGTTGCTACACACGTGGCGGCACCAGAGCTTCCATGTGAAGGGAGGTAGGTTCGGTACCGCTAGACAAGTGGTAGTATTGGAGCTACCCAAACAAGGGATTTGGGCACAATGCTATCAGACGGGCCCAATAAACTGATGTAACTCCAGACTGTACTGTGGGAACTCCTTTGCTGTCCTTGAATGGAGATGCGAAGGCACAAAGGTATAAATCGTGTAGAGGGCAAATTCGGCGTGTCCGTGTAGGGGACCTTTTGCTTGGGTTGAAGAGGTTTTTTGGCAATGGGGTCTTGGGTGAAAGGTGGCCGAGTATGACGCGGGAAGTAGAGCACGTATGTGTCTCCTACGCGGGTGTGCGTGTCGTCTAACCAGGTGTCTACTGATTGCAATCACTGTCCCTCGCGGTTATTTGAGTACCACTTGTTCGTCACTGTCGTGACGTAGTAAATAACTGGAATGCCATGAGAATATGATATATGATCTTGATGATTAATTTCCTGGCAATCTTATGTGTTGTAGTATAAGCTCATTAAAGTTATCTTTTTGAACAATTAACTTGTTGCTAATAACTTGAAAGATAAGGATCCACTTGTAGGCGAGTTTGTTTACGCAATATCCTACCTATCCTTAGTTGGTTAACTTGCATATAGAGTCACATGTTTAGGTGAGATGAGTCAGTCATGCTGAGCTTTATGCTCATGTTTGTAGTTAATAAGTTTTTGCAGGATATAAGATTGATGACGGGCTTGACAACAACGCCTTACCCCATTAGGGTTCACGGCTGAGTGGAAGCCCTACACGCCGCCGATATCTGTGAGTGCTGCTAGTGTAAAGCGTCTGAGGGCATGGACAGCTTTTCTCATGCATAGCTAGTGCTGACAGCGTAGTATGATGTATAGACTTCTTTCATACATTATATATTGTAAAACTTCCGCTGTGTTTATAAATAAAATACTTGTGTTGTGTTTTATTCTCGTTCTTTTCACGTATGTTCTTGGGAGTCGCATCGCACGACACCACCTGATGAGATACGTGGATGTCGGAACCACGGTCCCCACAACAACCAAGTTCGGGAGGAATTGTGGTTGAGTTGATCGGGAGGTCGCGCAACATGTTTGAATCAAGAACAATGCATATGAAGGTATCGTGGATGTTTTTGGAAGATGTTTGCACATGTGCAAGGAGTGCATAGACGTGGCAACATGGTTCCAAAGTGTGATAAAGAGAAGCGGGCGTAAAGAATTAGTCGGAAAGGTCCAATTAACTAGGTTATGGACTCAGGCTGCGGCTGAGTCGGGCTTGACTCAAATATGGTAAGATTTGAGTTGTTTATGATAGTATTTCGTGGTGAGCACGAAGTTGAGTTATTTTTAGGAATTTGGGATATGTTCCTAAGGTGTTTGGAAGTCTTAAGATTTCTTCTATCTGTGTATTAGAAGGGTCTTAAGCAGTTATGAATACTTTCGGTAGAAAGTGAGTAGGATACGAGTCCTAGATTTTTTTGTATTGGCATCATGGCTGGTTATATAAGCAATGGAGGATAAAGCTCGTGGGTCACGGATTTTGGGCTGTTTATCTTGTCTTATATTGAATTAAGATCGTAGTTTAAAGGAACTTTTGTGCCTTGTTCGTCCAACTTGTTTCAAACAAATTTTTCTGTTCGAGTTTCTGCACAGCACTTCCTTGCTTCTGTGGTTTTATCATAACTCGAGTTTTACAGATCTAATTGACGTGATTCATTTGGGTTGTCTTCACAACTTAATTATCTATCATCTGTGAAAATTTCACGGTCATTGGAATTGTAGCTTCTTATCTACACGAGTTTTCTTGTAGTGTTGCAAATCTATTTTTTCTCGGGTAGGACAGATTGACCTTTGTTTGATCCTTCAATCGTAAGTTGAATTTCTCTCGACGAATTTTCATGATTCTTGTTTTGACGTCTTCGTGACTTGATTATACACAATTTATTTTGGTTTTCTGACAATTGATCATGTTTAGATTAGTCACAAACACGATTTTTTTAATAGATCAATTTTCTACCGAGGGGTTTTCAATGCTTTCGCAAAAAAGTTGTAATCTACCATTCACCCCCCTCTAGTAGCCTTTCACATGTTCTTCATTCCCAAAATTGGTATCAGAGCCATGGTTCTTTAATCTTTGAGATTTGCACGTGTTTGAAATAATCATCATGGAGAAACTCCGCCAAACCTTGTGTGTTTAGTGGTATTGATTTTCAGGTTTGAAAGGCAGGCATGGAGGCTTTCATCCAGACACAAGGCTCTGCAATATGGAAAAGGTGTACACGCCTTATGAAGTGTCGTCGAACGATCAAGTTATGGCATCAAATATGAGAGATGTCGACTACAACAACAATGCTTGAAACTTGATCATACAAGGACTAACTCAAAGCGACATAGACCGTGTTGCTCACCTCCGATCTGCGTACGATGTTTGGAAAGCTCTATGCGATTACCACGAAGGATCCAACACGATCATGGAGGTAAGGAAAGACATGCTCAAAAAGGATTACATGCGCTTTGAGATGCAACCAGGTGAGTCCATCAAAGACCTCTTTGCTCGCTTTAATAAAATTCTAAGCAACTTGCGTAGCATCAATGTTAATTTTTCAGATGCTGAAAATTCTAGGCAATTACTAAGTGCATTAGACATGTCAATTTGGGAGATGAAAGTCACATCTATTCGCGAATCTACTATCATGAGTACACTTACTTTAGATGTTCTATATTCTAAATAGAAAACTCATGAAATTGACATAATCTCACGTAAGAAGCCCAACAAGTCTCTTGCATTTGTTTCTTAACGTGACATTCCTAGCTTCGGTAATCTTCATCTTGTGGAACACTTGCTTTATTGTCCTCTCTAACCCTTGAACAGATTGAAGAGTTTCTGGAGGAAGAACTTGCACTCATTTCTACTCGAATCTCAAAAGCATTGGAAAATGTGAGAACTAGAAGAAGAGGAAGTGCCGGACCTCAACGATGCTTCGAATGTGGTAAGACAGGACATTTTCGCACACATTGCCCTAACCTTTCAAGTACTACTTCCCATAACGAAAATAAAAAAAAGATGAAGCACTCCTCTACAAACAACAACAAGAAAAAGAAGGGTTTTACATGACACCAATTATTGAATAGTTTTATCTCTGCAATTCAAGAACTTGGCTCGAGCGATGTGGACATCGGAAGTGACGAAGATGAAGATGATTCGGCAAACTTGTGCTTCATGGCGGGCAAGTCAAGATCAAGTATGGAGGAAGCAGAACACAACAGCTACAATGAAGAGGTATGTCCTACTTGCGAAATATTGTGTGATGCTATTTCTCGTGCCACTGTTATAGTTAAGAAAAAGGACAAAAAGCTTAGGGACAATGCTGCTAAAATTGAATCACTAGAATCTCAAATTAAGCGTTTGGAATCATTGATTCCTAGTGATAATTCTTGTTCCTCATGTGATTTAATATATGAACAATTGTCCTCTCTAAGAAGTGCACACACCTCCACACTTGATAAACTTGAGTTAGAAATTGAAAAGAACCAAAAGCTTGCTACACTTAATGATAAAAACTTGAAAGCTGCTAGCTGTTCTACAATTGATTTGCATTGTTCTACTTGTGATGATCTTGATAAGAAACTACAACATGCTATGAATGAGATTTCTATATTGAAAAATGCTTTATGTTCTCATGAAGTTAAATATTGTTCTAATTGCATATTAAAAGGAAAAACTTTATGTGAAAATTGCCTTGATATGTCCAATAAACTTGATGACATGCATAGGACATTAGATCGGTTTTGTAATGCAAATAAGAACCTAAACTTGCTATTAAATTGTTCCAAGTCCTGCAATGATAAAACTAGTTTAGATTTTGATTCTCATGCTCATGCTAAGGTACATCCACCTAAAATTGTAATGTCATTAGAAAGTAGTTTGATTCAAACAGTTCCTTAACAAAAAGAAGTGGTTTTCAAATTTGCAGGGGTGCTGTCTCGTTCAGCTTCTAATAAACATATTGCTTGCTCATCTAGACATGAACACAAAGTTGAATTTTATTGTACCCACCGTGGTAGAGATGGTCATGTCATAGATTTTTATTATAGACTAGCTAAACAACAGAAAAAGGAAAGAATGCAAGCTAGATCTCATAACTCTCATGCAACATTTGTTGCACATGCTAAACCAAATATCAAGAACATGCAACCTGATATTATGAGTCAAAAACATGCAATGTTTGCCCCCAAACCTAATGTTTTTCGTGCTACACATGTAACACCTCGTAAGTCAATAGTTGGGTACAAAAATCCTCAAACTTTGGCTCATAAACCTGTTCTTTTGTCTCAGCTTTCGTGTATTATTCCTGTTGGACGTCGTGTGACACAGTAATGGATTCCTAAATGCCTTTTGACTAACCCCAGTATTGAGTCATCGACGTATTATGATTCTATGTAGGTTACATGTTTGAGGAACAAGAACATTTGGATTGTGGATTCAGGTTTCCCACGCCACATGCCTGGAAACAAAGATTGATTCTCCTCCCTCTCTTTTGTGTCACATGTAGAGAATGTTACTTTTGCTGATAATTCTTCGACTCCTATAATTGCTAAATGTTCATTAGAGTAAATAATCACAACACTTTGAAGTATGTGACACTTGTTAAAAATTTGAAATACAACTTGCTTTCTGTTTCACAATTGCTAGATGAAAATCTAGAAATTATTTTCACTAAAAAATTGCTGCAATGTTGTAGATTCTAACAGTTAGCTTATTTTTAACATGTCTTGGTTTGGAAGAGTTTTTAAAGCTGATTTTGATATGTCATCCTCTAAGCATAGATGTCTAGTTGCTAATGATTCAAAGGACTTATATTTTGGGCATCGTAGACTTGGTCACGTAGGCTTTGATCAGCTAACGCGTGTTAGTGCTCTTGATCGCATATGTGTGCTGCCTAAGCTTAAAGGGGACAAAGTAATTGTGTGCTCTTCTTGTGGACATGCTAAGATTGTTGCAGGTTCACATGCTCCTCTCACAATTACCATGACAACTGAACCGGGTCAACTTTTGCACCTTGACACCGTAGGACCTTCACGTGTTCAATCCCTCAGAGGTCAATGGTATGTTCTTGTAATTGTTGATGATTTTTCTAGATACTCTTGGGTTTACTTTATGGCATCTGAGAAAGAAGCTTTTAGTCACGTTATAACTTTATTTCTTAGATTATCATTTGATCACCCAGGATCTTTAAAAGCAATTAGAAGTGATAACGAAACCAAATTTGAGAATCAATCATTTGATCACTTTTGTGCTGAAAATGGAATAGATCATCAATTTTTTCTCCTTGTGTACCTCAACAAAAAGGTGTTGTAGAGAGAAAGAACAGAACCATAGTTGAGATGGCTAGGACTATGCTTGATGAATATCAAACTCCTAGATAATTTTGGGCAGCTGCAATTGCAACCGCTTGTTATGTCTCAAATCGTGTTTCCTTGCGTGCTAAGCTAGGAAAAACACCATATGAACTTCGGTTTGTACATAGGCCTAGTGTCACATACTTTCGGGTCTTTAGTTGTAAATGCTTTGTTAAGAAACATGGTAATCCTGATAAATTTGAAGCTATATCTATTGATAGCATGTTTCTTGGTTATCCATCTCATACTAGAGGCTAGTGTGTGCTTTTAATTGACACTAACAAAATTGTGGAGACTTGTGAGGTTTCGTTTGATGAAGCTAGTCCAGGTACTAGCTCTAATATTGCAGGTCTAGATTCATATCCGCTGGGGGAGAATAGTTTCATCGAAGAAGAAGAAGAAGAAGTGGTGCTGCAGGCCAAAAATTCAGAAGCAAATGACATTGATTATGCTGCTGATTTTGCACCACAACTAGCATCAACAACTACTGCAGTTGGTACATATCATCCTCAAGCCACAAGTTCTTCGATCTGTGATGAACATGAAGAACCAGGAGCTTGTAAAGTGTCTACTACCCTCCAAATCCCCCAAATTCATCCTCCACAATAAATCATCGGGAGCTTGCATGAACGAGTCACATGGTCCAGGATTTGCGATCCAAACTCTCACGCTCATTCTGCTTTTGTTGCTTCTTTTGAACCCAAAGATATATCACACGCATTCACTAATGAATCTTGGATTATTGCCATGCAAGAAGAGTTAGAAAATTCTGAAAGAAATAATGTTTGGAAAGTCGTACCTCCACCTCAAGGCCACACTTTAATTGGAACTAAATGGGTGTTTAAAAATAACCAAAGTGAGGATGGGGTTGTGGTTTGGAATAAGGCTAGGTTGGTTGCTCAAGGTTTCACACAAATTGAAGGTCTAGATTTTGATGAAACTTTTGCTCCTGTTGCTAGATAGAAGCCATAAGAATGTTGTTAGCTTTTGCTGCATCTAAAGGTTTCAAGTTATATCAAATGGATGTTAAAAGTGCTTTTCTTAATGTCTACATAGATGAGGAGGTTTGTGTCAAGCAACCACTGGGTTTTTAAAATCCAGATATTCCTAATCATGTTTGCAAACTGTCCAAAGCCTTGTACGGTCTCAAACAAGCCCCTAGAGCATGGTATGATCAGTTAAAAACATTCTTACTTGAAAAGGGGTTTACCATGGGCAAGGTTGATAAAACTCTTTTTGTGCTTAGGCTTGTCAATGACTCATTATTTGTTCAAGTGTATGTGGATGATATTATCTTTGGTTTTGCTTCTCATGATCTTGTGTCAATGTTTTCTACTATGATGAGTTCAGAATTTGAGATGAGTATGATGGCAGAACTCACATACTTTATGGGGTTGCAAATCAAGCAAATCAAAGAAGGTACCTTTGTGCATCAAACGAAGTATACAAGAGACCTTCTTAAGCACTTCAACATGGACAAAAGCAAGCCTCTTCGGACACCAATGGGTACAACAACGACACTTGAATTGTATGAAGATGGTGACCCGGTCGATCAAAAAGAATACAAAAGTATGATTGGATCACTTTTATACCTCACGGCATCAAGACCGGACATACAATTCAGCATATGTCTTTTTGCACGGTTTCAAGCTTTGCTACGTGGTTCACATCGTCAAGTCGTCAAAAGGATTCTCAGGTACTTACACAGAACTCAAGAATTTGTCATTTTCTTCCCCGCAACCATTTCTTTGAAAGATTTTTCGGATGGTGATTTTGGGGGTTGTAGGATTGATACGAAAAGTACTTTGGGTGCTTGTCATTTTCTTGGTAACTCACTTGTTGTTGGTCCTCAACAAAAAAAAGTTCAGTTGCACAATCCATAGCAGGATTTGAATATGTAGCTGCTGCTTGTGCTTGCTCACAAATTATTTGGATTGTTCAAACACTTAAGTACTACAGGGTTGATTTAGATAGTCTTCCGCTGTCTTCTGATAACACTAGTGCCGTTTGCATTGCTAAAAACCCCATGCAACATTCGAGAACAAAGGACACTGACATTAGTTATCACTTTTTCCGTGATAATGTTGAAAAAGGAAACATTGTGCTTCACCATGTAGATACCGGACAACAATTGACTGGAATTTTTACAAAACCTTTGGATTTCACTCGTTTTTGTTTCATTCGTAGTGAAATAGGGGTTGTGCATCCTCATGGCTTAAATTGAGGGGGGGGCTTTCAAAATTGGGATCTAAATTTAAAATAATATGAGCATAGTATTACATACATATATGACTTTGTGATTCCTTTTACATGCTGAAAGTTCTTACTACATTACTTATGTTATATATTTTGTAGTTTTTTCCATGACAAGTAATTGAAATAATTACATACACTAAATATGATCATGATCAAATTTTCTTGCTGTTTTGAACTTGTTGCATGCTCACAACTGCTTTTAATAATGAATAATTGATCAAGTAATCAACTCACATGTTCAGCTTTTATGATCAAATAAAATGAGAAAAGATCAAGAGAATATGCATGCATCACACTTCTTCTTTTGAGATGGCTTAGCATTGCACTTAGATATGAACATGGAAGAAGTTGTGTATGACTAAAACCATGTCCTTAAGCTTCGGATTGTCAAATGACATAGGCTTGGCTTGGTTAGTTAGAATAAGGAAAATGCGCCATATAATCTCTTGCAAATGTCATATGATCAAAATTTGTGTTCAAAAGAAAATAAAATTGCAGCAACAAGTGACATGCTTTCAGGTTTTGAAATAGTCAAGTTTGTGAGATCATGACTTGCTTAAATTGAAAATTACATTTGATCTCTAGCATGACTTACACTACCTTATGTATCTAATTGATGTGATAGTGTAAGTTAGTTGATAGTATGACTTTGATGAGCTTTGTTTTATATGTATATGTTATAATATGAACATAACAAATTAAAATTTCTCTTTTGTACCTTGCTGAATACATTGTCAAAGGGGGAGAAATTGATCACACATTGCACACATGCACAAGTGTTTTGGCACAACTCTTCTCAGGGGGATAATTTTTTTGTTTTTCTTCTCATTTTATTTCTAATTTACAAATGGCGAGAAATATTTCGGGGAAAAAATAGTTTTCAAAACTTTTCATGTGAATAAGCTAATGTTCGGATTTTAAGTGGTGTTGCCAATGCATTCATCAAGGGGGAGATTGTGAGACCTATGTGTGCTGAATACATTGGCTATGACGATAAAAGTTTTGAATTCCGGCAAAAAACCATTTTAATAAGGTCTGTCTCTAGGTTCGAGCTCCTGCAAGGTCCGACAATAGGTCCATCCTGTTTTGGGTAGCACTGGCATGTTCCGACGTAAGTTCCGACTTACTTTGGCTAGGTCCGACTTGCTTTGGCTAGATCCGACTTCTTTCTCTAGGTCCAACTTGCTTTTGCTAGGTCCGACTTCTTTGTCTAGGTTCCACTTATTTTGGCTAGGTCCGACTAGCTTTGGTTAGCTTTGATGCTAGGTCCGACTAGCTTTGGTAAGCTCCGACGCTAGGTCTGACTAGCTTTGGTAAGCTTCAGCGCTAGGTCCTGCAAGCTTTAGTAAGCTCTGGCGCTAGGTCCTGCTAGCTTTGGTAAGCTCCGTCTCAAGGTCCTCTGGTTAGCTCTGGCAAGGTCTGGTGCTAGATTGCAATGATTCTACTTTTAACTTGCAATGTTTCAAACTTGATTTTTGGATAATGGAAAGCTTGCTTGGTATTCTTTTACTAAGATTTTGGTGTGTTTTGGTGGTTATGACTGATATCATTTTTCTATGTTTTGCAACATGCTTATGTGAGGATGCTCACGCAAGGTGTTGTGGTTTTGGAACTAACGTGAGTCAAGTTGAGGACTTGTACTTCGAAGTATTGGTTGTTTATTCATGTGCAGGTGTTGCTTGAGTTTAAGACACTGGTGATGGGATCCATTGAACTAGTCTTATGGAGAAGATGAGTTTTAACAACCATGTTCGGGAGGAATTGTGGTTGAGTTGATCGGGAGGTCGCGCAACATGTTTGAATCAAGAAAAATGCATATGAAAGTATCGTGGACATTGTTGGAATATGTTTGCATGTGTGCAAGGAGTTCATGGATGTGGCAACGTGGTTCCAAAGCGTGATTAAGAGAAGCGGATGTAAAGAATTGGTCAGAAAGGTCCAACCGACAAGGTTATGAACTCAGACTGGGGCTGAGTCTGGTTTGACTCAAATATGGTAAGATTTGTGTTGGTTGTGATAGGACTTCACGGTGCGAACAAAGTTTAGTTGTTTTTAGGGATGTGGGATACGTTCCTAAGGTGTTTGGAAGTCTTAAGGCTGCTTCTATATGCGTATAGAAGGGTCTCGAGCAGTTATGGAAAATTTAGGTAGAAACTGAGTAGGAGTCCTAGTTTTGTTTGGTTTGGCCTCATGGCTGTTTATATAAGCAAGGGAGGCCAGAGAATGTGGGGAAAAGATTTTGGGATGTTTCTCTTGTGTTCTATTGAATTAAGATCCTGGTTTAAAGGAGCTTTTATGCCTTCTTCGTCCAACTTGTTTCAGACAAGTTTTTCTCGTCGAGCTTCTGCACAGCACTACCTTGCTTCGGTGGTTTTATCATAACTCGAGTTTTATAGATTCAATTGACATGATTATTTTTGGGTTGTCTTCAAAACTTGATTATCTATCATCTGTGAAAGTTTCACTATCATTGGATTTGTGGCTTATGATCTACATGAGTTTCTTTGCATTGTAGCAGATCTGTTTTCCTTGGGTAGGACAGATTGACCATTGTTCGACCTCTCGATTGTAACTTGAGTTTTTCTTGACAGATTTTCTTGATTCTTGTTGTGAAGTCTTCGTGACTTTATTATCCACAATTTATACTTGTTTTTGTCACAATTGATCATGTTTAGATTGGTCACAAACACAATTTTTTTAACAGATCAATTTTCTGCTGAGGGGTTTTCATTGTTTCCACTAAAAAGTTGTAATCTACCATTCACCCCCCCTGGTATCCTTTCACGTGTTCTTCGATCCTACACAGCGTCCACCAGCGTCGGGAGATCCTCCCGCTGCGCTGGAACAGTGGCGCACTAGTGTGGAGCATTTGGTTATAGCTGCAGCCAATGCGATCAACAACCAAGGTCCGCCCCATGCTGGGCAGACACCTTCACAGAACAGGACCTTGTCTGGTATACTTGGTCCTCAGGCGTCCCAGCTCAGGAGATGTGCGCCTCCCAGCAAGTGATGTCATTGCCCTCCGGGGCACGCCATACTCACATGGTGTCAAGGCTTCCGATATAGGATCTCCGGTCAGAGATCGTCGTTACAGGCAGCAAGACAGCCGTGTCAACATTGAGCATGGTCATGAGAGGCGCATTGCTCGAGAAAACCCTTCTCCTCTTGAAACTGGGAGCAGCTGTTTGGCCCTTGCCATGCACCTTCGCATGGTCAATTGGCCACACAAGTTCCAGCCTCATCTGCCGGAGAAATACGACGAGATAGTCAACCCAGTCGAGTTTCTTCCGATATACTCCACTGCCATCCTCGCGGCTGGAGGCAATGAGCTCGTGATGACCACCTACTTTCCAAGGCTCTGACTGGAACTGCAAGTTCCTAGTTCATGAGCTTATCGCCTGACTCCATCAATAGTTTGGGTGAAACTCTATCGCTAGTTTACTGCAAACTTCGGGAGCTCCTACACCTGGCCTAGCACCGAGCTGGATCTCTTCGCGATAAAGCAGAAGTCCAGGGAGTCGTTGCGATCCTTCATCCAGTGATTCTCTCAGGTAAAAAATATCATCCCTTCTATCTCCAACGCTTCTGTCGTTGTCGTATTTCAATAGGAGGTCTGAGATAAGAAGATGCTGGAGAAGCTGGCAACCAAGAATGTCAGCAGTGTCACAGAACTCTTCATCCTGGCTGACAAATGTGACAGAGCTGCGGAGGGCCGTGAGATGCACTCCAAACCAGCTGTGGAGGCCAAACAATCATCCAAAGCTGAGGCTACTGCCTCTGGCAGTGGAAAAAAGAAGATGAAGTCACTTGACGACACACCTACTGCTGCTGCCGCCGTAGCTTCGGGTGGCCAAGGCCACGCCCCAACAAACGACCTCGTCCATCGTCTGAAGACAGTGAAGGCGAAAAGATGTGGTGTCCGATCCACAAATCGACGACCCACAATCTTGAATACTGTTGAGAGGTCAAGAGGCTTGCTGAATGCAATAGCAAGCTCCAAGACGAGAACCCTTTCCACCAACGCGAAGGGAAGCAGAAAGTCGACGAAGCTTCGCTTGATCAGGAGCTAGGCTTTCAAGGCGCCAAGAAGGCATTAAAGGCGGTCTACAACACCGTTGATGATGATTCTGACATCTCTGACAATGAGCATCAGAAGACTCTCCATATGATGTATGGAGTGTCCTGGGACATCACCTCCCGGCACATCCTCAAGACTATGCATCGAGAGATGGATGTTGCTGCTCTTACTGCCAAGGCAGAGCCTCATCGGAAGTGGATGCATACTTCCATCACCTTTGATGCTTTGGACTGTCCGAAGAACATGGTCGGAGCTGGACAATTGCCCATGATGGTCTCCCCGACTATCAACAACATTACGTTCTACCATGTCCTGGTGGATGGAGGAGCGACACTCAACCTCCTCAGCTTTGTGGCTTTCATGAAGCTCCAGCTCAACCTCTAGGACTTTCGGCCCTCACCCCCATTCTTTGGAGTAGGTCTGGGAGCAATCACACCTCTTGGATTGGTTACTTTATGTGTGACCTCCGGGACACGGGACAACTACCGGTCTGAGAAGCTGGTATTTGATGTGGCTCACATCAACCTACCCTTCAACGCGATCCTAGGCAGGACAGCCCTGTATAAGTTCATGGCCATAGTCCACTATGGCTACCTCGTGTTGAAGATGCCGACTCCTTCAAGCATCCTCCAGATCCGAGGGGACCGCACTGCTAGAGTTACAGCGCTGGAGGAACTTCATGCGCTTGCAAAAGCGCAAGAAAAAGAATCTGGCAAGGAGCTCACATTAGCATGGCTCATCTTCTGCACCTCGTGCGCGACCAAGTGACATCACCAACATCCCCATCAAAGTCATCCAAATTTGTTCTGATTCCAACCTGACCACCCGTATATCGGGAGGTTTGGTTGACAAATAGGAACTCGCGCTCGTCACTTTTCTTTGGGTAAATGTCGACATGTTTGCATGGCAACCGTCACAGATGCCTGGGATCCATAGGGAGGTGATCGAGCACCGTCTGAAGATCTACCCCAATGCACGACCCATACAACAGATGCCCCGGAAGCAATCTGTTGAGTGACAGAACGTCATCAGACAAAAAGTCAAAAAGTTGCTCGACGCTGGATTCATCCGGGAAGTTCACCATCTACGGTGGCTGGAAAAACCCAGTTGTTGTACTAAAGGCCGGCGGGAAGCTTCAAATGTGCATCGACTACACTACATTGAATAAGGCATTGCCAAAAGACCCATTTCCATTACCTAGAATAGATCAGATAGTGGATTCTACCTCTTGTGAGACATATGTGTGCTGAATACATTGGCTACGACAATAAAAGTTTTGAATATTGCCAAATAACCCTTTTCGACAAGGTCTGACTCTAGGTCCGAGCTCCAGCAAGGTTCGACAATAAGTCTGACTTTTTTGGATAGCTCCGGCAAGGTCTGACATAAGGTCCGACTTACTTTGTCTAGGTCCAACTTGTTTTGGTAAGGTCCGACTTACTTTGTCTAGGTCCGACTTGTTTTGGTTAGGTCCGGCTTGCATTGGCTAGGCCCGACTTGTTGTGGCTAGGTCTGACATGTTTTTGCTAGTTCCGACGCAAGGTTCGACTAGCTTTCGTAAGCTCCGGTGCTAGGTCCTGCTAGCATTGGTAAGCTCCGACTCAAGGTCCAGTTAGCTTTGGCAAGGTCCGGAGCTACATTGCAATTGTTCTGCTTTTACCTTGCAATGTTTCAAACTTGCTTTACATCTATGGAAAGTTTGCTTAGTATTATTTTACTATGTTTTTGGTGTGTTTTGGTGTTTATGGCTGATATCATTTTGCTATGGTTTGCAACATGCTTATGTGAGGTGCTCACGTAAGGTGTTGTCGTTTCGGAACTAACGTAAGTCAAGTCAAGGACTTGTGCTCGGAAGTATTGGTTGTTTGTTCACATGCAGGTGTTGCTTGAGTTCAATACATGGATGGTGACGGGATCCGTTGAACTAGTCTTAGGGGAAAGATGAGGTTCAACAACCATGTTCGGGAGGAATTGTGGTTGAGTTGATCAGGAGGTCGCACATCATGTTTGAATCAAGAACAATGCATATGAAGGTTTTGTGGACGTCGTTGGAAGGTGTTTGCACATGTGCAAGGAGTGCATAGACGTGGCTACATGATTCTGAGGTGTGATGAAGAGATGTGGACATACAAAATTGGTTGGAAAGGTCCAACCGACTAGGTTATGCCTCAGGCTGCGGCTGAGCTGGTTATGGTTCGTTTATGGAAAGATTTGAGTTGGTTACAATAGGATTTGGTGTGGGTCACGAAGTTGAGTTGCTTTAGGAATGTGGGATACATTCCTAAGGTGTTTGGAAGTCTTAAGATTACTTCTATCTGCGTATAGAAGAGTCTTGAGCAGATATGGAAAGTTTCGGTTGAATCTAAGTAGGATTTGAGTCCTAGTTAGGATTGGATTCGCCTAAGGGCTAGTTATATAAGCAAGGGAGGCCAGAGCTCGTGGACATCGTTCCAGCTCCTGATTTTAATTCACAACCGGCACCGACGAGCACCATTGCTGGTCCAGATCGCCCTCAAGTGACAAGCTCATTGATTTGTGATGAACATGAAGAAGAAGAAGCTTGTGAAGTGTGCACTCCACTTCGGGTTCTCAAAAGTCATTCTCCACAACAAATCATTGGAAGCTTGCACGAACGAGTCACATTGTTCTGGTTTTGTGATACAAACTCTCACGCTCATTCTTCTTTTGGTGCTTCCTTTGAACCCAAAGATATATCACACGCACTCATTAATGAATCTTGCATTATTGCCATGCAAGAAGAGTTAGAAAATTTTGAAAGAAATAATGTTTGGAAACTTGTACCTCCACATCAAGGTCACACTTTAATTGGAACTAAATGGGTGTTTAAAAAAAACAAAGTGAGGATGGGGTTGTGGTTAGTAGTAAGGCGAGGTTGATTGCTCAAGGTTTCACACAAATTGAAGGTCTAGATTTTGATGAAACTTTTGCTCTTGTTGCTCGATTAGAAGCCATAAGAGTTTTGTTAGATTTTCTTGCGTCTAAAGGTTTCAAGTTATATCAAATGGATGTTAAAAGTGCTTTTCTTAATGGCTACATAGATGAGGAGGTTTATGTCAAGCAACCACTGTGTTTTGAAAATCCATATTTTCCTAATAATGTTCACAAACTGCCCAAAGCCCTGCATGGTCTCAAACAAGCCCCTAGTGCATGGTATGATAGGTTAAAAACATTCTTACATGAAAAGGGGTTTACCATGGGCAAGGTTGATAAAACTCTTTTTGTGCTTAAGCATGGCAATGACTCATTATTCGTTCAAGTGTATGAGGATGATATTATCTTTGGTTGTGCTTCTCATGATCTTGTATCCAAGTTTTCAGCTATGATGAGTTCAGAATTTGAGATGAGTATGATGGGAGAACTCACGTACTTTTTGGGGCTGCAAATCAAGCAAATCAAGGAGGGTGCCTTTGTGCATCAAACAAAGTATACAAGAGACCTCCTAAGGCGCTTCAACAAGGACAAAAGCAAGCCTCTCCAGACACCAATGGGAACAGCGACAACACTTGAACTTGATGAAGATGGTAAACCCGTGGATCAAAAGGAATATCGAAGTATGTTTGGATCACTTTTGTACCTCACGGAATTAAGACCGGACATACAATTCAGTGTATGTCTTTGTGCACGGTTTCAAGCTTCCCCACGTATTTCACATCATCAAGACGTCAAAAGAATTCTCAGGTACTTACATGAACTCGAGAATTTGGCATTTTTCTTCCTTCTTCCTCAACCGTTACTTTGAAAGCTGTTTTGGATGCTTATTTTGGGGGTTGTAGGATTGATATGAAAAGTACTTCGGGTGCTTGTCATTTTCTTGGCAATTCACTTATTGCTTGGTCCTCTAGAAAACAAAGTTCAGTTGCACAATCCACAACCGAATCTGAATATGTAGCCGCTGCTAGCGCTTGCTCATGAATTCTTTGGATTGTTCAAACCCTTAAGGACTATGGGGTTGATCTAGATAGTGTTCCACTATTTTGTGACAACACTAGTGACATTTGCATTGACAAAAACCCCGTGCAACATTCTAGAACAAAGCACATTGACATTACATATTACTTTCTCCGTGATAATGTTGAAAAAGAAAACATTGTGCTTCACCATGTAGATACCAAACAACAATTGGCTGACATTTTTACAAAACCTTTCGATTTCTCTCATTTTTGTTTTGTTCATAGTGAAATAGGGGTTATTCATCCTCATGGCTTCAATTGAGGGGCAGTTTTGAATCTTGGGAAGTCTATGTGTGAATCTGAAATTAAAATTATTTGAGCCTAGTATTTCATACATAAATGATTTTGTGATTTCCTTTACATGCTGAAATTCTTACTACATTACTCGTGTTATAAATTTTGTAGTTTTTGCCATGACTAGTAATGGGAATAATAACTTACACTAAATCTGGTCATGATCGAACTTTCTTGCGGTTTTGAACTTGTTCCATAATGACAAGTGCTTTTAATCATGAAAAAAATAATCAATCAACTATTTTCATGTTGAGATTTTATGATCGAATAGAGAAAAGATCAAGAGAATATTCATGCATCGCACTTCTTCTTTTGAGATGGCTTATCATTGCACTTAGGTATGAACTTGGAAGAAGTTGTGTGTGACAAAAACTATGTCATTAAGCTTCTGATTGTCAAATAACATAGGCTTGGCTTTGTTGGTTAGAATAAGGTAGATGCGGCATCTAATCTCTAGCAAATGTTATATGATCAAAATTTGAGCTTTAAATGAAAACGAAAAATAAAAAATACAGCAACAAGTGTCATGCTTTCATGTTTTGAAATAGTTAACTTTGTGAGATCATGACTTCCTTAAATTGAAAATTACACTTGATCTCTATCATGGCTTACACTACTTTATGTATCTCATGGATGTGATAGTGTAAGTTACTTGATAGTATGACTTGGATGAGCTTTATTTTATATGTATGTGCTACAATATTCTCATAACAAATTAAAATTTCTCTTTTGAAACTTGCTGAATACATTATCAAAGGGGAAGAAATTGATCACACATTGCACACATTCACAAGTGTTTTTGCATGATTTGGCACGATTCTTCTCAGGGGGAGAATTTTTGTTTTCTTCTCATTTTATTTCTGATTTACAAAGGGGGGATATTTCGGGAAGAAAATTGTTTTCCAAAACTTTTAATGTGCATAAGCCAATGTTCGGATTTTAAGTGGTGTTGCCAATGCATTCATCAAGGGGGAGATTGTGAGACCTATGTGTGCTGAATACATTTGCTATGTCGATAAAAGTTTTGAATATTGCTAAATCGCCCTTTTCAACAAGGTCTGACGCTAGGTTCGAGCTCCAGCAAGGTTCGACAATACGTCCGACTTGTTTTTTGTGGCTCTGGCAAGGTACGCCTTACTTTGTCTAGGTCCGACTTGTTTTGGTAAGGTCCGACTTACTTTGTCTAGGTCCGACTTGTTTTGGTTAGGTCCAGCTTGCGTTGGCTAGGTCTAACATATTGTGGCTAGGTCCGACATGTTTTTGCTAGGTCCGGGCAAGGTTCGACTAGCTTTGGTAAGCTCCGGTGCTAGGTCCTTCTAGCTTCGGTAAGCTCCGACTCATGGTCCGGTTAGCTTTGGCAAGGTCCAGAGCTAGATTGCAATTGTTCTTCTTTTACCTTGCAATGTTTTAAACTTGTTTTACATTATGGAAAGTTTGCTTAGTATTATTTTACTATGTTTTTTGTGTGTTTTGGTGGTTATGGCTGATATCGTTTTGCTATGGTTTGCAACATGCTTATGTGAGGTGCTCACGTAAGGTGTTGTGGTTTTGGAACTAACGTGAGTCAAGTTGAGGACTTGTGCTCGGAAGTATTGGTTGTTTGTTCATGTGCAGGTGTTGCTTGAGTTCAAGACATGGCTGGTGACGGGATCCATTGAACTAGTCTTAGGAAGAAGATGAGGATCAACAACCAAGTTCGGGAGGAATTGTGGTTGAGTTGATTGGTAGGTTGTGCAACATGTTTGAATCAAGAACAATGCATATGAAGGTACCGTGGATGTTGTTGGAAGGTGTTTGCACTGTGCAAGGAGTGCATGGACGTGGCTACATGGTTTCGAGGTGTGATGAAGATATGTGGATGTAAAAAATTGGTCGCAAATGTCCAACCGAGTAGGTTATGCCTCGGGCTGCGGCTGAGGTGGTTATGGTTCATTTATGGAAAGATTTGAGTTGGTTACAATAGGATTTCGTGTGGGTTATGAAGTTGAGTTGTTTTACAAAAGTGGGATACATTCCTAAGGTGTTTGGAACTCTTAAGATTGCTTCTATCCGTGTATAGAAGAGTGTAGAGCAAATATGGAAAGTTTCGGTTGAATCTGAGTAGGATTTGAGTCCTAGTTAGGATTGAGTTGTCCTAAGGGCTTGTTATATAAGCAAGGGAGGCAAGAGCTCGTGGAGCACGACTTTGGGTCTGTTTCTCTTGTGGTTTGATCAATAAAATTTGTAGTTTAAAGGAACTTTTGTGCCTTGTTCGTCCGACTTGTTTCAGACAAGTTTTTCTCGTTGAGTTTCTGCACAGCACTACCTTGCTTCGGTGGTTTTATCATAACTCGAGTTTTACAGCTCCAATTGACGTGATTCTTTTTGGGTTTTCTTCAAAACTTGATTATCTATCATCTGTGAAAATGTCACGGTCATTGGATTTGTGGTTTTGGATATATACGAGTTTCATTGCAGTGTTGTAGATCTGGTTTTTCTCAGGTAGAACAGATTGACCTTGGTTCAATCTTTCGATCGTAACTTGAGTTTTTCTTGACGGTTTTTCGTGATTCTTATTTTTGTTATTTTGGACTTGATTCTCCACAATATATACTAGTTTTGGCACGATTGATCATGTTTAGATTAGTCGCACACATGATTTATTAACAGATTGATTTTTTACCGAGGGTTTTTTTGTTGCTGCCGCTGAAAAAGTTTTCAATCTACCATTCACCCCCCTTCTGGTAGCTTTCATGTGCTCTTAGATCCTACACTGCCGGGTGTGAATTATTGTGTTTCTTAGATGCATATTCTGGATATAATCAAATTCCAATGTCTAAACAAGATGAAGAGCATATTGCCTTCATCAGAGTAGATGGGTTGTATTGTTACACAAATATGTCCTTTGGTCTTAAAAATGCTGCCGCAACTTTTGTGCGAGCCATGCACAAAACTTTGGGGAGTTGATTAGGGACCTGGTGGAAGTCTATGTCGATGACATTGTGAGGACCGGGGTCCACACATTCCAGGAATCGCATTGGATTGTGTCGTGCGATGCGGCACCCAACAGCACACAAAAAGAGTCATACAAAATAAACAACACAAATATTTTATTTCACAAGGTGATTCTCTTTTACAACATAATATACAACGCAGCAGAATATTTTACACTCACACTCACAACTAACTATGCACAAGAGAAGCCGCCCATGCCCGCGGATGCTTCTCACTAGCCACACGAAGAAGATAGCAGCGACAAGGATTCCGTGAGAGATACATCTCGACAAGCTCGAGGTCTCATGAACAACCACAACATAAGCATAAGCTAAAGATACCTGCAAAAACCACAATAGAGCAACCATGAGCTTGACGCTCAGCAAGACTTAACCGTCTCACCTAAGGCGTGAAACACAACATGCTGGAAACTCTAAAATACGGAAGCTGAATTTGCATAAAGGACACGCCTACATGTAAATCCTTACTTTCATTATTAGCATCAAGTTAAGGCTTCATAGAAAGTAAATTTAGTTTGCACTACAACTACTGCATAGAAGTTTGCAATACAGTTATATATCAATAAGTATCAAATTCCAACAAACCATGTTTACTTATTACTACGTCAAGACTTAGTGTCTAAGTATGCTCAAGTAACAGCGAGCGACGGTGATTGCAACCAGTAGACACCCGGACTGCATGACACATATGCCCGTACTCGGAGTTCCAAGGGCACACTCCAGTGATGTTGCACACAACCACCTTTCCCAAGACTCACCCACATCAAAACAGTTCGGTCGACCCGAACAGCGAGCTCCCTCAAGGTGCACTTACGTCGTGAGATGTTCATGAGCGAGTTGACTCCCACTGTACTAATAGTCGATAACTTAAGCCGATTGAAAGGGTTCCAACATAAGACCCTCAAGGTACATCGGTTTCCTAGGTCCCATATAGCCAGTATGCACCCTATACAGTTCAAACTTGTCCAACAGGGCCAGGCACGAGAAGGGCCTTAATCGACACAAGAAGGACTACGCACCCAAGACCATGTTCTGCTGCGTCCGACACTCCTACCCAATCTCCAGTTGATTAATTTGAATCCTCATAATTCATAACATAATACCAATCTGATGTAAAACAAGTGCTAGTCTCGCAAGTAGCTTCTGACTACTCATCTTCTACCGTCTCTTACAACTAAACATTAAGCACAGCATAGCGTAACGGGGAAAAGACCGATCCACCCAAACAACTCTCTGGATTAATCTGGTCATGCAATTGGGTTTCATTGCACAAGATTTATTATAGTGTATAGAAATATATCTCATCCATATAGTGTATAGAAATGAAAACTTTGCAAGATTTCTTAAATGCAAACTTGGGCTTGCCTTTCGGTCTAAATAAAAGTCAGTGGCGATCAGTTAGTATCCTCGGTCGAGAAATCATGCCACACAAGAATCAATGTATAAATCCTCAGCTCCGGGTTGTTCTTTTTGTTGGCCACTTTCGTCGTGAGCACTATCGAAATGATATGCAAATAAAAGAATGCAATTTATTAAAATAACAATTGAAGTTGATTATAACTCAAGAAGCATTAATACTAGCTAGGACTAGAAGTTCTGTTGCTAGACTGCCCAGCAGCGAAGAGGAAACAAGATGAACTTAGGCAATGGAAAAATGAAGTGAAATAGATATTGTTTTGTACAAAGAGATGTGATCTCAATTAATACAGGTTTAACTGATCCCCTGAGACTGAGAAAATTACAGTGAGTTCATATGGTCATGGAGGAGTAACATTGTAAGTTTCAGATACATGTGAGGACCGGGTCCACAACTTCCACGAATCGCAAAGGGTGGTGCCGTGCGATGCAGCACCCAACAGCACACACAAAAAGAATACGACAAAGTACAAAGTTTTATTTATATAAATAGAGGAAGTCTTTTACAATACTAAATGTACCATAGAAGATAATACTCATAGCTAAACTCTTAGCCTAGCTATGCAAAAGTACAGTTGTCCAGCCCGCGGACGTTCCACACTAGCAACACACAATTTTTACGGCGGCGTGCAGAGCTCCCACTCGGCGATATACCCCGACAGGGGCATCGCCTCATCCTTGGCCCCTTCCTCATACGTCCCACCTACAAACAACATAATATAGCAACCGTGAGCACAAAGGCTCAGCAAGACTTAACCGTCGCACCTAAACATGGAACTCTACATGCAAGTATACTTAACATAAGAATAGATATAGCAGTAAATGACTCTCTATATGTTGATCATCATTTTTACAAGTTAATAATAGCAGCTTAATGGTTTAATAACAGTAACTTTAGTGAGCCTAATCTATAGCAATCATAGTTGCAAAGCAATTATATGTCAATACATCATATTCTCCTAACTTCTTTAGTATTTACTACGTCACAACGCAGTTAACAAGCGGTACTCAAATAACTGCGAGGGACGGTGATTGCAATCAGTAGACACCCGGATAACACGTCACATACACCCATTTCGGAAGTGGAGTGAATCACACTTCAATACTATGTTGTATGCAGCAACCTTTCAAAGGAAACCCAAATGTCAAATCGGTCCATCAGTAACGGGCACGAGGTCCCCGCGCGGAGCATCTTCTATGCCCGCCGGCAAATTTACCCCTTGCCACCCTTAGCCCACTCCTTAAAACGGTAGGGTAAGCCTCGACACCCAGGTTAACCATTTACATCGGTTTCCTGGTTTCCATATAGCCAATATGCATCTGGTACAGTTCAAACTTGTCCAGCAAGGCCGCACACGGATCGGTCTTCAATTGACACAAGCAGGGCTACGCATGTGAGACCACGTCTCACTGCATCCTACCCGCTGCTCATTCTCAACTTCATATTCATAAACCATTCCTTGATCCAATTCATCCCGTGTGATAAAATCCTATCTCGCGAGTAGATTCCAACTACTCGACTTCTACCGGATTCCTATGAACATAAGCATGGCATTTTCTATTCGTCGGGCGGTAGACCCACCCAATACTCCATGGGATTTTTGGGTCATGCAAGTGAAGTAACAAGCACCTTAGCCCTAATGCACAAAATCATCCTAGACATAAGTGATACAATAGAAACTTTTAAATAGCGCTTAAATGCAAACCGGGGTTTGCCTGGTTGTGAGTCAGAGGGGTAGTTAACTTCTGGGAGGATGCTGTCTCAGGCCTCCGGGTCGTCCTCGATCTCGGTCAATATATGATATGCCACATATAAAGTACAAGAGTGATATTGAAACTATATACAAGATCTTATAAATAGTAATCAGTATAGAAAACAATTTTAATTGGCTTTGGGATTTTTTTACAGTTGATACTAGGTTCTATGAGGAAGATCTGAACCAAAAATTGGAGATGTTCAAGGAATCTTGTTGTCTCTAAAATTCCGACAAGTAAAAGCTTTCTCTGAACAAGTAAAAGCTTCCAACAAGTAAAATTCTGGAGATTTGTCATGGCTAAAAGTGGATGATAAAGGTAGAGGTGGTCTTACTGGTTCTAGGAAAATTTGTTTCACAATTTTCTAAGCTTCCTACAGGGAGAAATTGATTTTACAAGTTTGCAAGAAATTCTGAAAATGTTTCTGTAAGTTTTCCATTTTTCAATTGACATAGGTGATTTTGAACACTGTTTGGTCCAGTACAGGAAGTCCAATGAACTTGAAATTTTTACTGAAGATCAAGTCTATTTCTAAGAGCGTCTGACCAAAATTGGGAATTTTCCAATTAACAGAACAGGAGTAATTAATTTCCCAAGCAGTTATTTCAAAGGAATTAACTATGAAAATTTTGGGAGTTTCATATCCAACAAATTGCACCACTACAAATTTGGTACCAAGATGAGTCTACCAGAATTTATTGGGAATTATTTGAGCAAGTATGCTAGGAGAAATTGATTTTCAAAATTTGCCCAAATTCTAGAATAAATTTCCAAAAGGAAAGTTTGAATAATTCAGCCGGCCCCACTTCGTTTAAATGGGCCAATCGCATCTGGGGCACACTGAGGGCCACGTGA
Source organism: Tuctoria greenei (assembly GCA_036927565.1). Taxonomy (NCBI): domain Eukaryota; kingdom Viridiplantae; phylum Streptophyta; class Magnoliopsida; order Poales; family Poaceae; genus Tuctoria; species Tuctoria greenei. The sequence goes on from JAYESD010000012.1 coordinate 57,329,555, forward strand.
TTAACCCGTGCGGCCACATTTTATCCGACACCACAGCTGATCCGGGGAAGACTCATCAGAGACTGACATGCGAGGCCCGCCCCCTTTCTTCAACCTGGCGATGCGAGGCGGCGCTCTTTGCCGGAGTCGCAGTGGCGCTCGCCAGGATTTCTGCGTCGACCTCCACTCGACTCGACCATGGCCGCCTAGACCTAAAATCAGACGCGCAACACGCTGGTGAGGTCCAGACGAGTTGGCGACGGCCGGAGATGAGCGTATGACGGCGGCGGCGGGTTTTTGCGATGGTCGGAATTGCTTGGAAATGGCGCAAGCAACTTGGAGAAAGGGTGGGAATGTTCCTGGGAGCATAACGAAGGTGAAAAAGAGGTACACACACCGCATAACGGCCAGCAAATGCATGTTCGACGGCGATCAGCGGTGCTTTTCTACGGCGAGGTGAAAAACTCGAAATACTCAGACTGTGGTCAATTATTCTCATCGGCACTTGATCTAGATGATGCGCCCAGACATATAGAAGATATCTCTCAACTTGATTAAACTATAATCATGCATAGAAACAGAATCGCATCGATGACCTAGCTCGAAGTGTAAACCTGAGCCGAGACAAAAATGAAGAATACTCGCTCGATAAAGGAGGAAAAGGTTTGTGGTTTTCACCATGAGAACCGTGGTGTCCCGGCGCTCCTTTCTTCTGTTGAAGTTGAGGTTTGCAACAGCCTAGTTTGTCGGTTTCACGGTGGACAAAGGTGATGTCCACGGAGGCTCAACGATGGCGTCCGTGAAACTTCAAACTACGGGCAAAACAGTGAGAAAAATGATGAGCCAATTGGTGTAGATGATAGAGCATAGCCATCTTTGCTGTTTGCATCAAGGAGAAACGAGGCAAGACCAAGGTGCTCACCAGGGAGGAAAAAGGAGGCGGAGAAAATGGCGACGGGATTTTGCTTTTGGTGAAACAGAGAGTGAGGTACTCGTCGGTGAGGCGCCACAAGGCCTTAAGAAGGTGGAGGAGTCAACTAGCCATGCAGCTGCTTGCCTCTGCATGTCTTTGTCGCGGTGGCGCGCCCTCCCGGCGTTGAACGGCGGGGACAGCCGTGAAACAGAGCACTCACGGCTGTGTTTCACTGACTAATGGGCCCCACTGCCCCTTTCATCCTAATCCTTCTCTGTTCCTTAAGTTCACCCACCAATACTTGTCCAAAAACGCTGGATTTTTGTGGAGGGGCCAATTCAAATGTATAGACTCATATTCTTGAATTGGATTTCAAATTTGGACAAGTTTCAGGTAAAATTCAAATTCAAATTTGAATTTGAATAGAATTCAATGTACCCATTGAATTAAATAGAAATAGTGCTCCAAATTTGCAGGAGTACTATTTGGAATATTTGGAAGCTAATGGTGAACATAAATTTTTATTTTGGCAAAGTTTGAACAGGAGCAAGTTTTTAATATTTGAATTATCTTCATTATAGTTTAAATGTGTTTGATTTTTTGGTTACCATTTTGATTTCTTTTCTTTTCCCATTCAACTTCTAAATTCTCCTCTATGAACTTTGTACTTTGAATTTAGGGCTTTTACAATACAGCAATGGAATATGTTGGTCTACAAAATTTATTAAGTGTTTAGCCTTCTCTGATTTTACATGGCCAAACAGAGGCTTTGACAAAAGCCAAACTTATTTTCTGGATAGAGGAATTCATATAGAGTCCAACACAATTGGTTTGACAATTTTCTAATCATTATACATCGAGATATGAAATTTACAAATGTTGGATTCCGGCTAACTGGAAGTATGAGAGGCTAGCCACCTAGGGACACGAAGAAAGGAGTATGGCGCACCTTTTGGCGTTCTGAGTTGAACGGGACCAAGCTTGAAGTAGCTTTGCGCCGAAGAACAGATAGGCGTCCGGGTTTAGCTACGGGGAAGAAACACCATGCACCGCCAGGACCTGAGGAGGGTGCTGTTCCCCTTGACTCGTGGATGGAGTAGATGCACATGCGCACAATTCTGCAGCTTGGACTTCCCTTATGGCACAACACAGCAGGGGAACGACTGGGATACACGGGCGGCGTTTGTGCCTCTGTTTTTGCAGAGAACAGAGAGCAAGAAAAGGAATTGATGCAGCTGTGCCAAGGACTAGAGAAAAATATGTTTGTGCTAAGGATGAGAGAGATCTTGCGTGAGCTGTTTCAGGTCTGGATGAGGGCAAGCAGAGAAGCATCAAGTTGGTCTCTGGTGCTCACGTGGGACGAGGAGAAACGGAGCACTCTTGCTCTGATTGATCTTTGTCTGACCTGTGGGACCCACTTCAGTCCCCCCTTATCCACATTTTCCAGTGCAAATATCTCCAGTCAAGACTCCCACACTATGGTTGAATTACCATGGATACTCATTTGAATATGACAAAGTTAATGGCACATCCAAATCTGAACTTTTATTTGGTGAATAGTTCAAAAATTCAAATCTGAATTTGAATTCATATTTTAAAAATTTTGTCTTAGTTTCCCTCCCTATTTTTCCAAAACCAACAAGGACCTCAAATGAATTACGTTAATAATTTGCTGGGCTAAAGTATTACATTTGCTGAGTTAGACTTGAAGTTGAATTAAGTTTGAAATTTTTGACTCTATGCAGGCTAATTGATTTAAAACATCACTTGAGTGAATCCTAGTTTCATTTTCTTCTCTGCTTATTTTTCAAGACTGAAACGCACACTTATAGTTGGGCTTTTACACCCCCCCCCCCTTTAAAATAATCTCGTCCCGAGATTACAAAAGTGAAGGATTACCGGAGATATGACAATAACATGTCCGGATACTTTGTGCGGAGATAATCTTTGCTCTCCCATGTCGCTTCCTCGACGGTGTGGTTACTCCATAGAACTTTATAAAACCACATTATCCGATTTTTTGTGACACGAGACTTTTCATCAATAATCCGGATTGGATGCTCGATGTAGGTGAGATCTGGTTTCAATTATTCCAATTATTTAATGCGGATGTTGGTGGAGGGTTTGAGACATTTTCGTAGTTGGGATATGTGGAAAATGTCATGAACACTAGCTAGAGCTGTTGGTAACTCTAATCTATAAGCAATAGGACCACATCTTTCGGTGATAGCAATCGGAGCAATGAATCGCGGAGCCAACTTTCCTTTTACTCCAAATCGATGAATTCCCTTCATCGGAGAGACACAGAGATACGTGGTCTCCGATGTTGAAGCTTAAAGGATGACACCTTTTATCTACATAACTCTTTTGTCGAGACTGAGCGACTCTGAGATTAGCTTGAATAACTTTTATTTGCTCTTCGGCTTCATTTACCAGATCAATTACATATACCACTCGTTCACCAGATTCACAATAGTTAAGTAATGTGCAGCACTTCCGGCCGTAGAGAGCTTCATAGGGTGCAATTTTGATACTAGACTGATATCCATTGTTATATGAGAATTCCGCCAACGGTAAATGATCATCCCAATTTTTACCGTGGTGTATAGCACATCCTCTTAACATATCCTCAAGTATTTGATTTACCTCTCAGTTTGTCCGTCAGTTTGAGGGTGATATTCGGAACTACGAATTAGCTTTGTTCCCAATGATGCATGTAGCTGCTCCCAAAAACGAGCAACAAACAGCGATCCTCTATCCGATACAATGGTGTGGAGAACTCCATGTAAGCACATAATTCTTGATATGTATAAGTCCGCATATTTCTTTGCATTGTGGTCGGTATGATGGAATAAAGTGTGCTGACTTAGTTAACCGGTCAACGATCACCCAAATGGAATCGTGCTTGTTAAAGGTCAGAGGCAATTCGACAATGAAATCCATACTCAGATCCTCCCATTTCCATGCAGGTATCCTCAATGGTTGCAGCAGTCCGCTTTTCCTCATGTGATCAGCTTTTACCCTCCGACACGTGTCACACTCGGACACATACTTCGCTATTTCTCTCTTCATACGTGTCCACCAGAATTTATTCCAAAGATATTTGTACATCTTATTGCTGCCAGGGTGGATTGAATATTTGGACAAGTGAACTTCATATAAAATCTTTTTCCGCAGGTCCATATCCTGGGGTACCACTATTCGATTCTTGAACCATAGAGTTCCTTGTTCATCTTCTTGAAAACATTTCATTTATCCGCTTTTAAGTCTCCTCTAAATATGGGACATTCCCTTGTCTTTCTTCTGAGCCTCTACAATCTCCTCTCTGATTGTAGGTATGATAGCAAGGTTATACAAAGCTCCATAAGGAATCACACGAAGACTTGGTTCATCTTCTTCCATAGGACCGATGGTCAAATTATGAACGTGAGACTTTTGACTAAGTGTGTGGGCAACCACATTGGCCTTGCCAGGATGATCATGAATCTTATGTTCCTAGTGTTTGATAACTCTAACCACATCCATTGTCTATAATTTAATTCCTTCTGAGTGAATATGTACATCAAACTTTTATGATCCGTGTAGAGATGCACTAGATTTCTCATTAAGTAGTGCCTCCACATCTTCAGTGCAAGAACTACCGCTGCCAACTATAAATCATGTGCCGGATAGTTGTGTCATGATTTCGTAGTTTCCTTGATCCTTATTCAATTACTCTTCCATCTTGCATAAGTACGCAGCCCAATCCGATGTCGGATGCATCACAATAAACATCAAAAGATTTCGTCGTATCGGGTTGAGCCAAGATCGGGGCTGTTGTGAGATGCTTCACTAGAGTTTTGAAGGCTTCCTCACATGATTCACTCCGTATATACTTGCTGCCGTTCTTTAATAAATCCATCATAGGATTAGCAATCTTTGAGAAACTTGGAACAAATCTCCGATAATAGTCTGCTAAACCCAAGAAACTACGGACTTCATGTACTGATGTGGGAGATTGCCATTTCAGCACTTGTACCACTTTACTCGGATCCACAGCTATTCCTTCCTCTGGAATAATATGACCAAGGAATGGAACTTGATTAATCCAGATCTCACATTTACTTAACTTGGCATATAACATGTGATCACGCAGTCGTTGAAGCACGATCTTGAGATGTTCGGTATGTTCCTCTTCTGACTAGGAGTAGACCAAAATATCGTCGATGAACACCGTGGCAAACTTGTCTAACTCTGGCATTAATACTTAATTCATCAAATACATGAAATGTGTTGGGGCATTTGTGAGACCAAATGACATAACCAAATACTCATAAAGTTTGTATCTAGTTGAGAATGCCATCTTCGGTATATCTGCTGGTTGTATCTTAATCTGATGATAACCAGACCGAAGATCCATTTTAGAGAATACCTTAGCACCCACTAATTGATGGAAGAGCAGATCAATACGTGGTAGTGGATACTTGTTTTTATAGTCACAGCATTAAGCGGATGGTAATCCACGCATAGTCGTAATGTTTTGTCCTTCTTCTTGACAAAGAGAGACAAGCATCCCCAAGGTGATAAGCTAGGGCGAATGAAACCTTTACTCAATAAATCATTCAGCTGCTCCTTTAATTCAGATAACTCCTTGGGTGCCATTCTATATGGTCGTCAAGAGATAGGTGTAGTTCCCGGTATTAATTCAATCTTGAATTCCACATCTCGGTTGGGAGGCATACCCGGCAGATCATCAGGGAATACATTTGTGAAATCACAGACCACAGGAATGTCTTCCAACTAACTTGTTTCAGAATGATTCACTGCTGCACTTTCATAAACCATGTTCTCAAGAATTAAGGTGTAGCGGCCGTGAGTTGAAGAGTTGAGCCAACAGTGCGAGGACTGATGTTTAGAACAGCTTCGTGGTTGCTTAACCAAGACATTCCCAAGATTACATCAATCTTTGCACTTTCCAGGATGATAAGAGTAGTGGGATATATTCTACCACCCATACATAATGGTGCTCGAGAGATAACATCACTTGCGGTAATATTACCTCCGGGTGAAGATATAAGATAGCGATGTTTTGTGATAGTTTTTTGGAGTTGGTGCTTGAGCACAAAAGATTGACTTATGAAATTATGTGTAGCACTGGAATCAAAGAGAATCAATAGAGGTATATGGTTCAGAGTGAACATTCCCGCTAACATGGGTTCTCCTTCCAGTACATCCTCAATAGAAACATAGTGAACATTGCATAGTCGACATCTTTTGCTGCTGATTGGGAGACTGACTTAAATGTTGAAATGATGACTGGCTGCAGCTTTGATTCCTCTCAGGAAAATATCTAGTAAAGTGACCCACAAGACCACAAGTGAAGCACGGATATTTAGTCGGTTCAACGCTGACTTGTGGATGAAAACTGGGTATCTCTGGCTGCGGTGGAGATGGATAAGAAATTATGTGCTGTTGCTGCTGCGGGGGTGATTCAAAACTTGATGCAAGCAGCGAGCAACTTTGATATGATGGTCGGACAGATGGCTGCCATGCATGACCGGATGGCGAACGATATACCAACAGATATTTCTGAGCAACAACACTTGTGTTGTCATGCAGAGTACTACGCTTTCTCTTCTCCGCTTGAAGAAAACGATCTTCCTTTTCTTGTAGGATAGCGGCATTGACTAACTCGTTGTACTTTGCCATGATTGAACAACGCCAAACTAGCTTGAAGTTTCTCTTAGCCCTCTGAAGAAGTGATCATATCTCAACTTTTCTGTATTCACATAGTTGGGCGCATATTGTGCCAAAAGGTTGAACTCCTTAAAATACTCATGGACACTCATGTCCCCTTTCTTTAGTTATAAGAATTCCTCATACCTGGTCTTTATAATCCCTGTCGGAATATGACGAGCACGGAAAGCCTCACGGAACTCATTCCATGCTATCTGATGACCTTCAAGGCAAGTTGCACTATATTCTGCCCACTAGGCTCCGGCAGCTCCATGGAGTTGTTGCGCAGCGAACAATGTCTTCTGATAATCATCACAGGGAAACACATCAAATTTGGATTCCATTACACGAATCCAATGATCTGATTCTAATGGTTCAGTTGCTTCCGTGAAGATTGGCGGTTGCGTTGCCGAGAAATCCAAATAATTGTTTCGAGGTGGAATAACTTGCAGCGTTTGATGAATTAGGCCTTGCTGCACCAAATCTTGAATTATCTTAGTGTTCTCTTGGTGAGACTCAAACATTTTTGACATCACATCCACCAATACCGTTGATGGTGGCACCTGCGGTGGATTCGAATCATCACCGTCTCGACGAGAACTTCCGACCTTACTCAATGAGCGAGTACGAACCATACCGCACAAATGAAGTTGGGATGAGTCAAAGTTTGATCTCAGCAGTACGTGAAGATATGTAAAACATGAACATGTCAAAAACTTTGTGAAAGTATAACAATATTCATGTTCGCGCAAATTTTCAAACTTATGCTTCATTGATGAACTGTTCTGCCAGTAATGGCCAGTCTGGAGTAATTCAAGAATTTTATCCAGTTAGAGGCACAATCATGATTTGAGGTGAACAAACAGAGTTGTAGTTCACTTCATGGCCTTTCCATAATGTATTTATTTGCCTCATTATCAGTTCTGGTTAATGAGATATGAACTTCCAAAGTTGACAATGTTCCCAGATTTTCTGAGAAATTTTGACAGCACCTCCTTTGTATATGGCTGTTTTGTCCACAGTTTTTCATATATAAAATATCCAAATTTGTCAAAACTGTAAATTACAACATTGTCACATATCTCATCTAGTTTCCATAAATATATCATATGCCCTCATTATATGTTTATACTGAGAGTTAGGACCAAATTGGTGAGAAGTACAGAAAATATTCCAGTTTCTGTCCAGTTTTAACAGGTTTTGGAATTTTCAAATTTTAGCTATGATCCAGGGGGATTCTGCTCTGGTAATGAACAGAAATTATTTAGAATACTCTCATATATTCCCAATCATGTATGGAACACCTTCACGGGATAATTCTACCAGGAGATATGACTTTTCAAACTGGAGCTAAGTTTCTGTCAAAATAACACAGGAAAGAACAGAGGTTTACAGTTTTGGTTCAAATTTCATTTTTATCATTTCAAGATAGGAATCTGCTTTGGATATTAACTTGACACTTGTGTTGCGAGATACACCTTTGGCATGGATTTTTAACCGTCGATGTGCCGATGTAACCCGAATGCAATGCCGGTACTACGTCCTCACCAAATAGAAATCCTAAGCCGGTATTCCAGCATACGTCTCAACAGTGGCACTAATGATGTTCACTCACACGTTTCCTACTCGATCTACGTAAAACGTGGTTAGTGTACCCGTAAATACACACAAATTACATATCAATCATATGGTGCCGTACGGCACAGCCCGCACGGGCGATCAATTCACAATAATATATATGAAAGTAAAAACATTCCTCTCTAAGCCACGTCTCGAGGTACATGACCGGGTTTTCTACCACCCAACAGGGTCCCACATCTTTGCATAGTGCTGCACCAGTAGGGGGCGCATCGGGTTATGTCCCACCCGACGGGTGCTCCCACTAACTTTGAAGCACTCTGGGGTACCGCGTGTCATATGTTCTCAAAAACATGGAAAGTTTCAGAGACTCATATTGACATTTCCGTGCCAAGCCCTGGAAACAGTCACATGCTACCTCTCACAGGGTGAACTTAATGCAATTGATCCTCTTGCGGTGGCATACATTACCTCTTACCTGACGTCGGAGCGTCGTTGCAGAATATAATAACACATAGGTTAGCTTGCCACCTTAAGTAACTAATACCATAATAGACTTTATGTGGGCATAATAACTTATCCTCACTCGAACACTTTGTAGTTTTCAAAGATAGGTGCTTTTCAAGCGTGCTATTCACAATATGGCTCTGATACCAAGCTGTGAGGACCGTGGTCCACACATTCCAGGAATCGCATTGGGTGGTGCCGTGCGATGCGGCACCCAACAGCTGTGGGGACCGGAATCCCGACCGCCAAGGATCTCATTGGGTGGTGTCGTGCGATGCGACACCCAACATTATACAAGAATAGAACGAGAAAAAATTTACAATACCAAGTCTTTATTGACGAGCACAATGGAAGTTTTAAAAGTACTAGCGGAAGGAAAGAGAACTATACATCATAGCTACGCTCTCAGCACTAGCTATGCAAAAGCAAAGTCATCCATGCCCTGGATACTTTGCACTAGCAACACGCAATTCACGGCGGCGTGCGGGGTTCCCACTCGGCTGTAAACCCTGGTGGGGGTGCAACCTCGTCATTAAACCCGTCATCAGTCGTATAATCTGCAAAAACTCGTTAACTGCAAACGTGAGCATAAGGATCAGCAGAACTAACCCGTCTCACTAGACATATGCAAGGATGAGTACTAAACATAGGTAAGTAAAGCATAAGGACTCACCTATAAGTGGATCCTTATAGTCATGTTTTATTTAGCACCTGACATTCCTCAGGAACGACACATCATAGACTCCACAATCAAACAAGAAACGCTTTGCCGATGATATGACGTGCACAAGGCACATAACGCTATTACAGCTAAAGTATGAGGAAGCTGTAAACTTTTAATTGTACTATCTCTAAGCCAAACAAGGTTGTTCAAGCAATTTGTAACCAATACATCATATTCGTCTAACTTCTTTAGTATTTACTAAGTCACGATAAAGTGAACAAGTGGTACTCTATTACATCGAGGGACAGTGATTGCAATCAGGACATACCCGGAACAACACGACACATACGCACTTTCGGAAATGCCATCCTGTACTTTCAGCAGTACCTACATAACAGTTCAGTACTAGTCGTATATGGCCACCTATCACTAAACACTCGAATGTCGAATCGGTCGATCCATCACGAGCACAAGGTCACTGCATGGGGCGTACTTTGACGTGCCCACCAGCTGATTTACACCTTGCTTCCCTCAACCCACACCTATAAAACAGGATGGAATGCCTCGACAAACCAATATCAAGCTACGTCAGTTTACTGGAGCCCATTCCTCCAGTATGTCGCCGGTACAATTCAAGCTTGTCCAGCAGGACCGCACACAAAACGGTCCTCAATCGACACAAGCAGTGCTACGCACGTGAGACCACGTCTCACTGCATCCTATCCACTACTCGGTCTCAATTTCATATTCATAAACCATTTTCTTATGCCAGAATCTCTCGTGTGATAAAATTCCTATCTCGCGAGTAGATTCCAACTACTCGACTTCCACCAGAATTCATATGAGCGTAAGCATAGCAGTGTCTACTCAACGGACAGTAGACCTACCCAAGACTCCATTGGATTTGTGGGCCATGCAAGTGGATGTCAAACACCTTAAACGTAATACAGAATCATCTAATGACATAAGGTGAATGAAAACTGTAAAATATTGTAAGTACTTAAATGCAAACCGGGGCTTGCCTGAAAGCGAGTTTGAGTCTATGCTAGTTTCTGGCAGCTGGACCTCCAAGGCTTCCGGCTACTCCTCGACTTCAGCTACTACACGATATGCATATACTATGTATAAATGATTTTGTGAATAATTAATATGCTTAAGGTGGGGTGTGAATATTAAGATACAATAAGACAATTATCTTAATTGACTTTGGGATTTTTATGGTGTATACTAGATATTATGGGGAAGACTGTTGCAAAGAACAGGAGATGATAAAGGACGTTTGTTATTCTTAACAATTATGGTAAGCAATAAGCTTCCTTAAATTTTGGTTGACATTTTGGAGATGTATTATGGCTACCAAGGGTTGTATCATGTAGAGGGTGTCCCACTGGTTCTAGGAAAATTTGTTTCACAATTTTCTGAGTTTTCTACAGGAGGAAACTAATTTTTAAAGTTTGGGTAAATTTCTGGAAATTCATTTTTCCATTTTTCTCAATTTATAGCTACATAGAGGTTTGGGACATAGATCAATCCAGTATTTTAAGCCCAAAGAACTTGAAATTTTAACTGGATATCAAATGTATCAATTATAGGGTTCTGACCAAAATTGGTAATTTTCCAATTAACAGAACTGTAGGAATGAATTCTTTAAGCATTTTGTTTATCTGAATTTTGGAGAAATTTCTATGGCCTTTCATACAAATCCAAGTGCACCACTGGACAGTATTCTTCATGATGGTTCTAAAAAAATTTATTTGGGAATTTTCGCAAATTCAACTGGAAGTTATGGATTTTCTAATTTGGGATTGAATCTGGATTTAATTTCCTTTTGGAAATTTCAAATAAAAGGGGCTGGTCCCACTTCATTTGAATTCGACCAATCGGATTGGAGCCACACCGGGGGTCACGGGGTTTAACCGCGTAGCCGCACCAGATCCTATCCACATCTGATCCCACGCGAGAGGGTTACGCTGACCGGTGGGGCCCGCGTCCTTGTCTACCTCCCGACGCGGCGGCGCTCCTCGCCGGAAACTGCGGCGGTGCCTCGCCGATACTGGTGCGTCGACCTCCTCTCAGCCTCGCCGTGACCGCTCCACCCTAAAATTGACTGCTCAAGACGATGGTGGGGTCGAATCATGCCGGCAATGGCCGGAGACGGCGACGCGACGGTGATGGCGGAACTAGGGAGTCGGTCTTCATCGGAAATGCTTGGGAATGGCCCAATCGACTCGGGAAAAGATCGGGAAGGTTCCTGGGAACTCCAGGATGATGATTTGGGGGTCAGATTGGGGCGAAATCATCGGCAAAGTTGAACTCGAGGGCGAGGTACGCGTTTTCAATCGGCAGCCATGAAAACTCAAAATCCGACCTCGTTTCTCGATGGATTTCTCTCAATTTTTTAGAGGTGATGCTCATGGTGGTCTAGGAGATAATACCTTACTTGATTGACAATTAATCGCATGTAGAAACGGAATTTAAACGGCAATCTATCGACATAAGTATGAACTGTTTTGGGGAAAACTGGAGATAAAGGAGCTAAGAAGCATGACAGTGTCTGGAACTTCACAAGAAGCATCTAGGTACCTTTGTGCACCTTATTGCTTCAAAGAGGAAGATGGAATCGACTTGGAGTGATCTGTCCTTGTGGAACAGGAAGCTTCCCTTCGCGTCCTCACCCGCGAGCGTCGAGGAACTTCAGAATACCACACATATAAGCAGTGAATCAAACAAGCGATTGGACAAGAAGGAAGAGCAACTAGTTGAGCAACTAGTTGAGCAACTAGTTGAGCAACTAGTTGAGCAACCTTTTGCTGTTGGAAGCACTGCGATTCTTTGCCTTGTTTGGCCGGCACGTCGAGAATGGCGGCGGTGGTGCGGTGCAGTGGCGGAAGAAAGAAAAAAGAGGCGAGCGCTCGGGGTGGTCTCCACTGCGACCGGGGGAGAGTATTTATAGGCCGGGGAGGAGTTGGGGGGACACCATGAAGCAGGCAGGTGAGCAGCTCCGTGGGGGTTTGCATGCTGCGCGGTGTCGAGCGGAGGAACGCTGGAAAAATGGCGTGCAAAGCCGCTTCGAGTGAGTCCCACTGACTGGTGGGTCCCATGACCCTTATCCCTGTCCCTCCTCTGCAGACTTCAATTCTACTACCAAATGGTGTCCAAAAATTCTAGATTTTTGTGGGGAGGCTCAAATAAATATCTAGAATTTGATTCTGCAATTGGATTTTGAATTGGAGCAAGTTTCAATTGGATTTCAATTTCAAATTCGAATTTGGATGGAATTCAATGGTGCCACTGTTTTAAATAGCAATTGAGTTCCAAAAATTGTGAAACTATTGGGATAAGTAAAGCAACGTATGCTGAACATGAGTGTGCATTCAAATCTTGATGTTCAATTTAGTTGAACAGAATTCATAATTTGAATTCTAAACATGGTTTGAATTTGCTAAGCATCTCAATTAAAATAGCAAATGAAGTTCAAAATTTATTAAACGTTGCAGAAAGTCTATTTGGAATATTAGAAAACCATAGAAAAATTTATGGCCTCTGAATTGAATAATTTTGACAGGGCCAAATATACAGTAGTATATATTCAATTTATATTAATTTGAATATCTATTTGGTACTGCATATTAAATTGGCCTATATATCTTTCTTCAAATAATTCCAAACTTTGAAGAGAGGTCAAAAGAATTAATCTATGTTCATTGGTGAAGTTTATTCCTCATGCTAATAAATTTAAACATGAGTAGAAGAAAAGATTTGATGAGATCAAGTTCATAAATATGGCTATAATTGGTCTCCATTTGGGTTAACAACCAATTTACAACTGAACCTTATATGAAGGAAAATGTGGGATTTTACAGTATATACTACATGATATCATTTCATTGTGATTAATGTTACAGAATGCTGATTGTTTGCCATCGTCCTTTCCTTGACTTCGGTGTTCTGTATTTGCATATCGTTTGCATTAGCACATACATATATATTTGGCGATTCGTATTTTCGTTCGTATTTTTTTGGAATGTCCTACTAGCTAGCAGATGACTGCTTTTTGATATTGATCTCCATGCATGGCAACAAAGATGAATTAAGAAGCGAGCAAGTTGTGCGAAGAAGTCTACCCCTCTAGCTACACTCACCATATGCATGAATCGACACGACATGACATGTAATTAATCACGATTGCATGCGTGCACAAGGGCACGGCTAGCGTCAAATTCTCCATGCCCCTGAAAATTTTTTTGTTCTTCTTGGTGCGCCACAATTGAGATTTTGACAATTCAGTTTTCACTCCCTGCACCTCAAATTTCAGTCCCGCCTACTGTAACACTATTTTGGCCATGATGAGTATAAATGGAAACATAAGCCTTTGTTCCCGACACACTGCTGCCCCGCCCTTCCGTGATCTCGCAATGCTCCAAATGTGTTGTCTCTCTGTCCTGTGTTCCATACCTGTATTTCTAAGAAATTCCCGTGTTTTCATTTCCCACAGTTTTTACAATTTTTTCCCCCATGGATCTCGTAGTGACGCATCGAAGCTCTTGGGGTGTTGACTCCTGCGTACAACGCTGGGTGACCAAGTTTGACGGGCTCTACGAACCTCTTCGTCGCTGACACCTCCCTGCGACATCACATCCCGGACTCCAGTTTTGTGCTAGGTAAACTATACGATCCATGCCGTCTTTTTATAGAGCAATATTGGCTTGGTTCTACACGATCCATGCAGTTTTGGGCTAGTTATACAAAGATTAAATAAATTAACAAAGAAGAAATGTGGTCTTCTATTTCACGACTTTACTTATATATATATATATATATATATATATATATATATATATATATATATACACTACATCTGTCCCAAAATAAATGTCGCTCGACAGCTTATTACGGTAGTGTATTTCTAGTTCAATTCCTGGCCAAATACTAAAAATCGAAGGTAGTATGTAATTTCTGGATTTAGAAGTAAATGACGCACGGGTTATCTAATCAACCATTCCAAATGTTGTACTCTCATTCCCATTTTACAAATTTTTATCCCTGAGATTTTTAGTTCCCACTGTTGTTTCACTTTTTTCTTTCTTACAGCTTTCTCGGATTGTACGTTTTTCCTATTCCTTCATTTCAAATTCCTCCGTTCGAAACAAACACTGCAGTTTATAGAAACCACACCGTCCGATCCAACATCTACGTCGGTCATGTAATCTGACGTTATCACTGTTATTTGGAATGACTACTTACAATGCTCTTTACATTGGGAACAAGACATCAAACCGTGATGTCGTCTACGAGCATTCATGGGGGCCAACAAGCACCGGGTATAACTATAAATGTGTTTACTATCAAAATTAAAAAAATAGAGAACATTAAATCCTTGTTTGGTATGCAGAGAATATTGCAGCACATGATGTTCAGGAACCCCGAGGTTCTTCACTCCCTCGTACTACGATGCATGAACCAACACAGGTATAGATATACAAACCAGAAATACTCCTTCCGCCCCAGTGTAACTTTACTTCTGGAGCTTAAAAAATGTCCCACTCCAACTCTAACGGTAGCTTACAACTACCCATATCACATCACATTACTACCTGCCTCTCTACCGTGCCATTTGTTTTGGCAGAGTGTGTTACTTGAAAGTGCATCTATGACTCCCTTGTGGGTTTTGGATGATTTATGACAAGCAATTGGGATCCTATCCTCTTTGTTGGGATGAGTGCAGGCTTATGATAGAAAAATGAGCAAAGTACAAAAATGAAGGAAGAATGAGGAGCAAAGAGGAAATGAGCTCAAGGAAGAAGAGTAGTAGATTATTGTGCATGGAGTGTGTTAAGGAAACACATCCCAAGAGCTCAACCACATTTAAACACACACATTGCACAAAGTTACACAGGAACAGACTAGTCCGACAGACACCGGACTACTCCGATATCCTTTTTGCACGAAATCGGACAAGTCCGATATCCGTCGGACTGGTCCCATATCCTTTCTGACCAAAATCAGACTAGTCATCCCCAGTGCGGATTAGTCCTCAAAACACTTCACAAGTCACACAGAATCGGACAAGTTCGATCACATCCGGACTAGTCCGATATTCATTCTGATCCAAATCAAACAAGTCCAAGGTTTGCATGGACTAGTCCGAAAAACCCTCTGATCTGAATCAGACAAGTCCTCCAAGTGTGGACTTGTCATCCTATACACTTAGGGTTTCACATAACCGGACAAGTCCGATGTCTAACAGACTAGTCTGACGATTTCTAGTAGCGAAATCGAACAAGTCTGCTCCTAGCCAGACTAGTCCGATATTTCGGGACACTTAGGGTTTGCTACACTCAGCACACCGGACTAGTCCGTTGACCACCACAGACTTGTCAGAACTTTCTGACCCTAGAAACCCATATAAATAGAGTTGTACGGCCATATTTTTCCCTCTCTCGAACCCTAGCGCCGTCACACCTCATAAGATCCTCAAAAACCACATCTCTCCACGAAATTAAGTGCAACAACGATCAATCCTTTCAGGATTCAGTCTATATCATTGGAGAGACATGATAAACACCACATTGAGCTCTTGGTTTGATTCTCAAACACACTCCTGCGATTTAATTGTAATCTTTTGAGTGTGTTTTGGTGGTATTTCGTGTTGTAATCCAAGGGAGCTCTCAACGTGTGAGAAGCCCCCTTTGAATTCCATTATTCATCCCTTTGTGATTAGTGGAAGAGGATTGGCCTTCGTGGCAATCCGATGAGGTTAGGGTTGGAGAAGACCCGTTCATTTTGTGGACTCCTCAACATGGACGTAGGTTGCATTTGTGGGAGCCGAACCACGGTATAAATCTGTGTGTCTTGTGTTTTTGGTGTTCATCGTTCTTTTTCATCAATATAACCTAGGGTTTCATAATCATTGCTTATCTCACGTTAAATTGTTAAACATAAGATTTAATTGTGATATAATCTAGCATATAACATTGAAACCTTTAATTGATTCTATATTTCCGCTGCATACATAAAAGAATAAATCTAATAGATCAAGCTCAACCAACTTAGTCTGTGAACACCGGACTAGTCCGCACTTTACCGGACTAGTCCGATATCTCTGGTATTGAACTGGTTGTTAACTGTTGCAGGATCCGACAATTTGCAAGAAGGCCTATTCACCCCCCCTCTAGGCCACATTCAATTGGTATCAGAGCAGGTTCTTCAAGAAAGAGTCTAGCCACTCGAAGAGATCATATCGGAGATGAAGGACATCCAGAAAACTAACAACCAAGAGGAGGTTAACAACGACAAGACCCAAAAGATGGAGAAGTACCTCGAAGCCATTCAAGACTTCGAGGACGATGATGAGGAGATGCTGGAGCTAAAGGTGCTGCTCAGAAAGAAGGCACTTTCCAAAGGTAAAGTGAAAGTTGAAGGGAAGAAGAAGGGGAGTAGTCACATCGACTACTCCCGATATCCTTTTAACTATGATCGTCTAAATTCCAATAACAATCATTACTTATCTATCCCACATGGAAAAGCCCCACACTTCGGTGGAAGTGATTACTCAATGTGGAGGCAAAATATGAAAATGCTTCTATTTTCCCTCAATCCAAGTTTGTGGCATATTGTCTGCACAGGGATAGATACTCCGGACGACGACAAAGAGCTCGCCCCAAGCCAAGAGTAGGCTATTCATAGAAACGCTCAAGCCGCGGCTGTCATCACCTCCTCATTCAGTCGGGACGAGTTCACCAAGGTTGATGGACTCGAAATTGCTAAGGAGATATGGGATACACTGCAAACTGCACATGAAGGTGACCGACATGTGCGTGAAGCAAAGATTGAGATGATCGACGGCGAACTGAGAAGATTCGCAATTGAGGAATACGAGTCACCCCAAGATATGTACAACCGATTGAAGACACTCGTCAACAAGGTTCAGTCATATGGGAGCAAGAAGTGGAATGACCACAAGGTGGTAAAGCTCATCCTTAGAGCTTTTATGCCTCGCAATGTCACACTATGCTCCATGATTAGAGAAAGCCCCGAATACAAAAGGATGAATCCAGATGAATTGCTTGGAAAGATCATCAACTTTGAGATGATGGAAAAACAAGCAAAGAACGTCAAGGAAATTGCTGACCTCACCTCGGCAAAGAAGAAAGGGGTTGCTTTGAAGTCCACCCTCAAGACCCTATCCAAAGAAGCTAGAGAAGCACAACTAGAGGAAGACACTGACGACGAGAGCAGTGAACTAGATGAAGATGACATGATATTATTCATGAAAAAGTTCAAGAGAATAATGAAGAAAAGACAAGGTACAAAATCAAGTGAAGGAAAGTACAAGGACAAAAAAAGGCAAAGTTGAGGCGGGCATGCTATAATTGTGGTGAGTATAGCCACTTTATTGTTGATTGCCCGTACGAAGAGAACAAGAAGAAGAAAAAAGAAGCCATGACCCAACCCAAGAAATTCTTCAAGAAGAAGAAACAAGCCGAACAAGCTCACATAGGGAAGGAGTGGGACTCAAATGATGAGTCCTCATCATCCGAAGAAGAAGAGATGGCTAGCATAGCTATCGAGAGCATGTCCAAGAAGTCTACTCTCTTCCCTACATTCGGCAGAAGGAAGGGAAATGGTACTTGCCTCATGGCAAAGGAAGGTAAACGCAAAGTAACCATTAAAGCCCCTTCCGTGCATTCCTACTCTAGTGATGATGAAATAAATAGTGATAATGAGGATATGCTTATTGGACTAGATAGGAAAGCTGCAACAAAAATGAAATTTTTACTTGATCAACTTTGTCGGTACCCTAAAAACCATACACCCCCGGAGGTTACAAAGATCTCAAGGGAAGGACGCCTACTCAAATTGAAGACCCTCGGAGGCCCACTTGTCAGACATAACCGGACCTGCTTCTCCAACATGGTTAACCCCTAGGTTGCCACGTGTACTGTCAGACCGGAGCTACTACCCGCAAGGGTGAAGCTCCGGGCTAGGTACTGAAACGGCACCTCCGGACATAACCCCTGACCGAGAGAAGCTCCGGACCTGACACGTGCCAGGCCACCCCGGAGCTTCCCGCTTCCCACAAGCAAGCTCCGGAGCTGCCACGTGTCCATACGTCGGAGCTGGCCGCTTCAAACCTCCGGGAGACATTGTAATGGCTCCGGATCTTCAAAGGACAGCCGCGGACTTCAAGACCCGATTAATTGTCATTAATTCCACGTTAATGACACTTAATCGGACGATCTTAACACCTGTAACGGCACTGTCGGAGCCGTTACAGGGTTATTAACAACAATTAATCTCGTGTATCAATACTAGTAACCGCCAGGGCCACATGTCGGGCCAGGCTGACTTGTAACGGTTTGTCCTTGTACTATAAAAGGACAAACCGACGATACACGAGGGGATCGGACTCTCGAACGCTCTCAAGCACACAAGCAAATACAACACCACACACCCGTGGAGTAGGGTATTACGCTCAGGCGGCCTGAACCACGTAAACCACTGTGTCTCTCGTGTCCTATCGTGATTCACCTTCTTGAGTCTCCGCGCACCCACAACGAACTACAAACTCCTTCAACACTTTAGTAGTGTCAGGAGATCTGCCGACTCCAACAGTCGACAGTTGGCGCGCCAGGTAGGGGCGCCTGGGATTTTCAAGAATGGTGAATTCTGCGGCAGGATCATCCAACGGGCAACCTGCTGCTCAGGCTGTCGGAGGCAATCCCTCCATCATGCAGCCACCAGCAGGAGCCTCAGCACCAGCAGGAGTCACACTCCCACCACCACCATCTTCTCCAGCAAGACGTGCCGGACAACATGATGGTGCGCCGGCGTCACATACTGCGCCGGCAAGTCGTGACAACCCAGAACACGCGCTCCATGCAGCGCGTGCTCTTCTCCAGCGACCACCACCTCCGGATGCATCTCAAGATGCTATGGAGCAATGGAGGTCTGATGTTGAGCATTTGGTCGCAGCAGCGGCCGAACGACTCAACAACCAGGGTCCTCCTCCTTCTGGGCGAGCCCCGTCGCAGCGGCGGACGTTGTCAGGAAGACTTGGTCCACATGTCTCCAACAACCGAAGACGAGCTGCGTCACAACAAGTGACGTCGTTGCCCTCTGGGGCACGACGCACCCATACTGCATCTCGGCTTTCGACATATGACCTCCGGGCGGAGCTTGATCGCCGATACCGCCAACAGGATGGCCGTGTCCATATCGAGCGAGCTCGAGAAAGACGGGATGCTCAAGACCTTTCTACTCTGGAAGGAGTAGAAGGAGGCTGTTCCGCCCTAGCCATGCACCTGCGCATGGTTAGATGGCCACAGAAGTTCCGGCCACACTTGCCGGAAAAATTCGACGGGACTGTCAACCCCGTAGAATTTCTGCAGATATACTCCACTACAATCTTAGCAGCTGGAGGAAACGAGGCCGTAATGGCCAACTACTTTCCAGTGGCCTTAACTGGGACTGCCAGGTCCTGGTTTATGAGCCTTCCACCCAACTCTATTGACAGTTGGGAGGAGCTGTGCCGTCAGTTCACTGCCAACTTCGGGAGTTCATACACCCGACCGGGCACTGAACTGGACCTTTTTGCGGTCGTGCAAAAAGGGGGAGAATCTTTGCGGTCATTCATCCAGAGGTTCTCTCAGGTACGTAACACAATCCCTTCTATCTCAAGCGCTTCTGTCATTGTGGCATTCAGACAGGGTGTACGAGACAAGAAGATGTTGGAGAAGCTGGCGATCAAAGAGATCACCAGCGTCACGGAGCTCTTCAGCTTGGCAGACAAATGTGCCAGAGCTGCGGAGGGCCGTGAAATGCACTCCAAACCAGCCTTGGAGGATCACAAAAAATCCTCCAAAGAAGAAGCCGCTACCTCCGGGAGTGGCAAGAAGAAAAAGAAGACCAACGGCAAGAAGAAGCCGTCGGCCGGCACATCCAACGTTGCAGCCACTGCAACTCCTGGTGGCCGGGGGCCACGCCCCGAGAAGCGACCTCGACCGTCTTCCGAAGACGGCGGCAAATCCAAAATGTGGTGCCCCATTCACAAAACGGGCAGCCACAGGCTGGAAGACTGCCGGGAGGTCTAAAACCTTGCCGAGCGCTACAACAAGCGCCGGGAAGGGTCTCCTTTCCGACAGAGGGAGGGAAAACAGAAGGTTGACGAAGCTCCGGCTGAAGAGGAGTTAGGGTTTCAGGACCCCAAAAAGGTCCTGAAAGCCGTCTACACCTCCGTCGACGATGACTCCAACGTCTCCGACAACGAGCGTCGGAAAACCATGAACACCATCTTTGGTGGATCATGGGACATCACTTCTCGCCGTGTCATCAAGACTATGCGGCGGGATATGGCTGCTGTAGCTCCTACAGCTAGACCGGAGCCGCATCGAAAGTGGATGGACACACCCATCACTTTTGATGCTTCGGACTGTCCTCAAAGCATGGTCGGAGCTGGCCAATTACCCTTGATGGTATCTCCCACCATCAACAACATCCAGCTCCATCATGTCATGGTAGACGGAGGTTTGGGGCTTAACCTCATCAGCTTCGAAGCTTTCACTAAGCTTCAGCTCCGACCTTCGGACCTCCAGCCCTCTCGACCATTCTCCGGAGTAGGTCCGGGGGCCATTATCCCACTCGGAGCTATAATTCTCCCCGTTACCTTCGGGACCCCGTGTGCAAGCTCCGAAACCCCCGAGCATTCGTCAACGAGGCTCGACCTCTGCACCCCGTGTGCAGCCAAGCGGCGACACCGACATTCCCGTCAAAGTCGTCCAAATTGGTTCCGATGCCGCTCAAACCACCCATATATCAGGAGGGTTGAACGACAAATAGGAACTCGCGCTCATCACTTTCCTCCGGGCTAACGTTGACGTGTTTGCTTGGCAACCGTCACAAATGCCTGGGATCCCCGGGGAAGTGATTGAGCACAATCTGAAGATTTACCCCGACGCTCGGCCTGTGCATCAGAAACCTCGGAAGCAATCTGTAGAGCGACAGAACTTCATCCGACAAGAAGTGAAGAAGTTGCTCGAAGCCGGATTTATCCGAGAAGTCTTCCATCCAAAATGGCTGGCAAACCCAGTCGTTGTGCCCAAGGCCGGCGGGAAACTTCGGATGTGCATCGACTACACCACACTGAATAAGGCATGTCCAAAAGATCCATTCCCACTACCTAGAATAGATCAGATAGTGGATTCCACCTCCGGGTGCGAGTTACTGTGTTTTCTAGACGCATATTCTGGATATCATCAAATCAGGATGTCTAGGGAGGATGAAGAGCATACTTCATTCATCACAGTGGATGGGTTGTATTGTTACACAGCCATGCCGTTTGGTCTCAAGAATGCAGCTTCAACTTTTGTACGAGCTATGTACAAAACTTTCGAAGAACTCATCAGAGACATAGTGGAAGTGTACGTCGATGACATCGTGGTCAAAGTCAAAAACAAGGAGTCCCTCTTGGACACCTTGCAGGCTGTCTTTGATAAGCTGCGGGCCACCCGCACGAAGCTAAACCCAGACAAATGCGTCTTCGGGGTTAGTTCCGGAAAGCTTCTTGGTTTCCTGGTAAGTCACCGGGGCATAGAGGCTAATCCGGCGACGATAAAAGCCATTGAAGACGTGCGGCTACCAACCCGCATCAAAGACGTCCAAAAATTAACTGGATGTCTAGCAGCCCTCAGCCGGTTCATTTCAAGACTGGCGGAAAGGGCACTTCCCTTCTTCAAGTTACTGAGGAAGTCCGGACCATTCCAATGGTCTGAAGAAGCAGAGAAGGCATTCCAGGAGCTGAAACAGTTCCTCACCACCCTACCAGTCCTGGTAGCTCCGAACCCTGGTGAGCCTTTATTGCTTTACATTTCAGCTACTGACGAAGTCGTCAGTATGGTTCTGGTTGCGGGGAGATCGGAACTACCCAATACTCAGGAATCCAGACCCCTTCGGGAGGGTCCGGAGGTTCCTGAAAGTGGGTTTGGGTCCCAGCAACCAGACTCAAACCCACAAGAAGCCACTTCAGAGGACCCGGACCCTTCCGAGAGGGTCCAGGTCATTTCTGAAGAAGCTCCGGGTTCCTCCACTCAGAACCCGGAGGTCCCCGAAGAGAGTCTGGACCCCTCCGAGAGGGTCCGGAACAATGAAGAGGAAGCTCCGGACCCCTCCGGGAGGGTCCGGACCATTCAACGCCCGGTATACTTCATCAGTGAAGTGTTACATGATGCCAAGACTCGATACCTAGAGGTGCATAAACTGCTTTATGCGGTTCTTATTGCCTCAAGGAAGCTTCGACACTATTTCCAAGCTCACAAAGTCTCGGTGGTGACCTCATATCCACTTCGAGCGATCCTGCATAATCCCAATTCAACTGGGAATATTGCAAAGTGGGCAGCGGAATTGGCTGAATTCGATCTTGAATTCATTCTGAGACAAGCAATCAAGAGTCAAGCGTTGGCAGATTTCGTGGCAGAATGGACTCCCTCTCCATTAAACCCTGGGGGCCCCAGCGAGCAGAAGACGGAACCTCAAGTTCCAACCTTCACTAAGCCTCACTGGACCCTTTATTTTGACGGCTCCATGCAGAAGGAGGGAGCCGGAGCTGGAATCATTCTCCTCGCACCAACCGGGGAGAAGGTGAAATACATGGTACACCTTGACTTCAAGGCAACCAACAACATGGCGGAGTACGAAGCACTCATCTATGGATTAAAGGTGGCACTATCATATGGTGTCAAGCAGTTGCTGGTCAAAGGAGATTCACAACTTGTCATCAAGCAGGTGAAGGGTGAATGCTCCTGCAATAATCTCCAGCTAGCTGCTTACCTCCTTGAAGTCCAGAGGCTTCAGAAGGACTTCGAAGTCCTAGACCTTCACCATGTTCAGCGTGCTCACAACGCTGAAGCTGACGAACTCTCGACCAAGGCGTCAACTGGAGCTCCGGCTCCTGACGGAACCTTTGTCCGGAGGTTGTCAAAACCCACAGTTCAGTCTGCCGAACTGAACGAAGGGGGCGAGATCAGCATCCCGAAGCTGACAGTCCCGATGGCCCTGTTACCATGGCAGCCATCAAGGGTCGTAGGTGCTGCCGGAAGCTCCGAGCAACCCAGCACGCAAGACTCAAATGCTCAAGTCAGTTCCGATGCATGGATCTCGGAGATCCGGAACTACTTGAAAGACAACATCCTTCCTGACGATGATGTATCCGCTGACCGGGTAGTCAGATTGGCTAAAAGATACACGTTGGTAGAAGGGGATCTCTACCGGCGCGGCGCCAATGGCATCCTAATGCGGTGCATCACAAGGGAAGAAGGCTGCGAGCTCCTCGCAGAAATCCATGGAGGCGAGTGCGGGAACCACGCATCTTCCCGCACGCTGGTCGGAAAAGCCTTTCGGCACGGCTTCTACTGGCCTACAGCGCTCCAGGATGCCACTGAGCTGGTGAAGAAATGCAAAGCATGCCAATTTCATGCAAAGCAAATTCATACACCTGCTCAGTCCTTACAAATGATACCTCCTACATGGCCTTTCGCTGTGTGGGGGATGGACATCTTGGGACCCTTCCCAAGAGCCGTCGAAGGTTACAAGTTCCTGTACGTCGCCATCGACAAGTTCACCAAGTGGCCGGAAGCTACTCCCGTTGTGACGATCAACAAACAATCTGCAATCAATTTTCTACAATCCATCGTGAGCAGATTCGGAGTCTCAAATAAGATCATCACTGATAATGGGACTCAATTCACGAGCTCCGCATTTCAAGGATATTGCGAAGACCTCGGCATACAAGTTTGCTACGCTTCCGTAGCTCATCCTGCCAGCAATGGACAAGCCGAGAGAGCAAATGCAGAGATCCTTAAAGGACTCAAAACACGCACTTATGAGCGCTTGAAAAAGCACGGAGCCAATTGGATCGAAGAGCTTCCGCCCACTCTATGGGCCAACAGGACTTCTCCAAGTCGGGCAACCGGAGAAACACCCTTCTTCCTGGTGTACGGAGCTGAAGCGATCCTTCCTCCGGAAATCACCTTGGGTTCCCACCGAGTCCGGACCTTCGACGAAGCCGCGCAGGACCAGCTCCGGCGCGAAGACCTAGACCTCCTCGAGGAGGGAAGGTGCCAAGCAGCTGTTCGGAATGCCCGATACCGCCAAGCTCTACGGCGCTATCACCAGCGGCATGTACACAACCGACAGCTCGAGGAAGGCGATCTGGTGCTACGGAGAATACTATCCAGAGAAGGGCAAAACAAACTCTCCCCCAGCTGGGAAGGGCCCTTTCGAGTGATCAAAGTATCCCGTCCCGGAAGCGTTCGCTTGGCTACCGAGGATGGGACACCTCTCCCAAATCCTTGGAACATCGAGCACCTCCGTAAGTTCTACACTTAATTCCACGGAGGTGAGTCTGAAGTAACTTGAAATGTATGTTATAGAGTCATTGTACAGAGTCGGGTAGTTCCTCCGGGAGAGCAGCCGGACCTTTCCCGAAATGTTTGAAAAGCTCATGCAACACTTGATATAGTCTCCGGACTAGAAGTGTGGCTAACTACCCTGGGTCAAACGAGAAACCAAACACACTTAGCCTGGTTCCGTACCCTAAGAGTGTACTTGTTTCCCCTGTACCCCGGACCTATAATGAAAGACATCTTCATGTGAAATAGACTCCACGTGCATTCATTTTTGCATAGGCTCGACATTTTTATTTTTCTCTTTCTTGTCTATAACAGAAACGTGCAATTCTTAAGAAGTTCTAGTTTGACCGGTTTACATACGATTCGAGTTGAATTGTCAGATTTTTTGGATTTAAATATCATATGTGGCCAACTCGCCTGAAAGCCGCCAAGCCATTCTAGGGCCGGAGTGCGCTATCGACTTAGCCTGGTCAAGCACCCTAAGTACGCCACTCTACCTACACCCCGGCAGGCCGAAGTAAGGTGGGTCCATGGAAAATTGGATCTAAAAGAAAAGACAATTCATCCAGTCGTATTAAAAATCGTGTTCAACTTAAAATTTTCTTAAGAACCGTAAGCCGCGACGAAGTTATAGACAAGGAACGAATTTTACTATTTTTCTTGGCTTAAGTGTGCAGGAAAAATGAACCCTACGTTGATGGGAAAAACCGGAGCTAACCAAGCTCCGGCTCCCACCAGGGCGTCAACCGTCGGCGTAGACTAAAAGATGGTGAGAAGACCCAGTCACTGGAGTCTGTTGCCAACAAACCAAGTGTGGCAAAGGTCATTGCCGGAGCTACTAAGCTCCGACACCTTGGAGTATTAACTATCGACGCTCAACGTGTTGATAGAGGCTATTGCCGGAGCTACTAAGCTCTAGTGATGGACAGTGCCGGAGCTTCTAAGCTCCGACAACTTCAGGGGACCTTCACTATCAAAAACTTCGGACCTAAATTCCTCAAGTTCGAAGCAAATTCGTCTTCAACAAAACTTAACATCCTTTTGGTACATGTCCACAATCAAATTGTGCACATCTACCAGGGGGCCAAGTGAAGATAAAGATGTTGAAGACAAAAAAATGAAATTCGCAAAAAATTGGGGATTTCATTTCATCTGAAGACTGGAGATTACATCTGGAGACAAGGGATTACAAAATTGAGGAAGAAGAGAAGATACAAGTAAAGGCTAAGAGAGACGGTCCTAGACCCTATGGAAGAACTCGGCGACTTTCTGGGCGACCTCCGACATGCTGGCTCGGGTAGCTTCGCCTTCTCCTTCGACGGGGCCTTCAAGCACCGGGTCCAGAGGAAATCGAGGGTTCCGGCTGGTGTAGCACGTCAACACATATTCTGTGACGTTCCTAGCCAGGGATGGCCCCTCGACCTCCAGTTGGTCCGCGATGACGTCGCCCACCTTGGAGAGCTTGCTGCCCGCGGTGCTCAACGCTTGCAACGCAAGGTCCGGCTCCGGCTCTGGATCATCTGGGAGCACAGGGCTGAAACCCATCGGCGCCAGCGCATCGTCGGCCTTGCTCAGGAACTCCCAAATTTGCAGGGAGTCCGCCTTCCTCATGTTCTTCATCTCTTCCAGGGATCTCCGGGCCGCCGTCAGCTCCGAATTCTCGCGGGAGAGGCGCTCAACTTCTTTGGCGTTTTGCTGGATCTTCGCAGCAACCCGCTTCTCATGTCTTCCAAGCTCCTCCTCCCGGAGATGGATCTTGTTCTGGCGGTCGACCAGGTCCTTCTCCCTAGCCTCCACTTTCTTCTCCCGGGCGATAAGGGCACACTCGTATTCGTAGAGTTCCTGCCCCCGCACCCAGGTCTTCTCCTCTTCCTCGAGGCAGCGCTCTTCCAATTTCTTAGTGCGCTCCTCGAGGCCCTTGTCCGCCAGAGCTGTTTTCTCAGCGAGCTCTTCTCCCCGTCGCAAGACGTCATCCCGTAGCTCTAGGAGTTTTTGCTCCTCATCCTCGAGCCGTCTTTCCCTCCCTTCAAGTGCCTCTCGGCGCTTGATGAGTGCGGTGCTGATGGCCTCGAGCTGATCAAACCGAGCATTGGCCGCGTCGTTAGCAGCCTTAGCATGGTCATGGAACTCCCGGGATTGAGCGTCGAGGGCGTGAGTCATGCTCTCCCTCTCATCCAGCAGCTCACCCCAGAGCTCCAGGCGGATCTTCTCCCGCTTGATCCATTCCTTGTCATCCGCAAGCCTCGACTGCGCCAGCTTAGTCTCGAAGTGGAGCCGATTACGCCACCGCCTAAGGGTTTGGCGCTCCTCTTCAAGAGCCTTGCTGTCGTGGAAGAAGGCCAGTTGGACCTGACGTAGACTGGAGCAGGCGTTGTCGATGGACATCGACAGAGAGATGGGCTCCGGACCTGCTGGGGTCTCTTCCGCTGGTTCCAGCGGGTCTTCACTTACAAAAATTGGGTCCCACTCTACGAGAGTGGAACCCCGAGCTTCCAAAACACTAGGGCCCTCCTCCTGGACGGCCTTAGTCGCCATTGAAGGAGGTCCCGCCACCAAGTCTTCATTTGCCCCCACAAGCGGGGGGCCAGCGACTTCGTTCAGGCACTCTGGCTCTGCCACAGGTACCATCGACGTCGTCGCCTCCGGAGCAGGAGCCGCTACTGGCTCCGGCCAGGACACCTCTTCTGAGGGAGGCTCAAGCTCCCTCGCCTCTTCAGCCGCCGACTCTGCGGCCGGCGCTCCAACAATCACCGGCTCTGCGACCGGAGCTTCGGAAGAAACCGGCTCAACTGCCGGAACTACTTCAACTTCCGGCTCGCATGCCGGGGCTTCAGCCACCTCCGGCTCAATCGCCGGGGCTTCAGCACTGTCCGACTCCTAAGCCGGGACTGCTACTTCCTCCGACTCAATAGTCGGAGCTTCTACTTCTGCAGCACCAGGACCCGGAGCTTCCACCTCCGGAACGGGTGCCGCTGGCACATCTTCAATCCCGTGGTCCGGCGCTACCACGGGAACTTCTGGAGACGAGTCGAGGTCCATGACCACGACAGCCGGCGCCGGAGCTGTCGCAGCCTCCGTTTGGGGCGGCACCGGAGCTGGAGCAGAAGCCCTCGCAGCCTCAGACACCGTGGATGAGGGTGGAGCTTCACTCCCCTTCTTGGGAACGCTGCAGATGAAGAACGAAGAAATTGAGCAAACAGATGCTACAATTAAAAAGTTAATCGAGGTAAAAAAGAAAGATTACCATGGGAGACTCACGCACCAGCTTGCGCGGAACCTCTTTCCCGGACGATCCGGGCTGGCCACGGTCGGCGTCGGAGCTCCGGGAGGACTCCCAGGACTTGATGCAGCCGCGGGCGTTTCTCGGGTCGGAGCTCTCCTTGATCGGGAGGAACTCCTGGACCTGGAGGCCCTCACGGCTCCAGATGGCGGAGTCGCGTGCCCGGAGCTGGCACCTCCGGAGGGATCCACCACGGGGACAGTCGCACTCCGTCAGGATCCCACCGCCGGAACAGTAGCGCTCCGGAAAGATCCCACCACGGGGACAGCCGCCACGGCGGCAGAGGATCTTCCTTCCTGAGGAGGGTGAACCTGAGGGGACGCGGTAGGCCCGACGGACCTTCCGTCAGCATGCCGCAACTTCCTCTTCTGGCTCTCCGGCTCCTCCGCCAACTCTTTGCCCTTGCCGACGACCTCAGCTCTTGGCTGCGGGGCAGGGGCGGAGCCGCCTTCAGACAACCCGGGGATCGCCAACCGGGTGGCTGATCTTCTCTCGACGACACCAAGATCATCAAGTGCGGGCATCTTTTGCCGGAGCTCCCTGCTGAACTCAACTTCCACGTTCAAAGGGAGGAAAGCCGGCGGCGGAGTCAAGTAATCTCCGTCAACGTTGATGCCGTGCTGGAATTTCTTGAGGTGAAACTCCAAGGACTTCCCCACCATGCTGGACTTCAACCCGGTCTCAACCTGGTCCTCGTCCATCACGCTGTTGAGGGCCCAGGCGAGCTTCTCCCTCCTCTTCAGCGGCGCCCACCTGTTGGACAGGAAGTTGCAGAACACCGCCTGGGGAGTCAATCCTCCCTCCACACATTGGCGGATCCTGGTCAGGACAGGGTCGAAAGCTTCCGCCAGCACCGGAACTTCGCTCCATACCGACGTGTCAATGCCGGGCAGACCGTCTAGCAACTCCAATCGCTCATGCTCCTCCACCCGGACGACTACCCAATCTTTCTTCCAGTCATCCCACTTCCCGGAAGGGAATGACCGGAGGTACTTGAATGGGCACTTCTTGCGCTTCACGAAGTAGTAGAAGCCAAGATACTCATCGCTTCGGCCGGTGGTTTGGACGGTGAAGAAGGTTCGGAAGAGCTCGATGCAGGGAGGGATGCCCACCCACATCTCGCAGAAGTGGACAAAGATGGACACAAGGAGAATTGAGTGAGGGCCAAGGTGGTACAGCTGCAGACCATAGAAGTCCAGCAGCATCAAGAAGAAAGAAGAAAACGGCGGGATCAGCCCCACCATGGCGTACGAGGAAAAGTACACCATCTCGCCAGAGTGCTCCTTTTTAAAGGGAAGCTCTCCGCCGGCGCGGACCGAGCGGTTGAAGAAGTCCAAAGACCACCCCATGAGGGCCCGGACCTTCTTTAGATCGCCGTCTGTCTTCAAGCGACTCTCACGCAGACCCAACTCCATCGCAGCAAAGCTAGGCAAGAGAAGAGGAGCAAAGCACAAGTTGGGAGTTTGAGCGCAAGAACAGATGGGAAGCGTAAAGAACTCCCGACGGTGCGCTTTCCTTCTTATGTAATCCCTCGCAACGCTTGGATGGAAACTGCAGGGGAGTCAAGGATACTACTTGAGAATTCAACCCTGCCGATGACAAGAGGGCCCGGGACCACCCTGACGATCAAGTCGAGGTTCTTACCCAGGCGAACAGTTGTCATCACTAGGCGGGAAACCCAAAGGCGGCGAATTGACAAGGCGCGCGGAACCGATACGGTTTTCGTATCGGGAACCGGCGACCTTCAATTGCGAGAGATCCGCACATCAAAGATCTTATCTGCCGCCTGAGGTGCGCCACGCGTCGGGACTTAACTGTAAAGCCCTGCCAACGGCACCTCCGAAGACCCTTGAAGACCCAGTTCAAGAATCGCGAGTATGGACCCACCTCCGACGGAATGACTTCACCCCGGTGACTTTCCCCTGAGGTAGGTCCAGGGGGCCACTGTCGGTACCCTAAAAACAATACACCCCCGGAGGTTACAAAGATCTCAAGGGAAGGACGCCTACTCAAATTGAAGACCCTCGGAGGCCCACTTGTCAGACATAACCGGACCTGCTTCTCCAACATGGTTAACCCCTAGGTTGCCACGTGTACTGTCAGACCGGAGCTACTACCCGCAAGGGTGAAGCTCCGGGCTAGGTACTGAAACGGCACCTCCGGACTTAACCCCTGACCGAGAGAAGCTCCGGACCTGACACGTGCCAGGCCACCCCGGAGCTTCTCGCTTCCCACAAGCAAGCTCCGGAGCTGCCACGTGTCCATACGTCGGAGCTGGCCGCTTCAAACCTCCGGGAGACATTGTAACGGCTCCGGATCTTCAAAGGACAGCCGCGGACTTCAAGACCCGATTAATTGTCATTAATTCCACGTTAATGACACTTAATCGGACGATCTTAACACCTGTAACGGCACTATCGGAGCCGTTACAGGGTTATTAACAACAATTAATCTCGTGTATCAATACTAGTAACCGCCAGGGCCACATGTCGGGCCAGGCTGACTTGTAACGGTTTGTCCTTGTACTATAAAAGGACAAACCGACGATACACGAGGGGATCGGACTCTCGAACGCTCTCAAGCACACAAGCAAATACAACACCACACACCCGTGGAGTAGGGTATTACGCTCAGGCGGCCCGAACCACGTAAACCACTGTGTCTCTCGTGTCCTATCGTGATTCACCTTCTTGAGTCTCCGCGCGCCCACACCGAACTACAAACTCCTTCAACACTTTAGTAGTGTCAGGAGATCTGCCGACTCCAACAGTCGACAGACTTGTTGATAAGGAGAGGTTAATTCATAATCAAGAGGACATGATTATCTCCCAAAAGGAGGAGTATGTCGAACTTGACAAACTTCTAGAACTTGAAAAGGAGAAAAGAAATTCACTAGAGCTTGAGTTAGCTTCAAGCAAGGAAGCTTGCCTGGAGTTAACCAACTCAAATGTTGCAATCAAGGACCAACTTGCTGACCTGATCAAGGTTAACAAGATCCTTGAAGTGCAAGTTGAGTCACTCAAGCTGAGTGAACCTTCCTCCTCTTCAAATTCACCTTCTCAACCCACTAAAACTGATTTCGCTCATGCTTGTACATGTAAGAAAGGTGACACCAGTTTGAAGGAGACGTCAACCTCCACAAAGGATAAACATCCTTCCCAATGTGTCATATTTGACAAGGAGAAGATCAACTATGCACGCGGTGCATACTTGGTCCAAAGACCTCCAAACGTCAAATATGGCATTGGTTACTCTTATGGTGAAAAGCAGCATGCTAGAAGTCATAAGAATAACAAGGAGAGGATTACCTTTGTAAAAGGAAGGCCCTCTAGAACTAGAGAGTCACAGATTAAGACTGTACCTGCACAGAAACATCGGACTAGTCCGGTCGGTGTCCGGACAAGTCCGGTTCTCCGGACAAGTCCGGCCCCCCAAACTAGTCCTGTACATAAACAGCGATTGTTTAAAACTTTTGATGCCTCCTATGTGTTAATGAGAAATAACTTTGGCAAGGTTTATACTCATTATGTTGGGCCACGCCATGGGAACACTAAATCTCATGTGTGTGTGCCCAAATGTATTGTAACTAACCTCCAGGGACACAAGCAAGCTTGGGTACCTAAAACCAAAGCATAATTTGTTTTTGCAGGCCTATTCCTCCGGTGGATCTAAATGGGTGCTACACAGTGGGTGCACCAACCATATGACCGGAGAAAGAAATGTGTTCGTGGAATATGAAGAGAATGAGGACCAAAATGAGGGCATCTACTTTGGAGATAACAATCAAGGAAGGGTGCTCGGTACCGGTAAAATTGCTATATCATCTAAACACACACTTTCTCATGCACTACATGTTGAATCCTTAGATTATAACCTGCTGTCCATATCTCAACTATGTGACAAAGGTTATAATTGCTTGTTCACTAACGAGGGTGTGACCGTCTCTAGGAGGAGTGATGGTTCTATTGCATTCAAGGGCATGTTGAAGGGAAAGCTTTACCTTGTTGATTTCAACAAGGATAAAGCCGAACTTGACACATGCTTGATTGCAAAGACCAACATGGGTTGGCTGTGGCATAGACGGCTAGCGCATGTTGGTGTGAGAAATCTTCAAAAACTCCTCAAGGGCGATCACATCCGCGGTTTGAAGGATGTGTTTTTGAGAAAGACAAGCCTTGTAGCGCATGCCAAGCCGGGAAGCAAGTTGGAGCACCTCATCCCGCAAAGAACGTCATGACTACAACAAGACCGCTTGAACTACTACACATGGACTTATTTGGTTGAATTGCTTACATAAGCATCGTCGGTAACAAAATATGGTTTAGTAGTTGTTGATGACTTTTCTCGCTTCACTTGGGTTTTCTTTTTGCATGATAAGTCAGAGACACAAGGAACACTCAAGAAGTTCTTCAAGCGAGCTCAAAACGAATTCTCATTGACAATAAAAAATATTCAAAGCGACAACGGCACGGAGTTCAAGAACCCGCAAGTGGAAGAGTACCTTGATGAAGAAGGCATAAAGCATGAATTTTCAGCGCCGTACTCCCCACAACAAAACAGAGTTGCCGAAAGAAAGAATCGAACACTCATAGAGATGGCAAGAACAATGCTCGATGAATACAAGACATCGGATCGATTTTGGGCGGAAGCGGTTAACACCGTTTGCCACACTGTAAATCGACTCTACCTTCATCGACTACTCAAGAAGACATCATATGAGCTACTCACCGGTAACAAACCAAATATTTCATATTTTTGTGTTTTCGGTTCTCCATGTTATATTTTGAACAAGCAGCCTAGGACTTCAAAGTTTGCTTCGAAGTCCAATGAAGGTTTCTTGCTTGGTTATGATTCAAACACTTACGCCTATCATGTTTTCAACAAGACCTCCGGACTTGTTGAAGTAGCATGTGACGTATTGTTCGTTGAGACTAATGGCTCCAAAAAGGAGCAAGTTGATCCATGTGAACTAGGTAAAGAAGAAGCGCCTTGTGTAGCATTGAAAAGAATGGCTATAGGTGAGGTTCGACCACAAGAGCCACCTCCACATGTACATGAAGAAGATGAACCACAAGAGGAGATCAACGATCAAGGGGGGAGCTTCAACACAAGATCAACCACAAGGATACGAAGATAATCGACAAGTCAACGAAGGAAATGACTTAGGGGGAGAAGTAGATTACCACGAAGATACAACTTCTCAAGTGCCACACCCAAGAGTACACCAATGCATCCAAAGGGATCACCCAATCGACAACATCATCGGTGACATTCAAAAGGGAGTAACTACTAGATCTCGCGTAGATAACTTTTGTGAACACTATTCGTTTGTATCTTTTTTGGAACCACGCAGGGTTGAAGATGCATTGAAAGATCCGGACTGGGTGGTGGCAATGCAATAAGAATTGAACAACTTCAAGCGGAATGAAGTGTGAGAACTTGTGGCATGACCCAACGCAAACATTGTCGGCACCAAGTGGGTCTTCCGCAACAAACAAGATGAACACGGGGTGGTGACAAGGAACAAGGCACGACTTGTGGCCAAAGGGTACTCACAAGTCGAAGATGTATCAAATGGATGTGAAAAGCGCCTTCCTCAACGGGCCAATCAAGGAAGAGGTGTACGGGGAGCAACCACCCGGATTTGAAGATGAAGAGTTCCCCGACAACGTGTTTAGATTGCGTAAGGCACTCTATGGCCTCAAACAAGCTCCTAGAGCTTGGTATGAGTGTCATAGAGATTTCTTAATTGAAAATGGCTTTAAGATTGGCAAAGTAGACTATACACTGTTTACAAAGAATTTTGATGATGATCTTTTTATTTGTCAAATTTATGTTGACGATATAATCTTTGGGTCAACTAACCAATCTTTTTGTGAAGAATTTAGTAAGATCATGACAGATAGGTTTGAAATGTCCATGATGGGAGAGTTAAAGTACGTCTTAGGGTTCCAAGTGCGGCAACAAAAGGAAGGGACGTTCATAAGCCAAACCAAGTACACACAGGACATACTTAAGAAGTTTGGTATGGACAAGGCAAAGCCCATAAAGACCCCCATGGAAACAAATGGCCACTTGGATCTCAATGAAGATGGACCTAACGTCGACCAAAAGGCATATCGCTCCATGATTGGATCTCTACTCTATTTATGTGCATCTAGGCCAGATATTATGTTGAGTGTATGTTTGTGTGCAAGATTTCAAGCCAATCCTAAGGAATGTCACTTGACAGACGTAAAAAGGATCTTGAGATATTTAGTTCATACACCCAACCTTGGCCTTTGGTACCCAAAAGGATCAAAATTCAATCTCATCGGTTATTCCATTGCAGATTATGCCGGGTGCAAAGTATATAGAAAAAGAACTTCCGGTACATACCAATTCCTAGGGAGATCCTTAGTTTCTTGGTCCTCCAGGAAACAAAATTCCATTGCCTTATCCACAGCCGAAGCAGAGTATGTTGCAGCCGAGAGTTGTTGTGCTCAACTCCTTTGGATCCGACAAACTCTAAGGGATTATGGTTACAATATGAACCATATTCCACTCCTTTGTGACAATGAGAGTGCCATTAAAGTTGCCCACAACCCAGTTGAGCACTCCAGAACTAAACACATAGACATAAGACATCACTTTTTGAGAGATCATGCCATGAAAGGAGACATAGCCATTTCACATGTCAACACTCAAAAGCAATTGGCCGACATATTCACCAAGCCACTTGATGAAAAACGTTTTTGTGAACTCCGAAATGAACTAAATATCCTTGATTTTCGGAGTGTGGCTTGAAATGTTGCATACCTGTATGAATTCTTCAAATATGTTGATTGGATTGTGAAAATCATCTCTCTCATTTTTTCTCCGAAAAACTATGTCAATTACTAGATCTTGGTGAATTATGATGATTGCTTGATTGTTGTATGCTTACTAATCATATTCATCAAGATTATTTGATGTGTTTTGCCTCTCTTTTCTCTAAATATGTACCTTCAAATATATATGAATGGGCTAAAAATTATTGTCTGGTGACCATTGACTAGTCCATGGTTGCCCGGACTAGTTCGCCCATGCAGACTAGTCTGTAGAGTGCCGGTTAGGTCGGACTAGTCCGGTAGACAACGGACTAGTCCGATATAGCCCCTGGAAAAATTCGGACTAGTCCAGTCATCTCCGGGCTTGTCCGATTTTTCGTGTCCATAACCCTAGCCACCTCTAAATCCTAAATCCCTCAACTTCACTGTTGCCTCACGCGCTCTCTCTCTTCGTGCTCGAGCCCCCAAGGCGATTTCTTGATTTCTCCATTGAAACTTCGCAAGTTTGGGTGGGATTTGATCGACATTGCATCAGGACTGATGTTCTCGGACTAGTCCGGCCTTCAACATCCTCTTCTTCAAGCTCCAGTCAATTTCTTCGGTAATCTTTCACCCTAACCCTAGAAATCCCAAATTCCATCATTGTTGATCAAATAGCCTAGCATATTTAACTATATACATGCCTCCTTGATGTATTACATTTATGCTAAGCCTGTTGTGCATTAAGAATCATCATTTGTCTAGTTTCCTAGGTTTTGAGTTTGAATACCGAACTAGTCCGGTCCATGCACAGACAAGTCCGATATCCAGGACTAGTCCATGCCTGGACACCGGACAAGTCCGACTTTTCTGACCTCAAAACCTAACGTGTACATTCCTCAATGCAAGTCCTTGCTATACTTTCACACCTATGCATTGTACCATTCATTCTCAATCAAGCCACTCATTCTCACGTCATGTCGAGCTCAAACGATGAAGTTTCCGATTTTGATGCCAAGATGGACCACGAGATGGCACCTCGAACCTCAACGAGTCTCGACAAGAAGCGCCAAGAGAGACCCACCGAGCTAGCTCCGTCTCCTCCACAGGTTCGGAGGAAACTACTAGCGAAGAAGCCGGCCTCCAAGGTGCGAGCTTCTAGGACTACCACCGGTGGTGGTCCTAGCTCGGCAAGTGCCCGCCAAGCAAAGGGCAAGGGCAAAGGTATTGCTACGGGTCCAGTTGGCCCGTTGAAGCTACATGCTCCGAGGGAAGGGGCCCGGGACCCCACTGAAGAGAAGTTCAATGGAAAGGGCAGTGACTCAGCGGCCAAGTTCCGCAGTGTGGATTGCTACAGTCATCCAAAGCAAGCTGCAGATGGAAGATTCTGGAGCAATTTTCATGTTGACTATTATAGGGTTGTTTACCTGCAAATGAAGACACTAGTGGTGCGCAGTCAGTGGATTGACTGGGCACATCTTGAGAAGAAGAGATGCTATGCATTTGATGAAGTGATTGCAGCAGCTTTAAGACATGGCTTGGAGGACCTCTTTGCCTTCAAGTACAATTGGAATGATGAAGTGGTGGCTCAGTTCTATGCCACTTGTTACTTTGCAAGCGATGAAGAAGAGAGAGTGACTTGGATGACTCATGGATCCAAGTACACTATAACATATGATGAATTTCCAAGGATGTTGCATCTTGACACCTCAAGCAATGACAATGTGATTATTCACAATGTTGGTGTCAATGAGAAGGGAAAGATGAAGTTTCTCTATGAGCCCAACTCAAAGTTCATCCCTCGTTCCACAAAGAACATGAAGCCATTCTTTGTGGTGCTAAACAGAGTCCTGAGGAAGACAATAGCCCCTAAGGTTGGGGATGCAGGGAGTGTGCAAAGATACCTCCGAACTCTGATGAGGGTCATAAGCAAAAACCGCCCATTTGATGTGGCGGAATACATTTGGAACGACATGGTGAACATATCTTGCACTCCTAATAGATCCTGTGGCTATGCCCCTTATCTCATTTTCATGATTGGGAAAGTCACGGGGACGAGTTTGTCAAAGATGTGGAGCACACACCTCTGAGGCCTCTGAAGCCTCAACAAGTAAATGTCCATGCTGCTCCCTCGCTGGCCTCCAGCCTTGAGGCACCGGCAAAAACAAGAGAAGATGCAAGTGCTGCCCCTGCTGGTAGGGCAGCCCCTCAAAAAGGTTCAGCTAGCGGAATTCTCAAGTACCTGGCTGCAATCTTTGCCTCCTGCAAGAAGACCGAAGTGAAGGTTCACAAGCTCAATCAGAAAAGAAAGGAGGACATGAGGTACATCAAGGCAAATGTGAAGCAAATTTGCCAGAAGCTGGAGATTGACCCCATTGGATCTCCAGTGATTTCTGAGGACTCCGACCCGGACTTCACTGAGCTCGAGCCCTTGACCCCCTCCGAGCTTGCTTTTTTTGGCGTTGGGGACTCGAGTACCTCCGCACCTCCTCCTCCTCCTCCTCATCAAGCTTAAGATGAAGATGGTGAAGACGAAGATGAGAGGACCGACAGCGAAGAGTGAAGACCCTACGATTCTCCTCTCCTTGTTTTTGGTGTCTTGATGCCAAAGGGTGATAGATTGAGGGGGATCCTTAGTCTTAGTTGTAGTTTGTGAGGAGAAAGTTCTATGCTTTTCTTTTTACCTCTTTTGTGGCTTGTAATGCTTTCACAATGATCTTATGTTAATTGTGGTTCTGTGATGCAATTAGTTAATCCTTTGAGTAGTATTTATGAAAACTGTGATTTTGCTCCAGAATGTCATATATGCTTGCTATTTGGTAATTCATGTCAATTATATCATTATCAATGTTTCAGTGTACTTAGTTATGCATCCCACCATAAAGAATGCACATATGAATAATACTTTTCACTACTTGATGTATTTTAGATTCATGTGTGCATACTTTACGAAAATCTCAATTTTTTATCACATTTTGTGAAATCTCAATTGGTTGTCATCAATCACCAAAAAGGGGGAGATTGAAAGTGCATCTAGGACTCCCTTGTGGGTTTTGGATGATTTATGACAAGCAATTGGGATCCTAACCTCTTTGTTGAGATGAGTGCGGGCTTATGATAGAAAAATGAGCAAAGTACCAATAAGAAGGAAGAATGAGGAGCAAAGTGGAAATGAGCTCAAGATTGAAGAGTAGTAGATTATTGTGTATGCAGCGTGTTAAGGAAACACATCCCAAGAGCTCAACCACATTTAAACTCACACATTGCACAAAGTTACACAGGACCGGACTAGTCCGACAGACACCGGACTACTCCGATATCCTTTCTACACGAAATCGGACAAGTCCGATATCCGCCGGACTAGTCCGATATCCTTTCTGACCAGAATCGGACTAGTCCTCCCCAGTGCGGACTAGTCCTCAAAACACTTCACAAGTCACACAAAATTGGACAAGTCCGATCACATCCGGACTAGTCCGATATTCATTCTGATCCAAATCGGACAAGTACGATGTTTGCACGGACTAGTCCGAAGAACTTTCTGATCTGAATCGGACAAGTCCTCCAAGTGCGGACTTGTCATCCTATACACTTAGGGTTTCACATAACCGGACAAGTCCGATGTCTATCGGACTAGTCCGAAGATTTCCAGTAGCGAAATCGGACAAGTCCGCTCCTAGCCGGACTAGTCCGATATTTTGGGACACTTAGGGTTTGCTACACTCAGCACACCGGACTAGTCCGGTGACCATCACAGACTAGTCCGAACTTTCTGAACCCTAATGGTCACTTTTAGAAACCCATATAAATAGAGTTGTACGGCCATATTTTTCCCTCTCTCGAACCCTAGCGCTGTCACACCTCCCAAGAGCCTCAAAAACCACATCTCTCCACGAAATTAAGTGCAACAATGATCAATCCTTTGAGGATTCACTCTAGATCATTGGAGAGACACGATCAACACCACATTGAGCTCTTGGTTTGATTCTCTAACACACTCGTGTGATTTAATTGTAATCTTTTGAGTGTGTTTTGGTGGTATTTCGTGTTGTAATCCAAGGGAGCTCTCAACGTGTGAGAAGGCCCCTTTGAATTCGGTTATTCACCCCTTTCTGATTAGTGGAAGAGGATTGGCCTTCGTGGCGATCCGACGAGGGTAGCTTTGGAGAAGACCCGTTCCTTTTGTGGACTCCTCAACGTGAACGTAGATTGCCTTTGTGGGAGCCGAACCACGGGATTAATCCTTGTGTCTTGTGTTTTTGGTGTTCATCGTTCTTATTCATCAATATAACCTAGGGTTTCATAATCATTGCTTATCTCACGTTAAATTGTTAAATATAAGATTTAATTGTGATATAATCTAGCATATAACATTGAAAAGTTTATTTGATTCTATATTTCCGCTGCATACATAAAAGAATAAATCTAATCGATCAAGCTCAACCAATTTAGTCCGTGAACATCGGACTAGTCCGCACTTTACCGAACTAGTCCGATATCTCTGGTATTGAACTGGTTGTTAAGTGTTGCAGGATCCGACAATTTGGAAAAAGGCCTATTCACCCCCCCTCTAGGCCACATTCAATCCTCCTTAACTTTTTAATTGATGTTTCTTACAAAAAAAAGTGAACTACAAATGAACTGAAACTGATGTCCGAACGTCAAACAAAAAAATAAAGAGGGAGTAGTTTTTTACTCCTTTGGCATTGAATTTGGAGAATTTTGAGAGACTATGTTCTGTCTTTTAGATGTATTGATGATGGGTGTATCATGGTCATTTGCATTATTTCCTAGTCTCTAGTAATTGTTTTAACATGCCTTGCGATTCTACTTTCTTAGTAGCCTTCATAGTTAACAGTTCATCAGCCTGTGTCATGGTGTGATTTTTTTATGCCTCCACGCTGTGCTCTCTCGCCGCCGGCCACTCCGGTTGGCACCAGCGCCCACGCCCTGCTGCTGGTCACTTCAGTGTCCTCCCCAGAGCATCTCCCTCGCCCATCGCCACGTCCCATCCTTCGCGTGCCATGATGACCCCGCCGCCGGCCATTACTCGC
The DNA here is from genome assembly GCA_036927565.1 of Tuctoria greenei. NCBI lineage: Eukaryota > Viridiplantae > Streptophyta > Magnoliopsida > Poales > Poaceae > Tuctoria > Tuctoria greenei. The sequence continues at coordinate 57,369,437 of JAYESD010000012.1, forward strand.
CCTGCCACCAATCCTCCTCAAGAGTTGCTCCAGGTGATCTCGGCCAGACCGATCCCTCGCTTTGCTAAGCGTCGCAAGGTCGGACTATGCAGTACTACACCTGCAGTAGCCGCCACTAACAAGTGGACCCGATGTCTCATGGTCCCACATGTCAGTGGCAGCTAATGCAGGTGCAATACTGTAGAGGATTTTAATCCCACATGCTGCCTGCCTTATCTGTCTTGCATTCGCCACCTGCTACCGCTGGCGTTCATTACTTGCCATGCAACTAATAATTCTCTTCAAGACGCGCTCGACTGATGTCAGTCAGACCGAGCCGGCGAACCCTATCTTTGTCTAGTCTAGCGTTGCCAGCTGCATGCCCGCCCCCTTAGTCTTGCTTGCTTTGCTGCTGGACTAAAAATCCTCTGCAGTACTACGAGTGTAGTAGTGTCACTGACATGTGTACCTGATGGCTCATTTTAGGGTATCAACATCAGCAAGAAGTCAACAATGTACTATCCCCCCCCCCCCCCCCGGCGATCAAAATAGTTGTCATTCAGACAGTCCTAACTAGTTCATTTTTAAATCATTTGTTGGTCTTATATGACAATTAATATAAACCAGGAGGGAGTAATACAAAACAAAATGGTGTTGGGACGCGGTCGTCCCACACTCGTATTTGCCGCACTAGTCCTGAAGATCGTATGAACATCAGACTTTTCTTCTTTTCGCACTATTTGTAGATGATACTAAACTTGTCGAAGCAGTAATTTGCTTCAATCGTTTACTATATGAATCAATGTAACAGAAGGAAGGAAGATAGGAAGAAGTGTGGATAATGGACTTAAGGTTGCCATAATACGCTATGCATCCCAAGTTAGTAGAATGGAGCATGTGAAGCTACCAATTCAGTTCTCCGCTAGGTTGGGTGCTGTGGTTGGTGTTAATCAGCTGCACTTTTTTGATGATGTGGTTATGTTTACAAAAAGACATGCATCCCTCAGCGGTGCAAGGATATGGGCAGAGGCTGGCCATAGTAACAAGAGAGATATACTATGAGACATTCTGGTTAGTGTTGTCATACCCCCACAAAAGTATTTTTTTCTTGTAATCTCCATCTTGTACATTTACAGCAACTTGTTATACAATGTACAGGATTCCTAGGACATGGAGGACACACCGGAGAGCGCAAGAAAAATTTTGAAAATTGCTGGTGAGCGTTGCAAGGGGTGGCACTCGACTTTGCATGCCACCTATAAGAGTTATTCTACCGATGAAGAACATATATGAAACAAGCCTGCTGACGTAACTGGTGCCCGAGTGCTTGCACCTAACAGAATATTTTGGGTTTGAGCAATTCAAGGTCAGCTAACTTTTTAATAGCTTCACATCATACAAAAATTATTTGATTTACTTTCATTTGTGGAATTAATTCTTAAAATTATTGCAGTCAATAAGCAGCACCAATTCTCAAAATTGAAGAAGACAAAAGGCGAGTCACTTGCTTGGCTCCAAATCCTACACCCAACTTAGTTACGAGAAGGTATGAAAAAATAAATCACGCTTTTACTTTGCGCTGCAAACAATATGTATACCGACATGTTGAATTTTACTTGTATTTTATGTAGCGAGACCCAGAGACCGGAGAAGAACCCGATGACATACAACTGTGGGAGGCAAGCCATTTGTCGGAGAACAGCGATTGGGCAAACAAGCTGGCAAAAGCTGTACATGTGAGTAACACTTACAAACAATCCCCAATTAAATAAGTATTTGCAATTTACATGTGACTTTTCTTTTCGTATATAGATCCAAGCACGTGCCCATGTGGATGACATGGATGCTGAGCAGGGAGGCCCAATTCCAGATGAGGAGAGAAACCACATCTTCCAGCGTTGTTATAGATCATCAATCGGTTCAGTTGGATCACAGGTTCAGGGCCGTGGTTATATGACTAACCCAACTGGTCCTGAACGTGCACCTATGCGTATCCAGATGTCTGAACACCTCAACGACCAAGTTCGAATCTTAGAAGATATAAATGCAGGCCTCAATCACAAAGTGCAGGAGTTGGAAGGAAAAAATGGTAGCATAACCACCCAGATGAATTGCGTAAACTAGAAGAATGAAGAGTTAAACGTTCAAGTCCAGAACTTACATGGTCATATACCAGCTGATCGTGAACAGACAGCTAAAGAAATACAGGACATGCACGCCTCAATGGCTGGAATGCACAAAATGATGATGGAGACCACTCCACAAAAGGTCCACTAAAGGAACCGTCAAAAGCAACCTGCTGCAGCAAATAGTCCCGGACAGCTTAGGTAAAATTACATGCAAACACGTCGCGAACAACGTAATACTTGAGTGTTGTTATGCGTGTTGCAATATCAATTGATGGATGTTTATTGTTAAAATCGTGATTCTGTTGCCACTAATTTGCAAACCTGATGCATTAGGACTATACTGTCGCAAGTTATAAAATGTGGCATTTTGAATTTCTTGTCAGGAATGATAAATTGTTGCAATAGGAAGCTATTGCCACAGATTACAAATGTTGCAGTATAAACATTTGGCCACGACTCAAAAAACGTTGCACTAGACTACTATTGCCACCACGTAGAAAACGTTGCATTACAACACTATTGCCACAGATGAGAAAAATGCTGCATTACACCTCTACCACCATAAATCATTAAACGTTGCATTACAACCGTACTGCCACAGATCAAAAAATGCTACATTAAGATCAGGAACCATTGCATTAGAAACCTATTGCCACAGATCTGGAAACATTGCATTACGAACCTGTTGCCACAGATAGGAAATCGTTGCAATACCAAACTATTCACCATGGATGTTAAATCATTGCAGTACCATACTATTTCCCACGGATCTGAAATTGTTGCAGTACACAACTATTCGCCACGTTTGTGCACTCGTTGCAATAACATACTATTTGCCATGGACGTTAAACTATCACAGTAGCATACTATTTGCCACGGCTGTGACAACATTGCAGTACCATACTAATTGCCAAGAATGTGAAATCGTTGCAATACTGTTATATTCGTTGCAATACATTAAATCTTCGCAATACTATAAATCGTTGCAATACCTTACTATTTGCCACGACTGTGAAAATCGTTGCAATACTGTAGTATTTGCCTTGAATGAGAAATCATTGTAATCACATTCTATTACCACGAATGTTAATTGATGCAATACCATGCTATTCGTTGCAATACGTTAAATCGTCGCAATACGCTAAATCGTTGCAATAGCATACTATTTGCCACGAATGTGAAATCATTGCAATACCGTACTATTTCCGCGGCTGTGAAATCGTTGCAACCACATACAATTACCACGAATGTGAAATCATTGCAATATCATGCTATTCGTTGCAATACGTCAAATCATCGCAATACGCTAAATCATTGTAATAACATACTATTTGCCATAAATATGAAATCGGTGCAATACCGTACTATTTGCCACGATCGTGAACCCATAGCAATACAGTACTAATCGTTGCAATACGTTAAATCGTCGCAATACCTGAAATCGTTGCAATAGCCTCCTATTTGCCACCGATGTGAAATCATTGCAATACCATACTATTTGCCATGGATGTCAAGGTGTCGCAATAAACTATCGCCACAGGAATTATTATGACGATTCGTAAAAACTATACGCTCTTTTCATTGCAACAGTGAGCTATTGCGACGAAAATGACCTATTGCGGCGAATTTTTTCATTGTGATAAACCGAAATCCTTGCAGTGGTAGTGGTCAAGTACCATCGGTACCCTGCAGGTCGGGTACCCCCGCATACAAGGAAGAAAAGGTGGCTCCGACAACCTGTAGCTTCGGACATAGCCTCCCATTGAGAAGAGGTCCGGTGCTGCCACGCATCTCGAGAACTCCGGACCTAGCCTCCCCGCCGAGGAGAGGTTTGGTGCTGCCACGCGTCTTGAGGACTCTAGACCTAGCCTACCTGTGGAGGATAGGTCCGGTGCTGCCACACGTCTCGAGGACACCGAACCAAGCCTCCTCGCTGAGGAGAGATCCCGTGCTAAGACGCGTCCCGAGGACTCCAGACCTAGCCTCTCTACTTAGGAGAGGTCCTATGCCGCCACTGAGCGTCCTGCAGCTCCAGAAGGTGACGTGTACACTCAAGACCGCATTAACGCACCATCAACATAATATTAATGTGTCACCAAGACACCTTAGTGCACCATCAGGACCCATTAACGTGTCATCAGGACATGTTAATGCACCATCAAGACCCATTAACATGTCATCAAGTCACATTAATGTGCTTTCAACAATAATTAACTCGTGGCCACCTGTCGGGCCCCGGTCATAATATAAGCTGTCGGCCTTCACTTATAAATGGATCAGGCAGCCATGACAGAAGGGGAGAGGTCTCTTGGACATCTGTCTCATGCATCCCACGCTCACCATGGGTTGAGTACACTCAATACAAAATACACCCTGTGGATGTAGGGTATTACGCCTCCCGGCGGCATCAACCACATAAACCTCCGTGTTCATCGTGCTGGTAGATCCAGTGAATTTGCCCTTCCTAAAAAAGAACCTTCGCGGGCTGCTTCATAGCAGGTTCGGGGGAAGTGTTGCAAAAACACTTCGACATTTGGAGCGCCAAGTAGGGGGAACTTTTTTGGATCGACGAGCCTCACCACGATGGTGAACCATCAGACCATCACTGACTCCTCTCAACCCTTGCGCTAAGAATGGAGCAGGAAGGGCATCGCCATGTGGGGACTAGAATCCCGACATCCAAGGATCTCATTGTGTGGTGTCGTGCGATGCGACACCCAATAGTATACAAGAAATGAACTAGAATAAACTACAATTCCAAGTCTTTATTGATAAACACAGTGGAAGTTTTACAATACTAGCGGAAAGGAAAGTGAACTATACATCATAACTACACTCTCGACACTAGCTATGCAATAGCAAAGTCATCCATGCCTAGGATGCTTTAGATTAGCAACACCAAACTTACAGCGGCGTGCAGGGCTCCCACTCAGCTGTAAACCCTGGTGGGGGTGCAACCTCATTGTCGAACCCGTCAGCAGTCGTATACTCTAGAAAAACTTGTTAACTGCAAACGTGAGCTTAAGGATCAGTAAGACTAACCCGTCTCACTAGACATATGCAGGGGGATACTAAGCATGGGTAAGGAATAGCATAAAGGACTCGCCTACAAGTGGATCCTTATAATCATGTTTTAAGTAGCAAATGACCATCCCCTCTTCTACTACTTTCCCACGTGGAGAACAATTCATATATGGGGTTTTTGTCGGAACGATAGGCAACTAATATTGAATGACATAAGACTTGCTAATAAAGTTGTGGGAAGCACCGGAGTCAAAGAGAATGATTACGGGATGACCAAGGAGAGAAAACATACCCATGAGTACGGGTGCGCGAGGTGGTGGACGTTGCCAGTTCTCATGGCTGGCTTCTTGAGCTGGTTGCGGGGCTGGTTTGCCCCCTGGTATGATGACTGTCCCCCGCCTTGCCGGAAGTCCTTGGTGAAGTGCCCCGTACGACCACACATGAAACACGTGTATGAGGTCTGACCAGCACGGAAGGGAGGACGGAATCCCGGTGCACGCGGTGGAGGTGGAGGTGCACGCAGGATCATCCCCTGCTACTGCAGCGGACAAAAACCGGTGTTATTGAAATGGCGACCATGAAACATCAGTGGTCGGGATGGCGGCTGCCACCTCTGGCCGGCTGGTGATCAATACACCATGCAGTACATCTGAGGAGCACCACCCCCGCTGCCCTGTGGAGCACTCCTCTTCTTCTTGTCTGAGGATAGCTCCCAAGTAGTGTCCTGCTGTACGATCGCGGCGTTGGCAATGTTATTGAAACTACCGATGTGGAACAAGGCAAGCTTGTCCTTCATATTGGGGTTCAAACCCCAATAGAAGCACTCACACTTCCTATCTTCGGTACTCACTTGGTCCTGAGCATACTTGGCAAAGTGATTAAAGATCTTGGAGTACGCGTAAGCACTCCTTCCTCCTTGCTTCAGCTCCAAGAACTCTTGAAGCTCCTCCTCATGATCCCGAGAGGTGTATGATAGGCGCGGAATGCCTCCCGAAACTCCTCCTAGCTCACGACAAAGCCTGCTGGTCGTGCGGCGAGAAAATTCACCCACCACGCCCCAGCAGAACCCTCCAACAGATGTGTCACGAACAGGTCTTCTGCTGTTCGGTTAATCGCAGCAAACCGTACTTCCCTTCTGTGGAGCGGAGCCAGTTGTTCGCCGCCAATGGTTCATCTGCCTCCATGAAGACCGGCGGGTGCGTTGACATCAAGTCCGAGTATGAACAAGGAGAGGGTTGTCGTGGAACCGCATTTGGTTGCCCCCTTAATAGGATGAATGTTGAACCAAGGTCCGCAGCAACTCGGTTTGCTCGTCGTGCGAGCCGAGCACTTGTAAAATCCCACATTTCTTTCATATGAGGTTCAGTTGTAAATTGGTTGTTAACCCTAATGGAGACCAATTATAGCCATGCTTATAAACTTGATCTCATCAAATCTTTTCTTCTACTCATGTTTAAATTTATTAACATGAGGAATGAACTTCACCAATAAACTTAGATTAATTCTTTTGACTTCTCTTCAAAGTTTGGAATTATTTGAAGAAAGATTGCTAGGCCAAATTATTATGCAGTACCAAATAGATATTCAAATTAATATAAATTGAATATATACTACTGTATATTTGGCCCTATAAAAATTATTCAATTCAGAGGCCATAAATTTTTCTATGGTTTTCTAATATTCCAAAAGGACTTCCTACAAAGTTTCATAAATTTTGAACTCAATTTCCTATTTTAATTGAGATGCTTAGCAAATTCAAACCATGTTTTGAATTCAAATTTTGAATTCTGTTCAACTAGATTGAACATCAAGATTTGAACACACACTCATGGTCAGCATAACTCTCTTGACTTATCCCCATAGTTTCACAATTTTTGGAACTCAATTGCTATTTAAAATAGTGGCACCATTGAATTTCATTCAAATTCAAATTTGAATTTGAAATTCAATTGTAAATTGCTCCAATTCGAAATACAATTGCAGAATCAAATTCTAGATATTTATTTGAGCCTCCCCACAAAAATCTAGAATTTTTGGACAAAATTTGGTAGGAGAATTGAAGTTACAGAGAAGGGAAGTAGATAAGAGGAGGTGGGGCCCCCAGTCAGCCAAAGCACTCGAGCGAAACCCATGGGGGGGGTGCCCTGTCTCCAGCTCGCCCCGCCGTTCGACGCCGGCAACGCGCTACACCGCGACGCGCATGCCTCCACCGAGCTGCTTGCCTGCTTGACGCCGTGGCGCGCTCCCCTCTCCCCTTTGTCCCTATAAATACCCCTTGGCCGTCGCCGTTGGACACCATGACAGTTCACACCATTTTTGCCGCCCCTGTTCGATCGAGCTCTCGCCGACGATTGTAGCCGTTTCGTCTCGAGATGTATGTAGATAAAAGAATTGTCACAAACTCCTCTACATATTCCATTTGGTCATTGATCGTGACATAGCTTCTGCTTGGCATATTTTGAAGTTTCCCAGTCGCTGTCGAGGAAGCCGTCGAGAACCTTCACTGTCTCGCAGTCGAACACCAGTTCTAGACCATCTACAGCCTCGATCCTTTAAGAAAAAAAGTTCGCAATCCTCTCTAGTTCATGCTCAAAGAATCTAAGCATATGACATGAAGTGTAACTTGAGTTCTTGTTCGAGAACCGAACGGATTCTCAATAGAACAGCAAAGCTTCACGCTTAAATTCATTTCATTCTTGCAATCATCCTTTAATCTGATTAGTAGATAGCTTATATGTGACCTAAGGAAGCTCCACGCCTAAAAACCCTAAAAGTTATCAACTGAGGATCTTAGTTTTCAAGTTTTCGAGGCCGCCGATTGAAAAACCGCACTTCACCGTCGAACTCAGCCTTGTTGGCGATTTCACCCCAATATGACCCCCAAATCATACTCCTGGTACTCCTTCACGAGTTTTTCCCGAGCCTATTGAGCCATTCCCGAGCATTTCCGACGAAGCACAAAACCCTAGCTCCACCGTCACCGTCGCGCCACTGTTTCCGGCCATCGTCGGCGTGATTGGACACCACCATCGGCTTGCGGGGTCAATTTTAGGGTTGAGTAGTCACGGCGAGGCTGAATTGAGGTTGACGCACCTATGTCCGGTGAAGCACCGCCGCGGTTCCGGCGAGGAGCGTCGTCGCGTCGCGAGGTGGATGAAGGCCTATGGGCCCCACTTGTCAGCGCCTACGCGAACGCCCGGGATCAGCTGCGGCACTGGATCCGGTGTGGCTACATGGTTGAACCCCGTAGCCCCCGGTGTGGCCCAGATGCGATTGGCCCATTCAAATAAAGTGGGACCAGCCCCTTTTATTTGAAATTTCCAATAGGAAAATAAACTAGATTCAATCCCAACTTAGAAAATCCATAACTTCTAGTAGAATTATCCAAAAATTCCCAAATAAATTTTGTTAGAACCAGCATGAAGAATACTGTCCAGTGGATCACTTGGATTAGTATGAAAGGCCATAGAAATTTCTGCATAATTCAGATAAGCAAAATGCTTAAAGAATTCATTCCTACAATTCTGTTAAATGGAAAATTTCAAATTTTGGCAGAACACCATTGTTAATACTCTTCATCTCCAGTAAAAGTTTCAAGCTATTTGGACTTAAAATACTGGGTTGATCAATGTTCCAAAGCTCTACGTAATTGTAAATTGAGAAAAATGGAAAGTCAATTTCTGGAAATTTACCCAAACTTGAAAAATCAATTTCTCCCTGCAGGAAGCTCAAACAATTGTGAAACAAATTTTCCTAGAACAAGTGAGACCCCCTCTACTTGATACAACTATTGTAACCAAAATTTAGAGAAGATTATTGCTTACCATAATTGTTAAGAATAACAAACATCCTTTATCATCTCTGTTCTTTGCAAGAGTCTTCTCTATAATCTCTAGTATCCAACATAAAAATCCCAAATAAATTAAGATAATTATCTTATTTTATCTTAATATACTCACACCACCTTAAGCATATTAATTATTCACAAAATCATTTATACCTAGTATATGCATATCGTGTAGTAGCTGAAGTCGAGGAGCAGCCGGAAGTCTTGGAGGTCCAGCTGCCAGAAACTAACATAGACTCAAACTCGCATTCAGGCAATCCTCGGTTTGCATTTAAGTTCCTTACAATGTTTTGCAGTTTTATTTCACCTTACGTCTTCAGATGATTGTGCATTACGTTTAAGGTGTTTGACATCCACTTGCGTGGCCCACAAATCCAATGGAGTCTTGGGTAGGTCTATGGACCGTTGAGTAGACACTGCTATGCTTATGCTCATAAGAATTCGGTAGAAGTCGAGTAGTTGGAATCTACTCGCAAGATAGGAATTTATCGCATAGGAGATTCTGGACTAAGAAAATGGTTTATGAATATGAAATTGAGAACGAGCAGTGGATAGGATGCAGTGAGACGTGGTCTCACCTGCGTTGCCGATCTTGTGTCGATTGAGGACCGTTTCGTGTGCGGTCCTGCTGGACAAGCTTGAATTGTACCGGCGACATACTAGAGGAATGGGTTCCAGTAAAGTGACGTAGCTTGATACTGGTTTGTCGAGGCATTCCGTTCCATTTTATAGGTGTGGGTTGAGAGCAATTTGGTGTAATTCAGCTGGTGGGCACGTCAGAGTACGCCCCACGCAGTGACCTCCCGCTCGTGACGGATCGACCGGTTCGACATTCGAGTGTTTAGTGAAAGGTGGCCATATACGACTAGTACTGAATTGTTATGTATGTACTGCTGAAAGTACTCACTAGCATTTCCGAAAGTGCGTATGTGTTGTGTTGTTCTGGGTGAATCTTGATTGCAATCACCGTCCCTCGCGGTAATAGAGTACCACTTATTCACTGTGCCGTGATGTAGTAAATACTAAAGAAGTCAGGAGAATATGATATATTGGTTTATAAATTGCTTGGACAACCTTGTTTGGCATAGAGATAGTACAATTAAAAGTTTACAGTTTCCCCATACTTTACCTGTAATAGCATTATGTGCTTTGTGCACGTCATATCATCGGAAAGGCGTTTCTAGTTTGATTCTGGAGTCTATGATGTGTTGTGCCTGAGGAATGTCATGTGCTAATTAAAACATGACTATAAGGATCCACTTGTAGGTGAGTCCTTTGTGCTATTCCTTACCTATGCTTAGGATTCATCCTTGCATATGTCTAGTAAGACGGGTTAGTCTTGCTGAGCCTTATGCTCACGTTTGCAGTTAACGAGTTTTTGCAGATTATACAACTAATGATGGGTTTAATGACGAAGCTGCACCCCCTCTAGGGTTTACAGCTGAGTGGGAACCCTGCACGGCGCCGTGAATTGTGTGTTGCTAGTTCAAAGTATCCAGAGCATGAATGACTTTGCTTTTGCATAGCTAGTGCTAAGAGCGTGGCTATGATGTACAATTATCTTTCCTTCCGTTAGTACTTTTAAACTTCCGCTGTGCTTATCAATAAAGACTTGGTATTGTAAATTTGTTCTCGTTTTATTCTTGTATACTGTTGGATGTCGCATTGCACAACACCACCCAATGAGATCCTTGGAGGTCGGGATTCCTGTCCCCACAGACATGGTATCAGAGCATCATTGGGAACAGTGTACTTGAAAAGAACCTATTTTCAAAAATTAGGATTTGAGTGAGGAATTAGCTATATGCCCTTATAAGGAGTATTATTAGTATAATATATAAAGGTGGTAAACTAACTTATATGCTATTAATTCTGTAACGATGCTCCGACGTCAGGTAAGAGGTAAGGTATGCCACCGTAAGCGGATCAATTGCGGTAAGCTCACCATGCAAGAGTTAGCATGGATGTTTTTCGTGGCTTAGCACGGAAATGTTAATAGGAGTCTCTGAAGCTTTCTATGTTCTGAGAACCTATGACACGCGGTACCCGAGCGTGCTTCAAATTAGTGGGAGCCCCCGTCAGGTGGTGTATAACCCGATAGTATGCCTCTCTAGAATCATTCATATTCTATGGGAGCATGCGATACACGTATGCCCGAGCGTGTATAAGCTGGTTCGTATGGGAGTCTTTGTTGTACATACGTATTTACAGCCATGTACCTCGAGACATGACCTCGCTCGAGGGCGACTCACACGAGAGTTGTATGCATTTATTTTCATATGTATTATTGTGACTGCCTGTCGTGTTTCTTCGTGTTGCCCTTGAGGTGTGAAGGTGTGAAAGGGGATTTTTTGTCTTTTGCAGCATTGACTACGGTAGCGACCTGTGTAGCACACGTTTGCGAGTGAACGATACTAGGACCACTTATAAACGTATCCGGAAATAACCGGTTAGAATTTCTTTTGGTGAGGCACGTAGTACCGTCGGTATCAACTTTGATACTTGACCAATCCCAACAATGACAAAATTGGATGAATTATATTTTGGAAAGTCCGACTATCAGGTGCTGGTAGGTTTGGACTACGCGAAGATAAAAATTCGATTCAACATGGGGTTAGCACCAAGATTCTTGATTTCTGGCCAAAGTTTTCTCAACTTCACCTGGTTTTAATCTTGGTTAGATTAGAATAAACATAGGGTTAGATATATGTATGAAAAGTTCTCGAAGTCCTCTACAACTTTTATGTTGACCATCAAGGCAGAAAAGCTTGATAATCTCTTGAAATTTGGAGTATGCTTAGACTACTCCAGATAACCCTACTATTGTACCAGTCTCGGTAATTTTGCTATAACTCACTGTAGAAAAATCTTCTTTCTTATTGTAATATATATCTTAAAAGGGGAGAAACAGATCTACCGTTTTATTATTTAAAGTTCCTCTTGATTCAAGTTGGAGGCAATTCAAATTTCGAGCTCAAAAGAGTAAATTGCAGGGCTGATGTTGAACAACAGTCAGTTCAACTGTCAAGTTTAGGTAGCTTTAGCTTTTGGTCCAGAATAGTGACATGGTCATATTGTTGGTGATGTGCCCAAGAGGCAATCATAACAATTCGGGTTGAGGCCTATTGGATATTTGATCCATAAGCAATTAGGGTACTAATGGGCCTGCGACCTAAAAGCCCATTAGTACGCCTATAAATATGAGGGGTAGGGTTAGGGGATAATCATCCCACCATGAGACAGCCCTAGCCGCCACCCCTCGAAGGCCTCACGCCGAGACCCTTGCCGCGCGCGCGATGCTAGCACACCGGCGCACAGCATTCCTCTCTGTACGTGTGGACTCCATGGAGGCGCTGCTGCTACTGCTGCGCTGATCGGCTACGACGATCGTGATCGTCTACCTACTGCTGCGACGAGGACGAAGAGGAGACGAGCGAGACCGTCTACTTCACTTACACCGACGCGCATCTACGTTCCGCTGCTCTGCACGTCTAATGGTAATGATCCATGACCTCTGTACTTGCATGTTTCCTGGGTGATGCGGTAGAGTTGCTAGAGTAGCGTACCGCCGATTCCACAACAGCGGCATCAGAGCCGACTTGCGTAGTTCTAGTTTGGATCTTGTTAGTAGATGGGATCTACTGCACGATTTTATCGCACGATTTCTGGGGTTTGGAATTGGTTAGAGTAGATTGTGATCGTATATGACTAAAGGGTCAGTTCGTGCTCCTTCTCTATTGTGTGCGCAACCTGTCCCTACCGGCTGGAATCGCCATCAGGACTAATCGTGTACATAGCTAACAGATTGAGCCAACAAACCACAGTCATGAGTCGCGATCTACTCATGATTAACCGGTCACATTGAAAATTGAGGCATTCCGAATGTATCGAATTCGGGTTGATTTGATCAATGCGATGAGATTTTCATAGTGATTTCATAGATTCGGGACCACCGTTTTGCTATTTGCTATAGCGATTATATAATATAGTTTCGCGCTAGAAATCTTTCTACGCTTAACTGTTTTTGCAGGGAATGATGTGAATGGTATGGCCTTAATGTGATGTGATGATCTTTTTGTAAATTCGTGCAGCCTGCGTGTTGCAAATTTAACACAACCGGGTTGAGGTTGTCACATAATTGTATAACAACCTGCGTGTCGACCTGTGATGTTTGATCTCTCGTGTAATTTATTTGGTAGCTATTAGTTGTATTAGCTTCTTTTATTATCATGGAGACGTCTTCAAGCATGGTGGAGATGGAGATCACCACAAGAAGGGAGGCATGGCAGCTCAGATCTTGATGGAACCATGGCGATGGAGACCATTATGATTCTAAAGGCCATACTATTCACAATATGATATGATCATATGCCTGTGATGCTTATTACTATTCTTTCCATGCTTTTTCATATGGTGGATGTTTTGTCATGATAGAATAACTTCTCTCACAAAAGTTGAGCATTTGATGCCATTTACCAATAGCTGCACCTATGTTATTTTAATCGTTGTGTGGTAGGTTTGTCAAAGCAAAGTACCATCATCTATCATAATTCATAGGATGAATGTTCGACATTCGCATGCATAGTGTTGGTTTACTCAACAAAGATATCAAAACAGTTTTGGGCTTTATGGCATAGAGCTGGGAGCCGGGGCATTGGATGTCACCCAACAAACAAGAGTCATATAGAGATATGATTAACAATGGTTGTTTACCTATGTCACTAATTTCCTACATTGAAGCCAAAGCTCACTAGGAATTAGTGAATATGGATCTTGAACCACTATATGTCGTTAGAGGGAAGACGATGATCATATAGTGGTGATATTTTTTATTAAACTGTTAATAGAAGATTGGTACATAACATAGTGCTAAAACTTGCATATTTATTTTCTATTGTAGATAATGTCTGCTAGTAACAATTCCGGTTTCAATTTGTGATCTGTGCTTGAAAAGGACAAGCTCAATGGAGCTAACTTTATCGGTTGGTACTGCAACCTGAGAATCGTTCTTAGGAAAGAGAAAACCGAGTACGTTCTTCTGCAGCCTTACCCTGATGACCTCCCAGCTGATGCAACTAATGCAGCACGTAGAGCTTATACGAAGCACTGCGATGATGCGCTTAATGTAAGCTGCCTCATGCTCGCCACTATGTCCCCTGATCTGCAAAAGCAGTATGAGCATACAAATGCTTATTCTATGATTGAGGGACTGCATGGAATCTTTGAGAATCAAGCAAGGGCTAAGAGATACAACATCTCAAAGTCCTTGTTCTCATGCAAGCTGGAGGAGGGTAGCCCGATTAGCCCTCATGTAATCAAGATGATTGGTTACATTGAAACTTTGGGCAAACTTGGTTCTGAACTCAAAGATGATCTGGCTATTGATGTTGTTCTCCAGTCGCTCCCACCGATCTACGAGCCATTCATATTGAATTTTCAAATGAATGGCATGGAGAAAACTTTGGCTGAATTGCATGGGATGCTTAAAACAGCTGAAGAAAGCATTAAGAAAAACGCCACTCATTTGATGATGGTGCAAAAGGAGAATTAAAAGAGGAAGCGTGTGACGCATCCTAAAGGTAAAGGCAAGGGAAAGGTTCCCGATGAGCCCTCAAGCTCAAAGTTTAAACCAAAGGGCAGATCTGGCCCTTCTCCTGATGATGAATGCTTTCACTGTAATGGTAAGGGGCACTGCTCTAGGAACTGCAAGAAGTACTTGGAGGATAAGAAGAAGAAGGGAAGTGAGACTTCCACTTCAGGTATAAATGTTATAGAAATTAAGATTGCATTATCTTCTAGTGAATCATGGGTATTCGATATTGGATCGATGATTCACACATGCAAATCGGTGCAGGGTCTAAGTGAGACTAGAAGATTTGCAAAAGGCGAGTTGGATGTTCGTGTCGGCAATGGAGCAAAGGTTGCAATCATAGCTGTCGGAACTTACCACTTGTCATTACCCTCAGGATTAGTTTTGGAATTGAATAATTGTTATTGCATTCCTACTTTGAGTAAGAACATTATCTCTTCTTCGTGTTTAGAAGAAGTTGCTGGTTATGAGATTGTAATAAAGAACAAATGTTGTTCTATTTATTACAATAATATTTTTCTATGCTCAATGTCCATTGGTGAATGGATTATATGTTCTTGATCTTGGGGATAAAACTGTCTGTAACATTAATACCAAACGGGCTCGACGTAATGATCTAAATCCCACTTTTATTTGGCATTGTCGCTTAGGTCATAAAAATGAGAAATGCAATGAAAAACTCCATAAAGATGGATTACTAAGCTCATTTGATTTTGAATCACTTGACACATGAAAATCTTGTTTGCTTGGGAAGATGACCAAAGCACCCTTCACTGGTCAAAGTGAGAGGGCGACTGACTTATTGGGACTTATACATACAGATGTATGTGGACCAATGAGTTCAATTGCCAGAGGTGGTTTTCAGTACTTCATCACATTTACTGATGACTTTAGTAGATATGGTTATTTCTACCTAATGAGGCACAAGTCTGAATCCTTTGAAAAGTTCAAAGAATTCCAGAATGAAGTACAGAATCAATTGGGCAAGACAATTAAACTTCTACGATCTGATCGTGGGGGTGAATATTTGAGCCATGAATTTTATGATCATTTAAAACAATGTGGAATTGTTCCACAGTTGACTATACCTGGAATGCCTCAATGGAATGGGGTGTCCGAGCGGAGGAACCAAACCTTGTTGGACACGGTTAGGTCAATGATCAGTCAAGCAGATCTTCCTCTATCCTTTTGGGGTTATGCTCTTGAAACTGCTGCGTTTACACTAAACAGAGTCCCAACTAAGTCTGTTGAAAAGACACCATATGAGATGTGGACCGGGAAACATCCCGGATTGTCTTTCCTCAAAGTTTGGGGATGTGATGTTTATGTCAAATGTTTGACGTCAGACAAACTCACTCCAAAATCAGACAAATTCTTCTTTGTCGGATATCCTAGGGAAACCAAAGGATATTGTTTTTATAACAAAACGGAGGGTAAAGTGTTTCCTGCACGCAATGGTGTCTTCTTGGAGAAAGAGTTTCTCTCAAAAGGGTTTTGTGGGAGCAAGGTGCATCTTTGAAGAAATTCAAGAAATAACTGAAAATGTTTCGGCATCCACTAATCCTATACAGGATGTACAAGATGTTGTACAACCAGTTGATGAAACACCAGCCCCACAAAGGTCTACGAGGGTACGTCGTGCGATTGAATTGTTAACGCTTCTAACCACGGAGCAGCATGATATGGTATTATTGGATAATAATGAGCCTATGACCTACGTAGAAGCAATGGTGGGACCTGACTCTGAAAAATGGCTTGGAGCCATGGAATCTGAAATTGGATCCATGCATGAAAATCAAGTTTGGAACTTGGTTGATCCAATCGAAGGTGTGAGACCTATTGATTGTAAATCGATTTTCAAGAAAAAGATTGATATGGATGGAAACGTTCACATCTATAAAGAACGATTGGTGGCGAAAGGTTTCAAACAAATTCAAGGTGTTGACTATGATGAAACTTTCTCACCCGTTGCAATGCTTAAGTCTCATCGGATTCTTCTAGCAATTGCTGCATATTTTGATTATGAAATATGGCAGATGGATGTCAAAACAGCCTTTCTTAATGGAAGTCTGACTGAGGATGTGTACATGACACAACCTGAGGGTTTTGTCGATCCTAAAATTGCTAGTAAAATATGCAAGCTTCAAAAGTCCATCTATGGACTAAAGCAAGCATCTACGAGTTGGAATCTGCATTTTGATGAAGTAATCAAAGGGTTTGGTTTCATCAAGAACGTAGAAGAACCTTGTATTTACAAGAAGTTTAGTGGGAGCGCACATGTATTTATGGTCCTATATGTGGATGACATATTATTGATCGGAAATGACATTCCAATGCTTGATGATGTTAAATCCTCGTTAAGAAAAAGTTTCTCAATGAAGGATTTAGTAGAGACAGCGTACAATTTGGGCATAAAGATCTATAGCGATAGATCTAAAAGGCTAATTGGATTAAACCAAAATACATATGTTGACAAGATATTGAATCGGTTCAATATGCAAGATTCCAAGAAAGGTTTCTTGTCAATGTCACATGGCATTACTCTAAGCAAGAGTCAGTGTCCTTCGACGCCTGATGAGCAAAAGAGGATGAGAGCGATTTCTTATGCTTCGGCTATTGGTTCCATCGTGTATGCCATGCTATGTACACGCCCAGTTGTATATTATGCTCTAAGCATCACGAGCAGATATCAATCAGATTATGGTGAGGCTCATTGGACCGTTGTCAAAAACATCCTTAAGTACTTGAGAAGAACTAAGGATGCATTCTTAGTGTTTGGAGGTGAAGAAGAACTTGTTGTAAAAGGTTACACCGATGCCAGCTTCTAAACTGATAAGGATGTTTCTAGATCGCAATCCGGATTTGTGTTCTGCCTCAATGGAGGGGCAGTGAGATGGAAAAGTTTTAAGCAAGATACAGTAGCAGATTCAACCACAGGGGCGGAGTATATTGTAGCTGCTGAAGCAGCAAAGGAGGCTGTTTGGATCAGAAAATTTGTTTCTTAGTTAGGTGTTGTTCCTAGCGCGCCCAGTCCTGTGGATCTCTATTGTGACAATAGTGGAGCCATTGCACAGGAAAATGAGCCTAGATCACACAAACGATCCAAACACATACTACAACACTATCACCTCATTCGAGAGATCATCGACCGAGGTGATGTGAAGATATGCAAGGTGCACACAGATTTGAATGTTGCAGATCCGTTGACAAAGCCTCTTCCACAATCAAAGGATGAGGCACACACGAGATTTATGGGTATTAGATACTTACATCAGTGATCATAGTGTATAGTGGGAGACTTGTGTCACGGCTATGTCTATGTACTATTAAATAAATTGTTATATGAGTAATCATTATTTACATTGATCATCAAGTATGTGACTTGTTCGTGAAACTCTTTATTAAAAGTAATGTTACTCTAGATGATCCCTAGTCTATATCATTATATGAGATAATGATTGCATACAGACTAGCATATATATTAATTGATGATCACGTTTCACGGATCATAGATATGGAGATATCGAATTAATAATGTGAACACATGTTAGTGAATATGGTGTTGGATTGACCCACTCCGAGACACTGCTGGGATTGTTATTTCCATATGTGCCATCAGTTGGTCTTGAGTGATACACCTGCTAGATCCTTAGACCTGAGATCACAATTGTTTCTCACTATTCGTAGTTTTGTACTTTGAGACTACCAAACGCTACTCCGTAACTGGGTAGTCATAAAAGTAGTCTTCAGGTATATAATGAAACATAGAATGGGATGTCCGCGGATCAAGATGGGATTTGCCCCTCCTTAATAACAGGAGAGATATCTCTGGGCCCCTCGAGGTAGTTGGATTTGAAAGTGCATGGCCATGCCAAGGTGATTAAAGTTTAATCACAGTGACTAAAATTTAGTCACAGAATGAATCCACTATTTGATCGAGTGAATGGTCGATCTATCACAAGGATGGCACGCATCTCGCCTTGAGCTTGACTGGTATCATGAGGCAAAGGGATTAGCATGTTGAATGTATCTAGGTTCGGCCGATATGATCTTTATGTATATTCGGGAGTCAGTATGTCCTGCTAGGTACCTCTACTGACTTGTGGTTGGAAATGGTTTCCATTCACAACTGACTGCACATGAACCTAATGGATCACACACTTAAGGAGTTGGAATATCGAAAATCTTGGCTAGATGATTGTCTCTAGTGCAAGTGGGAGATTGTTGGTGATGTGCCCAAGAGGCAATCATAACAATTCGGGTTGAGGCCTATTGGATATTTGATCCATAAGCAATTAGGATACTAATGGGCCTGCGATCTAAAACCCATTAGTACCCCTATAAATATGAGTGGTAGGGTTAGGGGCTAATCATCCCACCACGTGACAGCCCTAGCCGCCACCCCTCGAAGGCCTCAGGCCGAGACCCTTGCCGCGTGCGCGGTGCTAGCACACCGGTGCACGGCGTTCCTCTCCGTACGTGTGGACTTTGTGGAGGCGCTGCTGCTACTGCTGCGCTGATCGGCTATGACGATCGTGATCGTCTACATGCTGCTGTGACGAGGACAAAGAGGAGACAAACGAGATTGTCTACATCCCTTACACCGACGCGCATCAACGTTCCGCTGCGCTGCATGTCTAATGGTAACGATCCATGACCTCTGTACTTGCATGTTTCCTAGGTGATGCCATAGAGTTGCTAGAGTAGCGTACCGCCGATTCAACAACACATATATATACATTTCTGGAAACTTAGCAAGCCTCTATCAACTTCGTGTTGTACTCGTGGCCTAAATCATGGTATAGCTGTGTTAAATTACTATGGTTGCAAACTTGGTTCTGGCATATCAGAACTTGGAAGAGTTGGCACATAGTTTCAAATTAACACACTATACCTATGTAACAAATGTTTCATGGCCGAAAAATTTTACCTCTGGATTGTTAACTTGATGTTATATAATATTTATTTTTTCATTACCTCAGTATATTGTCATGATATACCTGTATAAATTGTGGAAACCACCACATATACAGGAGAGGTTCTGTCAAAATTTTCAGAAAATATGGGTCAACTTAAAACCTGTATAGAATTTATCCAAGCTCACCTTGAGCTGTATGACTACAATCTGGAAAGTTTGGAAAGTGTACTACAACTTTTGTATTCAAACCAACATCTGGTTCTGAAGTTTCCTGTGTAAAAATTTTGAATTTATACAGGAAGGTCATCTGGAACAGACTGTGATTACAACTCCAGTTTTAAATTTTCTTAAACTGTTGAGAGTTGGAAACCTTCTCATTGTTCCAGTATCTTTTTCACATATGGCTGATTCTATAGTATACCTACCAAACGGATGGGTGTTCACGAAGTGTACGCTTTTGAAGGGTTTTCCGTATTTGTTGATTGCAATGCTTCAACGGTTCGGGTATCGTGATATACAGGACTATTGGGGCAAGGAGATCGATGATGGAGGGGTAACGAGGTGCACAATTTTTGTTGATGTGCCTGCTGCTCCATTGAATATTGGATGGGCTTCTTTTTCCATCCAAGTGCAAGGGATTCAAATGTAAGACACGTGGTGTTATGCCGCAAGTGTGACCATCATGAGGTTTTGCAAACTTCATTACCATGGTATGGCTGGCACTTTATTCGAGCTCTTTCCGGTCGACGGTAGAGCCGGTGACGAGTGGGCAAGTCAGATGGTTGCAGCATATGGGCATACTGAAGAAGTACTCAAGATGATTTTAGCATCATATGCGGGATCAGCTTGTCAGGAGAGCCTTGATCAGCATGTTAGCTTGGGAAAAATGATGAGTGACCTGAAGCAGGCCTTGATTAGAGGGGATCACTTTGAAGGTGCCAACAACTCACTTAGGGCCACGGTTGCTCCCCTAAATCGTCGTTTAAACTTAAGGGAGAAGCAGTGACACCAGGTTGTTCAAGCTCGATTGGAGGCTCGCATGAAAACACAACACGCAGAAAGCGCATTGGAAGCGAGTCAACTCGAGGTGCAACTATTGGATTAACAGCTGAGTGAGGTGACTCAAGAAAGGGATCAATCCAGAGGGGAAGCTCAGGATTGGATGGCCAGTTGCAAAAATGCACAGAAGGAACTGGAAGACTTGAGGAAGTTTCTTCTGCAGGCTGATGTGAAATCTTTAGTTGTCGTGACATCATCAATGGTCGGTGGGGTAGCAACTCTTGCTCCCGCAACCGCACCTATGGCACCAACATTGAATGATGAAGAATGAGAAGAAGATCCCGAGGACTTGAGTACATCGAGTAGGATGTATTGGAGTGGGATGTGACAACACTTTTGCCGTCACGGGGCAACATATAGTTTAATAGTTGCTCGTGTTTTTCTTTTGTTGCCATGTTTGTGTAATATTAAGAATAGTAGGGGGTATGTCTAAGCTGATAAGATGTGTATGACATCTCATGGGAACCAAGTATGGTAGAGATGTATTTCCATAGTGGGAGTCCATCATTTTGGAGTTTACTACTGTAAACTTGGTCATGAGATAATATATCTTGTATAAAGTTTGTACTTTATAAATATATGTGAATGTTATGCACTTATTTACTTGTCAAAAAGTCGTGCTACTGAATGATAAAATGGATAAAGGAAAAGAAAACATGTGCTGATTTTAAGACATTTGAATGCAGAATGGTGCGTACTCGCTCGACACCTGAAATGGGAGGATCCAGTCAGGGTCGTGAGGACGAATCTCCGACCCAGGAGACAGTTGCTACACCGCAACAACGAGTTCCTCCACCCCCACCTGCAGAACTTCCAATGAGTCTAGCGGAGGTTCTCGCTGTAGTGCTTGGCTCGCGCGACGAGCAAACGGAATTACTGCGAACTTTGGTCCAACATTCGTCCCGTCAAGAAAGGGAGACCAGATGCGGGTCCACGACAACCTTCTCCGTGTTTGTACTCAGATTTCATGCCAACGCACCCGCCGGTCTTCATGGAGGCCGATGAACCATTGGAGGCGGACAACTAGCTCTGCTCCATCGAAGGGATGTTCGGTTTGCTACGAGTGATCGAACATCAGAAGACCCTGTTCGTTGCCCAACAATTACAAGGTTCTGCTAGTGCGGGGTGGGTAAATTACCTTGCCACACGACCAGCCGGCTACGCCGCGAGCTAGGAGGAGCTCCGGGAGGCGTTTCACGCCTATCACATACCTTCCGGTGTGATGAGAAGGAAGCTTCAAGAGTTCTTGGAGCTGAAGCAAGGAGGAAGGAGTGCTTACGAGTACTCCAAGATGTTCAACCACTTGGCCCAATATGCTCAGGACCAAGTGAATACTGAAGATCGGAAGCGGGTATGCTTCTATCGGGGTTTGAATTCCAATATGAAGGACAATATTGCCTCGTTCAACAGCGGCAGCTTCAACAACATGGCAATGCCACAATCGTACAGGGGGACGCTACTAGGGAGCTATTCTCTAACAAGCAGAAAAGGAGTGCTTCGCAGGGTAGCGGAGGAGGCACTCCTCAGAAATACCGCATGGTGTATCGTCACCATCTGTCCAGAGGTGGCAGCCGCCATCGCGACCACCGATGTTTCGTGGTCGCCCATTCAATAATGCCGGCTTCCGCCCACAACAGCAATAGGGGATGATTCCACGTGCACCTCTACCTCCACCGTGTGCACCTGGATTCCATCCTCCACTCTGTACCGGTCAGACCCTGTACATGTGCTATACGTGTGGACGTATGGGGCACTTCGCCAAGGACTGCCCGCGGAGCAGAGGACAGTCATCGTACCAGGGGGCGAACCAGCCTCGCAACCAGCCCAAGAAGCCAGCCACCAGAACCGGCAACATTCACCATCGCGCTATTGAGAACGTTCCAAAAGGCGCACCCGTACTCACGGGTACGTTCTCTCTCATTGGTTATCCCATAGTCATCTTTTCTTTTTGACTCGGGTGCTTCCCATAACTTTATTAGCAAGTCTTATGTCAATCAATACCAATTGCCTATCATTTCCACGAAAACCCCATATATGATCTATTCTTCGGGAGGCAAAGTAGTAGCAGATAAGATGGTCCATACGGTACCTCTTAAGTTGGGTGGGAACATATACCCTATCTCTCTCATTATATTGGAGCATCAAAAATTAGATGTCATCTTAGGAATGGCATGGTTGCAATACAATGGTGCTATTATTGACATCATTCCTCAAAGAATATATCTAAATTCTCCGGTCCACTCTCCCCAAATTCTCACTCTTGAGAGTAATATCCACGTGCCTCCAACTGCTGACAACACTGAAGCCTGTAAACTCGAAGATATTCCAGTAGTATGTGAGTATTCGGACGTTTTTCCCGAAGATCTTCCTGGTATGCCACCAGAAAGAGATGTCGAGTTTAAGATTGAACTGGTACCGGGAACAGTGCCAATTTCGAGAAAGCCGTATAAGATGGCACCTAAGGAACTTGCAGAACTGAAGGAGCAGCTGAAGGAACTTTTGGACAAGGGTTTCAGTTGTCCAGGTTCGTCATGTTGGGGCTGTTCTGCATTGTTCGTGGAAAAGAAGATAAAACATTGATACTATGTGTGGACTATCGTCCACTCAATGCTGTCACTATCAAGAACAAGTATCCACTACCTCGTATCGATATTCTATTCGATCAGTTGGTAGGTGCTCGGGTATTTTCGAAGATGGACCTTCGCTCTAGTTATCATCAGATCAGGATTCGACTAGAGGATATACCTAAGACAGCATTCTCGACGAGGTATGGATTATATGAGTACCTTGTCATGTCCTTCAGATTAACCATCGCACCGGCCCATTTCATGTATCTCATGAATTTGGTATTCATGCTGGAGTTGGACAAGTTTGTCGTGGTCTTCATCGACGACATCCTTGTATACTCAAAATCCGAAGAAGAACATGCACAACATTTGCACATCGTGCTCCAGCGATTGCGGGACCACAAGTTGTACACTAAGTTTAGCAAATGTGAGTTCTGGATCAACCAAGTGCCATTTCTGGGGCACATAATCTCCGCCGAAGGGATTGTAGTTAATCCAAACAAGATTAAGCAAGTACTCAAATGGGAGTCTCCCAAGTCTGTGCATGAAGTTCGAAGTTTCCTGGGTTTAGCTGGATATTATCGGAGGTTCATCCCAAGCTTTTCCAATGATAGCTAAACTAATGACAGAACTTCTGAAGAATGAAAGGAGATATACCTGGACAAAGGAATGTGAGAGGGTTTTCAAGCATTGGTAAAACACCTCACAACAGCACCAATATTATCCCAACTAGACACAACAAGATCCTTTGATGTTTACTGTGATGCATCCGGAATTGGTCTAGGTTGCTTATTAATGCAAGACAGAAGGGTGATCACTTATGGATCACGGCAGCTTCGGAACCATGAGCAGCATTATCCGACTCATGATCTTGAACTCGCTGTCGTGGTACTAGCATTAAAGATGTGGAGACACTATCTATGGGGCAACCTAGTACATCTCTGCACCGATCACAAAAGCTTGAAGTACATCTTCACCCAAAAAGAATTGAATATGCGACAACGAAGATGGTTGGAGTTAATCAAAGACTATGAGATTGAGATCCATTACCATCCGGAAATGGCAAATGTAGTCGCAGATGCGTTAAGTCGCAAGTCCCATATCAATAACATGTCTATCACCTTGGTAGAGGAAGAAGAACCGAGTCTCTACTTGGTTACGTATGGTGCGCTCTACAACCTTGCCCTCATTCCTACCATAAGGGAGGAAATTATGGAGGCTCAAAAGTAGTACAAGGGCATATCCCATAGTCGTCAACGAATGAAAAAGGGGAAAATGAAGTGTTTCCGAGGTGACGATGACGGTACCATCTGGTTCATAGACCGCATAGTGGTACCCCGCAATGTGGAACTTCAGGAGAAAATCTTGGACGAAGCTCATTTGTCCAAATATTCTATTCATTCGGGGAGTAAAAAATTGTACGAAGACTTGAAGAAGAAATTTTGGTGGAATCGGATGAAGAGGGAAATAGCGAAGTATGTATCCGAATGTGATACATGTCGATGAGTGAAAGTCGACCATCTGAAAGCAGCCAGACAATTACAACCGTTAAGCATACCTGCCTGGAAATGGGAGGACATCAGCATGGATTTCATTGTTGGATTACCTCACTTTTTCATTCATTGCACTTTATTCCAGTCATTGTCAAGTATGTGGCACGGCAATATGCAGAGCTATATATTGCCAGGATCTTATGCTTACACGGAGTACCCCACACTATTATATCAGATCGTGGAACCTTGTTTGTTGCTCGATTTTGGGAGTAGCTCCACGCATCTCTGGGTACCAAATTGATTCGAAGCTCAGCTTACCATCCACAGACCGATGGTCAAACGGAACGAGTAAACGAAGTGCTAGAGTATATGCTCCGCGCCTGTGCCATTCACCATGGTAAGAATTGGGATGATCATCTACCATTGGCGGAGTTTTCATACAACAATGGTTATCAGACTAGCATTCAAATGGCACCATATGAAGCTCTTTATGGCCGGAAGTGCCGCACACCGTTGAACTGGTGTGAATCCGATGAACGAGTAACATATGGTATAGACCTGGTAATGGAAGACGATAATCGAGTACGAGTTATTCAAGCCAACCTCAAGGCTGCTCAGTCTCGCCAAAAAAGCTATGCGGACAGACGACATCGACCGCTTCATTTTGATATCGGGGATCACATTTACCTTCGTGTATCTCCAATGAAAGGGATTCATCGTTCGGAGTAAAAGGGAAGCTAGCTCTGCGTTTCATCGGACCATTCGCAATAAGTGAGCAATGCGGACCTGTAGCCTATCGGCTAGAGCTGCCAGCATCACTGTCAGGGGTGCACAATGTGTTTCACATTTCACAATTGAGAAAATGTCTCAAGGCCCCAGCGGAAGTCCGTATGGAGGGTTTGGAAGCTCTCCAACCAGATCTTACTTACACCGAACAACCAACCCAGATACATTATGAGAAGACTCGTACCACAAGAAACCGCACCTTGCGTTTATACAAGATCTTATGGGGAAACCACACCGCTGATGAAGCAACGTGGGAAAGCGAGGAATATCTTAAAGCCAATTATCCGGACTTGTTAACATCATATGTTCATTAGGTCTCTTCTTTTTATCCTTCCTTTTGTAATCTTCGGACGAGATTATTTTAAGGGTGGAGGAATGTAAAATCCCACATTTTCCTTCTTATGAGGTTCAATTGTAAATTTGTTGTTAACCCTAATGGAGACCAATTATAGCCATTCTTATAAACTTGATCTCATCAAATCTTTTCTTCTACTCATGTTTAAATTTATTAACATGAGGAATGAACTTCAATAATCTTAGATTAATTCTTTTGACCTCTATTCAAAGTTCGGAATTATTTGAACAAAGACTGCTAGGCCAAATTATTATGCAATACCAAATAGATATTCAAAATAATATAAACTGAATATATACTACTTTATATTTGGCCCTGTAAAAATTATTCAATTCAGAGGCCTTAAATTTTTCTATGGTTTTCTAATATTCCAAATGGACTTCTTGCAAAGTTTCATAAATTTTAAACTCCATTTGCTATTTTAATTGAGACGCTTAGCAAATTCAAACAATGTTTTGAATTCAAATTTTGAATTCTGTTCAACAAGATTGAACATCAAGATTTGAACACACACTCATGGTCAGCATAACTTGCTTGACTTATCCCCATAGTTTCACAATTTTCGGAACCCAATTGCTATTTAAAATAGTGGCACCATTGAATTTCATTCAAATTAAAATTTGAATTTGAAATTCAATTGAAGCATGCTCTAATTCAAAATCCAATGGCATAATCAAATTCTAGATATTTATTTGAGACTCCCCACAAAAATCTTGAATTTTTGGACAAAATTTGGTAGGAGAATTGAAGTTACAGAGAAGGAAAGTAGATAAGAGGAGGTGGGCCCCCCTGTCAGCCAAAGCACTCGAGTGAAACCCACGGGGGGGGTGCCCTATCTCCAGCTCGCACTGCCGTTTGATGCCGGCAGCGTGCAACAGCATGACGCGCATGCATCCACCGAGCTGCTTGCCTGCTTGACGCCGTGGCGCGCTCCCCTCTCCCCTCAGTCCATATAAACACCCCTTGGTCATCGCCATTGGACACCATCCCAGTTCACACCATTTTCGCCTCCCCTGTTCGATCGAGCTCTCGCCGACGATTGCAGCCGTTTTGTCCCGAGCTGTAAGTAGATAAAAGGCTTGTCACAAACTCCTCTACGTATTCCATTTGGTCTTTGATCGTGACATAACTTCTTCTTGGCATATTTTGAAGTTTCCCAATCGCAGTCGAGGAAGCCGCCGAGAACCTTCACTGTCTCGTCGTCGAACACCAGTTCTAGACCATCTCCAGCCTCGATCCTTTAAGCAAAAAGGTTTGCAATCCTCTCTAGTTCATACTCACAGAATCTAAGCTTATGATATGAAGTGTAACTTGAGTTCTTGTTCGAGAACCGAACAGTTTCTCAATAGAACAGCAAAGCTTCACGCTTAAATTCATATCATTCTTGCAATCATCCTTTAATCTGATTAGAAGGTAGCTTATATGTGACATAAGTAAGCTACATGCCCAGAAACCCTGAATGTTATCAACCGAGCATCTTAGATTTCATATTTTCGAGGCCGCCGGTTGAAAAACCGCACTTCACCGTCGAACTCAGCCTTACCTGCGATTTCTCCCCAATCTGACCCCCCAAATCATACTCCTAGTACTCCCAGGAACCTTCCCATGTTTTACACGAGACTATTGAGCCATTCCCGAGCATTTTCGACGAAGTACGAAACCCTAGCTCCGCCATCACCATCGCGCCGCCGTTTCCGGCCATCGCCGGCGTGATTGGACACCACCATCGACTTACGCGGTCAATTTTAGGGTTGAGCGGTCATGGCGAGGCCGAACGGAGGTCGATGCACCTAAGTCCGGCGAAGCACCGCCGCGGTTCCGGCGAGGAGCGCCGTCGCGTCGTGAGGTAGATGAAGGCCTATGGGCCCCACTTGTCAGCGCCTACGCGAACGCCCGGGTCAGCTGTGGCACAGGATCTCGTACTGCTGCGTGGTTGAACCCCGTAGCCCCCGTGTGGTCCAGATGCGATTGGCCCATTCAAATAAAGTGGGACCGGCCCCTTTTATTTGAAATTTACAATAGGAAAATAAATCCAGATTCAATCCCAACTTAGAAAATCCATACCTTCCAGTAGAATTATCCAAAAATTCCCAAATAAATTTTGGTAGATCCATCATGAAGAATACTGTCCAGTGGATCTCTTGGATTAGTATGAAAAGCCATAGAAGTTTCTCCATAATTCATATAAGCAAAATGCTTAAAGAATTCATTCCCACAATTTTGTTAATTGGAAATTTTCCAATTTTGGTACGAACACTATTGTTAATACCCTTGATCTCCAGTAAAAGTTTCAAGCTCTTTGGACTTAAAATATTGGGTTGACTAATGTTCCAAACATCTACGTAATTGTAAAATGAGAAAAATGGAAAATCAATTTCCAGAAATTTACCCAAACTTGAAAAATCAATTTCTCCCTGTAGGAACCTCAGAGAATTGTGAAACTAATTTTCCTAGAACTAGTGAGACACCCTCTACATGATACAACCCTTGGTAGCCATAATACATCTGCAATAATTTTAACCAAAATTTAGAGAAGATTATTGCTTACCATAATTGTTAAGAATAACAAACATCCTTTATCATCTCCTGTTCTTTGCAAGAGTCTTCTCTATAATCTCTAGTATCCATCATAAAAATCCCAAAGTAAATTAAGATAATTATCTTATTTTATCTTAATATACTCACCCCACCTTAAGCATATTAATTATTCACAAAATCATTTATACCTAGTATATGCATATCGTGTAGTAGCTGAAGTCGAGGAGTAGCCGGAAGCCTTGGAGGTCCAGCTGCCAGAAACTAACATAGACTCAAACTCGCATTCAGGCAAGTCCCGGTTTGCATTTAAGTTCCTTACAGTGTCTTGCAGTTTTATTTCACCTTACATCTTCAGATGATTGTGCATTACAGTTAAGGTGTTTGACATTCACTTGCATGGCCCACAAATCCTATGGAGTCTTGGGTAGGTCTACGGCCCATTGAGTAGACACTGCTATGCTTATGCTCATAGGAATTCGGTAGAAGTCGAGTAGTTGGAATCTACTCGCGAGATAGGAATTTTATCACACGGGAGATTCTGGACTAAGAAAATGGTTTATGAATATGAAATTGAGACCGAGCAGTGGATAGGATGCAGTGAGACGTGGTCTCACGTGCGAAGCCCTGCTTGTGTCAATTGAGGACCGTTTCGTGTGTGGTCCTGCTGGACAAGCTTGAATTGTACCGGCGACATACTGGAGGAATGGGCTCCAGTAAACTGACGTAGCTTGATACTGGTTTGTCGAGGCATTCCGTTCCATTTTATAGGCGTGGGTTGAGGGCATCAAGGTGTAAATCAGCAGGTGGGCATGTCAGAGTACGCCCCACGCAGTGATCTCCTGCTCGTGACGGATCGACCGGTTCGACATTCGAGTGTTTAGTGAAATGTGGCCATATACGACTAGTACTGAATTGTTATGTAGGTACTGCTGAAAGTACTCGCTGTCATTTCTGAAAGTTCGTATGTGTCGTGTTGTTCCGGGTGAATCATGATTGCAATCACCGTCCCTCGCGGTAATAGCGTACCACTTGTTCACTGCGCCGTGACGTAGTAAATACTAAAGAAGTCAGGAGAATATGATATATTGGTTTATAAATTGCTTGGACAACCTTGTTTGGCTTAGAGATAGTACAATTAAAAGTTTACAGTGTCCCATACTTTACCTGTAATAGCATTATGTGCTTTGTGCACGTCATATCATCAGCAAAGCGTTTCTTGTTTGATTGTGGAGTCTATGATGTGCCGTGCCTGAGGAATGTCATGTTCTAATTAAAACATGACTATAAGGATACACTTCTAGGCGATTCCATTATGCTATTCCTTACCTATGCTTAGTATTCATCCTTGCATATGTCTAGTGAGACGGGTTAGTCTTGCTGAGCCTTATGCTCACGTTTGCAGTTAATGAGTTTTTGCATATTATACGACTGATGATGGGTTTAATGACGAGGCTGCACCCCCTCCAGGGTTTACAGCCGAGTGGGAACGTCCACGTCGCCGTGAATTGTCTGCCGCTAGTGCAAAGTAACCAGGGCATGGATGTCTTTTCTTTTGCATAGCTAGTGTTGAGAGCATAGCTATGATGTATAGTTCTCTTTCCTTCCGTTAGTACTTTTAAACTTCCGCTGTGCTTATCAATAAAGACTTGGTATTGTAAATTTGTTCTCGTTCTATTCTGGTATATTGTTGGGTGTCGCATCGCACGGCACCACCCAATGAGATCCTTGGAGGTCGGGATTCTGGTCCCCACAGCACTGCGGCGAGGACCTCCACGAGGCTCCTCAGAAGTTCAGGAGGTGGATGTGGTGAAACTTGTTGCTGCGGTGTCGCAGCTTGCTCCCGTGTCAGAGTTTCGTCCTCACAACCACGGCTCGAGCCTCCCATCTCAGGCGTCGAACGCATACGCACCATTCTGCATCCATATGTTAAAAATCAGCAACATGTTTGTTTTGCCTTCATCCAATTCATATTACTATAGTGTGAATATTGGCAAGGAAATAAGTGTGTAACATCCACATATATTGATAAAGCACAAACTTTATACAAGATATATTATCTCATGACAAAGTTTACAGTAGTGAACTCCAAAATGACGGACTCCCACTACGGAAGTGCATCTCTACTATACTTGGTCCCCATGAGATGTCATACACACATTGTGTTCTTATACACACCCACTACTATTTTTAGTGACACAAACATGGCCACAAAAGAAACACGAGCAACCACTAATTATATGTTGCCCCGTGATGGCAGGAGTGTTGCCCCATCCTACTCCGATACACCTTCTTTGGTGTACTCGCGTATCTCAGGATCTTCTTCATCCTCGTCCTCAGGATTTGGGACCACAGGTGCAGGTGCTGGAGCAGGAGTTGCTGCCTCACCCGCCATCGATGATGTTGCGGCAACTAATGATTGCACATCAGCCTGTAGAAGAAACATCTTATATTCTTCTAGTTCCTTTCATGCATGCTCACAACTGGCTTTCCAATCATGAGTCTCCTCCCTGGATTAATCCCGTTCTTGATTCACCGTACTCAAATGATCATCCAACAGCTGTACCTCAAGTTGACTCGCCTTCAATGAGCTTTATGCGCAGTGCGTTTCCTGGCGAGCTTCCGATAGGTCTTGAACAGCTCAGTGCCACTGATTCTTCCTAATGTTTAGATGTCGATTGAGAGGAGCAATCATGGCTCTAAGTGAGTCATTGGCCCACTCAAAATGATCTCATCGAATCAATGCTTGTTTCAGATCACCCATCAACCCTCCAATGCTAGCATGCTGTGTGAAGCTCACTTGACACGAGGATACTGCATATAATGCCAAGATTATCTTGGGTACCTCTCCGTGATTGCCATAATCTGCACTCATACGACTTTCCCACTCATCACCAGCTCTAGCGTCGACTAGAAAGAGCGCGAATGGGGTGCCCACCGTATCACGATAATGAAGCTTGCAAAATCTCGTAATAGCAACACTCGCGGCAAAACACCACGTGTCTTCCAACTGAGTCCCTTTCACCTGGATGGAGAAAGGAGCCCATCCAATATATGACAGACCAGCGGGCACATTGACATAGATGGTGCATCTTGTCACACCTCTGTCATCAAATTCCCTGCCCCAATAGCTCGGTATGTCGCGATACCCGAACCGTTGAAGCAGCGCTATTAACAACGCTGGAAAACCTTTTTGATGAGCACACGTCACGAACACCCATCCGTTCGGTAAGTGTACCAACAAATCTGCCATCTGTGGAAAGGATACTTGAACAATGAAAAGGTTTCCAACTTCCAATAGTTCAAGGAAAATTTAAAGCTGGATTAGTAATCACAGTCTGTTCCAGCTGAACTTCCTGTATAAATTCAAAATTTTCATACAGGAAATTTCAGAAACCGACATTGGGTTGAATACAAAATTTGTAGTACACTTTACGATCTTTCCAGGTTGTACTCATACAGCTCCAGGTGAGCTAGGAAATAGAATCTATACAGGTTTAAATTTGACCCATGTTTCTGTAAATTTTGACAGAACCTCCCTTGTATATGTGGTTGTTTCCACAATTTATACAGGTATATCATAACAATATATTGAGGTAATGACAAAATAAACATTGTATAACATCATGTTAAAAATCCCGAAGTAAAAGAGTTCAGCCTTGAAAAAAATTGATTATACAGGTATAGCACACAAATTCGAAACCATGTGCAAACTGTTTCCATTTCTGGTCTGCCAGAACCAAGTTTGCGACAATAGGAATTAAACACAGTTACACCAAGATTCAGGCCATGAGTGAAATATAAAGTTGATAGAGGACTTCCTAATATTTCCATAAATGTATATATGTGACCATGTCACTATTCTGAATTGAGAGCTATCACTATCCAAATTTAACAGATGAACTGACTGGTTTTCACCAGCAGTCCTGCAGTTCACTGTTTTGAACTCAACATTTGATTTGACTCAAATTTGAATCAGGAAAAACTTTGAATAGCAAATATGTATATCTCCTTCTACCCTTTCCGGATATGTATCACAATAACGCAGAAGATTTTTCTACAGTGAGTTATGGTGAAAATACAGAGATGGGTTCAATGGTATGGTCATCTGGAGCAGTTTTAATATACTCCAGATTTCAACGGATTATCAAGGTTTTCTGCCTTGATGGTCGAAAGAAAAGTTGTAGAGGTCTTCAAGAGCTTTCCATCCATATAGCATAACCCTATGTTTATTCATAACTAACCATGATCATAGTCCAGCGAAATTGAGCAAACTTCAGCCAGAAATCAAGAATCTTGGTTCAAACCCTTTGTCGAGTCGAAACTCATTTTGCGGAGTCCAAGCCTACCCACATCAGATAGTCGGACTTTCCAAAATGTAATGCATCCATTCTGTCGTTGGTGATGGTGAAGTATCAAATTTGATACTGACGGTACTACGTGACTCACCAAAGAAAATTCTAACCGGTATATCCGGATACATTTATAGGTGGCCCTAGTATCGTTCACTTGCAAACGTTTTCTACACGGGTCTCTACCGTAGTCACTGTAGCTGCAGATAACACACAATCCCCTGTCACACCTGCACACCACAAGGGCGGTTCGGGGAAGCACAACAGGCAGTCACAATACACAGATATATATTTGAAAGTAAATGGATACGACTCTAGTGTGAGTCTCCCTTGAGCGAAGTCATGTCTCGGGGTACATGGCCGTACTCTGTACAACTAAGACTCCCGCATGAACCGGATTATACACGCTCGAGCATACGTGTTTCGCATGCTACCATAGAACATGAATAGTTCTAGAGATGCATACTATCGGGTTATCCACCACCCGACGGGGGCTCCCACTAATTTTGTGTCACGTTGGGGTACCGCGTGTCATATGTTCTAGAAACATGAAAAGCTTCAGAGACTCATATTGACTCTCCGTGCTAAGCCACGGAAATATCACATACCACTCCTCGTATGCTGAGCTTACCGAGATTGATCCACTCTCGATGGCGTACCTTACCTCTTACCTGACGTTGGAGCATCGTTACAGAATGAATAACACATAAGTTAGTTTACCACCTTTATATCTTATACTAATAATACTCCTTATAAGGGCATATAGCTAATTCCTCACTCATATAATCCTAAGTTTTTGAAAATACGTTCTATTCAAGCACACTGTTCCCAACGATGCCCTGATACCATGCTGTGGGGACCAAAATCCCGACATCCAAGGATCTCATTGGGTTGTGTCTTGCGATGCGATAACCAATAGTATACAAGAAAAGAACTAGAATAAACTACAATACCAAGTCTTTATTGATAAAAACAGTGGAAGTTTTACAATACTAGCGGAAAGGAAGGTGACCAATACATCATAGCTACGCTCTCGGCACTAGCTATGCAAAAGCAAAGTCATCCATGCCAAGGATGCTTTGCACTAGCAACACCAAACTTACGGCGGCGTGCAGGGCTCCCACTCCGTTGTAAGCCTTGGAGGGGGTGCAACCTCGTCGTCGAACACGTCATCAGTCGTATACTCTGCAAAAACTTGTTAACTGCAAACGTGAGCTTAAGGCTTAGCAAGACTAACCCTTCTCACTAGACATATGCAAGGGGAATACTAAGCATGTGTAAGGAATAGCATAAAGGACTCGCCTACAAGTGGATCCTTATAATCATGTTTTAAGTAGCAAATGAGATTCTTCAGGCACGGCACATCATAGACTCCACAATCAAACAAGAAATGCTTTGCCATTGATATGAGATGCCCAAAGCACATAATGCTCTTACGGGTAAAGTATGGGGAAACTGTAAACTTTTAATTTTGCTATCTCTAAGCCATACAAGGTTGCAAAACAATTTTTATTCAATACATCATATTCTTCTGGCTTCTTCAGTATTTACTACATTATGACACAGTGAACAAGTGGTACTCTATTACCGTGAGGGACGGTGATTGCAATCAGGACACACCCGGACAACACGACACATACGCCATTTCAGAAGTGCCAACAAGTACATACAGCAGTACATACATAACACTTCACTACTAGTCATATATGGCCACCTTTCAGCCAACACTCGAATGCTGAACCGGTTGATCCGTCACGAGCAGGAGGTCACTGCGTGGGGCATACTCTGACGTGCCCACCAGCGGATTTACACCTTGCTGCCCTCAACCCACGCCTATAAAACAGAACGGAATGTCTCGACAATTCAGTATCAAGCTACGTCAGTTTACTCGAGCCCATTTCTCCAGTATGTCGCCGATACAATTCAAGCTTGTCCAGCAGGGCCGCACACAGCGCGGGCCGTAATCGACACAAGCAGGGCTACGCACGTGAGACAACGTCTCACTGCATCGTACCCGCTGCTCAGTCTCAATTTCATATTTATAAACCATTTCTTGATCCAATTCATTTCGTGTTATAAAATCCTATCTCACGAGTAGATTCCAACTACTCGACTTCTACCTGATTCCTATGAACATAAGCATGGCAGTTTCTACTCATCGGGCTGTAGACCTACCCAGTACTCAATGGGATTTATGGGTCATGCACATGGATGTCAAACACCTTAAACATAATGCACAAACATCTGAAGACGTAAGGTGAATGAAAATTGCAAAGACACTATAAGGAACTTAAATGCAAACCGGGACTTGCCTATTTGCGAGTCCGAGTCCATGTTAGTCTCCGGCAGATGGACTACCAAAGCTTCGGGCTGCTCCTCGATTTCAGTTACTACACGATATGCATATATTATATATGAAGGACTTTGAAAATGAAAGTATGTTTAAGGTCACAAGCTGATATCTTGTGATCAAAATAAGATAATGATCTTAATTAGCTTTGGAACTTTTATGGTAGATACTAAGGACTATAATGGAGACTCTTGCAAAGAACGGGAGATGATCAAGGAAGTTTGTTGTCTCTAAATTTTATGGTAAGCCATAACCTTCTCTGAATTTTGTTTGAATTTCTGGAGGTCTGTCATGGCTAGCAGTGGTTGCACCATGTAGAGGGAGTATCACTGGTTTTAGGATATTTTGTTTCACAATTTTCTTAGATTCCTACACGGAGAAATTGATTTTACAAGTTCGGGAGAATTTCTGAAATGTTTTCTGTATTTTTCCCAATTTTTCAATTATATAGAGAATTTGGAACACTGATCAATCTAGTATATGAAGTCCAATGAACTTGAAACTTATACTGGAGATCAAGTGTATGGTTAAGAGTGTTCTGACCAAAATTGGGAATTTTCCAATTAACAGCACAGGAGTAATTAATTTCCCAAGCAGTTAGCTCAAAGGAATTTATTATAAAGATTCTGTGAGTTTCATGTCCAACAATTTGCA
Organism: Tuctoria greenei; assembly: GCA_036927565.1. NCBI lineage: Eukaryota > Viridiplantae > Streptophyta > Magnoliopsida > Poales > Poaceae > Tuctoria > Tuctoria greenei. The sequence goes on from JAYESD010000012.1 coordinate 57,405,075, forward strand.
CCACTGCAAAGTTGATATTGAGATGAGTCTTCAAGAATTTATTTGGAAATTTTTGAGCAATTCTAATGGGAGTAATGAATTTTAGAAGTTTCATTGAACCCTGGAATTATTTTCCAATGGGAAAAATTGAATAAAGCAGCCGGGCCCACTGGTTTAAAATCAACCAATCAGGACTGGGCCGTCCTGAGGGCCATGGGGTTAACCCGCGCGGCCGCACCATATCTGGAGCCGCAGCTGATCCTGCGCGAGGGAATCAGTCGCTGACCTGTGGGAGCTGTGAGGCTTTCGTCTACCTCGCGACGCACCGCTCGGTCGCGGCGGTGCTGCGCTGGCGAGCTCGCCACGATGGCTGCGTCGACCTCCACTCGACTCGGCCCTGACCGCCTAGCCATGAAATCTACAGCACAACACGATGGTGAGGTCCAATCGCAGCGGTGACGGCCGGAGATGGCGATGTGACGGCGGCGGCGGAGCTAGGGTTTCGGCGATGGCCGGAATCGCTCGGGTATGGCGCAATGTGGGGACTGGAATCCCGATGTCCAAGGATCTCATTGGGTGTTGTCATGCGATGCGACACCAAACAGTATACAAGAAAGGAACGAGAACAATTTACAATACCAAGTCGTAATTTATAAACACAGCGGAAGTTTTACAATACTAAGCGAGAAGGAAAGAGAACTATACATCATAGCTACGCTCTCGGCACTAGCTATGCAAAAGAAAAGTCATCCATGCCCTGGATACTTCGCACTATCAACACCCAACTTACGGCGGCATGCAGGGTTCCCACTCGGCTGTAAACCCGGGAGGGGGTGCAGCTATCGAACCCATCATCACTCGCATAATCTGCAAAAACTTGTTAACTGCAAACGTGAGCTTAAGGCTCAGCAAGACTAACCTGTCTCACTAGACATTTGCAGGAGTGAATACTAAACATAGGTAAGGAATAGCATAAAGGACACGCCTACAAGTGGATCCTTATAGTCATGTTTTAAGTAGCACATGACATTCTTCAGGCACGGCACATAATAGACTCCACAATCAAACAAGAAATGCTTTGCCGATGATATGACATGCCCAAAGCACATAATGCTATTACAGGTAATGTATGAGGAAACTGTAAACTTGTAATTGTGCTATCTCTAAGCCATACAAGGTTGCAAAACAATTATAATGCAATACATCGTATAATCCTGAATTCTTCAGTATTTACTACGTCACGACACAGTGAACAAGTGGTACTCTATTACCGCGAGGGACGGTGATTGCAATCAGGACACAACCAGTCAACACGACACATACACACTTTCGGAAATGCCAGCGAGTACTTACAACAGTACCTACATAGCACTTTAGTACTACTCGTATATGGCCATCTTTCACCCAGCACTCGAATGTCGAACCGGTCGATCCGTCACGAGCAGGAGGTCTGTGCGTGAGGTGTACTCTGACATGCCACCGATTGATTTACACCTCGCTTCCGTCAACCCACACATATATAATGGAACGGAATGCCCCGACAAACCAGTATCAAGCTATGTTCGTTTACTGGAACCCATTTCTCCAGTATGTCGCCGGTACAATTCAAGCTTGTCCAGCAGGGCCACACACGGCACGGGCCTTAATCGACACGATCAGAGCTATATGACCAAGACCATCTCTTGTCTCTTCCTACTCATCTCTAACCGGTCTCAATTTCATATTTATAAAACATTTCTTGATCCAATTCATCCCGTGTGATAAAATCCTATCTCGCGAGTAGATTCCAACTGCTCGACTTCTACCGGATCTCTATGAACATAAGCATGGCAGTGACTACACGAGTCTGTGAGCTATTCTAACCATTCCCTGGGTTCTTTGGTCATGCAAGTGGATGTCAAACACCTTAAACGTAATGCACAAACATCTGAAGACGTAAGGTGAATGAAAAACTGTAAAGACACTATAAGGAACTTAAATGCAAACAGGGGCTTTCCTGAATGCGAGTATGAGTCTATGTTAGTTTCCGGCAGTTGGACTTCCAAAGCTTCCGGCTGCTCCTCGACTTCAGTTACTACACGTTATGCATATACTATATACGAATGACTTTGAACATAAATAATATGTTTAAGGTCACAAGCTAATATCTTGTGAATCAAATAAGATTTTGATCTTAGATGGCTCTAGAACTTTTATGGTAGATACTAGGGACTATAAGGGAGACTCTTGCAAAGAACAGGAGATGATAAAGGAAGTTTGTTGTCCCAAAAATGCCTACAAGTATAAACCCTCTCTAAATTTTGGTTGTAATTATGTTGGTCTATCATGGCTACCAGTGATTGTACCATGTAGATAGGGTCCCACTGGTTCTATGAAAATAGGTTTCATAATTTTCTAAGCTTCCTACAGGGAGAAACTTATTTTTACAAGTTTGGGGAAATTTCTGAAATTAATTTTGTATTTTTCTCAATTTTTAACTACATAGGCATTTGGAACACTGATCAACCCAGTAAATTAAGTCCAATGAACTTGAAATTTTTACTGGAGATCAAGTGTATTATTAAGAGTGTTCTGACCAATATTGGGAATTTTCCAATTAACAGAACGGGATTAATTAATTTCCCAAGCAGTTAGTTCAAAGGAATTAATTATAACAATTCTACGAGTTTCATGTCTAATAAATTGCAACAATGCAAAGTGGAGATTGATATGAGTCTATCAAAATTTATTTGGAAATATTTGAGCAATTATACTAGGAGTAATGATTTTTAGAAGTTTTGCTGAATCATGGAATTATTTTCCAACGGAAAAACATTTAAATAAAGCAGTCGGTCCCACTTAACTTAAATGGGCCAATTGCAAATGGCCACATTGGGGGCCACAGGGTTAACCCGTGCAGCTGCACTGGATCCAGAGCCGCAGCTGATCCGCGCGCTCGCACGCGTCGCTGACACGTGGTGCCTACGACCTTCATCTACATTGTGATGCTCCGCTTGGCCGCGGCGGCGCTGCGCCGCGAGCTCGCCGCGATATCTGGGTCGACCTCCATTCGACTCAGCCCTGACCTCCTAGCCATAAAACCGCACAACACGATGGTGAGGTCCAATCACAGCGGCGACGACCGGAAATGGCGGTGCGACGACGGCGGCGGAGCTAGGGTTTCGGCCATCGTCGGAATAGCTCAAGAATGGCGCAAACGGCTCAGGAAAAGGTCGGGGAGGCTTCTGGGATAATGAGGAAGACTCCTAGGTGGTGTAAACAGCGTGGAACCGCCGGGAAACACAAGTTCGTCGGTGAACAGGGGAGGTCTCAATGGCGGAGGTGAAAACTTGAATATCTCAGACTCTACTCGATGGCGTCCACTGATTCCTGGTAGACGGGTGCGCTAGGAGGTACGAAGTATAATCCTTACTTGGATTGAAGAATCATTACACGTAGAAACAGAGTCAAACCGAGAAGTGAGCTAGTTCATGTGCCACAGCCGAAAGCAAAACTTGAATAACTTGCTCGATACTTAAGGAAATGAAGCACGGGTTTTACCGTGAGAAAGATCTTGTGATGTCGATCCTTTTTGCTGATGGAGTCGAGGCGTGACACCACATGTTGAGGGCTGACGACGGTGGCGCAGAGGCATCGTTCTTCCCCAACTTCGGTGACTTCCGGGGAACTCCAAACTACGGCCAACCCCAGTAGCAAAATGATAAGCTAGATGGCGTAGATGATAGAGCACGAACTTAGCTCCAACGTTGCCATTTACATCAAAGTGAAAAGAGGTAAGACCGGGTTGCTTATCGGGAGGAAAGGAAAGCAGCGGTGGTGTGCGACAGCGGGGCGAAACTGTGGCGAGGGGAAGCGAAACGAGGATGGAACTCGACGCCGTCGGTCGGGAGGGGTAGATATAGGCCAGGGGAGGTGTTTAGTCCACGCAGCTGCCTGCTTTGCATAGCTTTTCGTGGTGGCGAGCTCCCCCGACATTGAAGCGCGGGGACAGCCGTAAACAGAGCGCTTCGGCGGTTCATCGAGTGGGAGAGGCTGACAGTGGGTCCCACAACCCCTCTTAATCCCTATCCTTTTTGGAACTTTAATTCTCCTACCAAACTTGATCCAAAAATCATGAAAATTTGTGGATAGGCTCAAATGAATATCTGGAATTTGATTCTGAAATCAAAACTTCAAATTGATCAAGTTTCAGTTGAAATTCAAATTTGAATTTGAATTAGATTCAATGGAGCCACTGAATTATAGAGCAAATGAGCTTCTAAAATTGTGAAACTTCATTGATAAGTCCAGCAGGTCATGCTGCTCAAGAAGGTTTGTTCAAATTTTCATTATCAGTAAGTTTGAACAGAATTGAAAATTTGAACTGAACTATGGATTGAGTTTACTAAGCGTCTCAAATAAAATAGCAATTGGAATTCAAAAAACTTGAAATTTGGCAAGAAGGCTATTTGGAATATTATGAGGCCATGGAAAAATGTATAGCCTCAGATTTGAATATTTTGACAGGACCTAAATGTATAGTGGTATGTTTGAATTAATTTGAATATATTTAGGTACTGCATAGTGTTTTGCCCTAACAAAATCCATTCAATAAAATCTAAAATTTACAAGAATGTCATTTGAATTATCCTAGGGTCATTGGTGAAGTCCATCCCTTATGTTAATAAAATTTTATGTATGAGGGAAAGAAATATTCTTGATGATATCAAGTTCATGTGTACAACCATAATGGATCTTTATGGTTGAAAGCCAACTGGTAACTGAACTTCATATTAAGGAAAAACTGAGATTTTACAAGCAAGAGGCTCTGGGAAGGCTAGGAATGTTCCTGGAAGCACGAGGATGATGATTTGGAGGTTAGAAAGGGGTGACATTGCCGGCAAAGATGAGCTCGATGCTGAACCGCGGCTTTTCACCGGCGGCGACCAAAACTCATCTATCTTGGTCAACACTCGATGGTTTTCAAATCTTTTTGATCCAGAGTGTTTGCAGGGAGATAGGGAAACTATCTCTTAACTATGCTCAAGAATTATTAGACGTAGATAACGAAATCAACCCCTAACCTACAGACATAGGTATCAACTATCGTCGGGAAAAATGGAAATAAGAATGCTACAAGGCATGACATGGCTTGAAATTTGGTGAGAACGTTTAAGGCGCGATAACACACCTTTCGCTTGTAGAAGTCGGGGCCTGAAGAGGCTTCCTCTGGCTTGCCTACGGTGGAACAGAGGCGGATCTTGGAGGCTTTTCTCGTGGTCGTCGGAAAACTGTGGAATACCGCACAACCGGGTGAGGAAACACCGAACCAAAAGATGGAGAAGGTGCGCAAGTAAGTTGTGCACAAGTTTGCTAAAGAACTCACGATCGAGCCTTGGCTAGACGGCATGTTATTGTCGGAGTCCCGAGGTGAGGTCGGCGGTGCGCGAGCGTGGGGAAAACTCGAAAAGGAGACGCGAGAAGTCAGGGGAGTGGCGTGAGGCGTTGGCGGCGGCCGCGGCTTTAAGGCGTGCGACGAGCAGGCAAGCAGGCAGCTCGCTGGAGCATTGCATGGCGCGCGGTGTCGAGCGGAGCGGCCACGGAATTGCGGCGGCAGAGCACTCATGTACATGTGGCTATGACTAGTGGGTCCCACTGCCCCTTAAGCCAATCCTTTCTGGAAATTCAATTTCCCTACCAAACTTTATCCAAAAATCCTAGATTTATGTGGGGAGGCCAATTTAAACATGGAGATTCAGAATCTGAAATTGGATTTCAAATTTGGACAATTTTCAGTTAAATTTCAAATTCAAATTTGAATTTGACTTGAATTTACTAAGCGTCTCAAATAAAATAGCAAATGGAATTCAAAAATCTTGAAACTTTGCAGGAAGGCTATTTGGAATATTATGAGGCCGTGGAAAAACGTATAGCCTCAGATTTGAATATTTTGTCAGGGCCTAAATGTACAGTGCTATATTCAAATTAATTTGAATATATTTAGTTATGCATAGTGTTTTGCCCTAGCAAACTCCATTCAATAAAATCTAAAATTTGCAGGAAGGTCACTTGAATTATCATAGGGTCATTGGTGAAGTCCATCCCTTATGTTAATAAAAATTTTAAGTATGAGGGAAAGAAAGATTCTTGATGATATCAAGTTCATGTGTACAACCACAATTGATCTATACTATGGTTGAAAACAAACTGGTAACTGAACTTCATATTAAGGAAAAACTAGGATTTTACACGCCACTTCTCGCTCCATAGAGGGTTGACCCGGTGGACACACGCTCCATGTTTCTGTGGCTATTACTGTCATCACTTGATAGCTTTCTACCGCCACCACCGCCAGTGGGAGGTCCAAAGTGTACAACATGCTTAGCCTGGTCTTGCACTCTCAGAAAGTGCCCCGCGACCCTAAGCCTGTACACTTTACCTCATGGCTACATCAGCCACCACACGACGACTAGCTGCGACCACGACAACAATGATGCCACCAGGTACCTGTGACGTATCCAGTCTCCTTGGTTATTTTCTTGCTCTAAATACCATGGTGTTGAACGGTCACACCCATGAAAAGCTAATGCCAATAGACAGACCGGAGTGCAATGTCTGCTTAGCCTGGTCCTGCACCCTAAGTATTCGCACTCTACCTTTTTTGTGGCTGAGTTCTCGGGGTCTGAAATGTGCTACCTTCTTAGCCTGGTCCTGCAACCTAAGTATGCACACTCTAGCTTCCCAATGATGTGGCTGAGTACTGGGGGTGCAAACACATCCCCTGAAATAGTAATGTCTGTGGGAGGTCAAGAGTGTGCAGCCTGCTTAGCCTGGTCCTGCCATAAGTCTATGCCTTGTGAGCCTAATCCATCGCACTCTTCCTCCCCAGCACTTCAGTTTAGTACCGGGGACCAAAAGGCAAATGCCCCTGGACAAAGCAATAACACTTATCCGGATATTGTCACCATGTTCACATAATTATGCTTAAATATTATGCATATTATTTCCTTTTTTGCTCTATTACATCTTTCTGTTTGCCCATAGCGGGAGTTGTGTTGTCCTGCTACAGACGAATAGCCTGTAGTAAATGTGATGTGTTTGGGTATTTCTGTTAGTTTTCTCATTTGGGATCTCGTGCCCGCTGGATGCCTACTCGCTTGAAAACCAATGCTAATGACAGGTCCGGAGTCCGCTAAATACTTAGCTTGGTCATGCACCCTAAGTACGTCACTCTACCTATTCTGGTATTGTGTCATAGTAAGGCTGGTCCGGACAGCACAAGTTCCTGGATGATGCAGCAACCAATACCCGAATGATATCGCACTGAATTACTCAGGTCCCGTAGTCCGGCTAAGGATCGTAAGCCACAACAAAACTGGGGGTAGGAATATTGTAACTAATGAGCACAATTACTCTTTCTGTTGTTACTCTTGTGCAAGTCTTGGTTCACCCTTCTTCGGGCACCGCCGTTGGACCTCAAGTTCCAGCACTGTCACCTTCCACAGGGGCCCGCTATCAACCTTCTAGGGAACCCGCTGTCGACGTTGATGATGGTTGCCTCACCTCTGGGATTGTTGCCTCTCCCGTGATAGGTCCGGGGGCCACTGTCAGTACCCTACAGACCGGGTACCCCCGCATAAAGGAAGAAAAGGCAGCTCTGACAACCTGTAGCTCCGGAGCTAGCCTCCCCGCTAAGGAGAGGTTTGGTGCTGCCATGCATCTCGAGAACTCCGGACCTAGCCGCCCTGCTGAGGAGAGGTCCGGTGCTGCCACGCGTCTCGAGGACTCTGGACCTAGCCTCCCCGCTGAGGAGAGGTCGGGTGCTGCCACGCGTCTCGAGGACTCCGGACCTAGCCTCCACGGTGAGGAGAGGTCCGGTGCTGCCACGCATCACGAGGACTCTGGACCTAGCCTCTACAACGAGGAGAGGTCCGATGCCGCCACCACGCGTCCCGCGGCTCTGGAAGGCAATGTGTACACTCAAGACCACATTAACATGCCATCAACACAGCATTAGTGTGTCATCAAGACACCTTAGTGCACCATGAAGACCCATCAAGACCCATTAATGTGTCATCAGGACACGTTAATGCACCATCAAGACCCAATAACGTGTAATGAAGGCATGTTAATGCACTTTCATGACTAATTAACTCGGGGCCCTATCGGGCTCCGGTCATAATGTAAGTTGTCGGCCATCACCTATAAAGGGACCAGGCAGCCACAACAGAAGGGGAGAGCTGTCTTGGACATCTCTCTCATGCATCCCATGCTCACCATGGGCTGAGTACACTCAATACAACAAACACCCCATAGATGGAGGGTATTACTCCTCCCAGTGGCCCGAACCACGTAAAATCCTCCGCGTCCATCATGCTCGTAGATCTACGCCCCTCCTAAAAAAGAACCTCCGTGGGCTGCTCCTTAGCGGGATTGTGGGAAGTGTCACAAATGTTGAAGTGTTGCTACGACACTTCCCCCGGTACTACTAAAGCATAGTCTATGGAGGTTCGTATTCCGTTGGGGCGTGCGTAACATTATGAACGAGACGATGACACATAGGATTTGTGGTTCAGGCCGCCTGAGCATAATACTCTACTCCACGGGGTGGTTGTTGATGAACTTGTGTGCATAGTATGCGTGTGTGCTTGAGTGGACTTGGTTGGCCTTGTCCTCTACCATGCGGTGCAGCCCTTTTATATGCTATGGACTGGCCGTTACATGGTTCGCCTTGCCCGACAGGTTGCCTCGGCTGTATTAAACACCCTATACATGATCTGCTTGTGTTATGGGTGATTTATAGTGTAATAACATGTCTTAATGATAGTGTTAATGGTATTGATAGACCTTTGATTGCGCGTCATTAATATACTATTAATGATGTGTTTACCAGGCCTTGTAACGGCTGTTTTAATAGCCTCTTGAATGTTCGAGCCGTTGGAGAAACAGTAGTTATCCCTTTGCAGGCTTAGGTCCGAAGGCTCGACATGTGGCATCTTTGAAGCTTCCCTCTGTGGGGAGTCAGGTCTGGAGCTACTAAACACGTGGCAGCACTGGAGCTTCTCTCTACTGGGGGTTAGGTCCGGGGCCACTTGACGTGTGGCATGATTGGAGCTTCCCTAGGAAGGGAATAAGGTTCGGCCCTGCGATACACGTGGCAGTGCAGGAGCTACCCAAATGAGGGAGATAGGTCCAGTGCTGCGGTACACGTAGACCCTTCAGAAGTCTTCAACTTAAAAAGGTGGAACTCGGTAGTTTTAATCATGGTAACAATGGGTACCTAGTATCCAGGTTATCGACAGTGGCCCCCGGGCACACCTCTGGGAGAGATTTAGATACCCGAGGTGGGGCCATCATCTATTCCTGCGCTGCAGCTTCAAAGGTTCTTTCCTAGGTTGTTAGGGCGGTGGTCTGCAGTTAAACTATTATCGCATGGCCTCTCCTGACATGGCAGGTGAGATCCTGGCGTGCAGATCTCATGCAAGGGAAGGTCGCCAGTTTCTAATACGAAAAATGTATTGGTTCCGAGTGCAACTTTTGCAGCCCTATCAGGCCGCCACCCTCGGGTTTCCAACTTCTCATCATGACAATGGTTCACCTGTTGCGACTTTTTTCACTAGAGTGGACCCGAGCCCACTTATCATTGACAGGGTAATTTTTGGAATGAGATTTTCATCCCGTCATGGTTTCCATCGAAGAGTTGCAAAGGCTTACTTAAGAAGGAAAGCCTGCATGGTTAGAGGACTCTTTACGCCTTCATTGGAACTTGCGCTCAGAATCTATATACCCTTGCATAGCTTTCCAACATTCGCTTCGCTTTGCCGCAATGGAATTGGGTCTTCCCCGCAGCAAGATCAAGAGTGATGAAGATTTGTCGAGGGTCTAGACCTACATGGGATGGTGCAGCGCCTCCTTCATCAACTCTATCCACTTCGGCAAGCTCACCCTCAAGAAGCAAAGTGTCGGAGAGATCATCTTCTTATCGTCGTACGCCATGGCGGGGCTGATCCCACCTATTTCAAGCTTCCTTCTGATGTTGCTGGACTTCTATAAGCTCGAGCTTCATCACCTCGGCCCTCACTCATTCTTGCTAGTGGCGACTTTCGTCCACTTCTGCAAGATGTGGGTGAGCATGCCGCCAAGCATCGATCTCTTCCATACCTTCTTCATGGTCCACATTACCGTGAAGGGGAGTGAGTTGATCGGCTTCTACTACTTCATCGCAAGAACTGTCCCTTCGAGTACTTGAAAACCTTCCACTCCGAGAAGTGGGACAACTGGAAGAAGGACTGGGTGGTCATCACGATGGATCATCACGACAGGCTGGAATTGCCTAAGAGCCTCCCAATGTCGACACTAACGCCTTGAATGCAACTCCAATATTGTCTGAAGCATACAAACCCATCCTGACTAGGATCTGGCAATGCGTGGAGGGTGGAGTGACCCCTCAGATGGTCTTTGATAACTTTCTGGTCAACAGGTGGGCTCCACTGAAGAAGAGCGAGTGGCCTGCCTGGGCTTTCAACAGCGAGATGGATCACAACTAGATCAAAAGAGGTCCTTAGACAAATTTGAATGATGAGGCTTTGAAGATCCGTCTCTAGAGCTTCAACACAGAGCCATCACCCAGGACACCCTGACTCCATCAGCGGACTTCCTCCCTCTGAACATGGTTCCTGAGATCAGGAGGGGGCTTCGAAAGGGGATGTCGGAGCTGGACGACCTTGGCTTGGTGGAGAAACACGGGACCCCCAGGATTTCTATTCCCGGAGCCTCGGAAAGGAGGGCTCCCGCCGTGTGACACCCGGTTCCGAAGAACGAACCAAGTGTAGTATATGTGTGCCACGATGTATAACACACATACACAAGTAATTCACACATGATAAACAAATAATTACCACAACTAAAATTATAAAATAAGTACTTTATTACAATATTAAAATAATCCTCAAACTAAATTTCTAATGATCATTAATGATATTACTACTGCAGCAGAAATAATCTAATTAAGCAACTAAGCAAAATAAGCATAAAGGGTAGCGTGGTGCCAATCAACACCACAGGCAAAGCTGACGGCCGCACACAACCGAGAACTCCACATTAACGTCGTGGTACTCCCAATCCTGACCTGCAACTGTTGTTGGGGGAATCGCAAGGGTGAGTACATGTCGTACTCAGCAAGTGTGGAAAGTATGACATGTAGGTTAAACAAATGACGACAATAAATAAAGGCTAGTTGCTGAAGAGTACATTTAAACTTTGAAGAAAGCATTATACTATGTTTATGTGAAGTAGTCCCATCATATTCCACATAATTATCATGATACAAATCCATATTCAATATCCATTACCATTATTCCAAATTTTACCATCACCATCATCCATGTCCATAACCATACCAGTACCAATACCATAACAAAATCCAACCATAACCATCCCAAAACCCAAGTTTCTCTCTAATCATGTAGGTCATCCAGGTGCTCTTAATCGGGAGCATGGCTATCATGATAGTTTTTAGCACTCTGCAGAGGTTGTACCACTTTACCCACGTGTTCGTGATTTCATCACCTTTCGGTGAATTAGAACCTCCCTTATGCCCGTAACCGATCAGTCACATTACACACTTCCGTTGGTGTGTGGCCAAGAGATCACAAAATAGCCTTTACGAAGGGACTACTAGCATGTACAGATCCACTGAGGTTTCACCGGTGGTGATGCCTCCAACTGAGCACATCCTAAACCAAGGGCCCCCTCTTGTGCCGTTCGGATCCCAGGGCATCCTGCCACTCATACAAGTCCAATCCGACTCCCCTTCCCCGCTCTGTCAAATGGTCCGTGCTATACTAGCAATACCCTAACTAACCAGCTACGCCACACCCATACTTGGCCTCTTGGTGACACTGTAGTCCTGGCCTATTCTTGCATGAACCGGTCCTTAGATCCAAATCAAGCAAACAACCATAACATCCAACCCATCCGCATAGCATGCTTGCTTAGATAACCCATTACCATGTTACCATTAACCATGTTCATCAATGTACATCATCCATAATCTCAATAATTTACAATTAAGTAATCTGGTTGTTTTCCCATCCCAATTAGTCTGAGTGAAGCCAAAAGGTAAAAAGCTCTTCTCGACTCTCTACTATGTGTTCCAAGCGACAAGGGTGGTTAAACAAGTCTAGTATACTTCCGATCATCGAAGTCCCATCAAATTGACACAGGCATGCATGCCTGAAAACAAAACATTTAAAAACTAGGATCAATATGATCAAGGACACTTGCCTTGCTCCTGAGCTTAGTTAGGATAGAAGACTTCGAAGTTCTGTTACAGGAGGTCCTCGACAGCACCGTCTAGCAGAGCTCCTTCTATTCCATGCAACCAACATGCAAAACACACAATTCAGTCAAATAATGCTCATATAGTACCTAATATGACATGTCATGGCATGATTAATGCAAATGCAAAGTGAAACTTGTTAATGAGTTGCTTTTAATGTTTACTAATCAATTACAATGTTTCTTAACAATTTATACAGGTTTCATGTTAATTTACATCAATTTGGAATTAGTTCAACATTAAACGAATCTAGATGTCGGACAATTCCGCTAGGGGCCAGACTAGTCCGCCCTACGCAGAACTACCGAGTTAGGATTTTCTTAATCTATGAGAACTGGAAAATTTGGGGTTAAATTCAGGTGGGAAAGAGAAAGTAGAAGGTATACCATGTGTCTAGAACTCCAAAGAACAAGAGTTTTGAGGCAACACTTGGATCTTGATGATCGAAGGTTGATGATGAAGAGTGGGTGAATTGGTGACGAAGAATGCAAAGTCGACGAAGATCTTGATTTCCTGTTCCTTCTTTGTGATCTCCTCCTCCCTGCTGTTGGCTCTCTCTTCATGGTGGCTCCCACGAGCTAGGGTTTGTGGTGCTCCAAATTGTGGAAAAGATATGTAAAGGTGGGGTGTTGGGTTGTTTATATAGGGGTAGAGGTGTAGGGTTTGATGGATTTCGAGTTTGGGGGTGGGTGGAGGCCGGGTTGGGGTCCCAAAAGGGCTCCAAAGAGGTTAGACACAATGTTATTGATCCCAATTAAGGTAAATAACCAATAACAAGTCCTGGAAGAAAATATTGAATGGGAGTCGCAAACACTAGACAAGTCCGCACAATATCGGACTTGTCCGATATTAGAAAGAGGCGAAAACGGACAAGTCTGGTATGAAATCGGACAAGTCCAAACTTAGTCAAAGAGAAAAATGGACAACTATGGGGACTTAGCAAAATTCTCAGGGATGGGATTACTGGACAAGTCCGAAAACGGTACTGAGAGAAAAATGGACTAGTCCGCAGCAAAAGTGGACATGACTGAAGAGAGGTCAGATAGAAATCAGGAATAGTCTGGGACAAGTTCACACTTCTCAGACTTTTTAAGCGCGGTTTTGCTTTTAATTCATTTTAAACTTGTTCCTTTTTATGTGGATTATGTTAAACATATTTAATGATGTATGCAATGCATGATGCATGAAAATGTGGATGTTACACACTGTTGCAAGCAAGAGAGTCGATGATGCCAGCAAGGGCAAGGGCAAGGGCAAGGAGCCAGCCAAATCTTTCGGCAGGAAGAGGAAGCTGAGACATGCCGATGGGAGCTCCATTAGGTCGGCTCCATCTCCGGTTGCATCTTCCCCCCGGCCAAGTTGAGCTTCAGCGGTGAAACCTTCTTCGAGGACGGCGTCCATGGGGGACGCTAGCTCCTGAAAATCGACCCCGACCCTAGTGCCGACTATGGGCTCTAGGTTCGGGGGTCCTTCCTAGCCAAGGGAAGTATTGGCTGAGGCAAATCCAACTTCTGCGGCAAGCTCCCGACCTAGGTCCAAAGTCTTTGCCTCACCAGGTTCGCTGGGCACTGACTCCGGGCCATAGAAGAAGTTTCGCGGCGACTGGAGTGGAAGCCTCCCAAGGTAAGCATTGTCTTCTCACCTTGAGTTGCTATTTTTATCTTTACCATGTTTTGAATTTTTTGATCCTTTGTTTCCAGGGTAACGAAAAAGAAAACTAAAGCTTCGACCTCTGCTATAGCAACTGAGGTTGTGCAGGCAGAGGCTCCTGCTTCACGGCGTACTCATAAGATCTGTACCGTGTCTGAAAAGCTTTTTGGAGTATATCCTACGGTCTTATCTTCATTTGGAAGTAGCCTGACCTCAAATCAATCTTGGAGAAAACATAGGCACCCTTCATCTGGTGGAACAAATACTCTATACGGGGCAATGTATACTTTCTTGATTGTCACCTCGTTGAGAGCTCGGTAGTCCACACACATCCTTTGGGATCCATCCATCTTGTCCACGAAAAGTACGGGCGCTCCCCAAGGTGAACAGATTGGGCGAATAAAACCCTTCTCTAGTTGCTCATGAATCTGCTTCTTGAGCTCCCCTAACTCCTTAGGAGGCATCCTATAGGGCCTTTTAGCTATGGGTGCAGTTCCAGGTATTAATTCAATAGCAAATTCTATGTCTCGATCACGTGCAGTACCTGGCAACTCATCCGAGAACACATCCAAGAATTCACACACCACTGGAATCTCCTCAATTGTGGCACCGTCCATGTGATTCAGCTCCAATTGCTTCGGTACATGTTTAGATTCTTTAAATTCTATGGTGATCCCTTCCTCATTGGTCAACTTCACCATCTTTGTGGCACGTTGTATAACTCCATTGTGCTTCCTCAACTTGTCCATACCAAGTATAATGTCCAATCCTTCAGAATCCAAAACAATGAGGTTGGCAAATAAGTCTACCCCCTTATTCTAAGGCTTACTTTTGGACATACTTTATTTGTCATCATGTGACAACCGGTTCCAAAAAATGAACCAAGTGAACGCATATGTGTGCCCAGGACGTTCAACACACATACACGAGTGCAATCACAAACGATATACAGATAACTACCACAGAACAAGATTAATTAACCAAATTTTATTGCACAAACCATATTATCCTCGAATACAAACTCTAATAAATATTAATGACAAGTTCAACTAATGCAGCGGAAGTAAACTAAATAAGCAAACTAAACAGCTAGGCAGCATAAGCGATATGGTATAGCACAGCTCCAAAACACCACAGGAAGAGCTGACGGTAGACACAACCTAGAACTCCGCATTATCACCATTAAACTCCCAATCATGACCTGCAACTTTTGGGGGGGATTGCAAGAGTGAGTACATGTCGTACTCAGCATGTGTGGAAAGTATGACATGTGGCTGATTCAAATGACGAATATAATAATGGTTGAGTGCTGAAAAGTACATTAAGACATTTGAAAAAGCAATATATTATATGTACGTGAAGTAAACCCATCATAATCATAAATAATATCATAATACCAGTCTGAATTCATTACCATCATCAATAATTCCAGATTTCACCATTTGCCAATAACCATATTCGATACTAGAAATTAATCCATAACCAGCTATAACCATTACCAAACCATAACCATCCCAAATACCATCCCAATACCAAGTTCCTTCTAATCATGTGAGGGTCCAGGTTGCTCATAAGTTGGAGCACGGCTATCATGATAGTTTTAGACACACTCTGTTGAGGTTGTACCGCTTTACCCACGTGTTTGTGATTTCATCACCTTTTGATGACTATAGAATCTCAATTATGCCGTCTCACACTTCCTTAGGTGTGTGGCCAAGAGATCACAAAATATCCTTTACAAAGGGATTACTAGCCTATTTAGACCCCCACCGAGGTTTCACCAGTGGTGATGTCTCCAACTGAGCACATCTTCAACCAAGGCCCCCCTCTTGAGCCATTTGGATCCCAAGGTAGTCCAACCAATCATCAATAAACCCAATCCGACCACCCCTTCCCCTAGCATCCATAATGGTCCAAATAGCACTGGCAAAGTCCAAATTAATCAGCTACGCCGCACTCATACTTGGCCTCGTGGTGGCACTGTAAATCCTGGATGGTCGCTCCACGAACTGATCCTTAGATCTAAAGCAAGCAAAATGACCATAACATCCAACCCATACACATACAAGGCTTGCTTAGATCACCCATTACCATATCAGATTTAACCAGTTCATGTTAACCATAATCTCATCCAAGCATAATTAAATTATGTGGTATAGTTGTTTTCCCATCCCAGTTGATTAAGTGAAGCAAAAATGTAAAAAGCCCTTTCCGACTCTCTACCGTATATTCCAGGTGACAAGGGTGGTTTAACAATTCTAGTAAACTTCCTACCATAGGATTTCCCATCAAATTGACACAAGCATGCAGCTTTGCAAACAAAACATTCACTTTAAAACAGGATCAATATGCTTCAAGGACTCTTGCCTTGCTCTTGCGGTTGATTAGTGTCAAAGCTTTCAAGCTCTTGGTGCTGTAGATCCTCCGCAGCACTCTCTAGCGCAAATCCGTCTAATCCGCACAATAAACATACAAGACAAGAAACACAATCAAAGAGTGCACAAATATTACTCAATCTGACATGGCATGCATGATTAATGCAAATGCAAGGTAGAACTTGTTAATAGATTCCTTTTAATGATCACTAACTAGTTCTAATAGTTTTTAACAAATTTATACAGGTTTGAGTTGATTAGATCAAATTTTAGAATTAATTTGACACAATTTAGTCAGAACAATCAGACTAGTCTGTAGAAGGTCGGACTAGTCCGCACTTCGCAGAACTAGCAAACTAGGGTTTTCTAGATCGACGTAAATTTGGAGATTAGGTGTTGAATTCACATAAGGGAAAGAGAATAGAAGGTATACCAGGTGTTTAGAACTCCAATGAATCAAGAAACTTGGAGCTAACACTCGGATCTTGATGATCTAGTGTTGGGGATGAACTTGGAGATTAATAGGTGATGAAGAATGAAACTTGGTGGAGATCTTGATCCTCTTTCGATTCCTCCTCTTCTTCTTCTTGCTTGAGATCTCCTCCTCCTTCCTTAATGGTGGCTCTCCACGAACTATGGTTTGGGTGAGGTGGAAAAGTGGGAAATAGATGTCAAGCCAAGGTTGGGGTTGTTTATATAGAGGTGGAGGCTAGGGTTAGATGGATTTCGAGTTTGAGAGGGTAGATGCCGGTTTAGAGTCCCACATGGGCTCTAAAAGAGTTAGGCACAACGTCCCTAGGCCCACATAACATGAACCCCAAGAAACAAGTCGTAAAACAAAAGAGCAACTCAGAGTCACGAAATATCGGACAAGTCCGAAAAGGACCGAACTATTCCGAAGTCGTCCAGAGAGAAAATCGGACAAGTCTGGCCAAAAATCGGACAAGTCTGACTTTAGTCGGAGAGGAAAACGGACAAGTCCGCTGGAACACCGGACTAGTCCGGAAAAGTCAAGGGACTTGGCAAATTTTCAAGTATTCTTGGAATATCGGACTAGTCCTCACAAAATCGAACAAGTCCGAAAGTTTCCAGAGGCAAAGTCGGACTAGTCCGCAGCAAAAACGGACTAGTCCATTTTTAGTGAGAGAGAAATCAGACTAGTCCTCGGGAAAATCGGACTAGTCCGCACTTTCCTGCATTTTAAGTGTGGTTTTGTTCCAAATAAATTTTAAATGCTCCAAATCAATTTTAAACTTGTTGCTCTTTATGTGGGTTAATGTTAAGCATATATATGAGTGTATGCAAGGCATGATGCATCAAAATGAGTGTGTTACAATCCTAACCCCCTTAAAATAAATCTCGCCCCCGAGATTCGACGGGGAAGAGAAGAGATAGGGAAATTCCTTCTTGAGATCATCCTCCAATTCCCTCGTTGCTTCTTTTTCTGTGTGGTGCTTCCATTGAACTTTACACCATCGAATCACCTTGTTCCTTGTGACTCTCTCCTTGGTTTCAAAGATCTCAACCGGTACTCTCAAGCACTTCTTGAGCTGGGAAACATGAAAGACATCATGGAAGTCCGAAAGATGAGATAGCGTCTCCAACTTATACGCTACTTCTCCTCTTTTGTCCAAAATCTTGAATGGTCCAATATAACGAGGTGCTAGCTTTCCTCTTTTGTTAAACCTCTTATGACCTCTCATTGGTGACACCTTGAGGTAAACAAAATCTCCCACTTCAAAGGCTAATTTCCTTCTCCTATTGTCCGCATAGCCTTTTTGTCTTGATTGGGCAGCCCTCAAGTTTTCACGAATTATTTGGACTTGCTTTTCGGCTTCTTGCAACACATCCAGACCAAATACTTGAGTCTCTCCAGCCTCATTCCAAAATAAAGGTGTCCTACACTTCCTTCCATAAAGCGCTCCATATGGTGACATTTTCAAGCTTGCTTGGTAGCTATTGTTGTATGAAAATGTCGCGTATGGCAAGCTTTTGTCCCAACCTTTCCAATGCTTTAAAGAACAAGCTCTTAACATGTCCTCTAAAATCTGGTTGGTCCTCTCGGTTTGTCCATCCGTTTGAGGGTGCTATGCTGAACTAAAATTCAACCTTGTTCCTAAAGCTTCATGCAATTTCTGCCAAAACCTGGAAGTGAATTGTGAACCTCTATCCGAGACTATCTTCGTTGGTACTCCATGCAAACATACTATTCTTCCATGTACAGTTCCACCAATTTCTCTCCATTATAGGTGGTCTTGACGAGAATAAAGTGAGCTGACTAAGTTAACCGATCCACAATTACCCAAATTGAGTCATAACCGGACTGGGTACGTGGTAAACCAACTATGAAGTCCATACCAATTTTTTCCCACTTCCACTCTGGAATCGTTAATGGTTGCAGTAATCTAGCTGGCCTTTGATGTTCCGCCTTGACTCGTTGACACACATCACACAATTCTATGTATTCAGCTATGTCCTTTTTCATGCTATCCCACCAATAGCACGTCTTCAAGTCTTTGTACATCTTTGTACAACCAGGATGAATTGATTATGGTGAGTCATGTGCCTCTTTTAACATCGTCTCCCGAATATGCTTCACATTAGGCACTACAATCCTCTTACCAAGCCATAGGGTACCATGTTCATCTTCATCAAATCTGAATTCTCTCCCTTCCACGGTCCTTTCCTTGATTTCCTTGATCTCCTCATTCGTGGTTTGTGCTTCTTGAATTTCATGCACCAAGGTTGGATTTAACTCCATTATTCACATCTCTTTCACGAATCCAAGATTCAACCATTCAAACTCCCTGCATAACACGGATGGGAATTCTCGAACCGTGAGTTCATTACTTACTCTATTCCGGCTCAAGGCATCGGCCACTATATTGGCTTTTCTCGGATGATAGTTGATCCCCAAATCATAATCTTTGATGAGCTCCAACCATCTCCATTGCCTCAAATTCAGATCCGTTTGTGCGAAGATATACATAAGACTCTTGTGATCCGTATCAATTTCACACCTATGTCCAAGAATATAGTGTCTCCAAATATTCAATGCATGTACCACAACTATACGTTCCAAATCATGCATTGGGTAATTCTGCTCATGTTTCTTCAATTGCCTCGATGCATAGGCGACCGCTTGACCTTCTTGCATCAATACACATCCAAGTCCTTGTCTTGATGCATCGCAATAAATATCAAAACTCTTGCTCACATCCGGTAGTACCGAAACCGGGGCTGTTGTCAACCTCTTCTTCAGCTCCTCAAAACTTTCTTGACAATCTTGAGTCCATTGGAAAGCCTTCCCCTTAATTAGCAATTCCGTCATTGGCTTTGCTATCTTGGAAAATTCCTTGATGAATCTATGGTAATATCCAGCCATCCCAAGAAAACTCCTTATTTCCTTTACGTTATGCGGTGGTTCCCAATTCAACACGTCCCTCACTTTTTCGGGGTCAACCGAAACTCCTCCCTCTGAGATGATATGTCCCAAAAACGACACCTCTCTCAACCAAAACTGACACTTGTTGAACTTGGCATACAATTGATGCTCCCTCAATTTCTGCAACGTAAGCCTCAAGTGTTCCTCATGTTCCTTCTCATCCTTCGAGTAGATCATAATGTCATCAATAAACACCACAATGAACTTATCCAAGTACTCCATGAAGTCCTTATTCATGAGGTACATAAAGTAGGCAGGCACATTTGTCAATCCAAAAGACATCATAGTGTACTCATAAGATCCATACCGTGTCCTAAAAGCTGTCTTGGGTATGTCTGATGGCCTAATCTTCATTTGAAAGTATCCTGACCTCAAGTCAATCTTAGAGAAGACACATGCACCCTTCATCTGATCAAATAAGTCTTCTATGCGTGGAAAGGTGTACTTGTTGTTGATTGCTACCTCGTTGAGAGCTCGGTAATCCACACACATCCTTTGGGTTACATCCTTCTTGTCCACAAACATCACGGGCGCTCCCCAAGGTGAGGAGCTGGGCCGAATGAACCCCTTCTCTAGTTGCTCCTAAATTTGCTTCTTGAGCTCCGATAATTCCATAGGAGGCATCCTATACGTCCTCTTAGCTATTGGTGCAGTTCCAGGTATTAAATCAATAACAAACTCAATATCTCGATCAGGTGGCATACTTGGCAACTCGTCCGGAAAAACATCCAAAAATTTACACACCACCAGAATTTCCTCAATTGCGACACCGTTCATATGGTTCAGCTCCAATTGTTTCGGTGTGGTTTGAGATGCTTCAAATTCTACGGTGATCCCTTCTTCATTGGTCAACTTCACCATCTTCGTGGCACACTCAATAACTCCATTGTACTTCCTCAACCAGTCCATACCAAGTATAATGTCCAATCCTTGAGAATCCAAAACAATGAGGTTGGCAGAGAAGTCTACCCCCCTTATTCTAAGGCTTACTTTTGGACATACAATATTTGTCCTCATCTCTCCTCCAGGAGACTTAACCAATAGAGTAAACTTCATATGAGAGATAGGCAAACTATACTTGGCAACATACGTTGATGCAATGAATGAATGCGATGCTCCAGAATCAAACAACATAGTCACGGGGTTGGAGTTGGTGAGAAACATACCAATGACCACATCATCCGCTTGTTGAGCATTCTCCGTAGAGACATGGTTCACGTTGCCACGAGCAAAATTCTGCTGTCCACAGTTCCCTTGTGGCTATACTCCATTGGGTATTGGGTTTTGCCTCGGTGCATTGCTTCCTTGACCAAGGCCTGACTTAGGACATTGATGCGCAAACTGTCCACCTTCTCTGCAAGAATAGCACTTCTTAACTCCACCAGAATTATTGGGACGAGCTTGGTTTTGAGCATTGGCACCAGGAAAGTTAGCACGAGGTTCATAAGACATTGGAGGCCTAGGTGCTTGCATGATAGGGCGCTGCTGCACAAACTGAGTTGGGCGCGGTACAAATCCAGGGCATTGTACAGGAGCAGAGGAGCTGTAGTATGGCGCATTTGGAGGCGAAAAGTGAGGGCGCACATTGCTTTCTTGTTGCTGTCATTGATATGGCGCCTTCCTCTTGTTATCTTGCTCCATCTCACGGACCTTATTCTCTCCCACAGTTGCTTTGTCCACGAGCTTCTGGAAATTGGCATAATCACAGTTGAGTAGTTGCACTTGGATCTCATTGTTCAGGCTCTCATGAACAAGTATTGGTTCCAGCTGTCCTGGCTCACATCCCCAGGCGCATACCTTGAGAGTTGAGTGAACTTGTTGAGATATTCACTCAAGCATGATCTTCCTTGCCTTAAATTCTCAAATTCTTGCCTCTTCAAAATCATAACACCTTCCGGCTCATAATGAGAATGAAAACTCTCTTTGAATTTGGCCCAAGTGATCCTCTCCACTTTCTCATGAGCATTGCATAGTGAATCCCACCAATCGGCAGCTGCTCCAACTAGTTGATGAGATGCAAATAGAACCTTCTCTCGGTCACTGCATTGGACAACAACAAGTTTCTTCTCCACAGACTTGAGCCAATCATCCGCAACTATAGGGTCAGCAGCTTGAGCAAAGGTTGGCGGCCTAGTCCTCATAAACTCTCCCAACCAGTTATGAGGGGGTGGGGTGGTGGTGGAGGCATGTGGGGCTGATTGTTATTATTGCCAGCCTGCAACTGTCCCATAGTTTGTATCATGGTCTGCATGAGGTGGTTTTGCATAGCCAAAAGCTGCTCAATGTTGATTGCTCCCTGGGTAGATCCTTGTCCGATGTTGTTCTGAGGCACTCCATTGTTCTCCTCCTCATCATTGCCATCCCTCTGGTTGCGAGTCCTCACCATCTGGAGAAAAGCAATGGGTAAGAATTAGAAAACGTCCCCAACTATATGCATCAAGGGATATGAAACTAGACAACTAGCTACACTAGCCTAGGTGGACATGGCAATGCTAAAGCACCCCAAAATCCTCTATTAAGCACACAAGCAAGCAATATATAGCAAACAACACACCAAGGAAAAACACATCGATTCCTGAGTGCTCCTATGTGCTCTAAAGTGTCCATTCTATCTAGGCTGCATCCTACGGTCAACTTGTGGCTCTAATACCAATCTGTGACACCCGGATTCAAAAAATGAACCAAGTGAACGCATATGTGTGCCCAGGACGATCAACACACATACACGAGTTCAATAACAAATGATATACAGATAATTACCACAAAACAAGATTAATTAACCAAATTTTATTGCACAAACCATATTATCCTCGAATACAAACTCTAATAAATATTAATGACAAGTTCAACTAATGCAGCAGAAATAAACTAAATAAGCAAACTAAACAGCTAGGCAGCATAAGCGATATGGTATAGCGCAGCTCTAAAACACCACAGGCAAAGCTGACATTAGACACAGCCTAGAACTCCGCATTATCACCATTAAACTCCCAATCCTGACCTGCAACTGTTGGGGGGATTGCAAGACTGAGTACATGTTGTACTCAGCATGGGTGGAAAGTATGACATGTGGCTTATTAAATGACAAATATAATAATGGTTGAGTGCTGAAAAGTACATTAAGACATTTAAAAAAGCAATATATTATATGTACGTGAAGTAAACCTATCATAATCATAAGTAATATCATAATACCAGTCTGAATTCATTACCATCGTCAATAATTCCAGATTTCACCATTTGCCAATAACCATATTCAATACTAGAAATTAATACATAACCAGCCATGACCATTACCAAACCATAACCATCCCAAATACCATCCCAATACCAAGTTCCTTCTAATCATGTGAGGGTCCAGGTTGCTCATAACTGGGAGCACGGCTATCATGATAGTTTTAGACACACTATGCAGAGGTTGTACCGCTTTACCCACGTGTTTGTGATTTCATCACCTTTCGATGACTACAGAATCTCAATTATGTCGTCTCACACTTCCTTAGGTGTGTGGCCAAGAGATCACAAAATAGCCTTTACAAAGGGATTACTAGCCTATTTAGACCCCACTGAGGTTTGACCGGTGGCGATGTCTCCAACTGAGCACATCTTCAACCAAGGGCCCCCTTTTAAGCCATTCGGATCCCAGGGTAGTCCCACCAATCATCAACAAACCCAATCCGACTACCCCTTCCCTAAGCATCTTTAATGGTCCAAATAGCACTGGCAAAGCCCTAATTAATCAGCTACGCCGCACCCATACTTGGCCTTTTGGTGGTACTATAAATCCTGGATGGTCGCTCCACGAACCGGTCCTTAGATCTAAAGCAAGCAAAACCACCATAACATCCAATTCATCCACACACCAGGCTTGCTTAGATCACCCATTACCATATCAGATTTAACCAGTTCATGTTAACCATAATCTCATCCATTCGTAATTAAATTGAGTGGTATAGTTGTTTTCGCATCGTAGTTGATTAAGCGAAGCAAAAAGGTAAACCCTTCCCGACTCTCTACCATATATTCCAGGTGACAAGGGTGGTTTAACAATTCTAGTAAACTTCCTACCATAGGATTTCCCATGAAATTGACACAAGCATGCAGTTTTGCAAATAAAACATTCACTTTAAAACAGAATCAATATGCTTCAAGGACACTTGCCTTGCTCTTGCGGTTGATTAGGGTCAAAGCCTTCAAACACTTGGTGCTGTAGATCCTCCGCGGCACTCTCTAGTGCAAATCTGTCTAATCCGCACAATAAACATACAAGACAAGAAACACAATCAAAGAGTGCACAAATATTACTCAATATGACATGGCATGCATGATTAATGCAAATGCAAGGTAGAACTTGTTAATAGATTGCTTTTAATGATCACTAACTAGTTCTAATAGTTTTTAACAATTTTATACAAGTTTGGAGTTGATTAGATCAAATTTTAGAATTAATTTGACACAATTTAGTCAGAAAAATCAGACTAGTCTGAAGAAGGCCGGACTAGTCCGCACTTCGCGGAACTAGCGAACTAGGGTTTTCTAGATCGACATAAATTTGGAGATTAGGTGTTGAATTCACGTAAGGAAAAGATAATAGAAGGTATACCAGGTGTTTAGAACTCCATTGAATCAAGAAACTTGGAGCTAACACTTGGATCTTGATGATCTAGGGTTGGGGATGAACTTGGAGATGAATAGGTGATGAAGAACGAAACTTGGTGGAGATCTTGATCCTCTTTCGTTTCCTCCTCTTCTTCTTCTTGCTTGGGATCTCCTCCTCCCTCCTTGATGGTGGCTCTCCACGAACTAGGGTTTGGGTGGGGTGGAAAACTGGCAAATAGATGTCAAGCCAAGGGGTGGGGTTGTTTATATAGAGGTGGAGGCTAGGGTTTGATGGATTTCGAGTTTGAGAGGGGTAGAGGCCGGTTTAGAGACCCACATGGGCTCTAAAAGAGTTAGGCACGACGTCCCTAGGCCCACTTAACGTGAAACCCAAGAAACAAGTCGTAAAACAAAAGATCAACTCAGAGTCGTGAAATATCGGACAAGTCCGAAAAGGACCGGACTAGTCCGAAGTCGTCAAGAGAGAAAATTGGACAAGTCTACTGGAACACCGGACTAGTCTGGAAAAGTCTAGGGACTTAGCAAATTTTCAAGGATTCTTGGAATATCGGACGAGTCCGCACAAAATCGGACAAGTCCAAAAGTTTCCAGAGGCAAAATCGGACTAGTCGCAGCAAAAACGGACAAGTCCGTTTTTAGTCAGAGAGAAATCGGACTAGTCCTCAGTAAAATCGTACTAGTTCGCACTTTCTTGCATTTTAAGTGGGGTTTTGTTCCAAATCAATTTTAAATGCTCCAAATCAATTTTAAACTCGTTCCTCTTTATGTGGGTTAATGTTAAGCATGTATATGAGTGTATGCAAGGCATTATGCATGAAAATAAGGGTGTTACAAACCTAGCCCCCTTAAAATGAATCTTGCCCTCGAGATTCAACACGGAAGAGAAGAGATAGGGAAATTCCTTCTTGAGATCATCCCCCAATTCCCACGTTGCTTCTTTTTCTGTGTGGTGTTTCCATTGAACTTTACACCATCGAATCACCTTGTTCCTTGTGACTCTCTCCTTAGTTTCCAAGATCTCAACCGGTTGCTCGGCATAAGTCAAATCTTCCTCTAGATCCAATTCTTCCATTGGCACTTGTTCTTCCTGTACTCCCAAGCACTTCTTTAGCTGGGAAACATGAAAGACATCATGGACGTCCAAAAGATGAGATGGCATCTCCAACTTATACGCTACTTCTCCTCTTTTGTCCAAAATCATGAATGGTCCAATATAACGAGGTGCTAGCTTTCCTCTTATGTTAAACCTATTATGACCTCTCATTGGTGACACCTTGAGGTAAACAAAATCTCCCACTTCAAAGGCTAATTTCCTTCTCCTATTATCCGCATAGCCTTTTTGTCTTGATTGGGCAGCCCTCAAGTTTTCACGAATTATTTTGACTTGCTTTTCGGCTTCTTGCAACACACCCGGACCAAATACTTGAGTCTCTCCTGTCTCATTCCAAAATAAAGGTGTCCTACACTTCCTTCCATAAAGCGCTTCATATGGAGACATTTTCAAGCTTGCTTGGTAGCTATTGTTGTATGAAAATTACGTGTATGGCACGCTTTTGTCCCAACCATTCCCATGCTTCAAAGCACAAGCTCTTAACATGTCCTCTAGAATCTGGTTGGTCCTCTTGGTTTGTCCATCTATTTGAGGGTGGTATGCTGAACTAAAATTCAACCTTGTTCCTAATGCTTCATTCAATTTCTACGAAAACTTGGAAGTTAATTATGATCCTCTATCCGAGACTATCTTCTTTGGAACTCCATGCAAACATACTATTCTTCCCATGTACAGTCCCACCAATTTCTCTCCATTATAGGTGGTCTTGACGGGAATAAAGTGAGCTGACTAAGTTAACCGATCAACAATTACCCAAATTGAGTCGTAACCGGACTGGGTACGTGGTAAACCAACTTTGAAGTCCATACCAATTTTTTCCCACTTCCACTCAGGAATCGTTAATGGTTGCAGTAATCCAGCTGGCCTCGTGGTGGCACTGTAAATCCTAGATGGTCGCTCCATGAACCAGTCCTTAGATCTAAAGCAAGCAAAACCACAATAACATCCAACCCATCCACATACCAGGCTTGCTTAGATCACCCATTAACATATCAGATTTAACCAGTTCATGTTAACCATAATCTCATCCATGCATAGTTAAATTGAGTGATATAGTTGTTTTCCCATCCCAGTTGATTAAGCGAAGCAAAAAGGAAAAAATCCCTTCCTGACTCTCTACTGTATATTGCAGGTGACAAGGATGGTTTAACAATTCTAGTAAACTTCCTATCATAAAATTTCCCATCAAATTGACACAAGCATGCAGTTTTGCAAACAAAACATTCACTTTAAAACAGGATCAATATGCTTCAAGTACACTTGCCTTGCTCTTGCGGTTGATTAGGGTCAAAGCCTTCAAACTCTTGGTGCTGTAGATCCCCCGCGACACTCTCTAGCACAAATCCGTCTAATCCGCACAATAAACATAAAAGACAAGAAACACAATCAAAGAGTGCACAAATATTACTCCATATGACATGGCATGCATGATTAATGCAAATGCAAGGTAGAACTTGTTAATAGATTGCTTTTAATGATCACTAACTAGGTCTAATAGTTTTTAACAAGTTTATACACGTTTGGAGTTGATTAGATCAAATTTTAGAATTAATTTGACACAATTTAGTCAGAAAAATCGGACTAGTCTGCAGAAGGCCGGACTAGTCCGCACTTCGCAGAACTAGCGAACTAGGGTTTTCTAGATCGACGTAAATTTGGAGATTAGGTGTTGAATTCACGTAAGGAAGAGAGAATAGAAGGTATACCAGGTGTTTAGAACTCCAATGAATCAAGAAATTTTGAGCTAACACTTGGATCTTGTTGATCTAGGGTTGGGGATGAACTTGGAGATGAATAGGTGATGAAGAACGAAACTTGGTGGAGATCTTGATCCTCTTTCATTTCCTCCTCTTCTTCTTTCTTGCTTGGGATCTCCTCCTCCCTCCTTGATGGTGGCTCTCCACGAACTAGGGTTTGGGTAGGGTGGAAAAGTCGCAAATAGATGTCAAGCCAAGGGCTGTGGTTGTTTATATAGTGGTGGAGGCTAGGGTTAGATGGATTTCGGGTTTGAGAGGGGTAGAGGCCGGTTTAGAGTCCCACATGGGCTCTAAAAGAGTTAGGCACGATGTCCCTGGGACCACTTAACGTGAACCCCAAGAATCAAGTCATAAAACGAAAGATCAACTCGGAGTCGCGAAATATCGGACAAGTCTGAAAAGGACTGGACTAGTCCAAAGTCGTCCAGAGAGAAAATTGGACAAGTCTGGCCAAAAATCGGACAAGCCCGACTTTAGTCAGAGAGGAAAACGGACAAGTCCGCTGGAACACCGGACTAGTCCGGAAAAGTCTAAGGACTTAGAAAATTTTTAGGGATTCTTGGAATATCAGACTAGTCCGCACAAAATCAGACAAGTACGAAAGTTTCCAGAGGCAAAATCGGACTAGTCCGCAGCAAAAACAGACAAATCCGTTTTTAGTCAGAGAGAAATCGGACTGGTCCTTAGTAAAATCGGACTAGTCCGCACTTTCCTGTATTTTAAGTGCGTTTTTGTTCCAAATCAATTTTAAATGCTCCAAATCAATTTTAAACTTGTTCCTCTTTATGTGGGTTAATGTTAAGCATGTATATAAGTGTATGCAAGGCATGATGCATGAAAATGAGGGTGTTACACCTCATCTCTCCTCCCTGAGATTTAACCAACAAAGTATACTTCATATGAGAGATAGACAAACTATACTTGGCAACATACATTCATGCAGTGAATGAATGTGATGCTCCAGAATCAAATAACAGAATCGTTGGGTTGGAGTTTGCGAGAAACATACCAATCACCATGTATTCCACTTGTTGTGCTTCTTCCATAGAGACATGGTTCACATTGTCACGAGCAAATTCTGCTATCCATGGTTGCCTTGTGGCGCTCCTCCATTCGGTCTTGGGTTCTGTCTTGGAGCATTGCTTCCCTGGCCACAATTATAGAAAGACATTGCTACACCGGCATTATTTGGACGAGCATGATTTTGAGGATTGGCAGGAAAGTTGGCGTGGGGCGCTTGAGGCATTGGAGGACGAGGGGCTTGCATAGCGGGGCGCTGCTGCATTGGTTGAGCTGGACGCGGTGGAATAGAAGCGTGATATGCAGGAGCCGGGCAGTTGTAGTATGGCGCATTGGGTGTTGCAAAGCTGGGGCGAACATTGCTTCCTTGCGTCTGTCCTTGATATTGTGCTTTCCTCTTAGTTTCGTGCTCCATCTCACGAACTTTGTTCTTAACCACAATTGCTTTGTCCACAAGCTTGTGAAAGTTGGCATAATCACAGTTGAGCAATTGCACATGGATCTCATTGTTAAGGCCCCTCAAAAACTAATATTGCTTTCGGCAGCACCCTCTAGAGCAACACCTTCTATTCCGCACAACCAACATACAAAATAGACATTACAATCAATAAAAATGCTCATTATATTACTCAATATGCCACGTCATGCAAGATTAATGAAATTGTGAGGTAAAACTTGTTAATGAGTGGCTATTAATGTTTACTAACTAGTTACAATGGTGTTTAACAAGTTTGAACAGGTTTTGATTTGATTTGAATCAAATTGGGATTAATTCGGCCTGAAACAATTTCAGACAATGGACTAGTCCGCTGCTAGGGCCGGACTAGTCCGCCCTGTCCAGGAATTGCAATTTAGGGTTTTCTTGATCTGCGAGAATTGGGGTTGAATTTGCATGGAAATGGGAAAGTAGAAGGTGTACCACGTGTGTAGAACTCCAAGGATTAAGAATTGGACGTGAAACACCTGGATCTTGACGATCTAGGGTTGATGATGAAGAGTTGAGGGTGAATTGGTGATGAAGAACGAAAACTCAATGAAGATCTTGTTCACTTGATCCTCTTTCTTTTACTCCTCTTCCTCTTGCTCCTGGATCTCCACTTGATGGTGGCTCCAATGAAATAGGGTTTGGTGGTCTTTCAAAAGTGGCAAAGAGATGAAAAGTTGGGGTGTTGGGTTGCTTATATAGGGGTGGACGTGTAGGATTTGATGGATTTCAAGTTTGGGGTGGGTGGAGGCCGGTGTGGGGTCCCACATGGGCTCGAAAAAGGTTAGACACGACATCCTTGGGCCCACTTAAGGTAAATACTCAAGAACAAGTCGTGGAGGAAAAGATTGAATTGGAGTTGCGAATACCGGACAAGTCGGCTAAAGAGTTGAACTAGTCCGATATTGGATAGAGATTAAAATAGATAAATCTGACCAAAATTGGACAAGTCCAATATTCAGAGAGAAAACAGACAAGTCCGACAGAAAATGGACAAGTCGAGAGAAGTCCGGGGACTTGGTGAAATTTTCTAAGGATGGAGTGAACGGACTAGACCGCAACAAAAATGGACATGTTCAAAGAGAGGTCAGAGAGAATATAGGACTAGTCCACACCAAAAATGGACAAGTCCGAAATCTCAACAGAGGGGTAACCGAACTAGTCCGGGGTACCACCGCACAAGTCCGCACTTATACAGAATTTTTAAGTGTTGTTTTGCTTCTATTCATTTCAAACTTATTCCTTTTTATGTTCCTTAATATTAAACATGTTTAAGAGTGTATGCAATGCATGATGGATGGAAATGAGGGTGTTACAAACCTACCCCTTTTAAAATGAATCTCGCCCTCGATATTTGACACATAAGGAAAGAGATAGGGAAAATCCTTCTTGAGATCATCTGCCAGCTCCCAAGTTGCTTCCAATTCTGCATGATGCTTCCATTTTACTTTACACCATCGAGTCACCTTGTTCCTTGTGACCCTCTCCTCTGTTTCCAAGAGTTTGACCGGTTGCTCGACATAAGTTAAATCTCCCTCTAATTCCAATTCTTCCATTGGCACTTGTTCTTCCGGTACCCTCAAGCACTTCTTGAGCTGTGAAACATGAAACACATCATGGACATCTGAAAGGTGTGTTGGCATCTCCAGTTTATATGCTATTTCTCCTCATTTGTCCAAAATCTTGAATGGTCTAATACAGCGAGGTGCTAACTTGCCTCTAACATTAAACGTCTTATGACCTCGCATTGGTGACACTTTGAGGTAAACGAAGTCTCCCACTTCAAAGGCTAGGTCTCTCCGTCTATTATGTGCATTTTCTTTTTGTCTTGATTGGGCAGCCCTTAAATTCTCGTAGATTATTTGGACTTGTTTTTCAGCTTCTTGCAATACATAAAGTCCAAAAACTTGGTTCTCCCCTGTCTCACTCCAAAACAAGGGTGTCCTACACTTCCTTCCATATAGTGCTTCACACGGTGACATCTTCAAACTTGCTTGGTAACTATTGTTATATGAGAATTCCGCATATGGCAAGCTTTTGTCCCAACTTCATCCATGCTTTAAAGCACAATCTCGTAGCATGTCTTCTAATATCTGATTTGTTCTCTCAGTTTGTCCATCCGTTTGGGGGTGATATGCAGAACTAAAATTCAATTGAGTCCCCATAGCATCATGTAGTTTCTCCGAGAACCTAGAGGTAAATTGAGAACCTCGGTCCGAAACTATTTTCTTTGGAACTCCACGTCGGCACACAATATGCTTCATATGCAATTTTGCTAGATTCACAGCGGTATATGTGGTCTTGACAGGTACAAAATGAGCCGATTTTGTCAACCGATCAAAAACAATCCAAATTGTGTCGTAACCGGACTGTGTCCGCGGTTATCCAACTATGAAGTCCATACCAATTTCTTCCTACTTCCATTCTAGAATCTGCAATGGTTGCAATAATCCAGCTGCCCTTTGGTGTTTAGCTTTGACCCGTTGGCACACATCACACAAAGCTACAGATTTAGCTATGCCATTTTTCATGCTATCCCACCAGTAACATGTCTTCAAATCCTTGTACATCTTTATACAGTCGGGATGAATTGAGTAAGGTGAGTCATGTGCTTCCTTCAATATTGTTTCCCGGATGTGTTTCACATTAGGCACAATAATCCACTTTCCAAGCCATAGAGTGCCATGTTCATCCTCATCAAATCTGAATTCTCTTCCCTCTTGGGTCTTTTCCTTGATTTCCATGATTTCCTCATCCTCGGTCTGACATTCTCGAATTTCATGCTCCAAGGTTGGATTTAACTCCATTATTTGCATTTCATTCACAAATCAGAGATTCAACCGTTCAAACTCCTTGCATAGCTCGGATTGCAACTCTCGAACCGTGAGTTGGTGGCTTACTCCTTTCCGACTCAAAGCATCGGCCACTACATTTAGCCTTCCCCGGCTGATTGTTGATTCTTACATCATAATCCTTGATGAGTTCTAACCATCTTCCTTGCCTCAAATTCAAATCCATTTGCTTCAATATGTACTTGAGTAACTTGTGATCCGTGTAAATCTCACACCTATGACCGAGAATGTAGTGTCTCCAAATCTTCAAGGCATGCACTACGGCTGCAAGTTCGAGATCATGTGTAGGATAATTCTGCTCATGTTTCTTCAATTGTCTCGATGCGTAGGCTAACACTTGACCTTCTTGCATGAGCACACATTCAATTCCTTGTCTTGAGGCGCCACAATAGATATCAAAACTTTTGCTCACATCTGGCAATATCAAGACTGGGGTTGTAGTTAACCTCTTCTTCAATTCCTCATAGCTGTCTTGACAAGCGGGAGTCCATTGGAATGATTTCCCCTTCATTAACAGTTTCGTCATTGGCTTGGCTATTTTGGAAAAGTGCTTGATGAACCGCCGGTAATATCCAACCATTCCAAGAAAATGTAAAACCCTATTTTCAATAATTCAAACTTCAGTTAGGACAGAAAAAATTTGATGATAAAAAGAATTAAAAAGGAAATGAGAAAGAACAAATTAATTCAAACTCCAAATGAGAGGATTAAAAAAAATAAACTTAGCTACTGTTCAAATGAAGTTAACATTAAGATTTGAGTTGAACAAGGGATTCCAAATTTTTCCAGAGGTCTCTTTTAGTTCAAAATAAGTAACTTCAAAGTTCCAAGATTTTTGAACTTCATTTGCTATTTTATTTGAGACGCATAGCAAATTCGA
This sequence comes from Tuctoria greenei, assembly GCA_036927565.1. Classification (NCBI taxonomy): domain Eukaryota; kingdom Viridiplantae; phylum Streptophyta; class Magnoliopsida; order Poales; family Poaceae; genus Tuctoria; species Tuctoria greenei. The sequence goes on from JAYESD010000012.1 coordinate 57,437,567, forward strand.
GCCATATTTAAATTCAAATTTTGAATTCTGTTGAAACTTACTTGAACATAAGATTTGAACACACCATCATGATCAGAATGAATTGCCTGACTTATCCACCAAGTTTCACAATTTTTAGAGCTCATCTACTATTTTAAAATTAATTTACATGTGAGTTGTACATTGAGGTGGCTGGTGGAACCCACTGGTCAGCTTCTACCCATGTGCAGCCGCAAAACAGAGCCCGCTGCTCGCGCCAGCGCGAGCACTGCATGCTCCAGCGCGACAGCGTGCAAGCTGCCCCCTCCATCTGCCTACAACCCACCCCATGGCTCCTCCTTATCGTCTCCCCAGTCCCCAAGCCGATTGTTTCGTCGTTAGTTCATCCCTGGCGCAACAGTTTCGTTTCCCGGTGCGTTCTTCCCTCTACCTCGAAATCCAGAAAGGTTCATTGGTATGGCTCTAATTTCTTCGCACTGGGTCACTCCTCAACCTCTTGCGCAGCCTTGTGATCTATTTCTTGCGCAGCTAGGCCATCCCCGAAGCTGTTAACTTCGAAACCAAGGCCGCCGGAGAACTCCTCTGTTTTGCCGCCTCTGGTGCTCCGTGGAATCGCAGCGACAGCCATTATCAAGCTTCGATCCTCTAAGGAAAAAAGTTCGCAATCATGTATAGTTCCTGCTCGCAAATTTTCAGCTTTTGACATAGCTTGTAGCTCGAGTATTAGTAATTTTCCCGATGAACTTTTTGTATGAACTGAGTAGGTCTCGGCCAAAATTCGTTTTCCACGTTCAATCATAGCTCGTGACCATGAGAAGTGTGGTTCTAGCCTACCTGACGCACACCCTCAAGGAAACCCCATCGATTTTAATCGATTGAACACGTTGGAATAGGATTTTTCCTACCCGCCATGGTCTAACCCACTTCGCCGTCGACTTCACATTTCCGAGGCATTTCACCGTCCCTTGTCCCCTCTATCACCTTTCCTACATTCCCAGGAAACCTTTGGGAGAATTTCGATCCTATGTAGGGTACCAGAGGGCCCGGCCGACATGGCCAGAACCCTAGCTTTGCCCGCCACCGTCGAACCGCCACCTCCGGCCGCCAATCGCCGTCGGGAGCCTTGACGTCGTGTTCTACATCGGATTCTAGGTGGGGGCGGCGAGTTTGGAGGGCCACCGTGCCCTAGGGCGAGCTTCGGTGAGGCGCCGGCGAGAGGCCGCCGTCGGGCGCCGCCCGAGTGCCGCCAACCCGATGTAGAAGAAGACGTCGTGGGCCCATTTGTCAGGGAGAGAAAAGCGTGTTCGGATCAGTTGTGGTCGAGGATCGCGTGCAACTACGCGGAATAGAACCGTGGCCCCCGTGTTGCTTTAACCCGATTGGCCCATTTAAAACTGGTGGGCCCAGCCATTATTCAAACTGTTTCCATTGGAATTTTATTCCATAAATTGCTCCCACTTTGAAAATCCATATCTCCTTGTAGAATTATCCAAAATTACCAAATAAATTTTGTTAGAACCAGAATGAAGAATACTTTACGTTGGCGCACTTGGATTTGTATGAAAGTCCATAGGATTCTCTCCATAATTCAAATAAGAAAAATTCTTATAGAATTAATTCCTTTTGTTTTGCTCTTTGGAAAATTACCAAATTTTTCCAGAACCTTCATTTGAATATCCTCGAACTCCAGTAAACATTTCAGGGTCATTACACTTCATTTACATGGTCTGATTACCTGTGTATCATCTATGCACATAAAAATAGCCAAATACATTTGGAATTTGTACAGAAACTTGTGCAAACTTCTAACTTAAATATCTCTCAGTATAAAGCTTCAAAATTTGTCAAACCAACTTTGTTAGTTTGATATTTATCCACACTAACCATAACTACAACCCAATCATCAAATCCCTAGATTTTCCTGTAGAGCCCTTTAAAGCAAAATCATGTTTGATTTTCATCTGATGATTCACTTCATAGAAAAATCTGAAATTTTGCCAAAATGTTCTTTAGTAAGTTTCAGAAATTCATGTAAACATTTCAGCTTCATTGGACTTTATTAACCTAGTTCAATCTGAAGATTTTCCTAACTGGTCATAGAATGCCCCAGAAACAACAGAAACATTTCAGTAAATTATCCAACCTTGTAAATTCATGATCTCACGGTAGGATGTGTAGAAAATTATGAAACCAATTTTGCTGAGTCACTCTCGACCTCCTCTAAATATAACAACAACTTTGGGTCATGTCAAAGCTACAGATTATTCATCAAAATTATGGGTAGTGTTTAGATTCATTGAATTTTTTACAATTGTAACTTCATTGGATTGATCCCAATTTTGGCCAGAAGCTCACCCATAGTACCTAGTGTCCCCTCTAAAACTTCCAGAACCATTGGGCTTATATTACTATACTTAACTGTTATTCCTTTAAGCTATATCATAATACTGGTATTGATTAACTTGCATTGCATATCGATTAGTTGACGAGCTCAAGAGGATACAGGAGATACTTGATGTCATCCCTATGGAGATTAACTTTGATACCGTCTCGCAACCAGGCAATCCCTGATTTGCATTTAAGCGCTATAACAAAATTTTAATTTGTATCACCTATGTCTAGGGTGAGTTATGTGCATTAGGGCTAAGGTGATTGAAGACCCACTTGCATGATTAGATAAACTCATGGAGTTTTTGGTTAGTTGTTAAGTCATCATGTAGACTATGATATGCTAAATGTTGTATAGGATTCGGTAGAAGTCGAGTAGTGTGAATCTACTCGCATGGCTAGGACTTTTTCACACGGGATTGTTTCAAAGAAATGGTGTAGTAATATGAATATGAGACCATGCAGGGGCGTAGGATGCACCAAGACGTGGTCTTGGGTGCATAGCCCCGCCTGTGTCGGTTAAGGACCGATCCGCATGCTGCCCTACTGAGCAAGTTTGAACAGTACCAGAGTCATACTAGATATATGGGGTCCAGGAAACCGATGTACCTTGGGAAGCCTTTGTTGAGACTTTTTCGATCGCCTCAGGCTTTCGGCCGAAGCACAGTAGACGAAAACTTACTCACGACATATTCGTAGTGGAAAGGTGCACCGTGAGTGGGAATACTATCCTAGATGATTGAATCGATTCAACTTGGGCGGAATTTGAGAAAGGTGGCTGCGTACGACAATCGTGGAGTTCACCTAGGTGACTCCCAGTACGGGTGTACATGTCGTGCATTCCGGGTATCATTGATTCGAATCACCGTCCCTCGCGGATATGAGTACCACTTGTTCACCGAGTTGTGACGTAGTTAATACTTGCACTTGAGATGAATTAATTGCTGCTATTATGAACATTATATTATCATTATATTAATATGATGTATGTATTAGTATAGTGCTCACTAAATTTAATTTCCACCTGGGGTATGCAGCATCGTGATGAAGCGTTTCTTGTTTGATTGTGGAGTTACGATGTTGCCCGGCACCAGGTTTAAGCTGCTGCTATAAATCTGAAAATAAGGACCCACATTTAGGCGAGTACATTATGCAAATCTGCCATCCTATGTTTATGTCTCTACCCTCATGTAGAGTTTCATGTTGAGGTGAGACGGTTAAGTCTTGTTGAGCCTTCGTGCTCACGGTTTCTATATTAGTTGTATTGCTGGTACTAACCTCTATGCTTATGATTATGGTTGTCTGTCGACTGTTGGAGTCGGCAGATCTCCTGACACTACTAAAGTGTTGAAGGAGTTTGTAGTTCGGTGTGGGCGCGCGGAGACTCAAGAAGGTGAATCACGATAGGACACGAGAGACACAGTGGTTTACGTGGTTCGGGCTGCCTGAGCGTAATACCCTACTCCACGGGTGTGTGGTGTTGTATTTGCTTGTGTGCTTGAGAGCGTTCGAGAGTCCGATCCCCTCGTGTATCGTCGGTTTGTCCTTTTATAGTACAAGGACAAACCGTTACAAGTCAGCCTGGCCCGACATGTGGCCCTGGCGGTTACTAGTATTGATACACGAGATTAATTGTTGTTAATAACCCTGTAACGGCTCCGACAGTGCCGTTACAGGTGTTAAGATCGTCCGATTAAGTGTCATTAACGTGGAATTAATGACAATTAATCGGGTCTTGAAGTCCGCGGCTGTCCTTTGAAGATCCGGAGCCGTTACAATGTCTCCCGGAGGTTTGAAGCGGCCAGCTCCGACGTATGGACACGTGGCAGCTCCGGAGCTTGCTTGTGGGAAGCGGGAAGCTCCGGGGTGGCCTGGCACGTCTCAGGTCCGGAGCTTCTCTCGGTCAGGGGTTAAGTCCGGAGGTGCCTTTTCAGTACCTAGCCCGGAGCTTCACCCTTGCGGGTAGTAGCTCCGGTCTGACAGTACACGTGGCAACCTAGGGGTTAACCATGTTGGAGAAGCAGGTCCGGTTATGTCTGACAAGTGGGCCTCCGAGGGTCTTCAATTTGAGTAGACGTCCTTCCCTTGAGATCTTTGTAACCTCAGGGGGTTTATGGTTTTTAGGGTACCGACAGTGGCCCCCTGGACCTACCTCCGGGGAAAGTCACCGGGGTGAAGTCATTTCGTCGGAGGTGGGTCCATACTCGCGACTCTTGAACTGGGTCTTCAAGGGTCTTCGGAGGTGCCGTTGGCGGGGCTTTACGGTTAAATCCCGATGCGTGGCGCACCTCAGGCGGCAGATAAGATCTTTGACGTGCGGATCTCTCGCAATTGAAGGTCGCCGGTTCCCGATACGAAAACCGTATCGGTTCCGCGCGCCTTGTCAGTTCGCCGCCTTTGGGTTTCCCGCCTAGTGATGACAACTGTTCGCCTGGGTAAGAACCTCGACTTGATCGTCAGGGTGGTCCCGGGCCCTCTTGTCATCGGCAGGGTTGAATTCTCGAGTAGTATCCTTGACTCCCCTGCAGTTTCCATCCAAGCGTTGCGAGGGCTTACTTAAGAAGGAAAGCGCACCGTCGGGAGTTCTTTACGCTTCCCATCTGTGCTTGCGCTCAAACTCCCAACTTGTGCTTTGCTCCTCTTCTCTTGCCTAGCTTTGCTGCGATGGAGTTGGGTCTGCGTGAGAGTCGCTTGAAGACAGACGGCGATCTGAAGAAGGTCCGGGCCCTCATGGGGTGGTCTTCGGACTTCTTCAACCGCTCGGTCCGCGCCGGCGGAGAGCTTCCCTTTAAAAAGGAGCACTCTGGCGAGATGGTGTACTTTTCCTCGTACGCCATGGTGGGGCTGATCCCACCGTTTTCTTCTTTCTTCTTGATGCTGCTGGACTTCTATGGTCTGCAGCTGTACCACCTTGGCCCTCACTCCATTCTCCTTGTGTCCATCTTTGTCCACTTCTGCGAGATGTGGGTGGGCATCCCTCCCTGCATCGAGCTCTTCCGAACCTTCATCACCGTCCAAACCACTGGCCGAAGCGATGAGTATCTTGGCTTCTACTACTTCGTGAAGCGCAAGAAGTGCCCATTCAAGTACCTCCGGTCATTCCCTTCCGGGAAGTGGGATGACTGGAAGAAAGATTGGGTAGTCGTCCGGGTGGAGGAGCATGAGCGGTTGGAGTTGCCAGACGGTCTGCCCGGCATTGACACGTCGGTATGGAGCGAAGTTCCGGTGCTGGCGGGAGCTTTCGACCCTGTCTTGACCAGAATCCGCCAATGTGTGGAGGGAGGATTGACTCCCCAGGCGGTGTTCTGCAACTTCCTGTCCAACAGGTGGGCGCCGCTGAAGAGGAGGGAGAAGCTCGCCTGGGCCCTCAACAGCGTGATGGACGAGGACCGGGTTGAGACCGGGTTGAAGTCCAGCATGGTGGGGAAGTCCTTGGAGTTTCACCTCAAGAAATTCCAGCACGGCATCGACGTTGACGGAGATTACTTGACTCCGCCGCCGGCTTTCCTCCCTCTGAACGTGGAAGTTGACTTCAGCAGGGAGCTCCGGCGAAAGATGCCCGCACTTGACGATCTTGGTGTCGTCGAGAGAAGATCAGCCACCCGGTTGGCGATCCCCGGGTTGTCTGAAGGCGGCTCCGCCCCTGCCCCACAGCCAAGAGCTGAGGTCGTCGGCAAGGGCAAAGAGTTGGCGGAGGAGTCGGAGAGCCGGAAGAGGAAGCTGCGACATGCTGACGGAAGGTCCGTCGGGCCTGCCGCTTCCCCTCAGGTTCACCCTCCTCAGGAAGGAAGATCCTCTGCCGCCGTGGCGGCTGTCCCCGTGGTGGGGTCTTTCCGGAGCGCTACTGTTCCGGCGGTGGGATCCTCCCGGAGTGCGACTGTCCCCGTGGTGGATCCCTCCGGAGGTGCCAGCTCCGGGCACGCGACTCCACCATCTGGAGCGGTGAGGGCCTCCAGGTCCAGGAGTTCCTCTCGATCAAGGAGAGCTCCGACCCGGGAAACGCCCGCGGCTACGGCAAGTCCTGGGAGTCCTCCCGGAGCTCCTATGCCGACCGTGGCCAGCCCGGATCGTCCGAGAAAGAGGTTCCGCGCAAGCTGGTGCGTGAGCCTCCCAAGGTAATTTTTCTTTCTTACCTCGATTAACTTTTAATTGTAGCATCTGTTTGCTCAATTTCTTCGTTCTTCATCTGCAGCGTTCCCAAGAAGGGGAGTGAAGCTCCACCCTCAGCCACGGTGTCTGAGGCTGCGAGGGCTTCTGCTCCAGCTCCAGTGCCGCCCCAAGCGGAGGCTGCGACAGCTCCGGCGCCGGCTGTCGTGGTCATGGACCTCGACTCGTCTCCAGAAGTTCCCGTGGTAGCGCCGGACCACGGGATTGAAGATGCGCCATCGGCACCCGTTCCGGAGGTGGAAGCTCCGGGTCCTGGTGCTGCAGAAGTAGAAGCTCCGACTATTGAGTCGGAGGAAGTAGCAGTCTCGGCTTCGGAGCCGGACAGTGCTGAAGCCCCGGCGATTGAGCCGGAGGTGGCTGAAGCCCCGGCATGCGAGCCGGAAGTTGAAGTAGTTCTAGCAGTTGAGCCGGTTTCTTCCGAAGCTCTGGTCGCAAAGTCGGTGATTGTTGGAGCGCCGGCTGCAGAGTCGGCGGCTGAAGAGGCGAGGGAGCTTGAGCCTCCCTCAGAAGAGGTGTCCCGACCGGAGCCAGTAGCGGCTCCTGCTCCGGAGGCAACGACGTCGATGGTACCTGTGGCAGAGCCAGAGTGCCTGAACGAAGTCGCTGGCCCCCCGCCTGTGGGGGCAAATGAAGACTTGGTGGCGGGACCTCCTTCGATGGCGACTAAGGCCGTCCCGGAGGAGGGCCCTAGTGTTTTGGAAGCTCGGGGTTCCACTCTCGTAGGGTGGGACCCAATTTTTGTAAGTGAAGACCTGCTGGAACCAGCGGAAGAGACCCCAGCAGGTCCGGAGCCCATCTCTCTGTCGATGTCCATCGACAACGCCTGCTCCAGTCTACGTCAGGTCCAACTGGCCTTCTTCCACGACAGCAAGGCTCTTGAAGAGGAGCGCCAAACCCTTAGGAGGTGGCGTAATCGGCTCCACTTCGAGACTAAGCTGGCGCAGTCGAGGCTTGCGGATGACAAGGAATGGATCAAGCGGGAGAAGATCCGCCTGGAGCTTTGGGGTGAGCTGCTGGATGAGAGGGAGAGCATGACTCACGCCCTCGACGCTCAATCCCGGGAGTTCCATGACCAAGCTAAGGCTGCTAACGACGCGGCCAATGCTCGGTTTGATCAGCTCGAGGCCATCAGCACCACACTCATCAAGCGCCGAGAGGCACTTGAAGGGAGGGAAAGACGGCTCGAGGATGAGGAGCAAAAACTCCTAGAGCTACGGGATGACGTCTTGCTACGAGAAGAAGAGCTCGCTGAGAAAACAGCTCTGGCGGACAAGGGCCTCGAGGAGCGCACTAAGAAATTGGAAGAGCGCTGCCCCGAGGAAGAGGAGAAGACCTGGGTGCGGGGGCAGGAACTCTACGAATACGAGTGTGCCCTTATCGCCCGGGAGAAGAAAGTGGAGGCTAGGGAGAAGGACCTGGTCGACCGCTGGAACAAGATCCATCTCCGGGAGGAGGAGCTCGGAAGACTTGAGAAGCGGGATGCTGCGAAGATCCAGCAGAACGCCAAAGAAGATGAGCGCCTCTCCCGCGAGAATTCGGAGCTGACGGCGGCCTGGAGATCCCTGGAAGAGATGAAGAACCTGAGGAAGGCGGACTCCCTACAAATTTGGGAGTTCCTGAGCAAGGCCGACGATGCGCTGGCGCCGATGGGTTTCAGCCCTGTGCTCCCGGATGATCCGGAGCTGGAGCCGGACCTTGCGTTGCAAGCGTTGAGCGCCGCGGGCAGCAAGCTCTCCAAGGTGGGCGACGTCATCGCGGACCAACTGGAGGTCGAGGGGCAATCCCTGGCTAGGAATGTCACAGAATATGTGTTGACGTTCTACACCAGCCGGAACCCTCGATTTCCTCTGGACCCGGTGCTTGAAGGCCCCGTCGAAGGAGAAGGCGAAGCTACCCGAGCCAGCGTGTCGGAGGTCGCCCAAAAAGTCGCCGAGTTCTTCCATAGGGTCTAGGACCGTCTCTCTTAGCCTTTACTTGTATCTTCTCTTCTTCCTCAATTTTGTAATCCCTTGTCTCCAGATGTAATCTCCTGTCTTCAGATGAAATGAAATCCCCAATTTTTTGCGAATTTCATTTTTTTGTCTTCAACATCTTTATCTTCACTTGGCCCCCTGGTAGATGTGCACAATTTGATTGTGGACATGTACCAAAAGGATGTTAAGTTTTGTTGAAGACGAATTTGCTTCGAACTTGAGGAATTTAGGTCCGAAGTTTTTGATAGTGAAGGTCCCCTGAAGTTGTCGGAGCTTAGAAGCTCCGGCACTGTCCATCACTAGAGCTTAGTAGCTCCGGCAATAGCCTCTATCAACACGTTGAGCGTCGATAGTTAATACTCCAAGGTGTCGGAGCTTAGTAGCTCTGGCAATGACCTTTGCCACACTTGGTTTGTTGGCAACAGACTCCAGTGACTGGGTCTTCTCACCATCTTTTAGTCTACGCCGACGGTTGACGCCCTGGTGGGAGTCGGAGCTTGGTTAGCTCCGGTTTTTCCCATCAACGTAGGGTTCATTTTTCCTGCACACTTAAGCCAAGAAAAATAGTAAAATTCGTTCCTTGTCTATAACTTCGTCACGGCTTACGGTTCTTATGAAAATTTTAAGTTGAACACGATTTTTAATACGACTGGATGAATTGTCTTTTCTTTTAGATCCAATTGTCCATGGACCCACCTTACTTCGGCCTGCCGGGGTGTAGGTAGAGTGGCGTACTTAGGGTGCTTGACCAGGCTAAGTCGATAGCGCACTCTGGCCCTAGAATGGCTTGGCGGCTTTCAGGCGAGTTGGCCACAGACGATATTTAAATCCAAAAAATCTGACAATTCAACTCGAATCGTATGTAAACCGGTCAAACTAGAACTTCTTAAGAATTGCACGTTTCTGTTATAGTCAAGAAAGAGAAAAATAAAAATGTCGAGCCTATGCAAAAATGAATGCACGTGGAGTCTATTTCACATGAAGATGTCTTTCATTATAGGTCCGGGGTACAGGGGAAACAAGTACACTCTTAGGGTACGGAACCAGGCTAAGTGTGTTTGGTTTCTCGTTTGACCCAGGGTAGTTAGCCACACTTCTAGTCCGGAGACTGTATCAAGTGTTGCATGAGCTTTTCAAACCTTTCGGGAAAGGTCCGGCTGCTCTCCCGGAGGAACTACCCGACTCTGTACAATGACTCTATAACATACATTTCAAGTTACTTCAGACTCACCTCCGTGGAATTAAGTGTAGAACTTACGGAGGTGCTCGATGTTCCAAGGATTTGGGAGAGGTGTCCCATCCTCGGTAGCCAAGCGAACGCTTCCGGTACGGGATACTTTGATCACTCGAAAGGGCCCTTCCCACCTGGGGGAGAGTTTGTTTTGCCCTTCTCTGGATAGTATTCTCCGTAGCACCAGATCGCCTTCCTCGAGCTGTCGGTTGTGTACATGCCGCTGGTGATAGCGCCGTAGAGCTTGGCGGTATCGGGCATTCCGAACAGCTGCTTGGCACCTTCCCTCCTCGAGGAGGTCTAGGTCTTCGCGCCGGAGCTGGTCCTGCGCGGCTTCGTCGAAGGTCCGGACTCGGAGGGAACCCAAGGTGATTTCCGGAGGAAGGATCCCTTCAGCTCCGTACACCAGGAATAAGGGTGTTTCTTCGGTTGCCCGACTTGGAGAAGTCATGTTGGCCCATAGAGTGGGCGGAAGCTCTTCGATCCAATTGGCTCCGTGCTTTTTCAAGCACTCATAAGTGCGTGTTTTGAGTCCTTTAAGGATCTCTGCATTTGCTCTCTCGGCTTGTCCATTGCTGGCAGGATGAGCTACGGAAGCGTAGCAAACTTGTATGCCGAGGTCTTCGCAATATCCTTGAAATGCGGAGCTCGTGAATTGAGTCCCATTATCAGTGATGATCTTATTTGGGACTCCGAATCTGCTCACGATGGATTGTAGAAAATTGATTGCAGATTGTTTGTTGATCGTCACAACGGGAGTAGCTTCCGGCCACTTGGTGAACTTGTCGATGGCGACGTACAGGAACTTGTAACCTCCGACGGCTCTTGGGAAGGGTCCCAAGATGTCCACCCCCCACACAGCGAAAGGCCATGTAGGAGGTATCATTTGTAAGGACTGAGCAGGTGTATGAATTTGCTTTGCATGAAATTGGCATGCTTTGCATTTCTTCACCAGCTCAGTGGCATCCTGGAGCGCTGTAGGCCAGTAGAAGCCGTGCCGAAAGGCTTTTCCGACCAGCGTGCGGGAAGATGCGTGGTTCCCGCACTCGCCTCCATGGATTTCTGTGAGGAGCTCGCAGCCTTCTTCCCTTGTGATGCACCGCATTAGGATGCCGTTGGCACCGCGCCGATAGAGATCCCCTTCTACCAACGTGTATCTTTTAGCCAATCTGACTACCCGGTCAGCGGATACATCATCGTCAGGAAGGATGTTGTCTTTCAAGTAGTTCCGGATCTCCGAGATCCATGCATCGGAACTGACTTGAGCATTTGAGTCTTGCGTGCTGGGTTGCTCGGAGCTTCCGGCAGCACCTACGACCCTTGATGGCTGCCATGGTAACACGGCCATCGGGACTGTCAGCTTCGGGATGCTGATGTCGCCCCCTTCGTTCAGTTCGGCAGGCTGAACTGTGGGTTTTGACAACCTCCGGACAAAGGTTCCGTCAGGAGCCGGAGCTCCAGTTGACGCCTTGGTCGAGAGTTCGGCAGCTTCAGCGTTGTGAGCACGTTGAACATGGTGAAGGTCTAGGACTTCGAAGTCCTTCTGAAGCCTCTGGACTTCAAGGAGGTAAGCAGCCAGCTGGAGATTATTGCAGGAGCATTCACCCTTCACCTGCTTGATGACAAGTTGTGAATCTCCTTTGACCAGCAACTGCTTGACACCATATGATAGTGCCACCTTTAATCCATAGATGAGTGCTTCGTACTCCGCCATGTTGTTGGTTGCCTTGAAGTCAAGGTGTACCATGTATTTCACCTTCTCCCCGGTTGGTGCGAGGAGAAGGATTCCAGCTCCGGCTCCCTGCTTCTGCATGGAGCCGTCGAAATAAAGGGTCCAGTGAGGCTTAGTGAAGGTTGGAACTTGAGGTTCCGTCTTCTGCTCGCTGGGGCCCCCAGGGTTTAATGGAGAGGGAGTCCATTCTGCCACGAAATCTGCCAACGCTTGACTCTTGATTGCTTGTCTCAGAATGAATTCAAGATCGAATTCAGCCAATTCCGCTGCCCACTTTGCAATATTCCCAGTTGAATTGGGATTATGCAGGATCGCTCGAAGTGGATATGAGGTCACCACCGAGACTTTGTGAGCTTGGAAATAGTGTCGAAGCTTCCTTGAGGCAATAAGAACCGCATAAAGCAGTTTATGCACCTCTAGGTATCGAGTCTTGGCATCATGTAACACTTCACTGATGAAGTATACCGGGCGTTGAATGGTCCGGACCCTCCCGGAGGGGTCCGGAGCTTCCTCTTCATTGATCCGGACCCTCTCGGAGGGGTCCAGACTCTCTTCGGGGACCTCCGGGTTCTGAGTGGAGGAACCCGGAGCTTCTTCAGAAATGACCTGGACCCTCTCGGAAGGGTCCGGGTCCTCTGAAGTGGCTTCTTGTGGGTTTGAGTCTGGGAGCTGGGACCCAGACCCACTTTCAGGAACCTCCGGACCCTCCCGAAGGGGTCTGGATTCCTGAGTATTGGGTAGTTCCAGTCTCTCCGCAACCAGAACCATACTGACGACTTCGTCAGTAGCTGAAATGTAAAGCAATAAAGGCTCACCAGGGTTCGGAGCTACCAGGACTGGTAGGGTGGTGAGGAACTGTTTCAGCTCCTGGAATGCCTTCTCTGCTTCTTCAGACCATTGGAATGGTCCGGACTTCCTCAGTAACTTGAAGAAGGGAAGTGCCCTTTCCGCCAGTCTTGAAATGAACCGGCTGAGGGCTGCTAGACATCCAGTTAATTTTTGGACGTCTTTGATGCGGGTTGGTAGACGCATGTCTTCAATGGCTTTTATCTTCGCCGGATTAGCCTCTATGCCCCGGTGACTTACCAAGAAACCAAGAAGCTTTCCGGAACTAACCCCGAAGACGCATTTGTCTGGGTTTAGCTTCGTGCGGGTGGCCCGCAGCTTATCAAAGACAGCCTGCGAGGTGTCCAAGAGGGACTCCTTGTTTTTGACTTTGACCACGATGTCATCGACGTACACTTCCACTATGTCTCTGATGAGTTCTTCGAAAGTTTTGTACATAGCTCGTACAAAAGTTGAAGCTGCATTCTTGAGACCAAACGGCATGGCTGTGTAACAATACAACCCATCCACTGTGATGAATGAAGTATGCTCTTCATCCTCCCTAGACATCCTGATTTGATGATATCCAGAATATGCGTCTAGAAAACACAGTAACTCGCACCCGAAGGTGGAATCCACTATCTGATCTATTCTAGGTAGTGGGAATGGATCTTTTGGACATGCCTTATTCAGTGTGGTGTAGTCGATGCACATCCGAAGTTTCCCGCCGGCCTTGGGCACAACGACTGGGTTTGCCAGCCATTTTGGATGGAAGACTTCTCGGATAAATCCGGCTTCGAGCAACTTCTTCACTTCTTGTCGGATGAAGTTCTATCGCTCTACAGATTGCTTCCGAGGTTTCTGATGCACAGGCCGAGCGTCGGGGTAAATCTTCGGATTGTGCTCAATCACTTCCCTGGGGATCCCAGGCATTTGTGACGGTTGCCAAGCAAACGCGTCAACGTTAGCCCGGAGGAAAGTGATGAGCGCGAGTTCCTATTTGTCGTTCAACCCTCCTGATATACGGGTGGTTTGAGCGGCATCGGAACCAATTTGGACGACATTGACGGGAATGTCGGTGTCGCCGCTTGGCTGCACACGGGGTGCAGAGGTCGAGCCTCGTTGACGAATGCTCGGGGGTTTCGGAGCTTGCTCCTGTCTGGAGTCCTCCTCTTGCGCCATGGTGAGTGCGTGGAGTTCCTCCAGAGCAGTTACTCCGGCAGTGCGATCTCCGCGGATCCGGAGAACGCCTACTGGTGTTGGCATCTTCAACACCAGGTATCCATAATGAGCAGCTGCCATGAATTTGTACAGGGCAGGTCTACCCAAGATGGCGTTGAATGGTAAGTTGATCTGAGCAACGTCGAAGACCAACTTCTCGGTGCGGTATTTCTCCCGTGTCCCGAAGGTAACGGGGAGAATGATAGCTCCGAGTGGGGTAATGGCCCCCGGACCTACTCCAGAGAAAGGTCGAGAGGGCTGGTGGTCCGAAGGTCGGAGCTGAAGCTTATTGAAAGCTTCGAAGCTGATGAGGTTAAGCCCCGAACCTCCGTCTACCATGACATGATGGAGCTGGATGTTGTTGATGGTGGGAGATACCATCAAGGGTAACTGGCCAGCTCCGACCATGCTTTGAGGACAATCTGAAGCATCAAAAGTAATGGGTGTGTCCATCCACTTTCGATGTGGCTCCGGTCTAGCTGTAGGAGCTACAGCAGCCATATCCCGCCGCATAGTCTTGATGACACGACGAGAAGTGATGTCCCATGATCCACCAAAGATGGTGTTCATGGTTTTCCGACGCTCGTTGTCGGAGACGTCGGAGTCATCATCGACGGAGGTGTAGACGGCTTTCAGGACCTTTTTGGGGTCCTGAAACCCTAACTCCTCTTCAGCCGGAGCTTCATCGACCTTTTGTTTTCCCTCCCTCTGTCGGAAGGGAGACCCTTCCCGGCGCTTGTGGTAGCGCTCGGCAAGGTTTTGGACCTCCCGGCAGTCTTCCAGCCTGTGGCTGCCCGTTTTGTGAATGGGGCACCACATTTTGGATTTGCCACCGTCTTCGGAAGACGGTCGAGGTCGCTTCTCGGGGCGTGGCCCCCGGCCACCAGGAGTTGTAGTGGCTGCAACGTTGGATGTGCCGGTCGACGGCTTCTTCTTGCCGTTGGTCTTCTTTTTCTTCTTGCCACTCCCGGAGGTAGCGGCTTCTTCTTTGGAGGATTTTTTGTGATCCTCCAAGGCTGGTTTGGAGTGCATTTCACGGCCCTCCGCAGCTCTGACACATTTGTCTGCCAAGCTGAAGAGCTCCGTGACGCTGGTGATCTCTTTGATCGCCAGCTTCTCCAACATCTTCTTGTCTCGTACACCCTGTCTGAATGCTACAATGACAGAAGCGCTTGAGATAGAAGGGATTGTGTTACGTACCTGAAAGAACCTCTGGATGAATGACCGCAAAGATTCTCCCCCTTTTTGCACGACCGCAAAAAGGTCCAGTTCAGTGCCCGGTCGGGTGTATGAACTCCCGAAGTTGGCAGTGAACTGACGGCACAGCTCCTCCCAACTGTCAATAGAGTTGGGTGGAAGGCTCATAAACCAGGACCTGGCAGTCCCAGTTAAGGCCACTGGAAAGTAGTTGGCCATTATGGCCTCGTTTCCTCCAGCTGCTAAGATTGCAGTGGAGTATATCTGCAGAAATTCTACGGGGTTGACAATCCCGTCGAATTTTTCCGGCAAGTGTGGCCGGAACTTCTGTGGCCATCTAACCATGCGCAGGTGCATGGCTAGGGCGGAACAGCCTCCTCCTACTCCTTCCAGAGTAGAAAGGTCTTGAGCATCCCGTCTTTCTCGAGCTCGCTCGATATGGACACGGCCATCCTGTTGGCGGTATCGGCGATCAAGCTCCGCCCGGAGGTCATGTGTCGAAAGCCGAGATACAGTATGGGCACGTCGTGCCCCAGAGGGCAACGACGTCACTTGTTGTGACGCAGCTCGCCTTCGGTTGTTGGAGACATGTGGACCAAGTCTTCCTGACAACGTCCACCGCTGCGACGGGGCTCGCCCAGAAGGAGGAGGACCCTGGTTGTTGAGTCGTTCGGCCGCTGCTGCGACCAAATGCTCAATATCAGCCCTCCATTGCTCCATGGCATCTTGAGATGCATCCGGAGGTGGTGGTCGCTGGAGAAGAGCACGCGCGGCATGGAGCCCGTGTTCTGGGTTGTCACGACTTGCCGGCGCAGTATGTGACGCCGGCGCACCATCATGTTGTCTGGCACGTCTTGCCGTAGAAGATGGTGGTGGTGGGAGTGTGACTCCTGCTGGTGCTGAGGCTCCTGCTGGTGGCTGCATGTTGGAGGGATTGCCTCCGACAGCCTGAGCAGCAGGTTGCCCGTTGGATGATCCAGCCGCAGAATTCACCATTCTTGAAAATCCCAGGCCCCCCTACCTGGCGCGCCAACTGTCGACTGTTGGAGTCGGCAGATCTCCTGACACTACTAAAGTGTTGAAGGAGTTTGTAGTTCGGTGTGGGCGCGCGGAGACTCAAGAAGGTGAATCACGATAGGACACGAGAGACACAGTGGTTTACGTGGTTCGGGCCGCCTGAGCGTAATACCCTACTCCACGGGTGTGTGGTGTTGTATTTGCTTGTGTGCTTGAGAGCGTTCGAGAGTCTGATCCCCTCGTGTATCGTCGGTTTGTCCTTTTATAGTACAAGGACAAACCGTTACAAGTCAGCCTGGCCCGACATGTGGCCCTGGCGGTTACTAGTATTGATACACGAGATTAATTGTTGTTAATAACCCTGTAACGGCTCCGACAGTGCCGTTACAGGTGTTAAGATCGTCCGATTAAGTGTCATTAACGTGGAATTAATGACAATTAATCGGGTCTTGAAGTCCGCGGCTGTCCTTTGAAGATCCGGAGCCATTACAATGTCTCCCGGAGGTTTGAAGCGGCCAGCTCCGACGTATGGACACGTGGCAGCTCCGGAGCTTGCTTGTGGGAAGCGGGAAGCTCCGGGGTGGCCTGGCACCTGTCAGGTCCGGAGCTTCTCTCGGTCAGGGGTTAAGTCCGGAGGTGCCTTTTCAGTACCTAGCCCGGAGCTTCACCCTTGCGGGTAGTAGCTCCGGTCTGACAGTACACGTGGCAACCTAGGGGTTAACCATGTTGGAGAAGCAGGTCCGGTTATGTCTGACAAGTGGGCCTCCGAGGGTCTTCAATTTGAGTAGACGTCCTTCCCTTGGGATCTTTGTAACCTCAGGGGGTGTATGGTTTTTAGGGTACCGACATTGTCCGATGAGACTCGGGACTCATCGAGTGATATACTCATGTGAGAACCGTGCCGCTGTTGTTTGGTATTCGTGGCTAGTGAGGAGCGTCCGTGGGCTGGACGGCTTCTATTTTGCTTATTAGACTTGAGCGGGAGTTGTAATCTTATCTTCCGCTGTAGTTTATTTTTATGTAAACTATTTGTAAACTGAACATCTTTGTAAATTTCAGCAAATGATTTACGTAATGTGTGTTCCTTTACGTGTGTGTTGTTGGGTGTCGCATCGCACGGCACCACCCGATGCGACTCCTGGAAAGTGTGGACTACGGTCCCCACAGCCTGGTATCAGAGCCGCATTGGGAATAGCACACAAAATAAGGATCGTATTATTAGAAAAACATAGGACACGGTGAGGATACGGTACTAGGCCCACATACGGATTCTATTAGCATAAGTTATTAAGGTGGCAAATCTAACTTATGTGTTATTATATTCTATAACGACGCTCCGACATCAGGTAAGAGGTAAGGTACACCACCGCAAGAAGATCAATTGCGGTAAGCTCACCATGCGAGAGGTAGCATGTGATTGTTTCCGTGGCTTGGCATGGAAATGTCAATATGAGTCTCTGAAACTTTTCATGTTTCTGAGAACATATGACACGCGGTACCACAGCGTCCTTCAATGTTAGTGGGAGCCCCCGTCGGGTCGGACATAACCTGATGCGCCTCCTACTGGTGCAGCACAATGCAAAGACGTGGGACCCCATCGGGTGGTAAAAAACCCGGTCATGTACCTCGATACGTGGCGTAACTCGAGGCGGCCCGTATGGATTCTTACTTTCATATATATTATTGTGAAATGATTGCCCGTGCGGGCTGTGTCGTACGACACCATATCATTGATCAGTAGTTTGTGTGTAGTGACAGGTACACTAACCACGTGATTGTATTGTGCTTAGAAATCATTTGCGAGTGAACGCCATTAAGGCCACCGTTGAGACGTATGCCGGAATAGCGGCTTAGAATTTTTGCTTTGTGAGGCACGTAGTACCGACAAGTATTCCATTGATGCATTAACCACTTTTCTGTAAAATGGAACTGAAAAGATGTAAAAATACTTATATTAGCTATCGGGCTCTGAGTTTGAACTAAGTTTTCAAATTTGGAGTAGGTTTTGAAGTCACCATTTCGAAAACAGAGTGTTCTGTCTTCTGCCGTAAAAAGACCCCACTTTGAGAAACCATATCTCCTAGTAAAAAACCCCAAGGAATATGTACCATACATGGATGGGAAGTTTAGGAAGTCCTTTCAATCTGTTATGTTCAACTCCAGAACTGAATTTCCCTCTAACCTGTTCAAAATTTCAATGTTTCAAACTCTGCCAAAACTGGACAGAAACTGGAACCCTTTCTGGACTACTGATTGTTTTCACCATATCTCACTCTAGAAAATTTGAACCGGATCATGCAAGACATTTCTGTAATCCTTGTAATATTTATTACAAATTTGTAAATTGTGTCTTTTGTAAATTCTGCAGTTTTATATCTGGAAATTGTGGCCCAAAATCAGAATAAACAAAGGAGA
Organism: Tuctoria greenei; assembly: GCA_036927565.1. Classification (NCBI taxonomy): domain Eukaryota; kingdom Viridiplantae; phylum Streptophyta; class Magnoliopsida; order Poales; family Poaceae; genus Tuctoria; species Tuctoria greenei. The sequence goes on from JAYESD010000012.1 coordinate 57,455,712, forward strand.
TACTGTCACATTTTCCAGAAAATCTGTCAGGTTTACAATGCCATATATTCTCAACCAGAAACGATCTGGAGGCAAATCAATACTTTTCGGAAACGCCTTGAAGTTTATTTCAACTTTTTAGTTCACCTCAAGATCTGATTCTGCCATTTACAGGGTTAAATTCATGTTTGAGTACAAGATGGTCAGGTTTCAACAGAAACTTCATCGGTTTGGTATAATTTGGTCTTGTTATGAATCTGGTCCTCAATTTCACTTCGAGAAGTGCATAACGGACCAGTTGTCAATACTCAACAATTTACCAGTGGAATTGAGGGTTTTACCCACTCGAACCTCTTTTCTTTTATGACCATGTTTGTGTCATATTAAAAATAAAAGTGTCTATTCGCATGATAACACGCATAATCTCCCGTTGCGACCAACGATAGTTGAAATGAATTTCGATCCATGGAGTTCATTATTTTGGAGCTCGCTATTGTAACATTGGTCCAGGGATGATGTATTGTGTATAAAGTTTATACTTTATCAATATATCACCGTTATGCAAATTTGGTTATCAATACACACACTGTTGTTTTCATCCTAGTGTGATCTTGCAATATCACGTCTCATGTTGGATTAATGACTGTAACTGCAGAATGGTGCACACTCGCACAACATACGAGGTAGGTGGTTCAAGTTAGTGAGGGGATGACTCCCGAGAGCCAGAACAACCGGCGCAACCGCCACCTCCGTCTACGCTTACATTGGCAGCTGATATCGCAGCCATGCTGGGTTCGCACGACGAGCTGACCGAACTGCTGCGAACCCTCGTGCAGATTACGTTCAATCAGGGGGGACATCAAGCCGGAGGCAATCGTCAACCTCAGCAAGCAACATATCCGGAATTATTGGTGACTGCACCCCCAGTGTTCAGTGGTGATGGTGAACCTCTAAATGTGGTCCATTGGCTCCGCACCATTGAAGCTATGTTCGGACTGCTACAGTGCAGTGATCATATGAAGGTTTTATATGCAGCACAACAATTGCATGGCATTGCTGGTGCTTGGGGCAAACCACATCGCCTCCTTGGCCGCCGGACAACAAGTCACTCGGACAGAGTTCTGGAAGGCAATCCACGCCTATCCTGTTCCTCCTGCCATTATGAGAAGGAAGCTCAGGAATTTCTTGATTTGAAGCAAGTAGAAATGAGTGCTCAAGAATACTCCAAAGTCTTTTTTAATCTCGCGCAATATGCGTCGGAGTATGTGAGTACGGAGGATCAGAAGTGAGAGTACTTCTATCGGGGTCTAAGCCCCATGTTGAACGACAAGCGTGCATTGTTCAATCACAGTTCGTTCAACGCTATGCTTAATGCCGCGATTACGCAAGAGGATGCCACACGTGAGCAGATCGCGGAGGAGTTAAAGAAGAGACTTGCTGTGCAGGACAGCACACATAATGTTCCCCAGAAATACGGTGTGGTGTACCGATCACCGACCGGTCAGATGTGGCAGCCAACTGCACACCCGAGTTCGTATCAGAGTTGGTCGTATGAGGTATCAGATTTCAAACCAGCATTACATCTGCAGCAAGAACAGTCCCAAATTGTTCCATGGGCATTTATCTCGCAGCGAGATGCAGGATAATTCAGGCCTCAAGTCAGTGGGACGTTGCATCAGTATAAGTGTTTCACATGTGATCGTGATGGGCATTATTCCAAGGATTGCCCAGAGAAGATGTTGAGCAGCGGGAAAGTACCAGTACAACGGTGAATTCAGCCACATATTCAACCAGAGAGGACAGCACTGCATACCGGAAGTGTTCAACATATAGCGATCGAGGGTGTCCCGGAGGGAGCACCGGTGTTAGCGGGCATGTTTGCTATCAAAGACATACACGTCCTCATACTCTTCGATTCCGGTGCTACCCACAATTTTATCAGTAAAGCATGTGTGGATCAGCACCAATTATCCACCAATACTCCCAAGAATAGTTATCTTATAAGTTCATCGGGTGGGAGTATCTCTGCTAGTCGGATTGATCCCCGAGCAGCTCTATGTTTGGGAGGCAAGATATATCCAACGTCGCTGATTTTATTGGATGGACAGGAGATAGACGTAATATTGGGGATGTCGCGGTTGAACCATCACGGTGCCGTTCTTAATATCGGTACCCGGACTGTCCAAATTGACTCTCCGATACACGGACAGCACAAACTGGTTTTTGACAGCATGGAGCGGGACAGTGCAGCTGCATATAACACGGAAGCAACTAAACTTGAAGATATTCCGGTGGTCCGTGAGTATCCTGATGTGTTTTCCAATGACTTACTGGGCATGCCGCCCGAATGCGATGTTGAGTTCAAAATTGAACTTGTACCGGGAACCACACCGATCTCTCGGAGACCATATTGAATGGCGCCTAATGAGCTAGCTGAATTAAAGGAGCATTTAAAGGACCTTTTGGACAAGGGTTTTATTTTCCCAAGCTCGTCACCATGGGGCTGCTCGGTGCTGTTTGTCAAGAAGAAGGATGAAACATTGCGGTTATGCGTGGATTATCGAGCGCTCAATGCTGTGACTATAAAGAACAAGTATCCACTGCCCCGCATCGACATTTTATTTGATCAACTTGTTGGTGCGAGGGTGTTCTCGAAGATGAATCTTTGGTCCGGATATCATCAAATCAAACCGAACGGAGGATATACCGAAGATGGCATTCTCAACGAGATACGTATTATACGAGTATCTTGTCATGTCTTTTGGTCTCACCAACGCTCTGGCTCACTTTATGTATCACATGAATCCGGTATTTATGCCGGAATTGGACAAGTTCGTTGTGGTCTTCATCGATGACATATTGGTTTATTCCATGTCAGAGGAAGAGCACGCTGAACATTTGCATACTGTGTTACAACGGTTGAGAGATCACAAGTTATACGCAAAATTCAGCAAGTGTGAATTTTGTATCAACCAAGTGCCATTCTTGGGACACATAATTTCAGCTGAGGGCATTGCTGTGGACCCAAGTAAAATTGTTCAAGTGCTGAAATGGCAATCTTCGAAGTCCGTACATGAAGTCTGAAGTTTCCTTGGTTTAGCAGGATATTATCGGAGGTTCATCCCAAGCTTCTCAAAAATCGCAAAACCAATGACGGAGCTGCTGAAAAAGGGCACCAAATATATTTGGAGTTCAGCTTGTGAAGAAGCGTTCAAGACATTAGTACATCACCATACAACAGCCCCGGTTCTTGCTCAGCCGGACACGACAAAACCGTTTAATGTTTATTGTGATGCATCCAGCATCGGACTTGGCTGCGTTCTAATGCAAGGAGGACGTGTGGTCGCATATGGATCTCTCCAACTCCGAGACCATGAGCAGCAATATCCGACCCATAACCTTGAGCTCGCTGCCGTGGTATTGACATTAGAAATGTGGAGGCATTAGTTGCTTGGAAATCTTGTACACCTCTACACCGACCACAAGAGTTTAAAATATACTTTCACGCAGAAGGAGCTGAATATGCGGCAACGAAGGTGGTTAGAGCTGATCAAATATTATGAAATGTAAATTCACTACCACCCCGGTAAAGCGAATGTCGTTGCCGACACGCTTAGTCGGAAACCTTATGTCTACAACATCACCATGGCTGAAATGGAAGATGAGGAACCAAGTCTATATGTGTTTCCATATGGGGCTCTCAATAATATTGCTCTCATTCCCACGATCTGAGAGGAAAATATCGAAGCCCAAAATAAGGACAAGGGCATGTCACACATACGAGAAAGAGTGGACAGCGGGGATGTAAAATGTTTCTGGAAAGATGATCACGGTACATTATGGTTCAAGGTCCGGATAGTTGTACCCCGAGATGTTAAGCTCCGGAATAAAATATTGGATGAAGCTCACATGTCAAAATTTTCTATTCATCTGGGAAGCAATAAAAAGTATCAAGATTTAAAAACCAAGTTTTGGTGGACACGGATGAAGTGGGAAATATTGAAGTACGTATCCGAGCGTGATACGTGTCGGCGAGTGAAGGCCGACCATATGAAGAAAGCGGGACAGCTGCAACCGCTGAATATTCCGGCATGGAAATGGGAGGGTGTGAGTATGGATTTCATAGTCGGATTGCCACTCACATTCCGGAAGCATGATTCGATTTGGGTGATAGTCGACCGACTAACCAAATCAGCACTCTACATTCAGTTAAATGTCAGATTCAATGCCAAGAAATATGTGGAGTTGTACATATCAAGAATCATGTGTCTACACGGCATTCCTCGCACGATTATTTCAGATCGAGGCTCGCTGTTCGTTGCTCATTTCTGGGAGCAGCTACACGACTCGTTGGGTACTAAACTGATTAGAAGCTCTGCATATCACCCCCAGACCGATGGGCAAACCGAGAGGGTGAACCAAGTCCTTGAAGACATGTTGCGTGCGTGTGCCATCCACCACGGTAAAAATTGGGATGATAATTTACCGTTGGAGGAATTCTAGTACAACAACGGTTATCAAGCAAGTATCCAGATGGCACCATACGAAGCTCTCTACGGCCGGAAATGCCACACCCCACTGAATTGGTGTGAGACCAGCGAGAATGTGACGTTCAGGATTGATCTAGACAATGAAGCAGAGGAACAAGTTTGGATTATTCAAGCGAACTTAAGAGCAGCTCAATCTCGACAAAAGAATTATGCAGACAAGCGGCGTCGCCCGCTGCACTTTCACATCGGAGATCACGTATACATCCGCATGTCACCGATGAAAGGAATTCATCGGTTTGGAGTAAAAGGGAAGCTCGCTCCCCGATTTATTGGCCCGTTTGCTATCACGGAGAAGTGCGGACCTGTGGCTTATCGATTGGTATTACCAGCATCTCTCTCTGGTATACACGACATTTTCCATGTATATCAGCTCCGGAAAAGTCTCAAGTTCACAGCTGCAGTCCACATCGACGAAATCGGCGAATTACAACCGGATTTGACGTACTCCGAACATCCGATTCAGATTCTCGACGAGAAGACCCGAACCACGCGGAACCGCATGCTGTGGTTTTATAAAGTGTTATGGAACAATCATACCGCTGAAGAAGCAACATGGGAAACTGAAGAATATCTCCGATCAAACTATCCGGATTTCTTATCGTCTCACATCCGGTAATTTCTCTCCTACTTTCGTCTCTTCATTGTAATCTCGGGATGAGATTCTTTTAAGGGGCGAGGAATGTAAAATCCCTAATTTCCATAATTAAAAGTTCAGTTAGGACAAAAAAAATTGAATGATAAAAATAATTAAAAAGGAAATGAGAAAGAACAAATTAATTCAAACTCCAAATGAGGGAATTCAAAAAAAAATAAACTTATCTACTGTTCAAATGAAGTTAACATGAAGATTTGAGTTAACCAAGGGATTCCAAATTTTTCCAGAGGTCTATTTTGGTTCAGAATAAGTAACTTCAAATTTCCAAGATTTTTTAACTTCATTTTCTATTTTATTTGAGACGCATAGCAAATTCAAGCCATATTTAAATTCAAATTTTGAATTCTGTTCAAACTTACTTGAAAATAAGATTTGAACACACAAATATCATCAGCATGACTTGCCTGACTTATCCACGAAGTTTCACAATTTTTAGAGCTCATGTACTATTTTAAATTGAATTAAGATATGAGCTGCACATTGAGGTGGCTGGTGGGACCCACTGGTCAGCTTCTACCGACGTGCAGCCGCAAAACAGAGTCCGCTGCTCGCGCCAGCACGAGCGCTGCATGCTCCAGCGCAACAGCGCGCGAGCTGCCCCCTCCAGCTGCATACAACCCACCCCAAGGATCCTCCTTATCGTCTCCCCAGTTCCCAAGCCGATTGCTTCGTCGTTGGTTCATCCCTGGCGCAACAGTTTCATTTCCCGGCGAGTTCTTCCCTCCCCTCGAAATCCAGCAAGGTTCATCGGTATGAATCCAATTTCTTCGCACTTGGTCACTCCTCAACCTCTTGCACAGCCTTGTGATCCATTTCTTGCGCAGCTTGGCCATCTCCGAAGCTGTTAACTTCGAAACCGAGGCCGCCGGTGAACTCCTCTGTTTTGCCGCCTCTGCTGCTCTGTGGAACCCCAGCTACAGCCATTATCAAGCTTCGATCCATTAAGGAAATAGGTTCACAATCATGTCTAGTTCCTGCTCGCAAATTTTCAGCTCTTGACATAGCTTGTAGCTCGAGTATTAGTAATTTTCCCGATGAACTTCGTGTATGAACTGAGTAGGTCTCGGCCGAAATTCGTTTTCCACGTTCAATCATAGCTTGTGACCATGATAAGTGTGGTTCTAGACTACCTGGTGCACATCCTCAAGGAAACCCCATCGATTGTCATCGATTGAACACGTCGGAATAGGATTTTTCCTACCCGCCACGGTTGAATCCCCACATAGCCGTCAACTTCACATTTCTGAGGCATTTCACCATCACTTGTCCCCTCTATAAACTTTCCTACGCTCCCAGGAAAACTTTGGGAGAATTTCCATCCTAAATAGGGCACCAGAGGGCCTGGCCGACATGGCCGGAACCCTAGCTCCGCCCGCCACTGTCGAACCGCCATCTCCGGCCGCCAATCGCCGTTGGGGGCCTTGCTGTCTTGTTCTACGTCGGATTCTAGGTGGGGGCGGCGAGTCTGGAGGTCCAGCGTACCCTAGGGCAAGCTGTGGCGAGGCGCCGGTGAGAGGCCGCCGTCGGGCGCCGCCCCAGTGCTGCTAGCCCGAGGTAGAAGAAGAGGTTGTGGGCCCGTTCGTCAGGGAGAGAAAAGCGCGCCCGGATCAGCTGTGGCCGAGGATCGCGTGCGGCTACACGAAATAAAACCGTGGCCCCCGTGTTGCTTCAACCCGATTGGCCCATTTTAAACCTGTGGGCCCAGCCATTATTCAAGCTGTTTCCCATTGGAATTTTATTCCAGAAATTGCTCCCACTTTGAAAATCCATATCTCCTATTAGTATTGTCTGAAAATTCCCAAATAAATTTTGTTAGAACCAGCATGACGAATACATTACAGTGGCGCACTTGGATTTGTATGAATGTCCGTAGGAATTTCTCCATAATTCAAATAAGCAAAATTCTTATAGAATTAATTCCTTTGGTTTTGCACTTTGTAAAATTACCAAATTTTTCCAGAACCTTTATTCGAACATCCTTGAACTCCAGTAAAAATTTCAAGGTCATTAGACTTATTTACATGGTCTGATCACCTGTGTATCCTCTATGCACATAAAAATAGCTAAATTCATTTAGAATTTGTACAGAAACTTGTGCAAACTTCTAACTTTAATATCTCTCAGTATATAGCTTCAAAATTTTTCAAACCAACTTTTTTAGTTCGCTATTTATCCATACTAACCAAAACTACAACCCAATCCTCATGAAAATCCCTAGATTTTCTTGTAGAGCCCTTTAAAGCAAAATTATGTGTGATTTTTTCTGATGATTCACCTCATAGAAAAATCGGAAATTTTCCAAAAATGTTCTTTAGTTAATTTCTGAAATCCTTTAAACATTTCAGCTTCGTTGGACTTTATTAACCTAGATCGATCTGAAGATTTTCCTAACTGGTCATAGAATGCCCCATTAACAACAAAAACATTTCAGTAAATTATCCAAAATTGTAAATTCAATATTTCAGAGTAGGATGCTTAGAAAATTATGAAACCAAACCAATTTTGTTGAGTCACTCTTGACCTCCTCTAAATATATAACACCAACTTTTGGCCATGTCAAAGCTACAGATTATTCCTCAAAATTCTGGGAAGTGTTTAGATTCATAGAAATTTTTACAACTGTAACTTCATTGGATTTATCCCAATTTTGGCCAGAACCTCACCCATAGTACCTAGTGTCCTCTGTAAAAGTTTCAGAACCATTGGGCTTATATTATTATACTTAACTGTCTTTTCATTAAGCTATATCATAACACTGGTATTGATTAACTTGCATAATTCTTTGCATATCGATTAGTTGCCGAGCTCAAGAGGATCCCGGAGCTACTTGAAGTCATCCCTCTGGAGATTAACATCGATACCGTCTCGCAACCAGGCAAGCCCCGATTTTCATTTAAGCGCTCTTACAAAGTTTTAATTTGTATCACCTATGTCTAGGGTGAGTTATGTGCATTAGGGCTAAGGTGATTGAAGACCCACTTGCATGACCAGATCAACCCATGGAGTTTTTTGTTAGTTGTTAAGTCATCGTGTAGACTATGCTATGTTAAATGTTGTATAGGATTCGGTAGAAGTCGAGTAGATTGAATCTACTTGCATGGCTAGGACTTTTTCACACGGGATTGGTTCAAAGAAATGGTGTAGTAATCTGAATATGAGACCGGGCAGGGGCGTAGGATGCAGCAAGACATGGTCTTGGGTGCGTAGCCCTGCCTGTGTCGGTTAAGGACCGATCCGTATGCCGCCCTGCTGAGCAAGTCTGAACTGTACCGGAGTCATACTCGATATATGGGGTCCAAGAAACCGATGTACCTTGGGAAGCCTTTGTTGAGACTTTTTCGATCGCCTCAGGCTTTCGGCCGCAGCACAGTAGACGGAAACTCGCTCATGACATCTTCACAGTGGAAAGGTGCACCATGAGTGGGAATACTGTCCTAGACGATTGAATCGATTCAACTTGGGCGGAACTTGAGAAATGTGTCTGCGTACGACGTCCGTGGAGTGCACCTAGATGACTTCCAGTACGAGCGTACGTGTCGTGTATTCCGGGTATCATTGATTCGAATCACCGTCCCTCGCAGATATGAATACCACTTGTTCACTGAGTTGTGACGTAGTTAATACTTGCACGTGAGATGAGAATTAATTGCTGCTGTTATGAACATTATATTATCATTATATTACTATGTTGTATGTATTAGTATAGTTCTCACTAGATTTAATTTCCACCTGGGGCATGCATCATCGTGATGAAGCTTTTCTTGTTTGATTGTGGAGTTACGATGTTGCCCGACACAAGGTTTAAGCTGCAAATTAAATCTGAAATTAAGGACCCACATTAAGGCGAGTCCATTATGCAAATCTGCCATCCTATGTTTATGTCTTTACCCTCATGTAGAGTTTCATGTTTAGGTGAGACAATTAAGTCTTGCCGAGCCTTCAAGTACCTCTGTGCTTATGATTATGGTTGTCCGATGAGACTCGGGACTCTCCGAGTGATATACTCATGTGGGAATCATGCCACTGCTGTTTGGTCTTCGTGGCTAGTGAGGAGCGTCCGTGGGCTGAACGGCTTCTCTTTTTCTTATTAGATTTGAGTACGAGAGTTGTAATCTTATCTTCCGTTGTAGTTATTTTTATATAAAATATTTGTAAACTGAACATATTTGTAAATTTCAGCAAATGATTTATGTAATGTGTGCTCCTTTACATGTGTGATGTTGGGTGTCGCATCGCACGGCACCACCTAATGCAATTCCTTGAAATTGTGGACTCCGGTCCCCACAGAAAACATCGGATCTCCTTTACATTCAGCAGCGGTTCCCACTTTAGAACGTCCCTCACTTTTCCTGGTTCAACCGATACTCCTCCTCACGAGATGATATGACCTAAAAATGACACTTCCCTCAACCAAAACTGGCACTTGCTGAATTTGACGTACAATCGATGCTCCCTCAATTTCTGCAACGTGAGCCTCAAATGTTCGTCATGCTCCTCCTCGCTTCTCGAGTAGATCATAATGTCAGCAATGAACACCACAACAAATTTATCCAAGTACTCCATGAAGACCTTATTCATGAGGTACATAAAGTACGCATGTGCATTTGTCAATCCAAAAGACATCACGGTCTACTCGTAAGATCCATACCGTGTCCGAAAAGTTGTTTTGGGTATATCCGACTGTCTTATCTTCATTTGGAAGTAGCCAGACCTCAAATCAATCTTGGAGAAAAAACAAGCACCCTTCATCTGGTCAATCAAATCCTCTATATGGGCAATGTATACATGTTCTTGATTGTCACCTCGTTGAGAGCTCGGTAGTCCACACACATCCTTTGGGATCCATCCTTTTTGTCCAAGAAAACAAAGGGCGCTCCCCAAGGTGATGAGCTTGGGCGAATAAAACCCTTCTCTAGTTGCTCTTGAATCTGCTTCTTGAGCTCCGCTACCTTCTTACGAGGCATCCTATAGGGCCTTTTTGCTATGGGTGGAGTTCCAGGTATTAATTCAATGGCAAATTATATGTCTCGACCAGGTGGCATACCTGGCAACTCATCCGTGAACACATCCAAGAATTGACACACCACTGTAATCTCCTCAATTGTGGCACCGTACATGTGATTCAGCTCCAATTGCTTCGGTGCATATTGAGATGCTTCAAATTCTATGGTGATCCATTCCTGATTGGTCAACTTCACCGTCTTTGTGGCACATTGTATAACTCCATTGTGCTTCCTCAACCAGTCCATACCAAGTATAATGTCCAATCCGTGAGAATCCAAGACAATGTGGTTGGCAAAGAAGTCTACCCCCTTATTCTAAGGCTTAGTTTTGGACATACTATATTTGTCCTCATCTCTCCTCCAGGTGATTTAACCAACAAAGTATACTTCATATGAGAGATAGGCAAACTATACTTGGAAAAATACTTCAATACCATGAATGAATGCGATGCTCCATAATCAAATAACATAGTCGTCGGGTTGGAGTTTGCAAGAAACATACCAATCACAACGTCTTCCACTTGTTGTGCTTCCTCCGCAGAGACATGGTTCACATTGCCACGAGCAAAATTCTGCTGTCCACGGTTGCCTTGTGGCGCTTCTCTATTCGGTCTTGGGTTCTGTCTTGGAGCATTGCTTCCCTAACCAAGGCCTGACTTAGAACATTGATATGCAAAGTGTCCTACCTCACAAGTATAGCAAGACCTTGCTGCACCGAAATTGTTTGGACGAGCTTGATTTTGAGCATTGGCAGGAAAGTTGGCGCGGGGCGCTTGAGGCATTAGAGGACGAGGTGCTTGCATAGCAGGGCATTGCTGCATTGGTTGAGCTGGACGTGGTGCAATAGAAACGCGATATGCAGGAGCCGAGGGGTTGTAGTATGGTGAATTGGGTGGTGCAAAGCGAGGGCGAACATTGCTTCCTTGCGGTTGTCCTTGATATGGTGCTTTCCTCTTAGTTTCATGCTCCATCTCACAAACTTTGTTCTCAACCACAATTGCTTTGTCCACAAGCTTCTGAAAGTTGTAATAATAATAGTTGGGCAATTGCACTTGGATCTCATTGTTAAGGCCACTCATAAACAAATATTGCTTCCGATTGTCCCGGCTGACATCTTCCGGCGCATACCTTGAAAGTTGAGTGAATTTACCAATATATTCACTCACGCTTGATCTTCCTTGCCTTGAGTTCTCGAATTCTTGCCTCTTTAGGATCATAACACCTTCTGGCACCTAATGAGAATGGAAGCTCTCCTTGAATTCAGCCCAAGTGATCCTCTCTTGATTTTCATGGGTGTTGCATAAAGAATCCCACCAATCCGCTGGGGCTCCAACTAGTTGATGGGAAGCAAAGAGAACATTCTCCCTGCCACTACATTGGACAATAGCAAGCTTCTTCTCCATAGACTTCAACCAATCATCCGCCTCTATAGGATCAATAGCTTGAGCAATAGTGGGTGACCTGGTCCTCATAAACTCTCCCAACCGGTTGTGATGTGGCGGGTGTGGTGGTGGTGGCGGCATGTGGGGCTGATTGTTGTTGCCAGCTTGCAGCTGTTGCATAGTTTGTATCATGGTTTGCATGAGCTGGTTCTGCATAGCCAATAGCTGCTCAAGGTTGATTGCTCCCTGAGCAGGTCCTTGTCCATTGTTTGTCTGAGGTGCTCCATTGTTATCCTCCTCATCGTTGGCATCCCTCTGGTTGCGAGTCCTCACCATCTAAAGAAAGGCAAGAGATAGAAGAAATAAGAGAATGTCCCCAACTATATGTATCAAGGGATATGAAACTACGCAACTACCAATACCATCCTATATGGATGTGGCAAGCGCTAAAACATCCCACTATCATCTACTAAACACACAAGCAACATTTATAGCAATTAGCACACCAAACAAATCGCAACGCTTCATGAGTGCTTATATGTGCTCTAAAGTGTTCATTCTATCTAGGCTACGTCCTACGGTCAACCTGTGGCTCTGATATTAATTTGTGACACCCGGTTCTGAAAACGAACCAAGTGCAGTATATGTGTGCCCAGGATGTTTAACACACATGCACAAGTGATTCACAAATGATAAACATATAATAAGTACATTTATTACAATATTCAGGTAGTTCTCATATTACAACTCTAATGATCATTATTGAACTATAATTGCAGCGGAAATATTCTGATTAAACAAACTAAGCAAACTAAGCATAAGGGATACTGCGGCTCCATGCAACACCATAGGCAAAGCTGACGGCGGCACACAGCTTAGTACTTCACATTATCATCATGATACTTCCAATCCTGACATGAAACTGTTGGTGGTGGAATTGCAAGGGTGAGTACATGTCGTACTCAGCAAGTTTGGAAAGTATGACATGTAGCTTAAATAAGTCATGATAATAAACAATGGCTACTTGCATAAAAGTACATTCAAAACATGTAAAAAGTGTTATACTATGTCTATGTGAAGTAATCCCTTCATATCCCACATAATTAACATAGTACGAAACCATAATCAATTATACATCCATATACTAGATTATTACCATCATCATCGTCATCATCCATATTCATTAATCATAACTCAATTCATAGCCATAACCATAACCATAACCATAGCATAATCCCAAGTTCCCTCTAATCATGTATGTCATCAAAGTGCTCTTAACTGGAAGCACGGCTATCATGATAGTTTTTAACACTCTGTAGAGGTTGTACTACTTTACCCACAAGTTCGTGATTTCATCACCCGTCAGAGACTAAAGGAACCTCCCTTATGGCAATTACACTTCCTTAGGTGTATGGCCAAGAGATCACGAAATAGCCTTTACAAAAGGACTACCAGCATATTCAGACCCACTGAGATTTCACAGGTGGCGATGCCTCCAACTAAGCACATCCTAAACCATGGGCCCCCTCTTGCGCTGTCCGGATCCCAAGTTAGTCCCGCCACTATTGCAAATCCGACCGACTCCCATTCCCAGCTCCTCTAAATGATTCGAACAATGCTGGCAATACACCTAATTAATCAGCTAAGGCGCACCCATACTTGGCCTTGTGGTGGCATTGTAGTCTTGGCCTATTCTCGCATGAACCGATCCATAGATAAAAGGCAAGAAAACCACCATATCGTCCAACCAAATTCACAAAACATGCTTGCTTAGATCTCCAAGGTCCCATGTTACCATTTATCCATATTCATCAGTTTACATCATCCATATGTTCATTAAATCATGACTAAGAACCTTGGTTGTTTTCCCATACCAATTAGTTAGAGCGAAGCAAAAAGGTAAAAAGTCATTCCCAACACTCTACAATGTATTCCAAGCGACAAGGATTATCGAACAAGACTAGTAAACACCTATTTTGGGTTTACCAGCAAATTGACCCAAGCATGCAATATTGCAATCAAAACATTTAATAAAAACGGGAACAATATGGTCAAGGACACTTGCCTTGACCTTGAGCTTGATTAGGGTCAAAAGCTTCGATGTTCTGGTACTATAGGTCCTCGACAGTACCTTCTATTCCGCACAACGAATATACAAAATAGACATTACAATCAATGAATGCTCATATATTACTCAATATGCCATGTCATGCATTATTAATGAAATTTTGAGGTAAAACTTGTTAATGAGTTGCTATTAATGCTTAGTAACTAGTTACAATGGTGTTTAACAAGTTTGAACAAGTTTTGAGTTGATTTCAATCAAATTGGATTAATTCAGCCTGAAAAAGATTCAGACACCGGACTAGTCCGCTACTAGGGGCGCACTAGTCCGTCCTGTCCAGGAATTGCGAATTAGGGTTTTCTTGATCTGCGAGAATTGGGGTTGAATTTGCATGGAAAAGGGAAAGCAGAAGGTGTACCACGTGTGTAGAACTCGAAGGATTAAGAATTGGACGTGAAACACTTGTATATTGACGATCTAGGGTTGACGATGAAGAGTTGAGAGTGAATTGGTGATGAAGAACGAAAACTCGATGAAGATCTTGTTCACTTGATCCTATTTTGTTTCCTCCTCTTCCTCTTGCTGTTGGATCTCCTCTTGATAGCGGCTCCCACGAACTAGGGTTTGGTGGTCTTTCAAAAGTGGCAAAGAGATGAAAAGTTTGGGTGTTGGGTTATTTATATAGGGGTGGAGGTGTAGGGTTTCATGGATTTCAAGTTTGGGGGTGGGTGAATGTCGGTGTGGGGTCCCACATGGGCTCCAAAAAGGTTATACACGACGTTCTTGGGCCCACTTAAGGTAAAAACCCAAAAACAAGTTAAGGAGGAATAGATTGAATTGGAGTCGCGAATACCGGACAAGTCTGCTAAAGGGCCAGATTGGTCCGATGTTGTATAGAGACAAAAATTGATAAGTCTGGACAAAATCGGACAAGTCCGATATTAGTCAGAGAGAAAATGAACAAGTCATGCAGAAAACGGACAAGTCTGGGGACTTGGCGAAATTTTCTAAGGATGGGGTGAACGGACTATTCCGCAGCAAAAACAGACATGTCCGAAGAGAGGTCAGAGAGAATATCAGACTAGTCCGCATCAAAAACGGACAAGTCCGAAATCTCAACAGAGGGGTAACCGGACTAGTCCGAGGTACCACTGGACAAGTCCGTACTTATACAAACATTTAAGTGTTGTCTTGCTTCTAATTCATTTTAAACTTGTTCCTTTGTATGTTTCTTAATATTAAACATGTTGAAGAGTGTATGCAATGCATGGTGGATGAAAATGAGGGTGTTACATTTCAATGATCGGTCCAGCTGACGTGGAGTTGTTGGAGAGGGAGCTCGTGCCTTAGGGTCACTCATTCGTCTTGGAAGATCCGCTCGAGTCAGCGAAGGAGATCTAGGCTGGTCCGGAGCCAATTCCTTTGGCGCTGTCTATAGAGAACGCCTGTTCCAGTCTTCGTCAAGTCCAGCTTGCCTTCGAGCATGATAGCAAGGTCCTCGAAGAAGAGTTGGCGCAATAGCCTTTACATTGGGACCAAGATGATGCAATCAAGGCCTACGGACCAGCGGGAGTGGATTGACATGGAGAAGGCCTGGATGACATGGTGGGAACACTTGTTGAATGAGCGAGAGGCTGCCTTCAAGGCACTCGACGAGAAGACTCGAGAGATTCTTGAGCAGGCTAAGGATACCAATGAGGTTGCTGATGATCGTTCATAGAACCTCAGTGAGCTGAATGAGGTACTCCTCAAGCACCGGGAAGCTCTCGATCAAATGGAGGATAAGCTCTTGGAGAAAGAGGAATACCTCTTGAAGAGGGAGTAAGAACTCGCCCTGAGGCTGTCGCTGGGAGAGCAGAGTTTGGCTCAACGCACCAAACAGTTTCAACAGAATTGCGTTCAAGAGAAGGAGAGGATTTGGCAGGTGGGAAAAGAAATCTCCAAGAGAGAGTGACGTTTCCACTCGGGAGGAGAGAGTGAAGGGCAGGGAAAAGGACCTAGCAGACCATCGGAACTGCATCCACCTCCAGGAGTCAGAGCTTGCTGGCCGTGAAAAGCAGCTGGTTGAAAGTATCCAGCAGCATGCTAAGGAGGTCGAGCGCTTCACTTGGGAAAGTTTGGAGCTTGCCGCTGCCAGAAGGTCACTGGAGGAATTAAGGAGCTCGAGGGCAACTGAGTCCCATCGAGTCTAGGTCTTCCTGGGGCCAACTAACGAAGCTCTGGTGCCACTTGGCCTCAGTTCGGTATGTATGGCTGACCTGGAGTCAGAGCTGGACAAGGCGGTTGTGGCTTTAAACACTGCTGGCAAAAAGCTAGATGCAATGGGTGACATCATCGTCGACAAACTGGAGACAGCGAGGAAGTACCTAGCAAAGAACGTCGCCGAATATTTGCTGACGTGTTTCAAAAGTCGGGACCCCCAACTGTCTCTAGATCCGGCAGTCGAAGGACGCGTTGCTGAAGAGGAAGATGGCTCCAGGGCCAGCGTTCAAGAAGCTACCCTAAAAGTTGCCTCGTTCTTCCATAGGACCTCCAGTAGATAGAGCTTTTTTCTTCTGCCTTCACTTGTAATCCTCCAATTTTGAATCAATGAAATCCAATCTTTTGATTGAATGAATTCCATTTTGTATATGTCTTCAATGCATTGCCCTTTATATTGTTGGCCCCCTGGTATATCCGATGGTGCCCACTATCAACAATTAGAATGTAGACGGCGGGCCCCCTGGGGTGTCAAAGCTTGGTAGGTCCGACGGGGCCCACAATCAATGCTTAGAAACATCAACGACGGGCCCCCTGGTGGTTTTTGGAGCTCTGTGGCTTCGACGACGCCCACTATAATCGCGTAGAACATCGATGGCGGGCCCCTAGGGGTTTTCGAAGCTTTGTGGCTTCAATGATGCCCACTTTCAACGTATAAAAACGTTGACGGCAGGCCCCCTTGCGGTGACTTCTCAACCATCTTTGTTTAGATTGTCGTTAATTGTTTACGTTGACGGCGGGCCGCCTTGTGAGTTTTTGGAGCTTGTTAGCTCCGATGAATTCCACTTTTGACATATAAAAACATAAACGGTGGGCCACCTGGGTTTGTCGGAGCTTATCAGCTCCGACATCGTCCACCATCGCCATGAATTTTTCATTTTTCCTGCGCATTAAAAATAAGAAAAGATGTAAAATTCATTCTCTTGTCTATAATTTGTTTGCGGTTTATTATCCTTATTTGAATTTTTGGTACCAAGGAATTCAACATGAAAATAAGTATATTGATAAAATCTCTTTAGATCCGAATGCTTTCTGGACCCGCCCTACTGGGACCTGCCAGGATATAGGTAGAGTGGCGTACTTAGGATGCCCGAACAGTCTAACTCGATAGCACACTGCAGACCCGTCATCGGCTTTGGTTTTCAGGCGAGTAGACAATCTAGAACAATGTTGAGATCTAAAGGAAGATCAACAGTACAACTTATATACCACATGAATAACCCGTACTAAATTTCAAAAAAGGAATGCACAACTTCGTTATAGACAAGAAGGAAAAGATAATAAAAGAAATGAGTTTGTACAAAATTAATGCACGTGGAGTCTGCTTTCACACAAAAATGTTTTTCATTATAGGTCCAAATTACAGAGGAGACAAGGAAACACTTAGAGTACGAAACCAAGCTAAGTGCGCTATTAATCTTGTTCTAACCCAGAGTAGGTAAGCTACACTTAAAGTAAAATGACCAAGTAAAGTGTGCTTTTTTGTCTAGGACCTACCCGACTCTGTCCATAGACTCTATAGTTTACATCATGTGTAAGTACAAACTCACCTCCATGAAACTAAGCGTAAAACTTACAGAGGTGCTCGATACTCCATGGATTGGGAAGTGGGGTCCCATCCTCTGTTGACAAGCGGACACATCCGAGACGGGAAATATTAATAACTTAGAAGGGACCATCCCAGCCAGGGGAAAGTTTGTTCATCCATTCTCGAGTTAGTATTCTCCGTAGGACCAGATCGTCTTCTTCTAGCTATCGGTGTGCACATGCCTTTGATGATAGTGCCAAAGCGCCTGGTGATATCGTGCATTCTGAACAGCTGCTTGGCACCTCCCCTCATCGACGAGGTCAAGGTCTTCATGCCGGAGCTTGTCCTGCGCGGCTTCGTCGAAGGTCTGTACACGGAGTGACCCCATGGTAATTTCCAAAGGAAGGACCGCTTCAGCCTCGTACACCAAGAAGAAGGGTATCTCTCCAGTTGACCGGTTAGGTGTTGTCCTGCTAGCCCACGGTGCAGACGGAAGGTCCTCTATCCAGTTGGCATCGTGTTGCTTCAGGTGATCATATGTACGCATCTTGAGTCCTTTTAGTATCTCTGCATTTGCCCTCTTAGCTTGGCCATTACTTGCCGGGTGAGCTACTAATGCGTAGCTGACTTGTATGCCGAGGTCTTCACAACACTCTTGAAATGCTGCACTTTTGAATTGGGATCCATTGTCAGTTATGACTATTCGGAACTCCAAATTTACAGACTATGGACTTCATGAATTTGATAGCAGATTGCTTATTATCTGTAACAATTGGAGTAGCTTCTGGCCATTTAGTGAACTTGTCGATGGCAACGTACAAGAACTTGTAACCTCCAACGGCCTTTGGGAAAGCTCCTAAAATATCCATCCCCCACACAACGAATGGCAATGTAGAAGGTATCGTTTGCAGCGACTGAGTCGGTGTGTGAATTTGTTTCGCATGGAACTGGCACGCTTCAAACTTTTTTACCAGATCAACTGCCTCCTAGAGTGTTGTAGGCCAGTAGAAGCCATGCCGGAAAACTTTACGAACCAATGTGCGGGAAGATGTGTGGTTCCCACACTCGCCTCCATGGATTTTAGCAAGGAGCTAGCGGCCTTCTTCCCAGGCGATGCACCGCATTAGAATGCCATTGGCACCATGTCGGTAGATATCACCTTCTACTAGTGTGTATCTTTTAGCCAATCTGAGTTTTTGGTCAGCGGAAGCACCGTCTTCAGGAAGGATGTTGTCTTTCAAGTAGCTATGGATCTCCAAGATCCATGCGTCAGAGCTAATTGGAGCTTCTGGATCTTGCGTGTTGGGTTGCTCAGAGCTTCCTGCAGCGCCAACTATCCTTGGTGGACGCCATGGTAACAGGGCCTCCGGGACATCCAGCTTTTGAGTGCTGGTCTCGCCCCCTCGCTTAGTTCGGCAGGCTGAGCGGCGGGTCCTGAGAATCTCCTGACAAAAACACTGTCTGGAGCTTGAGCTCCGGTTGAAGCTTTCATCGAGAGTTCATCAGCTTCAGTGTTGTTGAGACGCTAGACATGGCAAAGGTTCACGACATGGAAATCCTTCTGCAACTTCTGGACTTCAAGGAGATAAGCAGCGAGTTGAGGATTGTTGTCACTACATTCACCTTTGACTTGCTTTATAATGAGTTGTGAGTCACCCTTCACCAGCAACTGCTTAACGACATATGATAGCGCCACCTTAAGTATGTAGATGAGAGCTTCATACTCCGCCATGTTGTTGGTTGCCTTGAAGTCAAGGTGTACCATGTACTTGACCTTCTCCCCAGTCGGAGCGAGGAGAAGGATTCCAGCTTCCGCCCCCTGCTTCTGCACGAGGCCATCGAAGTAGAGAGTCAAGTGAGGCTCGGTGAAGACCGGAACTTCGGGTTCTGGCTTCTGCTCACTGTGCCCCCTGGATTTGATGAAGAAGGGGTCCACTCCACTACGAAGTCAGCCAATGCCTGACTCTTGATAGCGTGTCGAGGCAATATTTCGAGATTTAATTATGCCAGCTCCGCTGCCCACTTTGTAATATTTCCCATAGAGTTGGGATTATGCAATGTAGCACGTAGTCGATAT
This sequence comes from Tuctoria greenei, assembly GCA_036927565.1. Taxonomy (NCBI): domain Eukaryota; kingdom Viridiplantae; phylum Streptophyta; class Magnoliopsida; order Poales; family Poaceae; genus Tuctoria; species Tuctoria greenei. Next base: position 57,475,210 of record JAYESD010000012.1, read on the forward strand.
GAAGTTACCACTGATATTTTGTGAGTTTGGAAGTAGTGACAAAGCATCCATGAGACAACAAGAATTGCATAGAGTAGTTTATGCACCTGAATGTACTGAGTCTTGGCCTCATGTAGTACTTCGCTAATGAAGTACATTGGCCGCTAGACAATTCGGACCTTCCTGGAAGGGCCCGAAGCTTCTTGTTCATCAACCCTGACCATCCCGGAGGGGTCCGGACCTTCTTCTTGAGCTACCCGAACCCTCCTGAAGGGGTCCAGATCTTCTTGATCAACCGTGATAACTTCCTCGGCTGAGAGATGTTGATCCTCTGGCAGCTTGCCTTTAGGATCCGCGCCTGGGGGTTGCGATCCAGACACGCCTTCAGGTAGCTCCAGACCTTCCCGGAGGGGTCTGGACGGCTGAAATGATGATGGCTCCAGTCTTTCCACGACCAAGACCATGCTGATAACCTTCGTAGTTGCCGAAATGTAAAGCAAAAGAGGCTCACCATAATCCGGAGCTACCAAGTTTGGTAGTGATAGGAAAATTGGAAAATTGGTCCCGATCTTCTGAAAGGTAATAGATAAGTCGATTGATGGAGATCTCGACGTTGATGATCCGAGGGTCTTGAGTAGAACACGATAAACCCCTGCAATCACTACACCACCGCTCCGTTGGTTATCAACCGTGCTTCACACGATTGACCTCGCCAAGAAGGCTAATCCCTGCAAGTGCAACCGAGAACACAAGCAAGAACAAGGTAGACACGATCTGAAATTGCGAAGTTGGGGTCTCACAAATCGAAGAACGGCGATATTATTGATCTAAAGCAAAACCCAATTGTTCATGACGGCTACCATGGAGTATATATAGGTGGGATGACGTCCAAGGGGGTTTTAGGGTCGTGACCTAACCCTAAGACACGAAAATAATGGACTTAGACTTGATACAAGGCCCAATGGCCCAATACGGTGGCGCAGCACCCTGACAGATTCTGTACTTGATTTTGTTTCAACGATTCCCGTCGACTCCGAAGTAATTTTGACATGGGACCGGCGGCATTCGAAAGTTTATCCTCTCCCCTTTCCGTGCATATGTAGAACGTCCAAAACGAAGTTCGTAGGCGTCCTGGGCACCTGTTTTAGTGTGTACTGCTCCTGGACTCCGAGTTGGATACGATTTGGAGTTTGGTTCGGTTTCCATCTTCTTTGAACGAATTCTCTGGTCTTCCACGTCCCTAATACTCCCTCCAAGTACTCCTTGAACCTCTCTATATATCCTAATCACAAATAAATCATTAAGTAGCAATCTATGATAAAAAACATATAAGGAAATATATAAGAACGAGTTCACCTCTGAAATTAATTGTTGTGTATGAACTCTATTGATTGCATCTTGTATGTTCAATGGAGTGTTGTTTGTATCCATAGAAGTGATGTCCTCATCATCCTCCGCTTCTTTAATTGGAGTCGTCCTCGACTCAAGTTCATCTTCTCTTATGTGTTGGTCCAAAGGTGTAACGCCATCAAATCTTCTTGTATGCATGAATGGAGGAGGCCAAGGTGGTGGCCGACATAGTACACCATCTTGATCTTGCCCATCAAATAAGAGTGCATATTCACTTGAGCCAGGATCCCAAACAAAAAAACATTGTGTCATGTTTGTAGGTGCAATAATAATGTGCATGATCTCATCATTCTCCCCTTCTTTATGACAAGCCGTCCTAGGCTTGCTCGTATGTCCAGCAAAAAGTATTACTTTGGGGGTAGAATGAGTGTTGTCCATAATGCACAACCGCAGTGAATAATGCTTTTGTTGTCTCTACTGTAAGGAAAAAATACTAGAAAAACTTGACAAGATATTATTAGCATTAGTACATTCATTTACTTGACCATGTTGTTGCAGCACAAAAGGAGCTTCCTCATTTGAACATATGTAAACTTTATGCACCATAAACATACGACTATTTTCATATTTGCCTATAGCATGAAAAATATTTCTACTTAACAAAGGTAATTCAGATTGAGAAAATATTATCTTCTCTACGATATCTAGATCACAAAGAGTGTCAAATTCAATATAGCCCAAAGTATTTAGAGAAGATAACAATTTCAGCTCATCCCTTTCACAAGTAATTGGAATCAAATTCTTAATTTCAGCACATGTGGGTGATAAAGTATCAAATTCATTCAGTTGTTCTAGCATAGGTACAATATAATTATTAGCACACAACTCATTTTTAATAGAAGGATCAGCAGGAAAATCAACATGTGGCAATGGTGTATCAATAAAAGATTCCACTAGTCGCTCCTCGACAATAGCATGATTGGTGAAAAAAAAATAGAACATCCAAAAACTTCTCACCTTCAACAAGTTTGTTGTGATATTCGTTACCTTTATTCTCATTTTCAGCAGTAATTGTGGGTGAAATTTGAATTGATAGATCTGAATTTTCACAGGAGTTGTTGAACACCTCATTCGCTTTTGGATTTTCTACAAGTATTGGTTCTTGTTCCTGCAAAAGGTTATGCATAGGAGGAGGAATAACAAGAAAATTCTTCTAAAGCTCATGTATTTGATCTTTGCAATTGGATACACTAGTAAATGTTTCTCGCATAAGAATTTTCATATCTTTCCATGTTCGAGGTTTTTCTAAATCATTTAAATTGTTCCACCAAGTCAATGCACAACCTACTAATGCACTTGCAATATTTCTAATCTTCCTCCTCTCACACATATGACATTTTCCAAAAATTTTATCCAACTCTATTTCCCAAGCAATATATTCATCATAACCAAGACCATCAAAAGAAGGAAAAGATGGGAGAATGTAATTACTTATTGTTGAAGGAGTTGTAAAGGTGGTCAGAACGTCATGTGAATCCTTGGTTGATGTTTGATTTTTAGTGAGCAAATCCATCGTCGTCTTCATCATATCCATCATCTCAGTATATAATGCATAATTCTTGCTTTTACCTGACACTGTTAGTAGCAAACAGAAGACAACACAAAAAATATATTATCCCTATCAACTACAAAGGATAATGCCAAAGTGGAAGTGGAATCACACACTCTCAAGCGTCTTACCACGCTCTTACACATGTTCTTACTGACACTGCAGGTGGCAAACGGTGGCCGGTATGAAGAAACCAATGAAGCGTGGGATGATTGCAAAGGTGTATCGATTCTGCTCAGGAGTAAAGTGTAGCTTGGATGGCACTTTATATGTAGCAAGGATTAGCAACAATGAAATCAGATTGTAAAGTTGAGTAAGTGTCCAAAGTACTTGTCAAATTTGCTGGCCTAAATGTGTTCCTAGTAGTTCAAGCTAGCAAGACTTGAGACAAAACTAGATGACACAAAGAATGCAAGCACTTCTGTTTTTTTTTTGTTGTTTTTTTTTCTCCTTTTTTGTGCGGCTTTTGTATCTTCTTTTGCACTTGCATTTTTCTTTTTTTCTTCCTTTTTTTTCAGAATGTGCTGCAAGGGAAGAACACAATGCAAACACTCAAAGATATCTTGTATGTCTATTACAGATTTTCTGCTTAATGTTCTAAGGATAATTAAGCACCTTTATAGACCCCAAATCTAAAAACTTTGAACAGAAATATTATAGATCTATCTCTCCTCTTTAATTTCAGTATATGGAAGATCTATTTTGGATAAGAACAATGGGAGATATGGCCCCCGAAATACAGACTGTTCAGAATTTCTAGATCAATAACAGATTCAGATATAATGCAATTTCGACATCGATAACTATATTTTCTGGGAGAGTGATGAATAAAAAAGTTATAGAAAACTTCTTAAGCTTTCCAGAAAGTACAAAAACAGGAAAATCCGAGTTTGTATGAGCGAGATATGATGAAAATACCAAACTCGACAGAAGTGAATCTAATCTGGACGTGATGACGTGATTCAAGAGGATGAATCAACACAATGCAAAACTCAAACTAAGACCAAAAACACTTTCTAAACCAGCAATATGACTCAACAGCGGACACAAACTCACCAAAACCAAACTGAATAACAAAGTTGCAAAGGGCTCAATGGTGGTTTGGACAAAGTGATGAACAGATCTACTAAACTGCAATTTTTTTGTGGACTCTAGGTATGAACAACAAAACTAATGTAATGGATAGATGAATTACCTAACGGGCAACCTGGAAATCTGATACCAATTGATAGGAAAATTGGTCCCGATCTTCCGAAAGGTAATGGATAAGTCGATTGATGGAGATCTCGACGTTGATGATCCGAGGGTCTCGAGTAGAGCACGATAAACCCCTGCAACCACTACACCACCGCTCCGTTGGTTATCAACCGTGCTTCACACGATTGACCTCGCCAAGAAGGCTAATCCCTGCAAGTGCAACCGAGAACACAAGCAATAACAAGGTAGACACGATCTGAAATTGCGAAGTTGGGGTCTCATAAACCGAAGAACGGCGATATTATTGATCTAAAGCAAAACCCAATTGTTCATGACGGCTACCATGGAGTATATATAGGTGGGAGGACGTCCAAGGGGGTGTTAAGGTCGTGACCTAACCCTAAGACACGAAAATAATGGACTTAGACTTGATACAAGGCCCAATGGCCCAATACGGTGGCGCAGCACCCTGACAGATTCTGTACTTGATTTTGTTTCGACGATTCCCGTCGACTCCGAAGGAATTTTGACATGGGACCGGCGGCATTGGAAAGGTTATCCTCTCCCCTTTCCGTGCACACGTAGAACGTCCAAAACAAAGTTCGTATGCGTCCTGGGCGTCCGTTTTAGTGCGTACTGCTCCTGGACTCCGAGTTGGATACGATTTGGAGTTTGGTTCGGTTTCCATCTTCTTTGAACGAATTCTCTGGTCTTTCACGTCCCTAATACTCCCTCCAAGTACTCCTTGAACCTCTCTATAGATCCTAATCACAAATAAATCATTAAGTAGCAATCTATGCTAAAAAACATATAAGGAAATATATAAGAACGAGTTCACCTCTGAAATTAATTGTTGTGTATGAACTCTATTGATTGCATCTTGTATGTTCAATGGAGTGTTGTTTGTATCCATAGAAGTGATTTCCTCATCATCCTTCCCTTCTTGAATTGGAGTCGTCCTCGACTCAAGTTCATCTTCTCTTATGTGTTGGTCCAAATGTGTAACGCCATCAAATCTTCTTGTATGCATGAATGGAGGAGGCCAAGGTGGTGGCCGACATAGTGCACCATTTGATCTTGCCCATCAAATAAGAGTGCATATTCACTTGAGCCAGGATCCCAAACAAATAAACATTGTGTCATGTTTGTATGTGCAATAATAATGTGCATGATCTCATCAGATAGTGTGGTGAGGAGCTGCTTGGGCTCTTGGAATACCTTTTCTGCTTCTTTAGACTAATGGAATGGCCTAGAATTCCTCAAAAGCTTGAAGAAGGGAAGCGCTAGCTCTGCCAGTCTTGAGATGAACCGGCTTAGCGCAGCTAGACATCCAGTTAGCTTTTGGACATCATTGACGCGGGCTGGGGGCCGCATCTCTTCAATAGCCTTGATCTTCGCCGGATTTGCCTCAATTCCTCGGTGAGTCACCAAGAATCCAAGTGAATGTGGCCTAGAGGGGGCTGAATTGGCTTTGAAAATTTCTTGCCCACTTAATCAAACGATCAAAAAATTGATTGACCGGACTTGTCTGGTTGTGTGGGTGGACTAGTCCGGTGTGCCTGGTGTATGCAGATTTGATTAAGTATCGAAATAGAATTTAAATTCTTTTAAGAAGCATAAATGTAAACAACAAATACAATTACTTGAATTTACAATCTATGTCGTGATGTTGTACGCGAAAAACAATTTTCAATTCAAGTTATGATAATGATCAACTATGTGCCCTAATAAAGATGCAAAAGTAAAGAAGAACACGAGACACTAATTTTTAGCGAGGTTCGATCTCACCAAAGATATCTACTCCTCGTTGAGGAAGCCCACGCAGAGTTGGGTCTCTTCAAACACTTTCCCTCTTCAAGTCACCACACAAGGCCGACTTGAATCCACTCACGGGCAACCACCGAGTTTATGGGGCAACCTCACACGTTGAGGGATCCCACAAAAATTACAACGAAAAGATGATCAAATACACACGAAAAGATTAAAAGAGAGAGTACCAGTGTCAAGAGATCAAACCCCAAGAGTTCACGATGTGTAGACGACGATCTCCCAATCCCAGATCTAAGTGTTATATTGGTTTTCACCTTTTTGGACTTTAGATGCGTGGGGAGATGTGTTTTTGGGCTCTTGAGACAGGCGGCGGCGCTAGGGCTTATGATTTTGACAATAGAATCGAAAGTTGTCATTGTAGGGCCGTGGATCTCCTATTTATAGGGTTTCCAAAAAGTTACCGTTAGAAATCACGATGATCGGACTAGTCCGTACTGTGTACCGGACTTGCCCGGTGTGCTATATAGAAGTCGGCGTGGAATGCATCACACTAGAAATCCTAATTGTGTGAGTTATACCGGACTATTCCGGTGGATGTACGGACTTGTCCAGAGCCAGTGTAATTCAACTCCAGAGAGTTGAACAGACTAGTCCAATCCAAGAACGGACATGTCCGGTGCTATGTGTAATTGGACTCCAGGTAGTTCATTGGACTATTCCTGTCCCATGGACGGACTTGTCTGGAGTGCACTGAATAGGAATTACAGAGACTTGAACGGACTAGTCCAGTCCATGATCAGACTAGTTTGGTGCACTATGTTATTGGATTCCAGAAAGGTTAATGAACTAGTCTGGTACGTAGACGGACTGGTCTGGTGCACAGTGTATTTGGACAACAGAGAGTTAAATGGACTAGTCCGGTCGATGAACGAACTAGTCTGGTGCTCAGTGAGTTTTTAGGTGTTTTTAATTCCTTACCCCTACGCAAAGAATTGAGCTCTTGGGATGTGTCTGTCACACACATCCTATACATTTGAATCTACTTTGCAATTCAGTTGACAGTTGGGTTATTCTCTTTTGTACACCACTTCATTTTTTACCTTTTTTAGTGCACCAAACTATCTCATTTTGCTGATCCTGCAGTCATCTTAATAAATTCATTAGTATCTCATTTGCTTGTCATCAATCGTCCAAAACCCACAAGGGATTGCCTAGATGCACTTTCAATCTCCCCCTTCTTGGTGATTGATGCCAATCAATTGAGATTTCACAATTAAGAGTAAAAATTTGATTTTCATAAAGTGTGCATTGAGAATAATGAATAATCACAAAAAGCTTCTCACATATATGCACTCTTTATGGTGGGGTGCCTAACATGTGTGTGGTCAACAGATGTGATGGGCAATATATAAGCATTTGACAGTCATTGCAGTAATCATCACATTAACATTAACTAAGCATCACACATTGAGTAAATTTAGCACATACAAAATAAATTACAATAGATTGAAAATGAGTACATGTCCTTGATCATAGGTCCTTAATGGCTTATCCTAGACAACTAGTCCCGATCTCTCCCCCTTTGGCATCAAGGCACCAAAAAGGAAAAAATTGAGTGGAATCACTCATCGTCATTGTCTCTCTCACATTCAGTCCTCTATTCATCTTCGTCATCATCTTCAGGTTCTTGAGGAGGAGGAGGAGGAGGAGGAGTAGAGGTACCAGCCAGTCCAAATGAGGCCAACTCCAACTCAGTTAGAGTAGACATTTCAATAAAATCTTCTTCTAGGTCCTCTGAAATCTGAAGTGACCCCACTGGCTCCATCTCTAGCTTGTCACATATGGCTTTGATGTTGGCCTTTATGTATCTTTCATGCTTTATCCTGGCCAAACTTTCCTTGTGCTGCTTGATTTCCGCTTTGCGACAGGAGGCGAAGATGGATGATAGCATTTTGAGCACTCCACTAGACGACTCTCTAGAAGGTGGAGGAGCAGGAGCAGCAGCCTTAGATCTTGTTCCCTCTTGAGCCCTCTTGGATCTTATTTCCTCTCCGGGTGAGCTGGGAGCGGAAGAAACAGTGTAGATGGTAGGCTTCTACGGCCTAAGTCTGGTATGAGGCATGTCCTTGACAAATTACAGTCCAGTCACCTTCTCAATCATATACATGATGTAAGGTGCATAGCCACAGGACCAGTTAGGAGTGATGGAGATATTGACAATGTTATTGTATATGTACTCAAAGATATTGAAGGTCCTTTTCCTGCTTATCACCTTCATCAATGTTCTGAGGGTGCCCTAAATGGACCCTGCATCTCCCTCTTTGGGAGCAATGGTCTTCCTCAGGATCCTGTTGAGAACAGCAAAGAAGGGCTTCAAGTACTTCGTAGTTGGATACTTGAATGGCATCTTTGTATCATAGAGAAAGTCAAGCTGATCTTTCTCTAGAGGCTTCACATTGTGGATAATGATGTCATTCTCCAGAGAATCTTCCAGGTGAAGAATTCTTGCAAACTCCTCATAGGTGACACTGTACTGTGCTCCATGGGTCATCCAAATCATCATGTCACTATCATCACGAGCAAAATCGAGAGTAGAGTATTATCGAGTGATGATCTCAATGTTCTAGTCCCACTGGAAATAGACTAGATCCCTCAGTTCATGCAGCTCCAAGGCTTCCAGAACCTCTTGATAGGCCTGACATCTCTTGGACGTAAGGTAAGTGATGTCTACCCATTGACTCTCGATAACAAGTTTCATCATCTTCAGATACACATGCTCATAGTAGTCAACATGGAAATTGCTCCAGAATCTAGGATCAGCTGACTGTTTGGACTGACCGTAGACTTCTACCTTCTAGGGGCCAATGGGGCCACTAGCAAGTCCTTTTCCCTTGTTCAAAGTTCTCTTGGGCCCCAATGAGCTCTCAGCAGCATTTTTGCCCTAATCCTTTTTCACTACCACTCTCCTTCTATTAGGAAGAGAGTCGTCAGAAGGAGGAGAATGGACATTGACATCATGTCTTTTCTTCATCACCCTCTCATTGGCTCTTTGCACTCGAGCACATCGTACCTCTTCATAATAGTGAAATGAACTGTCCTTGGAACTTGAAGACATCAGGCCTGACAAGGAGGTTCATGGATTAGATAAGAATGGATTGAAGACTCAGTGCAAATAGGAATTTAGAAGTTCAAATGTCATATGCCAGACTTGTCCGTTTTCAGAGTGCGGACTTGTCCGGTGAACCATACTTGTCCCTACCAAGACACCGGACTAGTCTGGTCTGGCATAAGAACCCTAACTTTTCCTATTTGAACCAAATCTACCTCGAATTGATGCACAAGGACTAGGAAACGGTAGGAGTACATCTAGAGAAGTAATGTATGCCCTAGGAATCGAAGGAAACAAGTTAGAATCAAGAAAAGTTGAGAGCTAGGGTTTGAGGTGAATTTTACAGAAAAGTTGCAGATTCACGTTGAAGGAGCGGACTTGGGGCCGGATTAGTTCGGAGTGGACAAGCTCCGCGCTGTGGAGGAGAATTCCCTTGGAGAAATCCGTGTTTTTGGTGGCTAGATGAGGAAACCGCCTTTGGAGCTCTAGGAGGATTAGAGAGAATGTGAATGATGTTATGCAAGGTTGAAGATGAGCTTCTGACGGCGGATTAGGGTTAACCCCGACGAAACTGGACTAGTCCGATAGACCTCGGACAAGTCCGATGCAACGGACAAGGTTCGGACTAGTCTGTATTAATGGATTACTCCGATGTTGACCCTGGACAAGTCCGGTATCAGCAGCATAACTGAACTGAAACAACTGGATTTTGGTTGTTTGATCTAATAGTGATCTAAGGGACATTATTTCGTTAATAATCTTGATGAACATGAAAGTAAGCAATCAACAATCATACAATGGCCATAATTCACCAATATTTACTCATTTACATAGTTTTCTAGAGAAAATCGAGATAAGGGGAAAATTTTGGCAAAAATGAGTAAACTTTGAAATCACAATCAGATGTGCAGTGTTTCAAGCCACATTTCGAGAGTCAAGTATATTTAGCTCAATTCTTAGCTCACAAAACCTTTTCTCGTCTAATAGCTCGGCGAAAATATTTTCAAGTTGTTTTTCAGTCCTAACGTGTTAAATTTCAATATCGCCTTTTATTGAATGATCTCTTAGGAAATGGTGACGAATATCTATGTGCTTAGTTCTTGAGTGCTCTACTGGGTTGTGTGCAATTTTTATAGCACTCTCATTATCGCATAGGAGTGGAATATGGTTCAGATTGTAACCATAGTCCTTTAGAGTTTGTCGAATCCAAATTAGTTGTGTGCAACAACTACTGGCTGCAACATACTCTGCTTCGGTTGTGGAAAGAGCGATGGAGTTTTGCTTTTAGATGACCATAAAACTAGGGATCTACCAAGGAATTGACAGGTCCCCGACGTGCTCTTTCTATCGACTTTGCATCATTCATAGCCGGCATCAGAATAACCTATCAACTTAAATTGGATCCTTTGGGATACCAAAGGCCCAAGTTGGGTGTGTGCGCAAGGTACCTTAAGATTATTTTTACAGCTATTAAGTGGCACTCTTTAGGTGCGGCTTAAACCTTGCACACACGCATACACTAAGCATAATATCTAGCCTAGATGCACAAAAATAGAGTAATGAGCCAATCATAGACCGATATACCTTTTGATCAACATTTGGACCATCTTCATTAAGGTCGAGATGTCCGTTAGTCACCATGGGTGTCTTGATGGGTTCTGCCTTGTCCATATTGAACTTCTTGAGGATGTCCTGTGTCCTAAGTGTACTTGGTTTGACTTATAAACGTGCCCTCTCTTAATTGCTTCACTTGGAATCCCAAAAAGAACTTCAATTCGCCCATCATCGACATCTCGAACATATCTATCATAATCTTGCTAAATTATTCACAAAAAGACTTATTAGTAGATCCAAAGATAATATTATCAATATAGATTTGGCATACAAATAAATGATCATCAATGTGTTTTGTGAACATTGTATAATCAGCTTTTCCAATTTTAATGCCATTTTGAGTCAGAAAATCTCTAAGGCACTCATACCAAGCTCGAGGAGCTTGTTTGAGGCCATAGAGAACCTTACACAGTTTATAGACATGGTTGGGGTACTCTTGATCTTCAAATCCTGCTGGCTGCTCCACGTACACTTCCTCCTTGATCGGGCCGCTGAGGAAGGCACTTTAGATGTCCATTTGATACAACTTGAAATTATGGTGAGTAGCATATGCCAATAATATACGAATGGACTCAAGTCTAGCTACGGGAGCGAAAGTTTTGTCGAAGTCCAATCCTTCAACTTCTGAGTAACTTTTATCCAATAGTCTCGCTTTATTTCTCGTTACCACTCCATGTTCATGTCGTTTGTTTCGAAAGACCCATTTGGTTCCAACGATGTTCGCTTTTGGTCTTTCCACCAGTTCCCACACTTCATTTCTCTTGAAGTTGTTCAACTCCCCTTGCATTGCCATCACCCAATCCGGATCTTTTAAGTCTTCTTCTACCCTATATGGTTCCATAAAAGATACAAAGGAGTAGTATTTACAAAAATTTGCAATGCGAGATCTAGTAGTTACCCCCTTAGAAATATATCTAATGATGTTGTCGACGGGATGATCTCTTTGCACACTCTGATGTACTCTTGGGTGAGGGACTTGTGAAGTTGCTAGCTCTTAATTGTCTCATTGTCATTGTCTCCCCCTAAATCATTGCTTCCGTGGTTGTATGGATCTTCTTGATCTTCCTGATTTTAATCTTGTGCATGAGCTCCCCCTTGATCATTGCTTCCTTGTTGAGGTTCATCTTGTGCACTTGAGTCTTGTGGTTGCTCTTGAGGTAGAATATCACCAAGTTCAATTCTTCTCAATGCTTCACATGGAGCTTCTTCTTGATCTAGCACACACATATCAACTTGCTCCACTTGGGAGCCGTTAGTCTCATCGAACACTACGTCACGTGCTACTTCAACAAGGCCAGAGACTTTGTTGAAGAAACGATAGGCGTAGGTGTTCGAATCATAACAGAGCAATAACCCTTCATCAGATTTCTAAGCGAACTTCGAAGACCTCGGTTTGATGTTTAGAATAAAAAACTTTTAACCAAAAACTTTGAAATATGAAACATTTGGCTTGTTACCGGTAACAAGCTCATATGGCGTTTTCTTCAAGAGTCGGTAAATATACATTTGATTTGTGGCGTGACAAGCAGTGTTCACCGCTTTAGCCCAAAACCGGTTCGATGTCTTGTATTCATCCAACATTGTCTTCGCTGATTCAATCAGCTTTCTGTTTTTCCTTCCGGCCACACCATTTTGTTGAGGGGAGTAGGGTGCGGAAAACTTGTGCTTTATCCCTTCTTCATCAAGGTATTCCTCAACTGGTGTGTTTTTGAATTCTATTCTGTTGTCACTTCTAATATTCTTCACGGTTGATGAGAATTTGTTTTGAGCTCTTTTCAAGAACTTCTTGATGATTCTCTGAGTTTCTAATTTCTCATACAAGAAAAATACTCAGGTGAATCTTGAAAAACCATCAACAATAACTAAATTGTATTTGTTACCGCCGATGCTTATGTAAGCAATTGGACCGAAAAGGTCCATGTAAAGAAGTTCCAGCAGTCTTGTAGTAGTCATCATGTTCTTGGCGGGGTGCGATGCTCCAACTTGTTTTCCCGCCTGGCAAGCGCTCCACGGCCTGTCTTTCTCAAAGACAACATGCTTTAGACCTTGGATGCAACCACTTTTTTATAAGTTTCTGCAGATTTCTCATCCCAACATGGGCTATCCGTCTATGCCACAGCCATCCCATGTTAGTTTTAGCAACAAAGCAAGTGTTGAGTTTGGATTTTTCTTTGTTGAAGTCAACAAGATAAAGTTTTCCCTTCAACATTTCCTTGAATGCAATCAAGCCATCGCTTCTTCTATAAACGGTCACACCCTAATTAATGAATAAACAGTTATAACCTTTGTCGCATAGCTGAGATGTTGACAGAAGGTTATAATCTAAAGAATCTACATGTAAAACATTCCAAAGAGTATGTTGAGAAGGGATTTCAATTTTACCGCCACCAAGGACCTTTCCTTGGCTGTTGTCTCCAAAGTATATGCCCTCACTCGGATCTATATTGTGCTCATACTCCACGAACATATTCCTCTCTCTAGTCATGTGATTGGTGCATCCGCTGTCTAGCACCCGTTTTGATCCAACCGAGAAGTAGGCCTGCAAAACAGAATCTTTACTTGGTTTTAGGTACCCAAGCTTGCTTGGGTCCTCTCAGGTTAGTTACAAGAGTCTTGGACACCCACACACAATTTTTAGAATTCCTGTGGCGTGGCCCTGCATATTCGGCAAACATATTTTGAACTTTGTCTTTCATAACAACATAAGAAGCATAAAAGGTACGAAACAATATTTGCAAGTCAGATTCATGCGATTATTCCTTAACAAAAGTGTTCTCTTCTTAGCATGGACATTAGTGGACATGTGTTTGTTCTTGTCAAACCCAAGACCATCTTTGACGTTAGGAGGTCTAGTGACCATATATGTACTAGGTGCATATTTGATCTTCTCCATGTCAAAGATGCCACTTTGGAAAGGATGTGTTGCATGAGAAGTAGAAGAATCAGGTTTGACAACATTTTTCTTGATAGAACATGTGCAAGTTGCAATAGTTGTCGAACTTACACCTTTGGAAGGTGAGCTTTTGGAGGAAGAGGAGTCACTTTGCTTGAGTGACTCAACTTCCACCTCAAGAATCTTGTTAAATTTTGACCAGTTAGCAAGTTCATCCTTGATTGTAACGTGTGAGTCTTCTAGCTTTGGGTAGGTTTCCTTACTCAAGGCTAGCTCATGCTCAAGTGACTTGTTCTTCTCTCTTTCGAGCTCAAGGACTTTCTCAACCTATTGATATCTCGTTCTTTCACGGATGAGCATATCTTCTTATCAGTTGACAAGATCCTCCTTCTCAAAGATTTCATCCAACAACATTTTCATTTTCTTTAGTGCAGTTTTACTTAATCCCCTAAACATCTCCTCATTTTCACTAGAGCTATCAAAACCATCAATAGAGGAATTTAGCGAAGGAGGAGTAAGTCGAACATTTTTCTTGCCCTCTTTGGCCATAAGGCTAGTGTGATTGTGTGTGTCCTGTAGACCCATGTTTGGGAAGAGTGTAGATCCTTTGGTGGGTTTCTTGATTGCAATGGTGGCCATCTCCTCTTCTTCATCTGAGGAGGACTCGTCATTTGAGTCCCACTCCCTGCCGATGTGCGCTTTATGAGCTTGTCGCCTTTTTCGGAAGATATTCTTCTCTTGAGGCTTCGTTTCTTTCTTCCTATTACTTTCTTCACTTTGACGATGATGTCGTCGACATAGACTTCCTCCAAGTCCCTAATGAGCTCTCCAAAATTTTTGTGCATGGCTCGCATAAAATTTGAAGCAACGTTTTTGAGACCAAAAGGCATAGCAGTATAACAATACAACCCATCTACTATTATGAAAGCAATATGCGCTTCATCTTCCCTAGACATTTGAATATGATGATATCCAGAATACGCATCTAGGCAACACAATAGCTCAGACCCGGAGGTGGAATCCACTCTCTTATCTGTACTTGGTAGTGGAAATGGGTCTTTTGGACATGCCTTATTCAAGGTGGTGTAGTCGATACACATCCAAAGCTTCTCGCTGGCCTTTGGTACAATGACTGGGTTTCCCAACCACCGAGGATGATGAACCTCCCAGATGAAACCAGGTTCGGAGAGCTTCTTGATTTCTTGTCTAATGAAGTTTTGCCACTCGACTGATTGCTTCTGGGGCTTCGAATGTACTGGCCTTGCGTCGGGATATATCTTCATGCTATGCTCAATCACCTCCCAAGGGATCCCAGGCATCTGTGACAATTGCCATGCAAACAAATCAACATTCGCCGGAGGAAAGTGATGAGCACGAGTTCCAAGTTTTTGTCTAGACCTCCCGATATACGGGTGGTCTGGGCAGCATCAGAACCAATTTGGACGACTTTGATAGGAATGTCGATGTCGCCACTTGGATGCACACGAGGTGAAGAAGTTGAGCCTCGCTGACAAGATCTTGGAGGTTGAGGAGTTTGCTCCTTGCCGAATCATTCCTCCTGCATTGTTGCAAGCGCGTGGAGTTCTTACAGCGCGGTGACTCTCGTTGTGCGATCCCCGCGGATCCGAAGAATGTCAGAAGGAGTCGGTATCTTCAACACCATGTAGCTGTAATGATCTACGGCCATAAACCTATACAGGGCTGGCCTGCCTAGGATGGCGTTGAAGGGAAGGCTGATGTCAGCTACATTGAAGACAAACTTCTCAGACCTATAGTTGTCCCAAGTCTCAAAGGTCACCAAGAGTCTAATGGATCTGAGAGGAGTGATAGCTCCCAGACCTACTACTAAGAACGGGCGTGAGGGGCGAAGGTCCGAGAGGTTGAGCTGGATCTTCACGAATGCTGCATAGCTAAGGAGGTTGGGCGCCGCACCTCTATCAACCAAGACATGATAGAGCTGGATTTGTTGATGGCAAGAGAAACCATCAATGGAAGCTAACCAGCTCAGATCATGTTTTTTGGGCAATCTAAAGCATCAAAAGTGATGGCAGTGTCCATCCACTTCTGATGAGGTTCTGCCTTAGCCGTGGGAGCTGCGATAACCATCTCCCGACACATGGTCTTGAGGATGCGCCGAGAGGTAATATCCCACGACCCTCCATATATCGTATGGAGAGACGTCCGACACTCGTTGTCGGAGATGTCAGAATCATCATCGATGGTGTTATAGACGGCCTTCAGGACCTTCTTGGGGTCTTGGAAGCCTAGCTCCTGGTCAGCCGGAGCTTCATCGACCTTCTGCTTTCCTTCCCGTTGATGGAAAGGAGCTTCTTCCTTGCACCTGTGGCCTTGCGGCAGTCTTCAAGATTGTGGGTGTCTGTTTATGGATCGGACACCACATCTTCTCACTGTCGCCGTCCTCAGACGATGGTCGTGGATGTTTCTCGGGCCGTGGCCCCCGGCCACCAGGAGCTTCAGCTGTAGCCGCAGTGGTACATGTGCCGGCCGACAACTCTTTGTTGCTGTTGGACTTCTTCTTCTTTCCACTGCCAAAAGAAGTGGCTTCAGCCTTGGACGTAGATTTACCAGCCTCCACAGCTGGTTTCGAGTGCATATCTCGACCCTCCGCAGCCCTACCACAGTTGTCGGCTAGGCTGAAGAGCTCCGTGAAGCTGCTGACATCTTTAGCTGCCAGCTTCTCCAACATCTTCTTATCTCTAACTCCTTGTTGAAATGCGACAACGACAGCAGCATTGGAGATTGAAGGAATAGTATGTCGTACTTGAGAAAACCGATAGATGAATTATTGCAGTGATTCTCCCGTCTTCTGTTGTACGGCAAACAGATCCAGCTCTGTGCCAGGCCGGGTGTATGAGCTCCCGAAGTTGGCGGTGAACTGGCGTCAAAGCTCCGCCCAACTGTTGACGGAGTCAGGCAGAAGACTCATGAACCAGGACCTGGTTGTCCCGGTTAGAGCCATTGGGAATTAATTGGCCATCACGACCTCATTTCCTCCGGCTGCGAGCATAGTAGTGGAGTAGATCTGGAGGAACTCGACGGGGTTGGTAGTCTCGTCGTACTTCTCCGGCAAATGAGGCCTAAACTTCAGAGGCCATTGGACCATGCGAAGATGCATGGCCAGGGCTGAACTGTCACCCCCTACTCCCAAGGGAGAAGGGTTTTCACGGGCAGCTCGCCTCTCGCGAGCGCGCTCTATGTGGACGTGGTCGTCCTGCCATTTATATCGGCGGTCGAGCTTCGACCAGAGATCATGCGTCGATAGCCTCGACGCCGTATGAGTATGGCGTGCCCCGGAGGGCAGCAATGTCACTTTTTGGGATGTAGCATGTCTCCTGTGCTGTGATGCCTGGGGACCAAGTCTACTAGACAAGGTACTGTTCCTTGAATGTGCCTGCACAACAGGGGGCGGACCTTGGTTGCTGATGGCATCAACTGCAGCTGCAACCAAACGCCACATCAGTCAGCCACTATTCCATCGCACCTTGAGGTGCTCCGGGCGCTGGTGGACGCTATAGAAGAGTCCGCGCTGCATTTAGCGCGTTCTCTAGGTTGTTTGTCGATGTAGTGACCTGATGCGAAGACAGCATCCTGCTGTCTAGCGTTGGCTGCAAGAGCGGGTGGTGGTGTTGGTGCGACAATGCCTACTGGGACAACAGCGCCAGCTGGCTGTTGCACATTGGAGGGATTCCCTCCATCAGGCTATCCAGCATGACCGTTGGACGATGCTGTGGCGGAATTCACCATCTTGAAATCTAGAGTGCCCCCCTACCTGGCACGCCAAATGTCAAAGTGTTGTTATGACACTTCCACCGGTACTACTAAAGTGTAGTTCGTGGAGGTTCATATTCAGTTGGGGCGCGCGTAAGATTAAGAACGAGACGGTGACACGAGGAATTTTTACATGATTCGGGCCGCCTGATCGTAATACCCTACTCCACGGGGTGGTTGTTGATAAACTTGTGTGCGCAGTATGCATGTGAGCTTGAGTGGACTTGGTTGGCCTTGTCCTCTACTGTGCAGCGCAACCCTTTTATATGATAAGGATTGGCCGTTACATAGTTCGACTGGCCCTACAGGTGGCCCCAGCTGTATTAAACACTCTACACATGATCTACTGATGTTATGGGTGATTTACAATGTAATAACATGTCTTAATGATTGTGTTAATGGTATTGACAGTCCTCTGATTGTGCGTCATTAATATACCATTAATGGCGTGTTAACCAGGCCTTGTAACGGCTATTTTAACAGCCTCTTTAATGTCCATGCCATTGGAGATCCAGCAGTCTTCCCGTTGCAGGCTTAGGTCCGGAGGCTCGACACGTGGCAGCTCGAAGCTTCCCTCTGGGGTGAGGAAGGTCCGGGAGGCAGGTCCAGAGCTTCTAAACACGTGGCAGGACTGGAGCTTCCCTCTAGGGGGTTAGGTCTGGGGCCACTTGACACCTGGCATGACCGGAGCTTCCCTATGAAGGGAATCAGGTCCGGCCCTGCGATACACGTGGCAGTGCCGGAGCTACCCAAACAAGGGAGGCAGGTCCAGTGCCGCGGGACAGAGGGAGCCTTCGGAAATCTTCAACTCAGAAAGGTTGAACTCCGTAGTTTTAATCACGGTAACAAAGGGTACCTGGTATCCAGGGTACTGACAAGTACCGTCAAGTCCCGTATGTTTGGTACCTCGGGTACAGAACTCTGTCACATCTATATATAGAACACTTAGCAAATACAACAACACGAAAAATCCAAGCAAAATCAAGAAATTTTAGTCAGATCATGCAATAGGGCAAGAAGGACTACAATGTGAACTTCTTTACACAGATGCAAGCCGTAATGCAAGTAAGTAATTTAAAGTACTTCAAATTTATAGCATTTTAATTAGTGATATATATGTTCTAATATTTTGCAATGACATTCGTAGGCCTATCAGCGTTGGGAGCATTTGGTCTTACCCGCACGACAACCGCCTTCGGTGCCACAGGTATATATATATATATATATATATATATATATATATATATATATATATATATATATATATATATATATATGTATATATATATATATAAATATATATATATATATATATATATATATGTGTGTGTGTGTGTGTGTGTGTGTGTGTGTGTGTATGTGTGTGTGTTATTGCGATTGTGTCACATTTGTGATATACATGTGATTGTGAATCTGTTTGTGTATATCCATGAATCTGTGTGAGCTTGCCTTCGTGTCATTTGTACTGTTTCATATTTTTGAAATCCTAAATGCTCTTTTTTAAATGGCAAGAGACCAAGCTGTCGTAAATAAGCATGTACTATTTACGACGGCGTGATGGAAGTCGTCGTAAATAAGCTATTCATGACGGTAATTTGCTTATTTACAATGGCATTTGACCGTCGTAAATTCGACGGATTCGCTTATTCACAACAACATTTGACCGTCGTAAATTTGACAGATTTTTGTATATTTATGTCATAATAAACTCTATCATATATTAAAAAAATGTATAGTGACCGACTAGAAGTGTTGACTATCAAGAACCAGAATCACCACCTTTTATCCATTTAAATCAGACCAGAGTTGCTAGGTATGTAGCCTCATCATCTTTCAATATTTTTTTTGACAAAGCTAATACGCAAAGATTTGTATAAGTACTTGTTGCATCTGAAATTCTGATGATAGACAAGGACATTCACTAACTATATTTGTGCTATAACTCTATATGAAGACTTTGTAGTGTATTTTGACTGTGTAGACCCAGAGACCATCCGCACCAGCAACCTCTAAAGCGTACTCCATTATCCAAATCATACTCTATATATTCTATACTTCTAGTATGTGCACTCATAAAATCTTTCTAGTATGATTTTCAATACGCTTTACAACGTACCACTACCAATCCTTAGCGTCTAACCGGCTGAAGCGCTCCATACGGTGCGCTTGGGCTGGAGCTAGTGCCGTTTGGAAAATGTCATTCCAGATTTTCTACTTAATGAGCCAGCCAGCCAGGACGGATGGACCCAGGTGGGTTGTCAGGTTTGCTTGTGCGTGCATACCTAAATTTTGTAGACGTTAATGATAATTTTTTAAGTTTAAATCTCATAGTCCAATATTTTAATAATGCTCTAGTGCATGGAAAAAAATTCTATGCAGCACTGCTGCAAATCTGCCTCTGTGCAGCACATGTTGAATGCGCACCACGTGTCCGTTAACAAATCTCAAAGCAAGGACCAAGTGGCTTGCTTGCCAACACAGCAATCAACACATTATTTTCTGTTTTTATTTGAACTATATTTTCATCTTCATAATCATCTTCATTTTATTTAGCAAAATTCACTCAACATGATGAACTTGCAAATTGAGAATGTTAGTATGGAGAACGAGCAATATTTTGGTTGCAATGTAACGTAAGTTATTTACGTCATTGTTGTTATTTTATTTTGTAGTATGTTGTTGTTAAGCTACTAACAGAGTTAAATTTTTATATGATCATATAGGTTGTCTTTACTATCACAACAAATCGTTGATTGGGATGCATTAGAAATTATTGAAGAGTGGCATGAAGATGAAGGTAGACCTTAAGTTCCTTGCGAAAAAAATATGAATGACATACTGAGATTGAGTCGTGAAGATGAGATGGCAACACAAAATGTGAGAGAGGAAGCTAGACATACCACAAGAGCTATGAATGAATTTGATATTCAAGATGTTGTTATTCCGGTGAATGATGATATACCAGAAGAGAGAGCAATTGTATATGACAAGAATAATCTTGAGATGAAACTTGGCATTTTATATCCATCAATGAAGGAGTTTAGGTTGGTTATGAGATAATATGCCATCAACAAAGAATTTGAGTTATGCATTGAGGCAACTGATACTACTAAATATTGTGGCTAATGTAAAGGTGGTGATTGTCCTTGAAGAATTCATGCACGTCTAGAGCGGGAAGGCTCACTCACCGTTGTGGTATGAACTTTCCATTATTTTTCCTAACTATGTGTTGCAATGTGTGCTTTGAATAATAGAGTATTATTATGTTTATGTTGTAGGTGACGGTGTTGGTTGATGAGTACACATGTACGTCAAGTGGTAGGAGAAAAAACTACTACACCGACTAGTGATTGGGTTGCTTCAAAGGTACTTCCTTTACTTAGGAAGACTCCTGATTTTGGTGCTATAGATTTATAGTCAAGGTTGCAGGATGAGCATAATTGCATTATTTCTTATGACACGGTTTGGAAGGGGGAAGAGAAGGCTTTGAAATAATTGTATGACAGTTAGGAGAAAAGCTTTCAACTTTTGTTGAATCGAAAGGAAGCGATCTTAAATGTTTTACCAAATAGTGTTATTGAGATTGATTTAGATGTGGATGATGATTGTAAGCTTTACTTTCGAAGGATCTTTTGTGCACTTGTCCTTGCATTGAGGGTTTTTTGGAAGGTTGCAGACCATTTCTTAGTGTAGATGCAACTGCACTAAATGGAAGGTGATTATTATTTAACTCATGTTTAACTCATATTATTTAACTTAATATGCTGACATTCTCACTTGTCTTTGTTTATGTTTATGAAAGGTGAAAAGGGCAAGTAGCTTCAGCTACTGGTGTTGATGGTCACAACTGGATGTTTCCAGTTGCTATGTGAACATTTTGATGTTTGACATGTGTGAGCTTTAATTTTGTGCTATGTAAACATTTTGATGTATGACATGTGGATATTTATATGTGTGAAGTGTAACATGTTAATATTTTTATGTATGACATGTGCATGTCAAAATTATTGTGTATATGATCAATTTATACATATATTTTTACATATTCCGTAATTTCTTTTGTATTTTCCCATATTTTGACATTTTTTTCCAAAATTTTTAATTTTTTCCATTTCCGAGAATATTTTGTAAAATTTATTTCTGATTACTTGTTAACTTAATTACATTTATAATATTTCTTATTTTTTTATGATTTTCTGTTAATTTTTAATCAGTTTTATTTAATTTTTTACTTATTTCTGTTTTTTATGATTTTTGTTTATTTTATTACGTTTATATTTTTTATATAATCCTGTTTTTATGAATTTTTTATTTTAAATTTTTTTTACACTTTTTTAATTATTTATGATTTTCCTGATTTTTTGATAATTTGTTGTATTTTTTAAATAATACGAGGGTAGTTTGGTCAATTTTTTAGTGTTTTGTTGTTAGAAAAGTTAATTAGAGCTGAAATCCTCTTACAATGGAAAACGAGCAAGTATGCCTTTATTATAATAGTATTTGGGCGTGTCGCATGTTGGAGATAGTATTCTGGTGAAGCTTACTCTCGAGGATAGCAAAATTACAAATTTTTCATCACACACCACGCCCGTACAAATTCGGGTCTGCATGAAGCCTGGTCGATAGAGCCGATGTTGGGAGCAGTGAGGTGACGGATCCTCTTCCCGTGGATCCTCCTGTTCCTCTCCTCACTGCTTCTGTCGGTTTCAGTGGCATCCGGTTATTTCAGCCACTGCGGCGACTGTGACGACATTGACGATGGTAGTCTTTGGAGCACAGAAAACTTACTGCAATGCCAGAAGGTCGGCGACTTCCTGACCGCCACAGCATACTTCTCCATCCCACTCGAGTTGCTCTACTTTGCTACCTGCTCGGACCTCTTTCCCTTGGAATGGATCGTCTTGCAGTTCGGTGCCTTTATTATGCTCTGTGTGCTGGCACACCTCATCACGGTGTTCACGTATGAGCCGCACCACACATATTCCAACTCGTCCTGGCCCTCACAGTTGCAAAATTCATGACCGCCCTTGTATCATTTGCAACAGCGATCACCCTTTGACGCTCATACGCCTCAGCTGTTGAGAGTGAAGGTGAGGGAGAACTTCCGGATGATCAAGGCACGCGGGAGCTGGACCGGGAGGTGGGGATGATGAACAGGCAAGAGGAGGCTAGCTGGCATGTGCGGATGCTCACACAGGAGATACGCAAGTCGCTCGACAGGCACACGATCTTGTACACCACAATGGTGGAACTTTCCAAGATGCTGGATCTGCAGAATGGCGCTGTCTGGATGACAGATGAGAGCACTAGGGAGATGATATTGACACATCAGTTGTGGCAAAGGGATATAATGGAGCCACACAACCACTCGATTCCAGTAGATGACCCGGATGTGGTACAAATAAAGGCAACAAAGGATGTCAAAATCCTCGGGCCAGATTCAGTGCTAGGTGTTGCAAGCCAAAGCCAGCTTGAAGCTGGGCATGTTGTTGCAATTAGGATGCCAATGTTACGGGTTTCAAATTTCAAAGGAGGGAGACCCAAAGTGATGAAAACGAGTTATGCTATGCTGGTACTAATTTTACCTCAGGATGGTTCAACAGGTTGGGGTCCAAGGGAGTTGGAGATTGTTGAAGTAGTTGCTGATCAAGTTGCAGTCGCTCTATCACATGCAGCGCTTCTCGAGGATTGACAAATGATGCGAGAGAAGCTTGCTGAGCAACATAGAGACCTGCTGAGGGCGAAACACGAAGCTGTCATGGCTGCTGAGGCTAGGAATTCCTTTCAGAGTGCCATGTATGATGGAATGAGAAAGCCAAAGCACTAAATCCTCGGTCTTGTCTCAATGATGCAACATGAAAGTATGAATCAGGAGCAGAGGCCTGTAACAAGGTCTTTGGTGAGGAGGTCATTCAACCTTCATTCATTTGTTAAAGGAGTCAGTGTGGTTAGATGTCTAACTGGTTCGAAGGGTGTAGATTTTGAGTTTCAAGTTGATAAGTCCCTGCCTGAAAGGATCATTGGTGATGAGAAGAGAGTATTCCATATTTTATTGCACATGGTCGGTACTGTAATAAACCGATGTAATGCAGGCTGTCTCTGTCACTATATGTCAGTAGCTGTAATGAGCTTGAAGAGAGGAAAAATCAGGATTGAATGGTCCAAAGAGCAAACTTCTCTGGGGGCTGTGCATGTGTAAAAGTTGAGATCAGGATGAAAACATCCAAATAAATTCTTTTGAGTTCATCAAGCAGTGAGATAAGTCAAGGGTGCAAAACTATCAATTCTGAGATGGGGCTTGGCTTCAATATGTGCAAGAAAATTGTTCAGGTACCTCTCCTATAAACTGTATCAAAAAATCAAATAGGAATGAGACTCATGTCACACATTGCACCAGTCTTTGTACTTAGGCTACACTGTCGATAATTGGTTCGAATCCAATTCTGCACGGGATTGTATTACCGCAGATAACATTTTCTTTTTGCATCCTGGTCTTTGTTCTCCACGCCGATCCCAATTTGTTTGGGACAAAGGCTTGGTTGTTGTTGTTGTTATTGGTCTTTGTTCTCCACCTCTTGTTTACTAGAACATTTACCTGATGTCACATGTCACGAAATAATATATTCTGTTAAAATATCTAGTGTCAAACTTTGATAGAACATGGCAAGCTGTGGATTTTCAGATTTTACTATTTTCATATTGTTGGTGCTGCAGCTTATTTATCTGAAAAAAGCATGGTTACCCTATATTGAGTGTCAATTATGAATTTTGTCCTCATTTTTCAAATTTGCACTATTACCCTTGTTTCAATCCAAGTTATTGCGCGGTTGCCCATATTTTGATAACAAAGATTACAGATTTGTAATTAAAGTAGCGGTAATGGTGCAACAATATGGTCAAAACAGGGGCAATGATGCAAAGTTGAAAAAAGGAGGGTGAAATCATGATTGAGGTATAAAGTAGGGGCACTCGTGCAATTACCCCAAGGAACTACTATATAGTATCAAAGCGCTATATAGGTTGATTCGGTCCACCATAGATAGTTATAAACAATTCAAACTGTCAGACACTAAAGAATATGCTATATTACCATTCTTTGCAACTTGTGATGCAATGTTATGAAATCATTATTGCTAGATTACAAACTAGGTTAAACTGAGATAACAACATCAATACATTCGTCTTTTTGTTGCATCAATGCTTTATCCATAATTCATTTTGTGTTAGTTCTTTTAGTTTGCTCTATTTGAGTGTGATTTCATTGAGCACAACAAAATGCAGTTCTGGTGATATATTTAATTATGCTCATGAACTAATGTTTCAGCAGGTCTCCTTGACTGTTAGGTCTTTGTAAATAATTCATTGTAGAAGTAACCAATCGTGTGATTGATTTACTATATGATCTGAAAACTTCTCTTTGTGCTGATGTGAACCCTTATTTCCGTGGCAGATGATGAATGGCAATATATGGTCAGTATCTGATTCCAAAAGCGTTGGAGGAACTATACTGCTTGCCAGTTGCCATCCAGTTCCAGCTGCTACCTTTGACCCCGGTCTCTGTAACATCCTCAGACTTGTACAGGTCATGAACAATTCCCAACTTCAACGGACTCCAAGTCCTTCTTGCAGACAGTGATGACACCAACAGAGCTGTTACTCAGAAGCTTCTCAAGAAGCTTGGTTGCCAAGACCTTTCGGTCACTTCTGGCGTCCAATGCATGAGCTCCTTTGCTAGCGACTTGTCTTTCACAATGGTGATTGTTGACCTTGCCATGCAAACAATGGATGGATTTGAAGTAGCTCTGGCGATCAGGAAGTTCAGGAGGAACATTTGGCTGCCTGTGATTGTTGCCCTTCACTACAGGAATCCCGACGATTTGCGACGGTTCAAAGTCGACCGTCGCAAATGATCGCGTTTCCTGTAGTGCTTGCAGCAAGAACTTATAACAACATCTGGGAACGATGCCTTAGGTCAGGAGTAAACGGCTTGATTCAGAATCGAGTCACACTAGCAGCACTAGGAGATGAACTGTAGAGTTGTTCAGAACAATTGATGATGGTTCTCATTTCTTTCAATCCCAATAGATTCATGTAGCCTGCTTAATAGTAACTCCCTTACTAGATTCTGCCAGGTTAGATCCATACAATCACAATGTTTCACACAACAGAAAATGTATGGGAAGATGAAAACAGACCACCTTTTTGTTAGAAAAATAGGAGGCAATTTACTAAGCAATTCTGGAAGAACATAAAAAAACCAACAACGATCGGCGGTCAGACGAGACGAGAAATAACGCGTACCGATTTGAAGCCGAACGAACTGCTGTCAATCTGACGGCGAAAGTCCGCTGCAGACGTTGGTGACGATGTTGAGCCGCAGCGCCCGATCTCCTCGGTAGGCGAGCTGTAGTGAAGAACTCGAGCAGTCGGACAGAGCGCTTCCCAAAAACCTTACTTCGCCCTCTCCCGGTGCAGGATCGCAAGGGCGAGCGGTTCCGGAGACCTGCTCTCCCGATCGTCAGTTCACACCGGCGCTCGGGATGGAGTAGACTAGAAGGCGGTGCAGGAACGCGAACGTAGGAAAGATCTAATCGTGGGATGCCCTACCGTACCGCGAACGCCCGTATTTATAGAGTCCCACGGAGGCAGTTCGTATGCGATCCGGAGGGTCTAGATCCAGACTGACTCCGCAGTCGTAGACGCGTCCGTCTCCAACGACTTGGACTCTGACTTGGTAGCCCCAAAAATTCGGAGGCCCAAAAGCCCAAATCCCAATTATATTTTCTGCAAAAATAAAAAATTTGGGCTCGACGGCTCGAATTCACACCAATACACGTGAATACACGTGCGCGCGTGTGCGGGGCGGGGCGAGGCGAGGCGTGGCGAGGTGAGCGAGCGAGGAGGAGGAGGAGGAGCGCGCGTGGGCCACCCTTCTCTTCCTCTCTTTTCTCTCACTCAAGGAGTGGAAGAGCAACCTCCCTTTTATGTATGGTTGCTCCACTTCCACTTCCCATGTGGGACTAATCATTTAGTACCACTCTCTCTTGTCCTAATAGGCCTTTGAGATTTATTGGGAATTAATTCTGAATATTATGTGGGCCAAGCCCATTTATTCCAACAATCCCCCACCAGATCTCAAAGCCATTAGGAGAGAAGTCATTCTAGTTCCTTGTTTGATATACTAGTGTTTTTGGCAGAGACTGTGAAGTTGAACTTCTTCCTAGATCCTCATGTTTCATCAGGTCACAACTTGAACAATGGACTACGCCTTGAATTGCAAGTTTTGTGTGAACTGACTTCACCCAAAGACCATTACCAGTACTTGACTACCAGTAGTCTACCCCGCGGGTGGAGCATATGCGTCATACTCCCTGGTCTCTTCATGAGCTTTCCAGAAATCACCAAAATCTCACAGACTGCGACGTTAGACAGTAGGAGCTCTTATAGGTGTGTTTCCTTCAAGACTGCCCTGTAGGACGGCATCTTCGCTACACATAGCCAACAGAAACACATTAAGGCAATTCGCCAACCTGTCTTATAGTTTGAGAGTACAAGTGTGCATCTTCACATAGAGAGGGTATAAAGGAAGTACTCTCCTCGGTGAACTACTAGCTTGTTTTCCCATATCCTAATTCATGGGATCTCCGATCACATAGGTTGGGTTACTACTATGGTGTCACATCGATGGGTCTCTAACCCATCTCTCTCGACGCACTTTCTATCACATTACATGATAGACCCTTCGTAAAGGGATCTGCCTGGTTTTTATCTGTTTGTATGCACGAAACAGTAATAACTCCGGAGTTTCTCATTTTCCTGACAGATTTTAAACGTCTCTTGATGTGTCTTGATGATTTTGCATTATCATTAGAACTGGTCACTTTGGCAATCACCGTCTGATTGTCGCAGTTCATAAGGATTGCCGGCAATGGTTTCTCAACTATAGGCAAATCCATCATGAGTTCTCGCAGCCATTCTGCCTCTGCAGTGGCTGTCTCTAAAGCAGTGAGTTCTGCTTCCATGGTTGACCTCGTCAAAATAGTCTGTTTGCAAGACCTCCATGATATAGCGCCACCAGCTAGAGTGAACACATATCCACTCATGGCATAGAGTTCATCAACCTCAGAGATCCAGCTCGAATCACTATAACTCTCAGGCACGGTCAGATGCCCATTATAGTGAATTCCATAACTCATTGTACCTCTCAGGTAGCGCATAACGCTTTCAAGTGCATGCCAATGATCTGTACCCGGGTTTGACATGAACCTGCTCAGTTTGCTCACAGCAAATGAGATATCAGGACGGGTTGCGCTAGCTAAGTACATGAGTGAACCGATCATCTGAGAATATCTGAGTTGATCTCTTGACTCTTTCTTGTTCTATCTAAGTATCACGCTGGATCATAAGGCGTTGGAGAAATCTTTCTATCCATAAAGCCGAACCGGCTCAAGATTTTCTCAACATAGTGGGATTGACTTAATGTAATCTCACTCTCATCCTTATTCAGCTTAATGTTCAAAATAACATTAGCTTCTCGAGATCTTTCATATCAAAACACTTTGCTAGAAAAGACTTGACCTCAGAAATTATATTAATGCTCGTACCAAAAATGAGTATATCATCTACATACAAGCATAATATAATGCTATCGCTCCCACTATGGAGATAGTACATGCACCAATCAGCCTCATTAATGACAAAGCCCGCAGATGTCAAAGTACTATCGAACTTCTCATGCCATTGCTTAGGTGCTTGTTTCAGGCCATACAAGGATTTCAACAATTTGCACACCTTTGTCTCCTCACCTTTTACTACGAACCCATCAGGTTGTTCCATATAAATCTCCTCTTCCAACTCTCCGTTCAGGAAAGCTATCTTTACATCCATTTGATGGATGATTAGACCATAAGAGGCAGCCAAAGAAAGTAGTACCATATTGTCGTCATTCTGGCGACAGGTGAATAGGTGTCAAAATAGTCTTCACCTTCCTTTTGAGTATAGCCCTTTGCAACTACTCTTGCCTTGTACTTTTCAATAGTACTGTCAGGCCTGAGCTTCTTCTTGAACACCCACTTGCAGCCTACTGGTTTGCACCCGTATGGCCGTTCAGTTAACTCCCAGGTTCCATTGGAAAGTATTGAGTCCATCTCACTATGAACTGCTTCTTTCTAGTCATCTGCATCAGGTGATGCATATGCCTCTGCTATGGATCTAGGAATATCGTCCACAAGGTACACAATGAAAACATCACCGAAGGATTTTGCAATCCGTGATCTTTTACTCGACTTAGTTATTTCATTGTGTTTCTCCTCTGGGACATTCTCAAACGGTGTATAAAGAAACTCGCTAGTTGTAATGGATTCAGGAAAAATTTCAGAAGAGATCCTAGCAGTGCTATGCATATCATTTATAGGAAAAATATTCTCAAAAAATGTTTCATCACGAGATTCCATAATAGTATGAACATGCATATCAGGTACTTCAGATTTAACTACTAAAAATCTATATGCGATGCTCTGATGAGCATAGCCTAGAAAGATACAATCCACTGTCTTTGGTCCCAGCTTGCGTTTTTTGGTAATTGGAACATTGACCTTTGTGAAACATCCCCATGTACGCAAGTATGAAAGTGATGGTTTTCTCCCAACCCACTCCTCGTAAGGGGTTTTCTCTTTATTCTTCTTTGGAACGCGGTTTAGGACATGACATGAAGTCAATAGAGCCCCCCCCCCCCCACCATGCCTTAGATAAACTCGACGTGTCTAACATGGCATTCACCAAGTCACACAGTGTGCGGTTTTTCCTCTCGGCTACCCCGTTTGATTGGGGTGAATAGGGAGGCATCCTCTGATGTATAATACCATGTTCCGCACAAAAATCATGAAATATTTTGGGAAAATACTCACCACCACGATTTGACCTAAGACATTTGATCTTTCTCTCTAATTGAGTTTCTACTTCAGATTTATAGATTTTAAAGTAGTCTAAAGCTTCATCTTTAGTTTGCAACAGGTAAACATTGCAGAATCAAGTAGAATCATCTATTAATGTCATAAAATATTTCTTTCCACCTTTTGTCAGCACACCATTCATCTCGCATAGATCAGAATGTATGAGTTCTAGTGGTGCTAAGTTTCTCTCCTCAGCTGCCTTGTGAGGCTTTCGAGGCTGCTTTGACTGCACACAACTATGGCACTTAGAACCTTTGACAATAGTGAAATCCGGAATTAATTTGAGACTAGATAGCCAATTCATTAAACCAAAATTAACGTGACATAAACAAGAATGTCAAACACTTGCATCATCATTAATACCGCCACAAATATGGTTTACTGACTTATTATTAAAATCTGAAAGAGAAAAGCGGAACAAGCCTCCGCATTCATAGACTTTATCAATAAATTATCCATGCTTAGACACAACTATTTTATTGGACTCTAAAACTACTTTAAACCCATCTCTGCATAGAAGGGTACCACTAACAAGATTCTTGTTTATAGTAGGGACATGCTGCACATTCTTCAGCTGGACAATATTTCCCGAAGTGAACTTCAGATCGACCGTGTCAACACCACAAACAGAAGCATGTGACCCATTCCCCATTAGGACGGCGGAATCCCGGACGAACGGGTAAGAAGTAAACATGGACATATCAGAACATACATGAACATTAGCACCCGTATCGAACCACCAAGATGGTATTTGAGAAACAGAAAGAACAGTAAAGGAATTACTGTACCCATCTGCATTGCTGGATGTCACGATATTGACATTCTTTTTCCCTTTGCGATCAGCCCTCTCAGGACAGTTTTTGGAAATATGTCCCTGCTCCCCACAGGTGTAGCAGCAGCCATCATTGGCTTTGTTTGACTTCTTCTCCTTAAAAGCAGTAGTTTTGTTTGGCTTGAATAGAGACTTGTTCTCTTTGTTCTTGACATTGGGTTTCTGCACCATATTTGCATTGGCGCTAGATTGACCCTCGCCTCCTTTCTCAGTAGCGTCCTTAGCCCGAGCCTTCTCCTCGTATCAAGAGATGCTATCAGGTTTTCAACTGATATTTCCTGTCTCTTATGTTTGAGGGCTATGGCGAAGTTCCTCCATGATGGAGGTAACTTTGCAATAATGCACTCAACCACAAACTTGTCGGGTAAAGGACACTTAAGGAGATTGAGCTCTCTTGCAAGGCACTTTATTTCATGAGCTTGTTCAACTACAGGACGGTTTTTAACCATCTTATAGTCATGAAAATTCTCCATGATATACAGTTCACCGCCTGCATCGGCTGCACCATACTTAGCGTTAAGTGCATCCCAAAGCTCCTTCCCATCTGTGACTGTCAGATAGACATCACAGAGTTTATTATCAAGAACACTTAAGATGCATCCTCTCAGGGCAGAATTAGCTTCCTTGAACTTTGTCTGTTCTTCAACAGACAAAGGACCTTGAGGCCTGCCCTCGGTTACCCAGAAGATCTTAAGCGATTGGAGCCAGAGCATGGCCTTAACTTGCCACCTCTTGAAGTGCACGCCAGAGAATTTCTCCGACCTCGGTGCATCGGCTAGAGTCATCATGTTCAACTCAGGAAATTTCCTAATAAGGTTTTTGGATTGTTAGAAAAATAAGAGGAAATTTACCGAGCAATTCCGGAAGAACACGAGAAAACCAACAACGATCGGCAGTCAGACGGGACGAGAAATAACGCGTACCGATTTGAAGCCGAACGAACTGCTGTAGATCTGACGGCGAAAGTCCGCGGCAGACGTTGGTGACGACGTTGAACCGCAGTGCTCGATCTCCTCGGTAGGCGAGCCGTGGTGAAGAACGCGAGCAATCGCGCGGAGCGCTTCTCAAAAACCTTATTCGCCCTCTCCCAGTGCAGAATCGCAATGGCGAGCGGTTCCGGAGACCTGCTCTCCTGATCGTCGGTGCACGCCGGCGCTCAGGATGGAGTAGATTAGAAGGCGGCGCAAGGAACGCGAACGTGGAAACGATCTGATCGTGGGATGCCCTGCCGTACCGCGAATGCCCGTATTTATAGAGTCCCACGGAGGCAGTTCGTATGCGATCCGGAGGGTCCGGATCCGAACTGACTCCGTAGTCGTAGACGCGTCCGTCTCCAACGACTTGGACTCTAACTCGGTAGCCCCAAAAATTCGGAGGCCCAAAGGCCCAATTATATTTTATGCAAAAATATAAAATCTGGGCTCGGCTCGCGCGCGCGTGTGGGGCGGGGGTGGGGGGGGGCGTGGCAAGGCGAGCGAGCGAGGAGGAGGAGGAGCGCACGTGGGTCACCCCTCTCTTCCTCTCTTCTCTCTCACTCAAGGAGTGGAAGAACATCCTCCCTTTTATGTAGGGGTTGCTCCACTTCCACTTCCCATGTGAGACTAATCATTTAGTATCACTCTCTCTTGCCCTAATGAGCCTTTGAGATTTATTAAGAATTAATTTTGAATATTATGTGGGCCAAGCCCATTTATTCCAACACTTTTGTCTGTTCCTTGGTGAAGGAAAGAAGGGTGCAAAATTTTGAAGAGGTGCTACATATACATTTAGAGTTTACCATTTGTAAACCCTATTAACAATTATAATACGAGGGTAAGTTAACTCACGCTTTTCGCTTGTGAAAAGTTGAGATTCCTGGAAACCAGAAGATATTGGTTTGAACCAAATACAAGCGGTAGCTGATTTGTAGCTGAGACTTTGAGACGGATGGCTGTACGAATTCAATGAATGCAACATATAATTGATATCCAAAGGTAGTGAGGAACTTGTTATTGGTTAGACATGCTGAAAAGCAGGCGTATTACGGCTAGCAGAGGGCATCGTATGTAAGGTTGATGCTGACATCTTATCTTGAAAATTAAATAATGTACTTGCAATCTTTATTTGGTGTAAGCAGTGCTTTAGATGCACTGCATCTGGATGCATTCATAAAGTACTTGGCTACTGAGAAGACCCAGCAAACCTGAGCTTTGTAGTAGCAACTGCAATGGCCGTGCCTGATTTTCGTTCTGAAACATACTCCCATGGTTCTCCGAAATCTTCACCTTCAGACAAATAATTCCAGTCTCTTAAGATCTTGTAGCTTCTGAGATCATCAAGAGCTGTTCATGTGGACATTAGGGTCAAACTGTCGATGTCCATGACAGCCAATTGTTGCCCTTTATTTAGGTGCATGACACTTCTCAATCTATCGGCACTGACATTTTGACTGGTTGTCCCACTGACATCTATGATTATTTTACGCTAACGCAGAAGGCAATGATGCAAGACAACAAGTACTGCCTATAAACCAGGTAGTGTAGTTGTATATGTGTGTCTTATATAGTCCATCTTCACATACCAGATCAAGGTATATATCTGGACTTTTAGTTTTAGGTTAGGTTTCTTTCAACTGAGTTGGAATAGTAAACTGCGACTAGGTAGGAGTAGAAGAGAACAAGCCGCCGTTCAAACAAACCGTCCCATCAACGGCAGAAATCGAAACCAGAAGAATCCTTCTCATGTGAACCGTTATGCAACTATGCAAGGAAACAAAGATCAAGTTGAGATATCCTTCCTTCCATCCCTGTTGATCATATTCTATCTCTTTACACATAATTGCTCAAAGCTAATTATTAGTATCATAGTTCACACGAAAAAGAACCTAGCTAAAAAGAGTGTACCCAGTGTCGAAGTTGCCTACGTATCGTGGAGTTTAAGAAAGAAGGGTTACTCCTAGAAATCTTTACCCCTGCTTTTGCAGAAGGAAGCTTGTTAAACAAAAAAAAAAAAAGAAATCGACACAAGTAGAGAGGCACTATTACTGTGTTATGTCCGTCCTTTAAAAGACAATATCACCGTATACCTTTTTTTTCGAAGTCCAACTGGACTTGTGATTTTATATAAGAAAGAGTGGAGTACATTACAAAAAATTGAGAATTACAGCTGTGAGAAGACTAGAGAGGGGGTAGCACAACTTGGAGAGAGGTACAGGACGTGCAGGAAACATATGCTCAAGCCTGTAGGGCTTGCAATTCTTTTGCACCAGCCGCAATCCAGAGGTTCACATGTTGCACTAGGTCTTCAAAGAGCTGTGAAATCGACTGCTCTTTGTCCTAAAAAATTCTTGCATTTCGTTCCTTCTCAATGATCCATCAAGTGAGGATGACCAATGAATACATGCCCTTTTCAGTAGCTTTTGGCACCAGATCCGCAAGGCCATAGAACCAAGAAGAGAAGTTACTGCAGTGCATCCAGTGGTCTAGCTGAAGTGCTTGGAGTCCATACTTGTGAGCCACCGAGTCCCAGAGCCAGGCTGAGAAGGGGCATTCGACGAAGAGATGGAAACTTGTTTCCAAGTTTATAATGCAAAGCAGACAGAGATATTGATTGTCCCATCCTCTAGATAGCAGTCTAGCCGTTGTCTATATCCGATCCTGAAGTAGAAGCCATAAGAAGATTTTGCACCGTATGGGGCTCCAAACTCGCCAGACGGCTGGTGGGAACATGGTAGAGAGGCTTCTTTTGAAGTGGTACT
Organism: Tuctoria greenei; assembly: GCA_036927565.1. Classification (NCBI taxonomy): domain Eukaryota; kingdom Viridiplantae; phylum Streptophyta; class Magnoliopsida; order Poales; family Poaceae; genus Tuctoria; species Tuctoria greenei. The sequence goes on from JAYESD010000012.1 coordinate 57,509,039, forward strand.
GATAAGCCGACCGCACAGAATACTTCCCTGTTGAGGACCAAGTCCAATGTATTGTATCGTCTGCAGGGTCCATGGGTTGTTGGGAATGCATTGGATCATCTACCATAGCCGCACAAAATCATCTATTAGTGAGGTAGTGAGGTTGAAACTAATGTCTGTGATCCAGTTATGCCGTTGGAGAGCATCCGCCACCGTCCGATTTTTCCTGCGAATATGTTTGCATAATGCCGGGAACATTGCAGATGGAGAACGACCATCTATCCAGCTTGAGTTCCACAAGGAGGCAGTGTTCCCATTGTGCAGTGTGACGTTGGTAGCTGCTGCAAACATTTCCACATCTGAGCGATCTAATGGTAACTCTGTTCCATTCCATAGTTTATTTGGGTCTGTCCATTGAAGCCACAGCCATCACAATCTCAGTGCACGACTAAACGCAGTCAGATTTGTTACTCCCAAGTCCCCTGCCTGAACCGGACGGCAAACACACGCCCAACTTACTTTGGCCTTTCCCCCGGGCATATCTTCATTACCCGCCCATAAAAACAACCTGCACATCTTGTCTAGCTCGTGTATGAATTTTTTTGACGGCTTAAGCACAGAAAGAAGATATGTTGGGATGGCACTAGGAACGGTCTTGACTAGCTCCAACCTGCCACCGAAGGAAAGCAATCTGTCCTGCCATCCACTCAGGCGGGCCTGCATCTTATCTTTAAAAGTTTGAAGATGACCATTATTCAGTCTTCCCAGCACAAGCGGCATTCCAAGATACGTCAGTGGGAAAGATGTTCTCTGACCCACAAAAGCATTACAGGGTTTGATCTAGCAATAGAGCCTCACATCTGATCGAAGAGACTGAGCTTTTTTCCTCGTTCATCTTGAGACCCGTGGCCTCTCTAAAGTGCTGCATAATGTTCATTGTCATCTCTATATCCGACTGATTTGGGTTGACAAAAAGCATGGCGTCGTCTGCATATAAGGAAGTACGGAGCCTTGCTGCCCTCTATGTCAATGGGGTCAGGTGTCCTTCATCAGTTGCTAAATGGAATAAACGCTGCGGGAGAAGATTCGGGTTGAACATTCAGCTAGTGAACCCGAAAAGCCCCGAGAAAGCATCCTCCGAGGAGGGGGGTCCATGTAGTCAAAGAGACTACGTCTCCAAGAATCTAGCGTATTCCTTCCGCACACCAGGCTTGTGCAGCAAGGTTTTCAATGTACACCTTGACCTGGTACAGCCACTTGACCTGGCGCGTCTCAGAAGCCAGGGACTAAGGTTGAATATCATAGTTAGCACCAACAATGGGGATAAAATCCCTCTGCAACGCTTTGTCTCTGTGCTTTACGAAGTCGAACATCACGAGGAAGTTGTCTGCTTATAGGCGGGAAACAGAGAAGAATCTTTACGGGACACGCAAGAGCTGATGAACGGCCGAGCTGACCTCGAAGATCGAGGTAGGTCGGCAAGAGTGAGACCCCGAGAGGGTCACAGCCTTGCGATTGTGCTTGTGCTGCTCCGCCGCCAAAACTCGACCAGAGACAATAGCAGCTTGACCATCTAGAGGCCTGCGGACAGGCATACCAGGGCAGGGGTGGAAGTCCCTCGACATGCTAGCAAGAGGAGTTGGAGCACGACTTGAGTTGTTGATCGGAAGGGGAGGGAAGGTTAGTCTGCTCTAGATGTTGGACTTAACGGGGAAAGCAATGTTGTTTGGAGGGAGTAGGCTTTCATGAATCACAGGAAGCCCCCCGGACTTGGGCACAAGCCGGCAGCGACGGGCGAAGTGCCCAGACCCAAGGCAGGAGAAGCAACGGGGAGGATCACGGCAGGAAGCAAGCTGGTGGCTTTTGGAGAGACACCTAAAGCACCTTCCTTTAAAGACAGCCTGAAGGGAAGAGGAGAACCCTCCATCAAGGGGCTGGTGGTTTACAGCAGGAGCTGGAGCATGACGACGTGATGCGGGACGCGACGACACAAGGGTCCAGCCCGACAAGGAGTTAGGTTCTTCTTCCTTCTTTTCGACAATAGAGTTAAGTGGAGGTGGAGACCACATAACTGAAAGCTTGCGCGGCGAGGGTCTGCCAAGGGTCAGAGGGCCAATAGAGTCGTGGGCAACTACGGCAGTTGAGGACAGGCTGGATGGAACATGAGCTTTAAGGGCTTTGTCAGCACAGGGCAAAGAGTCAAACCTCAGCGGGTTTTCCAAGATATCTTCCGGAATACTTAGACGCTGATAGGGTTATGGGTGCAGCCAGCTGCCTAGGGGGCAACACAAGGGTGCTGGGAGCAAGGACAGAAGGGTAGGACGACGTCATCGCCGACAAGGTTGCCAAGGGCAGGTTAACACAGTCCCCACAGAAGATTGGCATAGCAGACATCACCGGGTTGAGGAAGGACGATAATCGACCTCGAGGGACAGCAACCAGACCAGAGGGCAGGGGTTGCTGAGATTCGAACATCGACGAGGAATGCCGATGAGAGTCATCATCGGACTCAAAAATTTCCCCATGCAGGATGTCGAACAGGGAGAAACCATCATCTTCTTTGGAATTATTGGCGTTTGGCAGACCCCCAGTTGCAGCCATGGGGGTCAGGAGGGAGGAGAAAGGAGTACATGACAGGCCGGATGAGGCTGCCAAGGTTGACGACGAGAACGGCTTGGGGGTGAGCTGAACAAACGACAGCGAGGAGAGTGTGGATGGGCAGGGTGGAGCAAGCGAGGGAGAGAGGTTCTTGGGCGACATGGGGGTGAGCGGAGAGGAAGAGGATGAAGGACGAGGTGACCCGCACGAGGACAGACGACCAGTGGACGGGGCCATGGCCAAATGGGGGTGCGTGGACGCCAATGCCGGGATGGCCGACGGCGGGTTGCTGGTGGACGTCGGGGCCGTGGTGGCCGACGGCGGGTTGCTGGTGGACGCCGGGGCTGGGGCGGCCGACGACGGGTTGCTGTTGGATCCGCTGCCAATGCTCTGTCTCGTGGGGATTTAGAGGAGGAGTACCATGCCCTGACTGAGGTTCCCCCATTCCTGTTCTTCCCGCTGTGATAAATTACCCTCTGCGGTAGATCTCTTTGGTTTTGTATCAACCGGTGTGTTGGCCTCTTTACAGCTACACATTCCAGCCCCACCGTATACCTTTTTTAAATAAATGATCCCTTCATCTCCCAAGTCATAGTGAAAAGTTCCTTTTTATCTATCGTCGATGTTATGAATGTGGCTTGTATTGTTGAGGAGGCCAGATGCCTCTATAAATAGATATACAAGGATAACAAATATGCAGAAAGTCCCTTATGCAAAAGGAAAAATACAAATGTACCCCTACATCTCTAACACCCCTCAAACTCAAGGTACATCACGAACACTAAGTTTGGAGAGATAAAAACTATGTTGAGCTCGGGTCTGTGCCTTCTTGAAGAAATCCACCATGTGAAGCTCTGAAGGCACATACTGAAGATCAACAACACCATCTTGTATCTGTGCTCGTGAAGAAGCATCAACACCAATATGCTTGGTAAGCTCATGCTTGATCGGATCACGAGCAATACTGATAGCACATGTACTGTCAGACAAAGAGGAGTTGACATACCAAGAGAAACACCAAAGTCCACAAGCAACCACCACAATCAAGTAAGCTTTGAACTCACAAGAGCCATAGCACGCAAGTCAGCCTCTGCACTCGAACGAGAAACTGCGACCTGCTTCTTAGTCTTCCAAGCAATGAGGGAACCACCAAGAAAAACACAATAGACAGAAAGGGATCGACAATCAGAGGGGTCACTAGCCCAAGTAGCATCAGAATATGCTTTGAACTGTAAAGAGCTAGTGCATGGAAAGAAACAGACATCTAGAGATATCCCACAAAGATAACGCAAGACACAGAGCAATTGACTATAGTGGACCTGGGTGAGAGCCGAAACAAACTAACTCAGAATGTGAACAAAGTACAATATATCAGGACGAGTGACACCAAGATACACTAGACTCCCCATAATATGGCGATAACGAGTGTGATCATCAAGAGGATCACCATCAGGTGCTCGAAGATGGATATTAAGTTCCATAGGAGTCTCAACAGTACAGTGATCAGTAAGAGAAGCCCGATCAAGAAGATCCGGAGTGTACTTCTCCAGAGATAGATAAATTCCCTCAATGGAGGAGTAAACCTCAATACTAAGAAAGTAGCCAAGAGGACCAAGATCGAACATAAGAAATTGCTCGCTGAGATGGGCTTTCAAAAAGGCTATGTACTTAGAATCATCTTTGGTGATGATCATGTCATCAACATAGAGAAGAAGAAGAGTGCAACCACGAGAGGATGTGTGCACAAAAAGTGCGGGATCATGAGTACTCGCAGAGAAACCAGCAACAGTGACCACAGACAGAAATCGCTGAAACCAAACACAAGGAGCATACTTAAGACCATAAAGAGAGCGTCGAAGACGACAAACCATACACTCAGGAACAGAAAACTCAGGTGGTGGCTGCATATAAACCTCCTCACGCGATTCGCCATTAAGAAAAGCATTACATCAAGCTGAGAGATGGACCAGTCACTTACAGAGGCCACAACAAGTAGAGTGCGAACAGTGGTCATGTGAGCGACATGAGCAAAAGTCTGATCATAGTCACGACCATGTTCCTACTGGAAGCCACGAGCGACTAATCGAGCCTTATAGCGTGTTGACAGTTGTTATATACCACTTTCATGTCAGAGCCATGTCGACCGTAGGAAGCAAGCCTAGGTAGAATGGACAACGTAGAACACATAGAAACTATCTTCTAAAAGGATATTTTCAATAATTGCTTGCTACTACAATTTATCTTGCCAATACAGCCACCGTAAGGTGCTGTTTGTTGCTGCCTTTTAAATGCAAAATTCAGCCGCGTTTTAACTTGTTTGCAGCTGCATTTTGTACATTTTCCCCACTTAAGTTCTTGAAAAAAAAATATATATTGCTGTTGCATTATTTTTATTAATTGCCTTGCTTGTTGCTGCAATTTTCGTTGTTTTCCCTCTCCATTGCTGCTATGCACTCTCCTTTTTTTCTTAATTGCTATTGCGATCTTCGGACTATTTCACCTAAAATTTTCCATTCTCCGACATATTTGCACTTTTTCCCCCTTCCATATCCAACACTTCTTTTGAAAAAAAAGTTTAGATGACCACACTAGCATTCTTAAGAATATGGATGTAGGAGCATTTGAAAAGGAATCAGAAGAGTACACATCTAGAGGAGAAGACATTCAAGATGCACTTCACATGGAAGAGAAAATGTTTCTAATGTAAAGAAGACGATGACCCCACCTTTAGCCGTAGCTACGAAAATGTTGTGTCTCATAATTAGGAATTAGGTCTACCTTGGAATAAGTTGTAATAAAAACGCTTAGTTCGTTAGTGTGCTTGCTTAGGTAGGGTGAGATGTTTTTATGTTTGATTGCTTGTTTGTGTGCTTAGATGTGCCTTGTGGAAAGCTTTGGCATTTATCCACATCCTCATCCATTATATATTATATAAATAATGCATTGATGTGGGATCATACAGCATGATACATGTATATAGGTTGGGATTTCTCATATCTCTCTTATTTATCTCGTTCGACCTGTACTCAGTGGAAGATGGACACAATTAGAGGAATTACTACTTCGGAGGAAGCTACATGGGAGTATGAAGACGATATCAATATAAAGGTTCTCCTTATCTATTCTCTGATCCGCCCGAATCTCGAGGGTGAGATTCCTTTTAAGGGGTACATTGTAACATCCCAAAAATTTAAAAATTTGCCTAATACAAATGTAAAAGGGAATTTAAAATTTTATCTCCAAACATTTTCTTCAGGACATCCGAATCTCGAGGGGAGATTCATGTTAAGGGGAAGGACTGTAACACCCGATTTTTTGGTTTTGGCAAATTAATATTTTAAATAAGGATTTAGAGTTTAATAATAGAAATAAATTATTTTTATAAAGTAAGATATTAAAATATGCATCGTCATGCATTTTCATTAATTTTCGTTCGTAGAATCTATGACCAAATTATATTTGAATCCAATTGGATTAGAGAAAGAATTAGAGAAAAGATGAACATGAAAATAAAAATAAATTAAATTGCACATGCATATGCATTCATGTTTAGGCATAAATTAATTGACCAAACCTATTGAAAATAAATTAGGAATTTCATATGACAGAAAAAATAACTAGAAAATAAAATGTATGGAAGGAAGATGAATAATAATAATAATAATAATGGAGAAAATAATATATATATATATATGAAAAATAAACAATAATAATAAATAAATTAAATAATAAAGACATGAATAAATAATAAGTTACATTTAATGAAGAAAAGAAAATAATAAACAGATAATATAAATAAATAAAAAGGAAATATATAGATAAATAGAAAATATAAATAAATAAAGAAAAAAATTAAAAAAGTGAACTTTGCCAGAGCTCTGGCCGCACCATGGGCCTGACCGCACCAAAGAACCTGGAGCAAAGGATAAAAGAATTGGGTGGAACTTTTTGGAAGTTTCCAAAACCTTCTGGATGTTTATGGAATTTCCAGAAGTAATTGGAACCTTCGAGAACCTTACAGAACTTTTTGGAGGAAGATTTCGGAAGTTTCTGCGTGAAGGTTTGAAAATTTCCTTACTCCTCCCTAGAAGCCAACCGTGAGCCCCAGGGACTCCCTACCTTGTTGTGCTCCTACGGGACTCGGTTCCGTGCCTGGCCGCTGGCTCGCCTATATAAAGGCACGTAGCCTCGATACCGCAATGCTCTCGCCAAGAAGAAAACAGCATACACCCTGCTATGTAGAATCAGCCCACGGTAGAAAAAAAGAGAGAAAACCTAGCCGTCAGAGAGAAAAAGGAGGCCGCCGCAAAGAGAAAGAAGAGAAAGAGGAGGAAGGAGCCGCAGTCCACCGGAGATCGTCGCGCCACCGTCGTCGTGCAGCTGGAGGATCGCTGCACCATCTACTTCGTCTATGATGCGCCGCTGTTCCACAACTGTCTAGACTAGACACACACACAGTGGGTACTAGAGTCTAGATCTAGACAACTATTTTAATTTTAATACTATGTGTAAGACGCATTTTATTTTGAGCGGTCAATAATCATCGCCAAATCTTTATAAATCAATCTGAAACTTGCAAGTTAGATTAAATCATACAAGATCAATCTGTTATTTAGCAATGACTACTATGCAATCATACTTATGGTGCAATCATGCAATTATCCATCCTCAACAATTAGATTTATATCCTAAGGTGGTTGTTTTTTTCGTTTAACTCCCATTCACACGAGAAACACAGGTGGAGGGGGTTAAGTAAAAAAACGCAACCGTCCTAGGATGCACATGCAATGATTGAGGGTGGATGATTGCAGGATTGCACCACAAATCAGATTGGATTCTAGTCATTGCCCTGTTATTTTAGATTTGACTAAATTTATATTTTCGGTATTATTTAATCTGTTTTCCAAATTTAATAAATAAGATTAAGCCTAGTTAATTCATAAAGTATCGAATTAAATCTAGAAAAATTCCAGAAAATTTAGAATAAATTCTAGTAAGTTATTGATGATATTTCTAGACTATGTAACATTCAATAATAATTTTCTTTGCCTCTTAATTAATTTTAATTAAATCCAAGTTTGATAAAATAAATAGGAAATCATTAAGGAAAATTATTTAAAAACTGTAGAAAATTCAGAATAAATTATAGGAAATATTTTATGATATTTTCAACCTAATTCTTTTCTTTGGGTAATTATATCAAATCTGAGTAATAGAGATTAATCCAGAAACTTACTTAAATAATCTGAAATAAATATGAAACACATGTAATAAATTATTAATCACCATAACAATTTATTGGCGTGCATTAATTACATATTTTTTAGTGTTGATTGCAATGCATTTATTGCGTATGTTGTATGTGTATGTTCCTGATTGCGAGTAGACGGATACGCTCAAGACCTTACGATCGAGAGGCGATTATGCGAGGATCTTCATGTGCAAGACTTTGAGTTGATTGAGCACTGAATTGTGGAATATTAAGGCAAGTGTCCTTGATTATATTGATCTGTTTTTATTAAATGTTTTGCTTGCAAAACTCCATGCTTATGTCAATTTGATAGGAAACCCATGATAGATGTTTACTAGACTTGTTTGACCATCCTTGTCGCTTGTAATATGTTGTAGAGAGTCGGGAAAGGCTTTTTACTTTTTGCTTCGCTCTAAATAATTGGGATGGGCAAACAACCAAATAGCTTAATTATGAATTAATGAACTTATAGGTGATGTGAATTGATAAACATGGTTAATTGGTAACATGGGACTTGTGAGATATAAGCAAGTATGGTTTGTGGATTGGGTTGGATGATATGGTGGTTTGCTTGCCTTGGATTTTAGGACCGGTTCATGCCAGAATAAGCCATGACTACAGTGCCACCACAAGGCAAAGTATGGGTGCAGCTTAGCCAATTAATTAGGAGTATTACCAGCATCAATTCAGATCATTTGGAGGAGCGTGGATAAGACTCAGTTGGGTTCGCAATAGTGGCAGGACTACCCTGGGATCCGCACGGCACAAGAGGAGACCCTTGGTTTAAGATGTGCTCAGTTTTAGGCATCGCCACAGGAGAAACCTCAGTGGATCTGAATATGCTTGTAGTCCCATTGTAAAGGCTATTTTGTGATCTTTTGGCGATACACCTATGGTAGTGTTTTGGCATAATGGAGGTTTTCTTTAGTCACCGACGGGTGACAAAATCACGAACATGTGGGTAAAGTGGTACAACCTCTGAAGAGTCTTAAAAACTATCATGATAGCCGTGCTCCCGGTTAAGAGAACCTGGACAACTTCCATGATTAGAATTGGATTTGGGTTTTGGGGTGGTTCAGTATGGGATTGGTTATGTCATATGAGTATGGATGGTGATGAGATGTTATGAAATTGGCATATTATTATAATATTAATTGTTGGCTGTTTATAAATGAATTATGATGGTAAAGAAGAATGTTGAGTACTTGTTATGATAATTACTTGGGTTATGATGGGATTCAATTCACATAGACATAGTATAGTGCTTTTTTACATGTTTTAAATGTACTTTTTTGCAGTTAGCCATTTATTATCGTTCTTTGTTTAAGCTACATGTCATATTTTCCCACACTTGCTGAGTACGACATGTGCTCACTCTTGCTATCCCCCCACTTAATTCAGCTACATGAGATATTTTGGAAAACAACGGGGAGCACTAGGCGTGCGTACCGCCGTCGATTGCCTATGTAGTTGGGGTCGCCTACGCTGAATTATTTACCGCTGCAGTAGAATCAAGGTATATTTATTATTCGTGACATGGTTAAATTTTGATTTCAATTTGTGATGCATTTATGTATGTGTCATGTACATCCTGGGCACACATACACTGCACATGGTTCATTTTTCAGAACCGGGTGTCTCATTTCACTGTCCATATAACTCAATTATGTGAAATAAACATCATTTCATGCACGCATCACCTTTCTATTTAACCTATTTCCACTTGTCCTTGGAGAAAGTACTGCATGCAGGCATTCTATGCAGAATTGAAGTGAAACAAGGGGATGGATCCTAAAAAATATCATTCCAGCCAATTAGGTGATGCCACGTGGCACCAGATGGATCAAATGGCCCACAACCAAAAGTATCCTGGGCCATCGAATGGTGTAGCACCCATATCAGTCAATGGGACCCACCTGGAAGTCACCCAAATGAAGCACATCATAAATGGTCAACATTTCTGTTCGGCTGACTAGGGGGTTCGGTCGAACCCTTCCTGGCGATAAACTCAGTCAACTTTCACATGTCGAATCTCTGTGGTGCCCTAGTCACAATGAAGACTGATTCGCGCACTCTTGGTAACGGGAACCGACCCTTCTCCAAGCTATAAATAGGACCCCTAACCCTTGACTTCAACACACACCACTTGAGTATTCATCCATTGTATCCACTACTCTCCATAGGTTTATAGGCGTATAGGTTGTAGAGAGGAGAGCCTCTAGTCCATAGTCCAAGTAGGAGAGGAGTAGAAGGAGTCTCTTCCCAATTCCCAATTCGGAAAGGTATGGCTCTTATATTCCCATTTGTATTTGTTACTTTGTTCTTAATAAATATGTTATCTTTAGTCTTCCATTGTTCATATACTTGGATGGAGCGTTTCTTGTATGATTCTGGATTCAATGTATGTGGTAGGAGTAGTATTTATGATTATGCTATACCATTATCAATATATCATCATAAACACTACAAACCCCCACTATAGTCTAATTAGCTATGATATGGTTATGTTAACATGTATCACTTGTGCTATGAATTAGCATTGGTTCACCGATGATTTAGTTCATTGCCTTAGGATGGCTTGTGCCTAGGCTCTTAAGGTAATTACTTAATATGCTAGCATCGTGCTAGGATAGAGAGTAGTGTTGAATGTCTCGTATGCCCATAGATCTAAGAGGTAGGCAGTAGGTGGTGAAGACCCCATCTGTCCTTTGTAATCCTCCACATGTGGCTATGCCATAGGCTCTTGGCGGGAGTCATCCTAGTATTGCTAGGGCTAAATCCGTGCCCGATGTGTTAATCCACTTAGTATGAGAATTCATAATTGACATGATCATTAGTAACTAACTTAGGTTATGTATATTTACATTAGAAGCATAGTAGGAGTCTCTACCTAACCTCTTATCCTAGTCCCTCTTTACCTCATTTATCCCCTTAGGATATAATGCTGGTGTGTGTGTCACAATACTCCCATTTATCATCTATCTATCCTTGCTAGAACCCTACCTATGCCAACCTAGCCACTCCACTTGATGATTGTTCTACTTCCATCTAGCCTTTCTTTGGGAGAATATAAATGAAACTATTTGGGAATACTCTTAGAGGGGAAATGCTACATTAATAGTTTTCGTGCACTTGCGGATTACATGTATAATCTAAAATCTATTAACAAGCATTTCTGGCACCACTGCTAGAGATGAATTGTTAGTAGTGTGTAGGAACCGTGAACAACCATTTCTGGCTCTGTTGCCGAGGTCAATTTGTTGGTGTTCCTTAGGAAACATCAACAAGCATTTCTGGCGCCGTTGCCAGAAAAGGCAGCCTAAGTATTACATGATTGAGTGAATAGTATAGGACACTGGTAGTTTTTAGTAGGATATCCTTTCTTTATTTTGGCATTTTATGTGAAAACTGGGTAGTGTATGTCTAGTTTCAACTTGCCAAAAAACTTTGTTGAAGATCCCAAATCCCTTCTAAGAGACCAACCTCGTGTCATTACTCCTCAGAAGCTTCGAGCGGCAAAACAAGCTAGCAAAACTACACCAACAACCGAAACATCAATGGCCCAGAAGATCCTTCATGAGTTTTCAGCTCCTTCTGCTAACAATATGCCTGTTGGGCCCACAATTAACACGGAGACGTAAACATCGAAATCAAGACTGGCCTTATCACTATGGTGCAAGACAACCCATTTTGTGGGAAGGCTAACGAGGATGCAAGTGCTCACCTGCAACAGTTCCTTGAGATCTACAACACTTTTAAGATCAATGACGTATCTCCAAATGATGTCCGTCTTAGGCTGTTTCCGTTCACTCTTCTTGGGAGTGCAAAATAGTGGTTCTATGTGAACCAAAGTGCTCTAGATACTTGGGAGAAGTGTTCTACGACATTCCTTGCTAAGTTTTTCCCGTCGGGAAGACCAAAGCTCTACGTGGAAGAATTTCCAACTTCTAGCAAGATGCCAAGGAATCTATTCTCGAGCTTTGTGAAAGGCTTCAGGAGTACATCCTAGCCTGTCCCCACCATGGATAATGAGCCAGTCTTAGGCTTGATGTTTTGGATAATGACCCAGTCATCCATCCCATGGTGGGGACAGGCTAGGATGTACCCCTGAAGCTTTTCCCAAGCCTTGGGAATAGATTCCTTGGCATCTTGATGGAAGCTGGAAATTCTTCCATGTAGGGCATTTGACTTGCCCAACGGGAAAAACATAGAGAGGAATGATGTAGAACACTTCTACCAAGTATCTACAACACTTCGGTTTGCATATAACCACTGTTTTGCTCTCCCAAGAAGAGAGAACAGAAATAGCCTAAGACAGACATCGTCGGGAGATACGTCCATGATCTTAAAAGTGTTGTAGATCTCAAGGAACTGTTGCAGGTGAACACTTGCATCCTCGTTAGCCTCCCATAAAATGGTTTGGCTTGCACCATAGTGATAAGGCCACTCTTGATTTTGATGTTTACGTCTCCCGTGTTAACAGTGGGCCCAACAGGCACACTATTAGCAGAGGGAGCTGAAAACTCACAAATGGTCTTCAGGGCCATTGTTGTTTGGTTTTTGGTGTAGTTGTGCTAGCTTTCTTTGCCACTCGAAGCTTTTGATGAGTAACGACACGAGGTCAATCTCTCAGAAGGGATTCGAGATCTTGAACAAAGTTTTTCGGCAAGCGGAAAATAGACATACACTACCCTGTTTTCATATAAAATGCGAAAACAAAGAAGGGCCGTCCTACTAAAACCTATCAGGGTCCTATCCTTTTCACTCAATCATGTTATACTTCGGCTGCCCTCCCCGGCAACGGCGCCAAAAATGCTTGTTTATATTTTCTAAGGAATACCAACAAATAATCCCCAACAACGGCGCTAGAAATGCTTGTTGACGATTCCTACGCACTACTAACAATTCCTCTCTAGCAGTGGTGCCAGAAATTCTTGTTAATAGTTTTTAGATTATACATGTAAATCCGCATGTGCACGGAAACTATCGATGTAACATTTCCCCACTAAGAGTATTCCCAAAGGGTGTCATTTATATTCTCCCAAAGGGAGGCTAGATGGAAGTAAAACAATCATCAAGTGGAGAAGCTAGTTTGGCCTAGGTAGGGTTCTAGCAAGGATGGATAAAGGGTAACTGAGGGAGTGTGACACACACAAGAGCATTCTATTCAAAGGGGATAATATGGGGTAAAGAGGGACCAGGCTAAGAACTAGGTAGAGACTCCTACAATACTTCTAATGTACATATACATAGCCTAGTTAGTTACTAATGATCATGTCAATTATGAATTCTCTTGCTAAGTGGATTAACACATCGGTCACGGGTTTACCCCTAGCAATACTAGGACGACTCCCGCCAAGAGCCCGTGGTAGCCGAACGTGAGGATTACAAAGGGCAGATAGGGCTATCACCACCAACTGCCTACCTCTTCAATCCATGGGCATACGAGACATTCAACGCTACCCTCTATCCTAGCACCATTGTAGCATATTAAGTAATTACCTTAAGAGCCTAGGCACAAGCCATCCTAAGGCAATGAACTAAATCATCGGTGAACCAATGCTAATTCATAGCACAAGTGATACATGTTAACATAACCATATCATAGCTAATTAGACTATAGTGGGGGTTTGTAGTGTTTATGATGATATATTGATAATGGTATAACATAATCATAAATACTACTCCTACCACATACATGGAATCCGGAATCACATCATAGCTAATGAACTAAATCATTGTTGAACCAATGTTAATTCATAGCATAAGTGATTTATGTTAACATAATCACATCATAGCTAATTAGAATATAGTGGAGTTTTATAGTGTTTATGATTCTTGGTACCTTGTGTACCAGATACCTCATGATACCACAGGAAAATCCAAAGAGTTCCCACATTCGAGTTGAATACCCCCAAAGGCAACACACGTTTGACAGCACTAGGACCGCATCCCTTGTTTGGGTAGCTTCAGTGCTACCACGTGTCCAGCGGGACCATACCTACCTCCCTTCACAGGGAAGCTCTGGTGCTGCCACTTGTCTAGCAACCCCGGACATGACCCCCAGTAGAGGGAAGCTCTGGTGCCGCCATGTGTCGAGGGGCTCCGGAGCTACCTCCCCGCAGAGTGAAGCTCTAGAGCTGCCACATGTTGTATCTCCGGACCTAAGCCAACAACGAATACAGGATCTCCAACGGCGCAGACATTCAAGAGGCTATTAAAATAGCCGTTAAAAGACCTAATTAACGTGTTATTAATTCAGCATTAATGGCACAAGATCAAATGACCATTAGTACTGTTAATGCCGCCATTAAAGCGCGTTATCACACTGTTAATCATACTTCATACATGTAGATCGTATATTAGGTGATTGAATACCACCAGGGCCACTTGTTGGGCCAGGCAATCCCTATAACGGCTAGCCCTTAGCATATAAAAGGGCTGAGCCGAACGGTAGAAAAAAACTCCAACCAAGCCAACTCAAGCACATATGCATACTACGCAAGTTCATCAACAACCACCCCGTGGAGTAGGGTATTACACTCAAGAGGCCTGAACCACGTAAAAATCCCATGTGTCACCATCTCATTCATAATCTTACGCGTGCCCCAACCGAATACGAACCTCCGCAGACTACACTTTAATGGTACCTGGTGAAGTGTTGTAGCAACACTTTGACAATGATGATATAATGATAATGGTATATCATAATCATAATTACTACTCCTACCACATAAATGGAATCAATAATCAAACAAGAAACACTTCATCCAAGTATATAAACAATGGAAGGCTAAAGATAACATCTTTATTAAGAACAAAGTCACAACTACAAATAGGAATATAAGAGCCATACCTTTCCTAATTGGAAATTGGGAAGAGACTCCTTATACTCCTCTCCTACTTGGACTATGGACTAGAGACTCTCCTCTCTACAGCCTATACTCCTCTATACCTATGGAGAGTAGTGGATACAATGGATTAATACTCAAGTGGTGTGTGTTGAAGTGAGGGGTCCTATTTATAGCTTGGAGAAGGGTTGGTTCCCGCTACCAAAAGCACGCAAATTAGTCTTCATCATGACCAGGGCATCACAGGGAGTCAACACATAGAAGTTGACCGAGTTTGGTGCTAGGAAGGGTTTGGCCGAACCCCCTAGTCGGCCGAACGGAAATGTTGACCATTTCTAGTGTGCTTTCTCAGGGTGACTTCCAAGTGGGTCCCATTGATTGATATGGGTGCTACACTGCTGGATGGCCTCAGATACTTCTGTTTGTGGGCCATTTGATCCATGTGGTGCCACGTGGCGTTGCCTGGTTGGCAGGAATGATATTTTATAGGATCCATCCCCTTGTTTCACTTCAATTCTGCATAGAATGCTTGCATGCACTACTTTCTCCAGGGACAAGTGGAAATAGGTTAAATAGAAAGGTGATGTGCGTCAATATAACTCAATTTTGTGAAGGAAACTCAATTATGTGAAGGAAACTCAATTATGTGAAGGAAACTCAATTATGTGAAGGATAAGCTTGGGGGAGTTTCTTGCACACATCACATTTCTATTTAACCTATTTCCACTTGGCCTTGGAGAAAGTAGTGAATGCAGGCATTCTATGCAGAATTGAAGTGAAACAAGGGGATGGATCCTATAAAATATCATTCTTGCCAATCAGGCAATGCCAAGTGGCACCACATGGATCAAATGGCCCACAAACAGAGGTATCCAAGGCCATCCAACTGTGTAGGACCCATATCATTCAATGGTACCCACCTGGAAGTCACCCCAGGAAAGGACACCAGAAATGGTCAAAGTTTCTGTCCAGCCGACTAGGGGGTTCGCCCAAACCCTTCCTGGCGCCAAACTCGATCACATTCCACGTGTCGACTCCCTATGGTGCCCTGGTCATGATGAAGACTGACTCGCGCGCTTTTGGTGGCGGGAACCGACCCTTCTCCAAGCTATAAATAGGACCCCTCACCCCCACTTCCCTACTGAGATTTCACAAATATGATAAAAATCCAGATTTTCATAAAGTGTGCACATATGAGCTTGGAACAAATTAAGCAATGAATACATAAGACATATGTGTACTCTTTATGGTGGGGTTCAAACTATATGTGTGTGAGCAATAATTGTGATGAGAATGAGGTAAATGACATAATCACATCAACATTAAGCATGTATGCCAACTTTAGAGCATAAACATAGATAATATCAAAGCATCATCACAAACATCATAAACATGACTAGAAACATATTAAGAGTCTTGCAACATCAAAAGAAGTCTTACAACACCAAAAGCATAACAAAGAGCAAAAGATACAAATAGAGCTCTCATCTCTCATCTACTGCCACAACCTAATGACCCCCCCCCCCCCTCAATCTCCCCCCTTTGGCATCAAGGCACCAAAAAGAAGTAGAAGAGGGACCTAATAGCTGTCGCCGACTCACTCCTCGCTATCCGTCCTTTCAACGTCTTCATCGTTGGCAGCCTGAGGAGGATGAGGATGAGAACCACTTGTCGAGCCCCAATGCAGAAATTGGCAAGTTCAGAAGGAGAAAGAGGTGGAAGTCCCGAAAAGTCAGAATGAGAGTCCTCGGAGATAACTGGAGATCCAACAGACTCAACCTCCAACTTCTGGCATCTGGCTTTGACATTTTGCTTTATGTACCTCATGTCCTCTTTCCTTGCCTCGTTAAACTTGTGGATCTTCACTTCAGCTTTCCGACAAGAGCCAAAAATAGCAGTCAGGTACTTCATAATGCCACTAGGAGACCCTTTGTGAGGAGGGGCCCTAGTGTTAGAGGCAGGCCTTGCATCTCCTTGAGCTCTCTCCAAGTGTTCCTCAGTTGAGGCAGGTGAGGGAGCAGCTGGGTGAGTGGCTTGGGGAGGCTTATGGGGCCTCAAGGCTGTGTGCTCAACATCTTTCACAAACTCAATCCCATTGACCTTATGTATCATAAACATGATATAAGGTGCATTGCCACAAGAACAGTTAGGAGTGCAGGAAATGTTCACCATGTCATTCCAGATGTAGTCGAAGATGTCAAATTTCTTGCTCTTGCTAATCACCTTCATCAATGTCCACAGGTAGCCTTGGACACTGCCTGCGTCTCCATCCTTCAGAGCAACTGTCTTCCTAAGCACCCTATTGAGAACCATGAAGAAGGGCTTCATGTTCATGGTTGAGGGAGGATTGTACATGAGACGGGTATCATAGAGAAAGTCCATCTTGTCCTTCTCTAAAATTCCAATGTTGTGAATAATCACTTCATTGCTGCCGGTGTCGCCAAGGTGCAACAGCCTAGCAAACTTATCATATGTCACAGTGTACTTGGATCCATGAGTCATCCAAGTCACTCGCTCTTCTTCATCACGGGCAAAGAAGCACGTTGCAAAGAACTGTTCCATAACCTCATCATTCTAGTTGTACCTAAAAGCAAATAGGTCCTTTAAACCATGCATCTATGCAGCCTCTACCACTTCATCAAATGCAGCACAACTTTTTCTTTCAAAATGGCTCCAGTCAATCCATTGGCTGCAGACTACCGGAGTCTACATTTTCAGGTACACAGAACTATAGTAGTCCGTGTGGAAGTTGCTCCAAAACCATGGATCAAATGCCTTCTTAGCACTGCCATAAGCATCAACTTTCCTTAGCTTCCAAGCCACATCACTCCCCTCGCCATTGAATTTTTCTTCCGAGGGGTCTCTATTCCCTTGTCTTGGAGTTGTCATTTTGGGAGGGCCAATCGGGCCAGAGGCAATCCCTTTGCCTTTCCCTTTTGTTTTGGCGATGAGCCGCTGAGCTAGAGCCAACCATATCTTGAGATTTCGAAGCTGGCTTCTTGGTCGCAACCTTCCACCGCATCATAGGTGAAGTAGGCGAAGGCACGGTAGCACACTCTTGCCTTTTGTTAGTGCAAGACTCCGAGACTCGCAGCAACACATCTTGATCCATCTCGTCTTCAAAGTCGGAGATGTTTTCATTCGACATTGTCTTAACAAGGAGGTTATACATGACATAGATAAGGATTGATGGCAAGGGAATGCATTGAGTAGAAGGAAACTAGGGTTGTCTCCAGTCAGAAATCGGACTTGTCCGCTGCTCAAGTGCGGACTAGTTCGGATTACCAGAGTTGTCTGCACTGAGAATGGACTAGTCAGATATTCGGCTGTTTGATCCCTAACTAGTAGAGCAATGGTGTTTCTCAATGCAAAAGTGGCTCAAAGTAGTTGTAATACAACAAGGAATCAAGTATTAACAGGAGGAACTAAGCTATTCGAGCAAAAACAAGAGAAATCAAAGGTTCTAGGGTTTAAAGAGAAACTTTACCAAATCCTTCAATTCGTGGAGCTGGAGGAGTTTTTGATGCGTACAAGTCTGGGGTCCTCGATCCCCTTGCGATGTAGATCGTTTCCCAAGGTGATTTGAGGAGATTTGGTGGAGAACTCGCCAAATCACCTTCGGGGCACTTGAGTGAGGAGGGAGAATGTGAGGTATGTTGTGACGATGAATAAGATTAGGTTTTGGCGGCCCTGGGGTTATGGAGTCGAAAAATCGGACTAGTCCGTGGTCGGACCGGACTAGTCCGGACTAGCGGATCTCTGTGGACTAGTCTGCATTGTGCGAATTAGTCCAGGTAACCACGAACTGGCCCGTGGTCACCGGAACAGAACCAGTTAGGCCATTCGTATATATTCAAAGGTGCTTACTAAAAAATAGGGGGGCAAAACACAGAAACAATCTTGATGAATATGATCAGTAAACACACAACAATCAACCTATGACCATAATTCACCAAGATCAAGTAATTAACATAGTTTTCGAAGAAAAATATAGAGAGATGATTTTCATAAGACAATCAATCAATTTTGAAAATGGCATACAAGTATGCAAGCTTTCAAGCCACGTTACGAGCATCAAGGATATTTAGTTCATTTTGGAGCTCACAAAAACATTTTTCATCAAGTGGATTGGTAAAGATATCGGCTAGTTGTTTTTCAGTGTTGACATGGGAAATGGCTATGTCTCCTTTCATTGAGTGATCTCTCAAAAAGTAATGCCGGATGTCTATGTGCTTAGTTCTAGAGTGATCAACGGGATTATGGGCAATTTTAATTGCACTCTCATTGTCACAAAGGAGTGGAATACGGCTCATATTGTAACCGTAATCGCTTAGAGTTTGTCGCGTCCAAAGGAGTGGTGCACACAACTCCCAGCTGCAACATACTCCGCTTTGGCCGTGGATAAGGCAATAGAGTTTTGTTTCTTTGAGGACCAAGAAACTAGGGATCTACCTAGGAATTGGTAAGTACCAGAGGTACTTTTTGTGTCTACTTTGCATTCGGCATAATTTGCATCGGAGTATCTAATGAGATTGAACTTTGAACCTTTAGGATACCAAAGGCCTAGGTTAGGTGTATGAACTAAGTATCGCAAGATCAGCTTTACGTATGTAAAATGACGTTCCTTAGGATTGGCTTGAAATCTTGCACACAAACATACACTCAACATAATATCAGGCCTAGATGCACATAAATAAAGTAGGGAGCCAAACATGGAGTGATATACCTTTTGATCCACGTTTGGTCCGTCGTCATCGAGATCCAAGTGTCCATTTGTCGCCATGGGAGTCTTTATAGGCTTTGCTTTGTCCATTCCAAACTTCTTAAGTATGTCTTGATTGTACTTTGTTTGTCTTATGAATGTCACTTCCTTTTGTTGCCTCACTTGGAATCCCAAGAAATATCTCAATTCTCCCATCATGGACATCTCAAATCTATCTGTCATGATCTTACTAAATTCTTGACAAAAAGATTGGTTTAGTTGAACCAAATAAAATATCATCAACGTTAATTTGACAAACAAATAGATCATAAGAAAAATGCTTAGCAAACAAAGTGTAATCACCTTTACCAATATTAAATCCATTCCAATAAAAAAAACCTCTAAGGCACTCATACCGAGCTCTAGGAGCTTGTTTGAGACCATGAGAGCCTACGCAGTTTGAACACATGATCGGGGAACTCTTGATCTTTGAACTCGGGGGTTGCTCCACGTACACCTCCTCCTTGACCAGTCCATTGAGGAAGGTGCTTTTCACATCCATTTGATAAAGCTTGAAATCATGGTGAGTAGCATATGCAAGTAATATTCGAATTGATTCAAGCCTAGCTACGGGAGCAAAAGTCTGGTCGAAATCCAAACCTTCAAATTGTGAATACCCTTTGGCCACAAGTCGTGCCTTGTTCCTTGTCACCACCCCATCTTCATCTTGCTTGTTGCGGAAGACCCATTTAGGGCCGACGACGTTGAACATGGGTCTTTCTACAAGTTCCCACACCTCGATCCTTTTGAAGTTGTTCAATTCTTCTTGCATCGCCACCACCCAATCCAGATCCTTTAAAGCATCTTCAACCCCGTGTGGCTCCAAAGTGGATACAAACGCGTAATATTCATAAAAATTATCTATACGAGATCAAGTTTTTACTCCCTTTTGGATGTCACCGATTATGTTGTCGACGGGGTGATCTCTTTGGATGCATTGATGCACTCTTGGGTGTGGCAGTTGTGGTCTTGAGTCTTCATTGTCATCATCTTCTACTCCCCCTGGATGGTTGCCTTCATTGATGTGTTGATCATCCTGGTCTCCTAGAGGTCGATCTTGGGTGGAAGCTCCCCCTTGATCATTCTCCTCCACTTGTGGTTCATTTCTTCATTCGCATTTGGAGGTGGCGCTTGTGGTCGAACATCGCCCAACACCATTCTTCTCAATGCTTGAGATGGAGCTTCTTCTCTATCTAGCACACATTGATGAACTTGCTCTCCTTGAGAGCCGTTAGTTTCATCGAACACCAAGTCATGTGCTACTTCAACAAGTCTGGAGGCCATGTTGAAGACACGATAGGCGTAGGAGTTCGAATCATAGCCAAGTAAGAAACCATCATTGGACTTTGAAGTGAACTTTGAAGTCCTATGCTTCTTGTTCAAAAATATAACATTTAGAACCAAAAACTCGAAAGTATGAAATATTCGGCTTGTTACCCGTGAGTAGTTCATACGATGTTTTCTTGAGTAGGCAATGAAGATAGAGTCGGTTTATGGTGTGACACGTGGTGTTGACCGCTTCAGCCCAAAACCAGTCTGAAGCCTTATATTCATTGAGCATTGTCCTTGCCATCTCCATGAGTGCTCGGTTCTACCTTTCGGCTACTCCGTTTTGGGGAGGAGAATAAGGTGCCGAAAACTCGTGCTTTATCCCTTCTTCGTCTAGATACTCCTCAACATAGGTATTCTTGAACTCTGTTCTGTTGCCACTTTGTATGTTCTTGATCGTCAACGAAAATTCATTTTGAGCTCGCTTGAGAAACTTCATTAGGGTTCCTTGTGTTTCTCTCTTATCATGCAAAAAGAAAACCCATGTGAAGCGCGAAAAATCATCAACAATTACTAAACCGTATTTGTTACCGCTGATGCTTATGTAAGCAATTGGACCAAATAGGTCCATGTGAAGTAGCTCGAGCGGTCTCGTTGTTGTCATGCCCTTCTTCGTGGGATGGGGTGCTCCTACTTGCTTTCCGACTTGGCACGCTCTACAAGGCCAATCTTTCCTAAAAACAACATCCTTCAGACCTCGGATGTGTTCGCCCTTAAGGAGTTTTTGAAGATTCCTCATACCAACATGTGCTAGCCATCTATGCCAGAACCAACCCATGTTGGTCTTTGCAATCAAGCATGTGTCAAGTTGAGCTTTATCTTTGTTGAAGTCAACTAGATATAGCTTTCCCTTTAACACACCCTTGAATGCAACCGAGTTATCACTCCTTCTAGAGATGGTCACACCCTCATTAGTGAACAAGCAATTATAATCCTTGTCACATAATTGAGATATAGACAAAAGTTTATAATCTAAGGAATGAACATGTAAGACCTGAGAAAGAGTATGTTGTGATGAAATTGCTATTTTACTGGTACCAAGCACCCTTCCTTGACTTTGATCGCCAAAATAAACGCCTTCGCTTGGATCTTCATTTTCTTCATATTCAATGAACATCCTTCTTTCTCCGGTCATGTGATTGGTGCATCAACTATCTAGCACCCATTTTGCTCCACCGGAGGAATGGGCCTGCAAAAACAAATTATGCCTTGATCTTAGGTACCCAAGCTTGCTTGGGTCCTTTGAGGTTAGTCATAAGTGATTTGGGCACCCACACACGAGATTTGGTGTTCCCATGGTGTGGCCCAATATATTTCGCATAAACTCTACCAAGATTACTTTTCATAAGAACATATGATGCATCAAAAATTCTAAACAAGAGTTGTTGTCATGTGAGTTCACAATGTTAGACTTATCAACATTATTAGATTTTCTAGCTTGAGAGGAGTTTCCCTTGACAAAGACAATGTGTTCCTTGTTATTCTTGTGGCTTCTAGCATTTTGCTTTTCACAATAAGAATATCCAAGGCCATATTTGACATTTGGAGGTCTTGAGACCAAGTATGCACTACGTGCATACTTGACCTTCTCCTTGTCAAATATGCCACTGTGAGAAGGTTGCTTGTCTTTTGTCAAGGTTGACTTTTCTTTCAAGTTAGTGTCAATTTTAGCACATGTACAAGCAATGGTAGTTTCAGATTTTAGATGTTGAGAGGGTGAGCTTGAAGAGGATGAAGAGCCACTTTGCTCGAGTGACTCAACTTGTACCTCAAGGATCTTGTTAGCTTTGGTTAAGGTAGCATGTTCATCCTTGATGATTACATTTGAGTCGCTTAACTTCAAACAAGCTTCCTTGCTTGAAGCTAACTCAAGTTCTAGTGACTTGCTTCGCTCCTTTTCAAGTTCAAGAAGGTTTTTGATCTCGAGATATTCTTCCTTTTGGAGGATGATCATATCTTCTTGACGATTAACTGGCTCCTCCTTATCAACAAGCTTATCCATTAAAAATTTCATCGTAGCAGCAGTTTTCCTATCTAAACCACTAAGCAAGTATTCATTTTCATCACAACTATCATCCTCACTAGAGTTATCACCATCACTAGGAAAGGTATACGAGGAGGAAGATTTAGTTGTTACATTTCTTTTACCTTTCTTTGCCATTAGGCATGTATGATCGGTGTCCCTCCATGCGCCGATAGTTGGGAGGAGGGTAGATTTCTTGGTGGGCTTCATGACGGCTATGGTATCCATCTCCTCTTCCTCTTAGAATGAGGACTTATCATTGGAGTACCACTCCTTCCCTAGATGCGCGCGTCCGAACTGCTGTTTCTCTTGAACATCTTCTTGGATTGAGGCTTGTTATCATTGGTCTTCCTCTTGTTTTCTTCATGAGGACAATCAACTATGAAATGGTCGTATTCTCCACAGTTATAGCAAGCACGCCTCATTTTTGGTCTTGGCTCGTCCATTTGTCTTCCTTCACTTGGTCTACCACCTTTTCTTCTTCTCATCATTTTCTTGAATTTCATCATGAATAGGATCATATACTCTTCATCTATATGACTGCTCTCATGGTCCCTGTTGTCTTCCTCTTGAGCTTCTCGAGCTTCTTTTGATATAGGTTTACAAGTGTACTTCAAAGCAACTCCTTTCTTCTTTGCCGAGGTAAGGTCAGCAATCTCTTTAACATGTTTGGCTTGCTTCTCCATCATTTCAAAGGTTATAATCTTCCCAAGAAGCCCATCATGGGTCATTTTCCGATACCCGGGGCTTTCTCTAATCATCGAGCATAGGGTTACGTTGCGAGGCATGAAAGCTCTAAGAATTAGCTTCATGACCTCGTGATCATTCCACTTGTTGCTTCCATATTCTCGAACTTTGTTGATGAGATTCTTCAATCAATTGTACATGTCTTGCGGTGACTCATCTTCTTCTATAGCGAATCTTCCCAATTCACCTTCAATAATTTCAATTTTGGCTTCTCGCACATGACGATCACCTTCATGTGCTTTTTGTAAAGTGTCCCATATCTCCTTAGCAATTTCGAGTCCATCCACCATGGTGAACTTGTCTCGGCTCAGTGATGATGTTATGACAACTGTAGCTTGAGCGTTCCGATGAATAGGTTGTTCTTGACTTGGTGTGAGCTCTTCATCGTCATCCAGGATATCTATCCCTGTACACACTATATGCCACAAGCTGGGGTTAATTGATATGAGATGCATTTTCATATTTTTTCCACATTGAATAATCATTGCCATCAAAGTATGGGGCTTTTCCTAGAGGAAATGATAAGTAATGGTTATTATTTGAATTCGGACGATCATAGTTAAAAGGATATCGGGAGTAGTCGGTGTGACTACTCCCCTTCCTTTTCTTTTCATCCTCAATCTTCATCTTCCCTTTTGGGGATAGTGCCTTCTTCCTCAGGAGTGCCGTTAGTTATAGCATCTCCTCATCATCATCCTTGTAGTCTTGGATGGCATCTAGGAGCTTCTCCAGCTTCTGTGTCTTTTCATCCTCACCCTTCTCTTGGTTGAAGTTCTTGTGTACATCCTTAATGTCCGACATCTTCTCTTTGAGCGGTGAGTCTTTTTTGAAGAGTCCTGGTCTGATACCAATTGAATGTAGCCTATAGGGGGGGGGGTGAATAGGATTTTTGAAATTTCGTTGGATCCAGAAACACTTAACAAACTTGATCAAATACAGAGAAATCGGACTAGTCTGGTATGGTGCGGACTAGTCCGGTGTGTGCAGACAAGAATGATCAAGTTTGATGGAAGAATTCATGTCAAATACTCTATGCAGCGGAACGTAAGTTGTAAATTGGATGTATCACGATAATGAAACTATGTATGGCACAAATTAACTTTGATTTCAATGTTTTAACGTAAGTTATCCAAGATTGAATAAACCCTATAATGAGATGAACTATAAGAACAAAAGTGCACAAGACAATATTTTATCTCGGGGTTCGATTCCCACGAAGGAACCCTACATCCACATTGAGGAGTCCACGGATGACCGGGTCTTCACCAACCCTACCCTCGTCGAATCGCCACGGAGGCCGATACTCTTCTACTAACCACAAAGGGGCAAATAACCTTGTTCAAGGGGCTTTCTCACAAGTTGAGGGCTACCCAAGATTTACAATGAGGAACACCACCAACACACACAAAAGATGTGCAATAAAGAACAAGAGTGTCTGAGAGAATCAAACCCAAGAGCTCAAGATCGTGTGAAACAAGTCTCTCATTTTGATCAATGCTAATCCTCAAAGATTTGATCTTTCTAGGGTTAGAATGTGTGGAGAGATGTGTATTTAGGGCTCTTGGTAGGTGTAACGACGCAGGGGGTCGAGAGATAGGGTTGTTGGGCCGTACACCTCTATTTATACTAGGGTTTCCAGAAGTTACTATTAGGTTTTGCGATGTCCGGACTAGTCAATGGTTGACATTGGACTAGTCTGGTGTGCAGCGTGAGGGAAACCATATGTTTTCTGATATATCGGACTTGTTCGGCAATGAGCGGACTAGTCCGGTTTTGTCTCTGGAAGTGTTTGGACTAGTCCGACAAATATCAGACAAGTCCGGTGTGGTGAACCTCATGTAGTATTGAGGACAAGTCTGCACCTAGAGAACTTGTCCAATTTTAGTCAGAGAGATATCGGACTAGTCCGTGGTGATATCGGACTTGTCCGTTTCTGTGTAAAGTGTGAGGTCTTGAGGACAAGTATGCACTGGGGCGAACTTGTCTGTTTTTAGTCAGAAAGATATCGGACTAGTCTGGTGCTTTGAAACCTGGACTGTTTGTGGACAAGTCCGCATTGGGACAACTTGTCCGTTTCTGGACAGAGAGATATCGGACTAGTCCGGTGAATATCGGACTAGTTCGGACCTGTGAAAAATTGTGCAGTGAGGGTGATTTCTTTTGCTTGAGCTCTTGCGGTGTGTTTCTCCAACACACTCCATACGCAATAAAGTATTCTATTCAGATCTTGAGCACTTTTCCAAAAAAATCCTCATTCTCCTTTCTTTTTGCGCTTTCTTTATAATTTCATTAAATCCTGCGCTCATCTCAACAATTTTGTTAGGATCTCATTTGTTTGTCATAAATCAACCAAAACCCACAAGGGATGCCTAGATGCACTTTCACTCTTGCGTGTGTCACACTACCTCAATTACCCTTTATCCATCCTTGCTAGAACCCCACCTAGGCCAACCTAGCCTCTCCACTTGATGATTGTTTTACTTCCATCTAGCCTTCCTCTGGGAGAATATAAATGACACACTTTGGGAATACTCTTAGAGGGGAAATGCTACATCGATAAGTTTCCGTGCCCTTGCGGATTTACATGTATAATATAAAATCTATTAACAAGCATTTCTTGCACCACTGCTAGAGATGAATTGTTAGTAGTGCGTTGGAACTGTCAACAAGCATTTCTGGTGCCATTGTCGGGGATGATTTGTAGGTGTTCCTTATGAAATATCAACATAGCGCTCATGTGATCCATCAGAGCGGGTCTTAACCTTGTAGACTCAGTTACAGGTGATAGGACGAACATGTGGGAGACATGACACAAGTTCCCACGTGCCGGTACACACAAGAGCAGCAATCTCCTCAGCCATCTCATGCTGCCATTCCGGATGAGGAACATCATCACGATACATAGCTGGCTCAGAAAGAACAGTAGCAACAAAACTAGAAGGAGAGTACCGATCAGGAGGCTGACGAGGGCAATGAGCAAATCGAAGAGGCTACTCAATAGAAGAATCATCAGAACAAGATGATTCCATAGGATAAGAGGGTGCCTTAGAAAAAGATGTGTCATCAGATGATGAGGATTCAACTGGAGTTGATGGCTCACCAGAAGAAGGCACAACTCGTTGAGTGTAGATCTTTGTCATAGGAGGCTTCATAGTATAGTTAGGGACCATAGAAGAAGGCTCCGAACAAGACACTGTGGGACGTGGCACAGAGTGTGAAGGAGGTACAATAGCAACAAGGGTATCTGGAAGGAATCGGAACAAAATTGGATCGACCAAGATACAGGAGGCGCATCAGATGAAGGATGAGGATAGAATGGACGCCTCTCATGAAATACAACATCCCATGAGATTCTCATTGGTCGACCAACAGGATCACAACAATGATACCCCTTATGCTCAGCACTATATCTAAGAAAAACACACTCAACCGACTGAGCAGTGAGATTAGTGCGCTGACGAGGTGCGAGCAACACATGGCACACACAATCAAAAAGACGAAGGTTGGTATAGTTAGGCATCTTGCGAGTAAGACGCTGAAAAGGAATGTCACCGTGAAGAGCAGACGGAGGCTGAATGTTAATTAGGTAAGTGGCAGTAGAAACAACCTTGGCAAAAAAGTGAGGGGGAACAGAGGAAGCAAGCAGAAGAGTACGAGCAGTCTCATGGAGATGTCGATTTTTGTGTTCGGCTACACCATTCCATGCATGAGCACCAGGACAAGAAAACTAAGCATAAGTGCCCTGCTTAGAAAGAACCTGACGAAGAGGGCAGAATCAGCACGAAAAACACGAATACACGTGTCAAAATGAGTGCGGATCATGGATGGGAATTTTTTATAGATAGACAGCCTCACTATGATGTATCATAACGTAAATCCATGTGTAGCTAGAAAAGTCATCTATAAAAATGATGTCATATCGGTGTCCTCCTTACGAAACAAAATGAGTTGGACCCCATACATTTGAATGAACAAGATCAAATGGACGCTCAGACACTGAATCACTAGAAGGATTGGGAAGCTGAATCTGTTTCCCTAATCGAAAACCTGACACCGAGCTAAAGACTCAGAACCTGACACCGATCCTAAAAGACCACTACAGGCTATGGATGATAGACGAGAGCCACACAGATGACCCAGACGATGGTGCAACTGAGCAAACGACGAGGTGGACGAAGCAGCTAAAACAAAGCCATCAATACTAGCAGGCGCAACAGAAGGAAGACGAAGCCTGTCAAGCTCCCAAAGATGTTGTGAGTCACGAAGATGGGGGCCTGTGCCAACTAGGTGACCCGTGCGACGATCCTGAACATAACAAAAATCGGGATCAAGAATTACTCGATAGTCATGATCAGTTAGCTAACCAGCACATATAAGCTACATGGTAAGACTAGGAAGATAACAGACATCGGGAACATGAAAAAGAGTTAGATAAATGAGTGCCCTGTCCAACAACGGAAGAGGGGAACCATCAGCAGTATGAACAGTAAGAGAATGAGAGTATGAACTTAAAGGAGACGGACTGGTATAATAAGGAGTCATATGGAACGAGGCTCCAGAATCAAGAATCCATGGACGGGTACCTGGAGTAGAAGTGGTAGGTGGTCCCTCATTAGATGACTTCGAAGTAGCAGCGGAACCTGCTGGTGCAAAAGGTTGAGTCACAGAACCAGCAGCTTTTGAAGGTGTAGAGGCAACGAGACGACGAAGAAGCTCGAGCAATTGGGCATCCGTAGTAGCACAACCCCTCTTAGAGCCTTCAATACCTGCATCACCAGCACCCTTTGAAGAACGGCCAGCCTGAGCCTCCCTCTTCTTGAAACAATGTGCCTCCTCTTGTCCATCTTTATCGCAATAGTCACATTCAAGACCACCACGTTCCCCAGAAGCAGAGGGGGGAGCAACTAAAGAAGATGCTGTCAGTGAAGTAGAAATATGACGAGAAGTCGAGGATCGAGCAGCCAACACTAAAGACGACTGTAGCAGACCAGCGGCATGACGACAAGTCTCCTCATCACGAATGCTAGACAGAGTGTCCATAAGACTGACACAAGGATGATGAGCAAGCAGTTGAGAACGAAGAGGCTCGAACTAATTGTAACGCCCTCATTTTCATCCATCATGCATTTCATACATTCTTAAACATGTTTAAAATTATGTAACACAGAAAGGAACAAGTTTAAAATGAATTACAAGGAAAACAATACTTAAAAGTCTGTAGAAGTACGTACTTGTCTGGTTTGCACCCCGGACTAGTCCGCTTATCCTCTCTGAAGCCCCTCTAGACTTGTCCGTTTTGCTGCGGGCTAGCCCGATTAAGTCTCTGTTCCATTCTGGACTTGTCCGTGATTGAGTGCGGACTAGTCCAATATTTGGTCTGGTTTACGAATAAGTTGTTAAATCCTCAGACTTGTCCGATCTATTCCGGACTTGTCCATTTTCCTCTTTGGACAAGACTGGACTTGTCCGGACCTCCTACCGGAGTTATCTGTTTTCTTCTTGGTCCAACATTGGACTAGTCCGGCCTTCTAGCGGACTTGTCCGGTGTGCTCGACTCGGATTCAATCTTTTCCTCCATGATTTATTATTGGATTTTAGCCTTAATAGGGCCCACCGACATCGTGTCTAACCACTTTGGAGCCCATGTGGGACCCCTACATGGCCTCCACCGCCTTGAACACGGAATCCATCAAACCTTACACCTCCACCTCTATATAAACACCCCATCACCCTAACTTTTCATCTCTTTGCCACAATTGAGAAGCTCCGAACCCTAGTTCGTGGTAAGCTGTCACCAAGGGGAGATCCAGCAGCAAGAAGGGGAAGGAGATCACGAACAAGGATCAATCAATACGATCTTTATCGACTCTTCATTCTTCATCACCAATTCTTCATTATCAACCCTAGATCGTCCAGATTCAAGTTTCATCTTCAATTCTCGATCCTTGGAGTTCTACACACGTGGTACACCTTCCACATTCCCTTTTCCATGCAAATTCAATCCCAATTCTCGTAGATCAAGAAAACCCTAATTTGCAATTCTGTCCAGGTCGGACTAGTTCGACCTCTGAAACCGGACTTGTGCGGCCTCTAAATCTGAATTGTGCTGAATTAATTCCAAATTTACTCGAATCAATTCCAAACCTATTAAAACTTTTTAAAACTATTAGAACCAAATATTAAATATTAATAGCAACTCATTAACAAGTTTGACCTCATAATTGCGTTAATCATGCATGTCATGGCGTATTGAGTACTATATGAGCATTGTTTGATTGAATTGTGTGTTTTACATGTTTGTTGCTCGGAATATAAGGAGCTGCGCTAGAGGGTGCTGTCGAGGAGCTCCAGTACCAGAACTTCAAAGCTCTTGACCCTAACCAAATTCAAGAGCAAGGCAAGTGTCCTTGACCATATTGATCCTATTTTTAAATGTTTTGTTTGCAAAACTGCATGCTTGTGTCAATTTCATGGGAAACCCATTTATATGTGTTTACTAGACTTGTTTGACCATACTTATCGCTTTGAATACATTGTAGAGAGTCGGGAAGGGCTTTTTACCTTTTTGCTTCACTCTAATTAATTGGGATGGGAAAACAAGCAAATGGCTTAATTATGAATTAATGATCCTATGGATGATATAAATTGATGAACATGGTTAAATGGTAACATGGTAATGGGTGATCTAAGCAAGCATGGTATGTGTATGGGTTGGATGTTATGGTGGTTTGCTTGCCTTAGATCTAAGGATCCCTACATCTCTAACAGCCAAAACTCATCGTGATAAGTTTATTCCTTCTTTGCCCCTAATGTTCGCACTGTTAAGCTACTATGTGCCGATAGATTTCCCCCAAAAGCTTAAGCTGAGAAGATTAGGCAATTCACTTATGCACTCCAACACTCTTCCTCATGCGAGGCTCCTTCGAGCTTCAAACGTGGAAAATTGGTGTGGGTTTGCGCCCACCAGAATTCGAACTCAGGACCTCCAATTCTAATACCATGTCAAGCTACTATATGGTTACTAGTTGCATTCAACACGCCCACCTATCTCTGTTCCTTCACGCTACTTGTCCGCCCCATGCTTCCTCATTGCGAGTCCGGCGCTTGAGGCTCTCCGTCTGCTGCCTCTGTGACCCATGCGACAGACTTCTCGGGCAAGCGTGCCAACCCAACCAAAGTGTTCAAACAGGGCAGGACATCATGCACTAGCGATGCCGCGTGGAGCATCTCAAGCACGGACCAAGCGCTTGGCACTTGGCGGTGACCTCCTTTCTGGTGCATGGGAGGACGGCGTGGCACATTGTAGAGTGGATACTCCTCGGCGGGCACATGGACTCCACCTCCACCCCTGAGGCTGCCCAACCTGTCGAAACCACCTGGCGGCAAATGCGGTTCAGCTGGTTCAACGCCCGCTACTGGAGTACAAAACTATTGTACACTTTGAATTCAAACAATAGATTAGTAATTGAACTGTGCAGAGAAACTCAAATTTTGTTTGGAGTTCCAAAGGTGTAAACGGATTCAATTTTCTTCAGTTAAGGATACTGTTTACTTAATGTGCTAAAGAAAAGAGCATCGAGTACAATGAAAGAACCAAGCTTAAACAGTTACTAGTACATGATTTACCATGTTTTCAATTGATTCCATCATTGTGCGGCAAACAACTAGAATGCAATCTAAGTTATGGTGCAATCATGCAATCAGTCATTTCTATTTATTAGATGTGTATCATGTGGTTGTTATATTTTTTTACTTAACAGGTACTAAGAATGATGATTGTACGAATGGTAACACATATTGCATTCTAATCATTGCCCATATTGCGTCCTGGATCAGCTTCTAGCTGTGTGTCATGTGCTTGTTTAATAAGCTCCTTCACATCATTCTTAGGCCTTGTTTGGCACAACTGGAACTTGTTACAAAAACAACGTCTTTGAAAAGCTGGTGGAAAGCAGCATCTGCTTATATCCTGCTTTTAGTTCATTCTGAGATACAACTGAACTAATAAGCTACTACAGAAGCTTCTTGCTTGGCACACCCTCATCTTATTTTTATGAAGAAGCAGTAGCAGAAGTTGTGCCAAACAGAGCCTTAGTTTTGGAAATTTTCTCATTAATCTTCTCCATCTGTGACACCTGGTTTTGAAAACGAATGGTTCAGTATATGTGTGCCTAGGATGTTTAAAACACACATACAAGTGCATCACAAACGATATACACAAAATTACCACAACAAAAGTTAATTAAGTACCTTTGTTTCAATATTCAAGTAATCCTCATATTACAAGTCTAATGATCATTATTGAACTATAATTGCTACGGAAATAAGCTAAACTGAGCAAACTAAGCATATAGGGTAGCGCGCCTCCAAGCAACACCAAAGGCAAGTCGATGGCAGCACACAACCTAGTAATCCGGATTATCCTCAGGATACTCCCAAACATCACCTGAAACTGTTGGCGGGGGAATTGCAAGGATGAGCACATGTCATACTCACCAAGTGTGGGAAATAATGACATGTAGCTTAAACAAGGAATCAATAGTAAGTAATGGCTAATTGCTAAAAAGTACATTTAAAACAAGTAAAAAGCATCACACTACGTCTTTGTGAAGTATTCCGTTCATATCCCCAATAATTACCATTTATGGGTCCAATACCATCAATTACCATTATATCACATCCATCAATAATTATCCATCCATATGCCAAACTCTTACCATCACCATTAACCATATTCAGTTTCCATAAATCAAACTGTATCAATAACAAATATTGAACCATAACCCAACCATAACCAAATACTAGTTCCACTCTAATCATGTAGGTCATCCAGGTGCTCTGAACCGGGAGCATAACTATCATGATAGTTTTTAACACTCTGCAGAGGTTGTACCACTTTACCCACAATTTTGTGATTCCGTCACCTGTCGGCGACTAAAGAAACCTCCCATATGCCAACTACACTTCCTTAGGTGTATGGCCAATAGATCACAAAATAGTCTTTACAAAGGGACTACCAGCATATTCAGACTCACTGAGGTTTCACTTGTGGTGATGCCTCCAACAAAAAAAAACCCATGCAAGGGCCCCTCATGTGCCCTTTGGATCCTAGGGCAGTCCTCCCACTATTGCAAACCCAACTGACTCCCATTCCTCGCTCCTCCAAATGATCTGAATCAATGTTGGTAATACTCCTAATTAATTGGCTAAGCCACACCCATACATGGCCTTGTGGTGGCACTGTTGTCCTTGCTTATTCTCGAATGAATCGGTCCTTAGATCCAAGACAAGCAAACCACCATACCATCCAACCCAATCCACAAACCACTATTGCTTAGATCT
The DNA here is from genome assembly GCA_036927565.1 of Tuctoria greenei. Classification (NCBI taxonomy): domain Eukaryota; kingdom Viridiplantae; phylum Streptophyta; class Magnoliopsida; order Poales; family Poaceae; genus Tuctoria; species Tuctoria greenei. Next base: position 57,541,921 of record JAYESD010000012.1, read on the forward strand.
CCCAAGTCCCATATTACCAATTAATCATGTTCATCGATCCACATCATCCATAAGTCCATTAATTCATAATTGAGCCATTTAATTGTTTTCTCATCCCAATTAATTGGAGTGAAGAAAAAAGGTGAAAAACCCTTCCTAACTCTCTAGAATGTGTTCTAAGTGACAAGGATGGTCAAACAAGTCTAGTAAACACCTATAAACAGGTTTCCCATCAAATTGATGCAGGCATGCAGTTTTGCAAGCATAACATTTAAAAAATAGGATCAAAATGTTCAAGGAGACTTGCCTTGCTCTTGAGGTTGGTTTGGATCGAAGGCTTCGAAGTTCTGGTGTTGGAGGTCCTTGACAGCACCCTCTAGCGCAACACATTCTATTCCGCGCAACAAACATACAAAATAGACATTACAATAAATAAATGCTCATATATTACTCAATATGCCATGACATGCATTATTAACGAAATTGTGAGGTAAAACATGTTAATGAGTTGCTATTAATGTTTATTAACTAGTTACAATAGTTTCTAATAAGTTTGAGCAGGTTTCAAGTTGATTTGAACTAAATTGGGATTAATTCAACACAAAACAGACACCAAGACCGGACAAGTCATGTATCAGGGCCGGACTAGTCCTCCCTGATTCGAACTGATGTTTAGGGTTTTCTGATCAGTGAGGTTTGGAGTTAAATTCACGTGGAAAAGGGAAAGTAGAAGGTGTACCACGTGTCTAGAGATCCAAGGATTGAGAACTGAGTGCAACACTTGAATCTTGACGACTAGGTCTTGGTGAAAGGTGTTGATGACGATTTTGGTGATGAAGAACGTCGATGTGAAGAAGTTGATGAAGATCAATCTTGCTTGATCATTCTCCTTCCTCCTTCTCTTCTCTTGGGTGTGGTGATCTCCTCTTGACGGCGGCTCACACGAATTAGGGTTTGGAGTTCCTCAATTGTGACAAAAGAATGAAAAGTTGGGGTGATAGGTTTCTTATATAGTGGTGGAGAGGTAGGGTTTGATGGATTTCAAGTTTGGGTGGGTGGGGGCCGGGATGGAGTTCTACTTGGACTCCTCTGAGGTTTGGTATGAACTTCTTGGGCCCAATTAAGGTCGTTACCCAAAACAAATCGTAGGGAAATAACAGAATCCGATTGGAATTCAACAGACCGGACTAGTCCGCAGAAATGACCAGACAAGTTCATTCTGGAACAGAAACAAAATCGGACAAGTCCGGGGTAATGGGTAGGACAAGTCCGGGGTGGCAAAGAAAAGGTTTTCCAGATTAAAATTCGACAAGGAACGGACTAGTCCGCTTGGAACACGGACAAGTCCGGACAACATCAGATACAAAATATGACTAGTCCGTAAATTGTGCCGGACAAATCCGGGCTCTCAAAGAAGCTGAATTTTCTGAAGAAGAATAGGGTCACTAGACTAGTCTGGGGTTATGGCCAGGCTAGTCTGCACCCAAACAGTTTTAAATTGTTGTTTTGTCCTAAATTCCTTATAATCTTGTTCTTTTTCTGTTCCTTGAGGTTAAACATGTATAAGAATGTATGCAATGCATGATGGATGAAAATGAGGGTGTTACAAACCCACCCCCCCCTTAAAATGAATCTCGCCCTCGAGATTCGACATAGACGGAAAGAGATAGGGAAATTCTTTCTTGAGTTCATCTTCCAACTCCCAAGTTGCTTCTGATTCTGCATGATGCTTCCATTGTACTTTGCACCATCGTATCACCTTGTTTCTTGTGACCCTCTCCTTGGTTTCCAAAATTTTTACCGGTTAGTCGGCATAAGTCAAATCTGACTCTAATTCCAATTCTTCCATAGGGACTTGTTCCTCCAGTAGCTTTAAGCACTTATTGAGCTGAGAAACGTGGAACACATCATGAACATCAAAAACATGTGCTTGCATCTCCCACTTATATGCCACTTCTCCACGTTCGGCCATGCAAAAAGAAAACCCATGTGAAGCGCGAAAAGACATCAACAATTACTAAGCCATATTTGTTACTGCCGATGCTTATGTAAGCAATTGGACCAAATAGGTCCATGTGAATTAGCTCGAGCAATCTTGTTGTAGTCATGACGTTCTTCGCGGGATGAGGTGCTCCTACTTGCTTCTCGGCTTGGCACACACTACAAGGCCTGTCTTTCCCAAAAAAAAAACCATCCTTTAAACCTCAGATGTGATCGCCCTGAAGGAGTTTTTGAAGATTTCCCATACCAACATGTGGTAGCCGTCTATGCCACGGCCAACCCATGTTGGTCTTTGCAATCAAGCATGTGTCAAGTTCGGCTTTATCTTTGTTGAAGTCAACAAGATAAAGCTTTCCCTTCAACACACCCTTAAATGCAACCGAGTCATCACTCCTTCTAGAGATGATCACACCCCCATTAGTAAACAACCAATTATAACCTTTGTCACATAGTTGAGATATGGACAACAGGTTATAATCTAAGGAATCGACATGTAAAACGTGAGAAAGAGTATGTTTAGATGATATTGCAATTTTACTGGTACCGAGCATCCTTCCTTGACTATTGTCTCCAAAATAGATGCCCTCGCTTGGATCCTCATTTTCTTTGTACTCAATGAACATCATTCTTTCTCCGGTCATATGGTTGGTGCATTTTCTTTCTAGCACCCATTTCTATCTATCGAAGGAATAGGCCTGCAAAATCAAATCATGCCTTGGTTTTAGGTACACAAGCTTGCTTGGGTCCTTTGAGGTTAGTTATGAGAGATTTGGGCAACCACACATGAGACTTGGTGTTCCCATGGCGTGGCCCAACATGATGAGCATAAAATTTACCAAAACTTTTCATAAGAACATATGATGCATCGAAAGTTCTAAACAATAGTTGTTGTTGTACATGAACAGAACTAGTCTGAGAAACCAGACTTGTCCGGAGGACCAGACATGTCTGTGTAGGTATCGAACTAGTCTTGTTTTCATATGTGTTGACTATCTTGGATTTATTAGTATCATTCGTCTTTCTGGCTTGAGTAGAGTTTCCACTCTCAAAGGCAATGCGCTCCTTGTTATTCTTATGGTTTGTAGAATTTTGGTTTTCACCATAGGAATACCCATTGCCATATTTCACATTAGCGGGTCTTGTGGTCAAGTATGCACTACGTGCATATTTGACCTTCTCCTTGTCAAATATGCCACTTTGGGAAGGATGCTTGTCCTTGGTAGAGGTTGACCTATCTTTCAAGCTAGCGTCAATTTTATCACTTGCACAAGTAGAAGTATTTTCAATTTTAAGGGGTTGAGAGGGCGAGCTTGAAGAGGATGAAGGGTCACTTTGTTTGAGTGACTCAACTTGCACTTAAGGATCTTGTTAACTTTGGTTAAGTTAACAAGTTCTGCCTTGATGATTGCATTTGAGTCGCTTAACTTCAAACAAGCTTCCTTGCTTGAAGGTAGCTCAAGTTCAAGTGATTTTCTTCACTCCTTTTCATGTTCAAGGAGCTCATTTATCTTAATATACTACTCCTTTTGTAGGATGATCATGTCTTCTTGACGATCAATCAGCCATTCCCTGTCAACAAGCTTATCCATCAAGAATTTCATTTTGGCAGCAGTTTTCTTGTCTAAGCCAACTAGTATATCCTCATCATCACTATAGTTGTCACTGTCACTATGAAAAGAATGCGAATAGGTTGATTTTGTTGTTACCATTCGTTTACCTTCCTTCTCCATGAGGAAAGTGTCATTGCCCTTCCATGCGCCGAGAGTTGGGAAGATAGTGGACTTCTTAGTTGTCTTCTCGATGGCTATGCTAGCCATGTCCTCTTCTTCTTTGGATGAGGACTCATCGTTTGAGTCCCACTCCTTTCCTAGGTGCGCTTGTCCAACTTGCTTCTTCTTCTTGAAGAATTTCTTGGGTTGAGGCTTTGTTTCCTTGGTCTTATTCTTGTTTTCTTCATACAGGCAATCAACTATAAAGTGGTCATATTCACCACAGTTATAACATGCCCGCCTCAACTTTGGTCTTGACTTCTCTTTGTATTGTCCTTCACTTGATTTTCCCCCTTGTATTTTCTTCATCATTTTCTTGAATCTCTTCATAAAGAGGATCATGTCCTCTTCGTCAATATCGCTGCGCTCATCATTGTGTCCTCTTCTTGTTTAGCTTCTCGAGCTTCTTTTGACAAGGACTTGCAGGTGGACTTCAAAGTGACCCCTTTCTTCTTTGCCGAGGTGAGGTCGGCAATTTCCTTTACATGTTTAGCTTGCTTCTCCATCATCTCAAAGTTGATGATCATTTCAAGCAGTTCGTCTGGGGTCATTTTCTTGTACCCGGGGCTTTCTCTAATCATGAAGCATAGGGTAACGTTGCGAGGCATGAAGGCTCTAAGGATGAGCTTCATCACCTCATGATCGTTAAACTTTTTACTTCCATATGCTCGAACCTTGTTGATGAGCGTCTTCAATCGGTTGTACATGTCTTGCGGTGTGACTCATCTTCTTCTATGGTGAATCTTCCCAATTCGCCTTCGACCATTTCAATCTTCTCTTCTCGCACATGACGATCACCTTCATGTGCAATTTGCAATGTGTCCCAAATTTCGTTTGCAATCTCGAGTCCCTCCACCTTGGTTAACTCGTCCTGACTTAGTGAATATGTGATGACTGCTGCAGCTTGAGCATTCCAATGAATTGCTTCCTGTTGGCTTGTTGTAAGCTCTTCATTGACATCCAAGATATCTATTCCTGTACACAAAATATGCCACAAGCTGGGATTGAGTGAGATTAAGTGCATTTTCATGTTTTGCCTCCACATTGACTAATCATTGCCATCAAAGTGTGGGACTTTTCCTAAAGGAATGGACAAATAATGGCTATTGATGGAATTTAAGAGATTGTAGTTGAAAGGATATCGGCAGTAGTCAGTGTGACTACTCCCCTTCTTCTTGTCTTCGATCTTCACTTACCCTTTGGAGAGGGCTTTCTTCCCTAGGAGCGCCTTGATTTCAAGCGTCTCTTCATTGTCATCCTCGAAGTCCTGAATGGCATCGAGAAGCTTCTCCAATTTTTGAGCTTTTTCATTTTTGACCTTCTCTTGGTTGATACTCTTGTGCACATCCTTCATGTCTGACATGTTCTCTTCGAGCGATTAGACTCTTGCCAAGAGTCCTGCTCTGATACCAATTGAATGTGGCCTATAGGGGGGGTGAATAGGCCTTTTTGAATTTTAGTCGGAACCTACAACACTTAGCAACTTGATCAAATACTAGGAAATCGGACTAGTACGGTAGAGTGCGGACTAGTCCAGTGCGTGCGGACTAGATCGATCAAGTTTGATCGATTATCTCGAGCCTAGACTCTATGCAGCGGAAATATACTTGTAATTAGAGTGTAATACTTCTATGAAACTGGATGTTACACAAGTTAACCTTATATTCAATGTTTTAACGTAATATGAACAAAATCATGTAAAACCTTAGATATCAATGAAAAGTAAGAAAAAAATTCACAAAGTGTAGACACAAGATTTTTATCCCGTGGTTCGATTCCCACAAAGGCAACCTACATCCACGTTGAGGAGCCAACAAAAGGACTGGGTCTTCACCAACCCTAACCTCGTCGAATCGCCACGAAGGCGAATTCACTTTCACTATCACATGGGTAAATCACCAAGTTCAGGGGGCCTTCTGACAAATTGAGGGCTCCCCATGATTAGAAATCAAACACCACCAAGAACACACTCTTAAGATCAACAATGAAATAACAAGAGTGTGTTAGAGATTCAAACCCAAGATCTCAAATGAGTGGAATCGTGTCTCTCCTTTGATCCAAAGTGAATCCTTAAGGATTTGATCTTTCTTGTGTTGGATTGCGTGGAGAGATGTTTTTTCTAAGCTCTTGGAGGGTGTGACGGCGCAGTGAGTCGAGAGCGTTGAAAGTAGGGCCATGCACATCTATTTATAGGGTGTTTCAAAAAGTTACCGTTAGGGTTTCGAGGGTCCGGACTAGTCCATGGTGGAGTCCGGGGTAGTCCGGCGTGCGGCGTGCAGGAATCCCTAAGTTCTCAGGAAGATCAGACTTGTCCGGCTTAGGGCGGACTAGTCCGATTTAGGATCTGAAATAGTTTGGACTAGTCCTGTTATTATCAGTCTAATCTGGATGTGGTGAATCCCTTAGTGAATTGGGACAAGTCTGCATTTTGAGGACTTGTTCGATTTTAGTCAGAGAGGTTATCAGACTAGTCCGATGTTGTGCAAAGTTGTGAAGTGTTGAGGACTAGTCTGCACTAGGAAGGACTAGTGCGATCTTAGTCAGAAATATATTGGACTAGTTCGTGGTGATATCGGACTAGTCCGGTCTGTTTAGACTTGGACTGTGCAGACAAGTCCGCACTGGGAGGACTTGTCCGATTTTGAACAGAGGGGTTATCGGACTAGTTTGGGGTATATCGGACTAGTTCGGGCCTGTATAAATTAGTGCAGTGAGTTTTCATGTGATTGAGCTCTTGGAGTGTGTTTCTTCAACACACTCCATACACCATGATCTAATTATTCTACTCTGGAGCTCTATTCCATCTAGATCCTCATTCTCCTTTCTTTTTGCGCTTTCTTCATAATTTCAGTAAAATCCGCGCTCATATAAACAATTTGGTTAGGATCTTATTTGTTTGTCATAAATCAACAAAAACCCACAAGGGAAGCCTAGATGCACTTTCAGCTCCATTGTTCTCCTCATTCTCGTTGGCATCCCTTTGGTTGCGAGTCCTCAGCATCTGAAGAAATAGTGAGAGAGAAGAATTTAGAAAACGTCCCCAACTATATGCATCAAGGGATATGAAACTAAGCAACTACCTATACTAGCCTATATGGATGCAGAAAACGCTAAAGCATTCCACGATCCTCTACTAAGCACAAAAACACACAAGCAACAATTATATAGGAATCAACACACAAATCAAAGCACAACGCTTCCTGAGTGTTCCTATGTGCTCCAAAGTGTCCATTCTATCTAGGTTGCGTCCTATGATCAACCTATGGCTCTGATACCAATTTGTGACACCCGATTCCGAAAATGAACCAAGTGCAGTATATGTGGACCCAGGATGTTTAACACACATACACAAGTGCATAACAAACGATTTACAGAAAATTACCACAACACAAGTTAATTAATTACTTTTATTACAATATTCAAGTAATCCTCATATTACAACTCCAATGGTCATTATTGAAATATAACTGCAGCAGAAATAAGCTAAACTGAGCAAACTAAGCATATAGGGTAGCGCGGCTCCAAGCAACACCACAAGCAAGTCGACGGCAGCACACATCCTAGTACTCCACATTATCCTCAGGATACTCACAAACATCACCTGAAACTATTCCTGGTGGAATTGCAAGGGTGAGCACATGTCGTACTCAGCAAGTGTGGGAAATAATGACATGTATCTTAAACAAGGAATCAATAGTAAGTAATGGCTAATTGCTGAAAAGTACATTTAAAACATGTAAAAAGCACCACACTATGTCTATGTGAAGTATTCCCTTCACATCCCCAATAATTACCATTTATGGGTCCAATACCATCAATTGCCATCATATCACATCCATTAATAATTATCCGTCCATATGCCAAATTCTTACCATCATCATTAACCATATTCAATTTCCATAACTCAAACTGTATCCATAACCGATACCGAACCATAACCCAACCATAACCAAATACTAGTTCCACACCAATCATGTAGGTCATCCAGGTGCTCTTAACCGGGAGCATGGCTATCATGATAGTTTTTAACACTCTGCAAAGGTTGTACCACTTTACCCACAAGTTCATGATTTTGTCATCCGTCGGTGACTAAAGAAATGAAGCTTATTCCAATTACACTTCCTTAGGTGTATGGCCAAGAGATCATAAAATAGCCTTTACAAAAGGACTACCAACATATTCAGACCCACTAGGTTTCACTGGTGGTGATGCCTCCAACTGAGCACATCCAACCAATGGCCTCCTCTTGTGCCGTTCGGATCCCAGGGCAGTCCCACCACTATTGAAAACCCAAGGGACTCCCATTCCCCGCTCCTCTACGTGATCTGAATCAATGCTAGAAATACTTTTAATTAATTGGCTAAGCGGCACCTATACTTGGCCTTGTGGTGGCACTGTTGTCTTGGCTTCTTCTCGCATGAACAGGTCCTTAGATCCAATGCAAGAGCACTACCATATCATCCAACCCAATCCACAAACCATGCTTGCTTAGATCTCCCAAGTCCGATATTACCAATTAATCATGTTTATCGATCCACATCATCCATAAGTCCATTAATTCATAATTGAACCATTTAGTTGTTTTCCCATCCCAATAAATTAGAGCAAAGCAAAAAGGTGAAAAACCCTTCCCGACTCTCTACAATGTGTTCCAAGCGACAATGATGGTCAAAAAAGTATAGTAAACACCTATAAATGGGTTTCCCATCAAATTGACACAAGCATGAAGTTTTGCAACCAAACCATTTAAAAACAGGATAAAAATATTCTAAGTGTAGGATCGAATAGCACATGAAAAGCTACCAAAGGGGAGGGTGAATGGTAGATTAAAACGTTTTCAGCGGAAGCAATGAAAACCACTCGGCAGAAAAACGATCCGTTAAAGAAATCATGTGTGAGACTAATCTAAATGTGTTTCACCATGACAAAAGTGATAGATATAAGAGATAATCAAGTCACAAAGATGACACAACAATAATCACTCAAATCCGTCGAGAGAAACTCAAGTTACGATCGAAAGATCAAACAAAGGTCAATCTGCCGTACCCGAGAAAAAAAACAGATATGTAATACTGCAAAGAAACTCGTGTAGATCAGAAACCACAAATCCAATGACCATGAAATTTTGACAGATGATATATAATCATGATGTGAAGACAACAAATAAAGAATCACGTCGATTGGATCTGTAAAACTCGAGTTATTATAAAACTACCAAACCAAGGTAGTGTTGTGCAGACAACTCGACGAGAAAAACTTGTCTGGAACAAGTCGGACGAACAAGGCACAAAAGTTCCTTTTAACTATGAATTTTATTCAATATAACACAAGATGAACAGCCCCAAAAGTCATCTCACACAAGCTCTGGCCTCCCTTGCTTATATAACAAGCCCTTAGGCCAACCCAATCTCAACTAGGACTCTAATCCTACTCAAGTCATGAATCGAAACTTTCCATAACTGTTTAGGACTCTTCTATACGTAGATAGAAGCAATCTTAAGTCTTCCAAAGACCTTAGGAACGTATCCCATATTCCTAAGAAAACTCAAATTCGTGACCCACACGAAATCCTATCATAACCAACTCAAATCTTTCCATATTTGAGTCAAACACGACTCAGCCGCAGCTTGATTCCATAACCTAGTCGGTTGGACCTTTCCGGCCAATTTTTTACGTCCACATCTCTTCATCATGCCTTGGAACCATGCAGCCACGTCCATGCACTCCTTGCACATGTGCAAACATCTTCCAACGACATCCACGATACCTTCATATGCATTGTTCTTGATTCAAACATGCTGCGCGACCTCCCGATCAACTCAACCACAATTCCTGCCGAACTTTGTTGTTGAACCTCATCTTCTCCCTAAGACTAGTTCAATGTATCCCGTCACCAGCCATGTATTGAACTCAAGCAACACCTGCACATGAATAAACAACCAATCCGTACGAGCCCTAGTCCGCGACTTGACTCAAATTAGTTCTGAAACTACAACATCTTACGTAAGCACCTCACATAAGCATGTTGCAAACCATAGCAAAATGATATCAGCCTTAACCAGCAAAACACACCAAAAACATAGTAAAATACTAAGCAACCTTTCCATAAGTGTAAAGCAAGTTCGAAACATTGCAAGATAAAAGCAGAAACACTGCGATCAAGCACCGAACCTTGCCAAAGCTAACTGGAGCTTGAGCTGGAGCTTGCGAAAGCCAGTACAACATAGCGCTGGAGCTTACCAAAGCTAGTCGAAACTAGTCAACCCAAAAGCCAGAGCTAGAAAACATGTCGGAGCTAACCAACATAAGTTGGACCCATAAAAACATATCAGAGCTTAACAAAGACATGCCAGAGCTAAAGACAAAGCTCACCGGAGCTACCCAGAAACATATCGGACCTAGACAAAGAAAGTCGGACCTATTGTCGGACCTTGCAGAAGATCGAACCTAGAGTCAGACGTTGCTAAAAAGATATTACGACAACATTCAAAACTTTTATTGTCAAAGCCAATGTATTCAACACACATAGGTCTCACAATCTCCCCCTTGATGAATGCATTGGCAGCACGACTTAAGATCTGAACACTGGCTTATTCACATTAAAAGTTTTGAAAACATTTTATCCCCCTTTGTAAAACAGAAATAAAATGAGAAGAATCATGCCAAAAACAATTGTGAATATGTGCAATGTGTAATCAATTCCCCCTTGCATACTTATCTTTTAAAAAATCACATATTATCTCTACCCCTTTGACAATGTGTTCGACAAGGTACAAAAGAGAAATTTTAATTTTTATGGGCATATTATAACATATACATATAAAACAAAACTCATCCAAGTCATACTATCAAGTAACTTACACTATAACAACAATGAGATACATAAAGTAGTGTAAGCCATGCTAGAGATCAAATGTAATTTTCAATTTAAGCAAGTCATGATCTCACAAAGTTAACCATTTCAAAACCTGAAAGCATGACACTTGTTGCTGCATTTTATTATTTTTCAACGCACAAATTTTGATCATATGATATTTGCAAGAGATTATATGCGCATCTTCCTTATTCTAACCAACCAAGCCAAGCCTATGTCACTTGACAATTAGAAGCTTAAGGACATGGTTTTAGTCATACACAACTTCTTCTAAGTTCATATCTAAGTGCAATGATAAGCCATCTCAAAAGAAGAAGTGTGATGCATGCATATTCTCTTGATCTTTTCTCAATTTATATTTGCTCATAAAAACTCAACATGTGAGTTGATTACATGATTAATTCTTTATGATTAAAAGCACTTGTGAGCATGAAATAATTCAAAACAACAACAAAGCTCGACCATGACCAAATTTAGTGTAAGTAACTATTCCAATTACTAGACATGGCAAACACTACAAAATGTATAACACAAGTAATGTAGTAAGAACTTTCAGCATGTAAAAGGAATCACAAAGTCATATATGTATGAAATACTATGCTCATATTATTTTAATTTCAGATTCACACATAGACTTCTCTAATTTCAAAACTTCCCCTCAATGTAAGCCATGAGGATGCATAACCGCTATTTCACTATGAATGAAACAAAAACGAGTGAAATCCAAAGATTTTGTAAAAATGTCAACCAATTGTTGTTCGGTATGTACATGGTGAAGCACAATGTTTCCTTTTTCAACATTATCACAGAGAAAGTTATACCTAATGTCAATGTGCTTAGTTCTAGAATGTTGCACGGGGTTTTAGCAATGCAAATGGCACAAGTGTTATCACAAAACAGTGGAACACTATCTAGATCAACCCCATAGTCCTTAAGTGTTTGAACAATTCAAAGAATTTGTGTGCAAGCACTAGCAGCAGCTATATATTCAGATTCAGTTGTGGATTGTGCAACTGAGTTTTGTTTTCTAGAGGACCAAACAACAAGTGAATTATCAAGAAAATGACAAGCACCCGAAGTACTTTTTCAATCAATCTTACAACCCCCAAAATCAGCATTGGAGAAAGCTTTCAAAGTTACGGTTGAGGAAGAAGGAAGAAAAATGCCAAATTCTTTAGTTCCATGTAAGTACCTGAGAATCCTTTTGACGGCTTGACGATGTGAAGCACGTGGGGAGGCTTCAAACCGTGCACAAAGACATACACTAAATTTTATGTCCGGTCTTGATGCCGTGAGGTACAAAAGTGATCCAATCATGCTTCTATATTCTTTTTGATCCACAGGTTCACCATCTTCATCAAGTTCTAGTGTTTTTGCTGTTCCCGTTGGTGTCCGAAGAGGCTTGCTTTTGTCCATGTTGAAGCGCCTTAGGAGGTCTTTTGTATACTTCGTTTATTGCACAAAGGTATCCTCCTTGGTTTGCTTGATTTGCAGCCCCAAAAAGTACGTGGGTTCTCCCATCATACTCATCTCAAATTCTGAACTCATCATAGTTGAAAACTTGGACACAAGATCATGAGAAGCACAACCAAAGATAATATCATCCACATACACTTGAACGAATAATGTGTCATTGCCAAGCTTAAGCACAAAAAGAGTTTTATCAACCATGCCCATGGTAAACCCCTTTTCAAGTAAGAATGTTTTTAACCTATCATACCATGCTCTAGGGGCCTGTTTGATACCGTACAAGGCTTTGGACAGTTTGTAAATATGATTAGAAAAATCTGGATTTTCAAAACCCGGTGGTTGTTTGACATAAACCTCCTCATATATGTAGCCATTAAGAAAAGCAATTTTAACATCCATTTGATATAGCTTAAAACCTTTAGATGCAGCAAAAGCTAACAAAATTCTTATGGCTTCTAATCTAGCAACAGGAGCAAAAGTTTCATCAAAATCTAGACATTCAACTTGAGTGGAACCTTGAGATCCCAACCTAGCCTTATTCCTAACAACAACCCCATCCTCACATTGTTTATTTTTAAACACCCATTTAGTTCCAATTATGTGTGATATTGAGGTGGAGGTACAAGTTTCCAAACATTATTTCTATCAAAATTTTCTAACTCTTCTTGCATGGCAGTAATCCGAAATTCATTAGTGAGTGCGAGTGATATATCTTTGGGTTCAAAAGAAGCAATAAAAGCAGAATGAGCATGAGAGTTTTGATCGCAAAACCTGGACCGTTTGACTCTTTCGTGCAAGCTTCCAATAATTGTTGTGGAGGATAAATTTTGAGAACCGGTAGGGGAGTGGACACTTCACAAACTTCTTCTTCTTCATGTTCATCACAAATCCACGAGCTTGTGACTTTAGGAGGATCTGGACTAGCAATGGTGGTCGTCAGTGCTGGTTGTGAATAAAAATCAGGAGCTGGAACAATATCATTAGCTGCTGAATTTTCGGGTAGCAGCACCACTTCTTCCTCATCTTCAACGAAAATGCTCTCCCCATGTGGATATAGATCTGGACCTGCAATGTTTGAGCTAGTACCTGTGCTAGCTTCACCAAAAGACACCTCACAAGTCTCCACAATTTTATTAGTGTGAAGTAAAAGCACACAATAGCCTCTAGTATGAGATGGATAACTAAGAAACAAGCCATCAATGGATCTAGGTTCAAATTTATCAAGATTACCATGTTTCTTAACAAAGCATTTGCAACCAAAGACCTGAAAGTGTGTGACACTAGGATTATGATCAAACCGGAGCTCATATGGTGTTTTGCCTAGCTTAGGATGCAAGAAAACACGATCTGAGACATAACAAGCGGTTGCAATCGAATCAGCCCAAAATTTTCTAGGAGTTTGATATTCATCAAGCATAGTCCTAGCCATATAAACTAAGGTTTTGTTCTTTCTTTCTACAACACTGTTTTGTTGAGGTACATATGGTGAAGAAAATTGATGATCTATTCCATTTTCAGCACAAAAGTGATCAAAAGATTGATTTTTAAATTCAGTTCTATTATCACTTCTAATTGCTTTTATAGATCCTGGGTGATCAATTGATAATCTAAGAAATAAAGTTCTAAAGTGACTAAAAGCTTCATTCTTAGATGCCATAAAATAAACCCAAGAGTATCTATTATAATCATCAACAATCACAAGAACATACTATTTTCCTCCGAAAGATTGAACACGTGAAGGTCCTACGCTGTCAAGGTGCAAAATTTTACACAGTTCAGTTGTCATGATCATTGTGAGAGGAGTATGTGAACCTGCAACCGTCTTAGCATGTCTACAAGAAGAGCACACAATTTCTTTGTCACCTTTAAGCCTAGGGAGCCCACGTATGCGATCAAGAGCACTAACACGCGTGAGATGATCAAAGCCTACGTGACCAAGTCTACAATGCCAAAAATATAAGTCCTTTGAATCATTAGCAACTAGATACCTATGCTAAGAGGAAGACATATCAAAATCAGCTTTAAAAACTCTTCCAAACCGAGTCATGTAAAAAATAAGCTCACTATTTGAACCTACAACTTTGCAGCAGTTTTTATTGAAAATAATTTCCAGGTTTTCATCTAGCAATTGTGAAACAAAATGCAAGTTGTATTTCAAATTTTTGACAAGTGCCACATCCTTCAAAGTGTGTTGATCATTTACTCTAACCGAACCCTTAGCAATCATAGGATTTGAAGAATTATCGACAAAAGTAACTTTCTCTACACGTGACACAAAAGAGAGGGAGGAGAACCAATCTTTGTTACCAGTCATGTGGCTTGAGCAACCTGAATCCACAATCCAAATGTTCTCCTTCCTCAAACGTGTAACCTACATAGAAGTACAATATGTCGATGACTCAATACTGGGATTAGTAAAAAGGCATTTAGGAATCCAGTACTAAGTCACACGACGTGCAGCAGGGAAAACACGCGAAAGCTGAGATAAAACAACAGGTTTTTGAGTAAAAGTTTGAGATTTTTTGTTCTTAACTATTGACCTATAAGGTGTTACTTGTGTAGCACAAAAATCAATAGCTCCGGAGGCAAAAACAAAAGGTCCAGAGGTAAACTTTGAATGTTTTTGACTCATAACATCAGGTTGAATGTTCCTGACATTCGGTTTAGTATGTGCAGCAAATTTTGCATGAAAGTTATGAGATCTAACAAACATTCTTTCCTTTTTATGTTGTTTAGCTAGTCTATAACAAAAATCTATGACATGACCATCTCTACCATAGTAGGTGCAATGAAATTTAACTTTTTATTCATGTCTAGATGAGCAAGCAACATTTTTATTTGAAACCGAATGAGAAAACACTCCTGCAGATTTGAAAACCACTTCTTTCTGTTTAGGAACTATTTGAATCAAACCACTTCGTAATGATTTTACAATTTTAGGTGGATGTGACTTAGCATGAGCATGAGAAACAAAACCTAAACCAGTTTTATCATTTCAAGACTTGGAAGAATTCAACAGCAAGTTTAGGTTCTTATTCCCATTACAAAACCGATCTAATATCCTGTGCATGTTATCAAGTTTATTGGTCAGATCAGGGCAATTTTCACATGAAGTTTTTCCTTTTGATTTGCAATTGGAACAATATTTAACTTCATGAGAATGTGAAGCATTGTTTATTATAGAAATTTCATTCATAGCATCTCGTAGTTTCTTATCAAGATCATCACAAGTAGAACAATGCAAATCAATTGTAGAACAGCTAGCATCTTTCAAGTTTTTTTATTAAGTGCGGCAAGCTCTTTGTTCTTTTCAATTCTAACTCAAGTTTATCAATTGTGGAGGTGTGCTCACTTCTTAATGAGGACAATTTTTCATATATTAAATCACATGAGGAACAAGAATCATCACTAGGAATCAAAGATATTAAACGATTAATTGCAGATTCTAGTGACTTAATTTTAAAAGTATTGTCCCTAAGCTTTTTGTCCTTTTTCTCAACTATCACAGTGGCACAAGAAATAGCATCACACATTTCTTCGCAAGTAGGACATACCTCTTCATTGTCGCTGTTGCGTTCAGCCTCCTCCATACTTGATATTGACTTGCCCGCCATGAAGCACAAGTTAGCCTAATCATCTTCATCTTCATCACTTCCAATGTCCACGTCGCTTGAGCCAAGATCCTGGAGTGCGGAGATAAAACTGTTCACCAGTTGGCGACCTGTAAAGACCTTCTTCTGCTTCTTATCATTTGTTGAGGAGTGCTTCGTCCTTGATTTTTTTTCTTGGGAAGTAGAACTTGAAAGGTTAGGACAATTTGTACGAATGTGTCCCGTCTTACCACATTCGAAGCATCATTGAGGTCCGGAGCTTCCTCTCCTTCAGGTTCTCACATTTTGCAATGCTTTTGAGAACCTAGTAGAGAGAAGTGTGCTTAGTATTCATTTGCTAAGTTTTTGGTGTGTTTTGGTTGATATGGTTTATATCATTTTGCTATAGTTTGCAACATGCTTATGTGAAGTGCTCAAGTAGTTGTAGTTTCGGAACTAACGAGAGTCAAGTCGAGGACTTGTGCTCGGAAGTATTGGTTGTTTGTTCATGTGCAGGTGTTGCTTGAGTTCAAGACATGGCTGGTGTTGGGATCCATTGAACCAGTCTTAAGGAAAAGATGAGGTTCAACAACCAAGTTTGAAAGGAATTGCGGTTGAGTTGATCGGGAGGTCGCACAACATGTATGAATCAAGAACAATGCATATGAAGGTATCGTGGACGTCGTTGGAAGATTTTTGCACGTATGCAAGGAGTGAATGGACGTGGATACATGGTTCCGAGGCGTGATGAAGAGATGTGGACGTAAAAAATTGGTCGGCAAGGTCCAACCGACTAGGTTATAGACTCAGGCTGCAACTGAGTCGGGTTTGACTCAAATATGGAAAGTTTTGAGTTGGTTATGATAGGATTTCATGTGGGTCACGAATTTGGATTGTTTTAGGAATGTTGGATACGTTCCTAAGGTGTTTGTAAGTCTTAAGATTGCTTCTATCTGCGTGTAGAAGAGTCTTGAGCAGTTATGGAAGGTTTCAATTCTTGAACCGAGTAGTATTTGAGTCCTAGTTGAGATTGGGTTGGCCTAAGGGCTGGTTATATAAGCAAGGGAGGCCAGAGCTCGTGGTAGATGACTTTTGGGCTGTTCATCTGGTGTTCTATTGAATAAAATTCGTAGTTGAAAGGAACTTTTGTGCCTTGTTCGTCCGACTTGTTCCAGACATGTTTTTCTCGTCGAGTTTCTGCACATCACTACCTTGCTTCGGTGGTTTCATCATAACTCGAGTTTTACAGATCCAATTGATGTGATTCTTTTTGGGTTGTCATCACAACATGATTTTTTATCATCTGTGCAAATTTCACGGTCATTGGATTTGCGGGTTCTGATCTACACGAGTTTCTTTGCAGTGTTCTAGAACGGTTTTTTTTTCGGGTAGGACAGATTGACCTTTGTTCGATCTTTCGATCGTAACTTTAGTTGCTCTCAACGGATTTGAGTGATTCTTGTTGTGTAGTCTTCGTGACTAGATTCTCTCTGATATATATTACTTTTGTCATAGTGAAACACATTTAGATTAGTTTCACACACAATTTCTTTAACAGATTGTTTTTCTGTCATGGGTTTTCATTGCTTCCGCTGAAAAGGTTTTAATCTACCATTCACCCCCCTCTGGTAGCTTATCACGTGCTCTTCGATCCTACAAAGTGCTAGATCCTCCTCTGGAAACTCCTCAATCTGTTCAAGGGTCAGAGAGGACAACAAAGCAAGTGTATCACAAGATGAAGAATTACCGGAGCTAGGCATGTCACATCGAGAAACAAAAGCAATAGAATTGTTGGGGTTTTTACGTGATATTATGTGAATTTCATGAGTTTTTAAATTGGAAAATAGCACATCTAAAGTAAGTGTACTCATGACAGTATATTCACGAATGGATGTAACTTTCATCTCCCAAATTGACATGTCTAATACACTTAACAATTGTCTACCATTTTTAGCATCTGAAAAATTAACATTGGCACTACGCAAGTTGCTGAGAATTTTATTAAAGCGAGCAAAAAGGTCATCTATAGACTCACCGGGTTGCATCGCGAAGCGCATGTATTCCTTTTTAAACATATCTTGTTTTACCTCGTTGATAGTGTTAGATCCTTTGTGGTAGTCGCAAAGTGCTTTCCATACATCGTATGCAGATCGGAGGTGTGCACGGTCAAAGTCACTTTGAGTTAATCCTTGCATGATCAATTTTTGAGCCTTGTTGTTGTTGTCGACATCTCTTAGATTTCTAGTTGTAACTTGATCGTTTGATGACACTTCGTAAACCTTGTACACCTTCTCCTATATTGCAATGCCTTGCACCTGGATGAAAGCCTTCCTGTGTGCCTTCCAAACCTGAAAATCAATACCAGCAAACACACAAGGTTTGGCGGAGTATTTCTCCATGATGATTATTCAAGAACACGTGCAAATCACAAAGATTATAGCACTGTGGCTCTGATACCAATTGTACGATCGAAGAGCACGTGAAAAGCTACCAGAGGGGGGCGAATGGTAGATTAAAACATTTTCAGCGGAAGCAATGAAAACTGTAAGACCTATATGTGCTGAATACATTGGCTTGTAGTGAATACACATGGCTTTGATGATAAAAGTTTAACATATCACCAAAACACCTTTTTATCAAGGTCCGACTCTAGCTCTAAGCTACAGCAAGGTCCGACGGTAGGTCCGGCTTGCTTTGGGTAGCTCCGGTTACGTTCGATGCTAGGTCCGACTAGCCTTGGTCAGCTCCGGTGAGCTTTGTCTTTATCTCGGGCATGTCTTTGATAGCTCCGACATGTTTTTGCTTAGCTCCGAGTTGATTTTTCTAGCTCCGGCTTTTGGGTTTACTAGTTCTGACTAGTTCTGGTTAGCTCCGACGCTAGGTCCTGCTAGTTTTGTAAGCTCCGGTGCTAGGATCTACTAGTTTTGGTAAGCTCCGGCAGGTGCTTCATTGTACTAGTTTTGTAAGCTCCGGCAGGTGCTTCATTGTACTAGTTTTGGTAAGCTCCGGCCCAAGCTCCGGCTTGCTGTGGGATGGTCCGGAACTTGACCGCAGTGCTTCTGCTTTTCATTTGCAATGTTTCGTACTTGCTTTACATGATTGGAAAGATTGCTTAGTATTCATTTGCTAAGTTTTTGGTGCGTTTTGGTTGATATGGATGATATCGTCTTACTGTGGTTTTGCAACATGCTTATGTGAGGTTCTCACGTAAGGTGTTGTGTTCGGAACTAACGTGAGTCAAGTCAAGGACTTGGGCTCGTATGGATTGGTTGTTTGTTCATATGCAGGTGTTGCTTGAGTTCAAGCCATGGCTGGTGATGGGATCCATTGGACTAGTCTCAGGGAGGAGATGAGGTTCCAACAACCAAGTTTGGGAGGAACTGTGGTTGAGCTGATCAGGAGGTCGCGCAGGATGATTGAATCAAGGGCAGTGCATATGAAGGTTACTGAACGTCGAAGGAAGGTGTTCGCACGTATGCATGCGGTGCATGACGTGGCAACATGGTTCCGAAGATGGGATAAGGAAGGAAAGATCTGGTTGGAAGGATCGGATCGTACCGATTGATGACTTTGGCTGCGGCGGAGTCGGTTATGGCTCGGTATGGAAAGTATCGAGTTGGTTATGTTAGGATTTCGTGTGTGTCACGAATTTGAGTAGTTTAGGAATGTGGGATACGTTCCTAAGGTGTTTGGAAGTCTTAAGATTGCTTCTATCTGCGTATAGAAGAATCTTGAGCAGTTATGGAAAGTTACGATTCGTGATCTGAGTAGGATTGGAGTCCTAGTTGATATTGGGTTGGCCCAAGGACTGGTTATATAAGCAAGGGTGCCCAGAGCTCATGGTGCACGACTTTGGGGCTGTTCCTATTGTGTTCTGTTGAATAAAATTCGTGGTTGAAGGAACTTTTGTGCCTTGTTCGTCCGACTTGTTCCAGACAAGTTTTACTCATTGAGTTTCTGGACAGCACTACCTTTCGTCGGTGATTTTATCATATCTCGAGTATTACAGATCCAATTGACGTGATTCTTTTTTGGTTGTCTTCACAACTTTATTATCTATCATATATCAAAATTTCACGGTCATTGGATTTATCGTCTATGATCTACACGAGGTTCTTTGCAGCGTTCCAAAACTGTTTTTTTCTCGGGTAGGACAGATTGACCATTGTTTGATCTTTCGATCATAACATGAGTTTTTCTCGACGGATTTGAGTGCTTGTTTTTTGTGTTGTCTTCGTGACTTGATTCTCTATGATATCTATCACTTTTTTCATGGTGAAACACGTTTAGATTATTCTCACACATTATTTCTTTAACAGATCGTTTTTCTACCGAAAGGGTTTGGGGTTTAATTGTTTCCGCAGCGTAAGATATTTAAATCTACCATTCACCCCCCTCTGGTAGCTTTTCACGTGCTCTTCGATCCTACAATTGGTATCAGAGCTACGATGCTCTAATCTTTGTGATTTGCACGTGTTTTGACTAATCATCATGGAGAAGTACTCCACCAAACCTTGTGTGTTTGCTGGTATTGATTTTCAGGTTTGGAAGGCATGCATGGAGGCTTTTATCCAGGCACAAGGCTTTGCAATATGGGAGAAGGTGTATATGCCTTATTAAGTGCCACCTAATGATCAAGTCACGGCCACAAACCTACGGGACGTCAACAACAACAACAAAGCCCGAAACTTGATCATCCAAGGACTTACTCAAAGCGACTTTGATCATGTCGCGCACCCCCGATCAGCATACGATGTTTGGAGAGCTCTCTGTGATTATCATGAAGGCTCCAACACAATCAAGGAGGTAAAACAAGATATGTTCAAAAAGGAATATATGCTCTTTGAGATGCAACCAGGTGAGTCTATCGATGACCTCTTTGCTCGTTTCAATAAGATTCTCAGCAACTTGCGTAGTGTCAATGTTAATTTTTCAGATGCTGAATATGCTAGGCAATTATTAAGTGCATTAGACATGTCAATTTGGGAGATGAAAGTTACATCTATTCGTGAATCTACTATCATGAGTACACTTACTTTAGATGTGCTATATTCCAAGCTAAAAACTCATGAAATTGATATAATATCACGTAAGAACCCCAACAAGTCTATTGCTTTTGTTTCTCAACGTGATATGTCTAGCTCCGGCCAATCTTCATCTTGTAGTACACTTGCATTGTTGTCCTCTCTAACCCTTGAACATATTGAGGAGTTTCCAGAGGAGGAGCTAGCACTTCTCTCTACGAGGTTCTCAAAAAGCATTGCAAAATGTGAGAACTAGAAGGAGAGGAAGCTCCGAACCTCAACGGTGCTTCGAATGTGGTAAGACAGGACATTTTCGTTCAGATTGCCCTAACCTTTCAGGTCCTACATCCCGGGATGAAAAGAAAACAAGAACAAATCACTCCTCTGCAAAAGATACAAAGAAAAAGAAGGGTACCATAGGACGCAAGATGATTAACAGCTTCATCACCGCACTTCAAGAACTTAGTTCAAGTGATGTGGACTTTGAAAGTGATGAAGATGATGACGATCTGGCCAACTTATGCTTCATGGCGGGCAAAACAAGATCAAGATCAAGTCAGGAGGATGTAGAACACAACAGTGAAGACGATGAGGTATGTTCTACCTGCAATGAAATGTGTGATGCTATTTCTTGTGCAACTATTATTGTCAAGAAAAAGGACAAAAAGCTTAGGGATAATGCTGCTAAAATTGAATCACTAGAATCTGAAATTAACCGTTTAAAAACTTTGATTCCTAGTGATGATGCATGTCCCTCATGTGACTTAATCTATGAACAATTGTCCACATTAAGAAGTGGACACTCCTCCACTATAGATAGACTTGATAAAGAAATTGAAAAGAACAAAGAGCTTGCTGCACTTAATGATAAAAACTTGAAAGATGCTAGCTGTTCTACAATTGATTTGCATTGTTCTACTTGTGATGATCTTGATAAGAAACTACATGATGCTATGAATGAAATTTCAATATTGAACAATGCTTTACGTTCTCATGAAGTTAAATTTTGTTCAAATTGCAAACTAAAAGAAAAAACTTCATGTGAAAATTGCCTTGATCTGTCCAATAAACTTGATGACATGCATAGGACATTAGATCGGTTTTATAATGGGAATAAGAATCTAAACCTGCTGCTGAATTCTTCCAAGTCTTGCAATGATAAAACTGGTTTAGGTTTTGATTCTCATGCTCATGCTAAGCCACATCCACTTAAAATTGTAAAGTCATTAGGAAGTGGTTTGATTCAAACAGTTCCTAAACAAAAAGGAGTGGTTTTCAAATCTGTAGGAGTGTTGTCTCATTCGGTTTCAAATAAAAATAATGCTTGCTCATCTAGACATGAACACAAAGTTAAATTTCATTGTACCTTCTATGGTAGAGATGGTCATGTCATAGATTTTTGTTATAGACTAGCTAAACAAAAAAAAAGGGAAAGAATGGTTGCTAGATCTCATAACTTTCATGCAACTAGAAAAACACAACCTGCTTTAGTGAGTCAGAAATTTGAAAAGGTAGCTTCCGGACCTTCTGGTAAGAAATCCGCAAAAGCAGCTCCGATAGTTCCGATAGCTCCGAGAGCTCCCGGACCTTCTGTTGTTTCCTTCGGAACTTCAGCTTTTGTTTCCGGAGCTTCAACCTTGTCTTTTGGATCTGCTCCTTTTACCTCTGCAGCTATTGGTTCTTGTGCTAAAAGAGTTATGAATAGAAAACCTCAAACTTCGACTCATAAACCTGCTGTTTTATCTCAGCTTTCGCGTGTTTTTCCTACTGCACGTCGTGTGACTCAGTACTGGATACCTAAATGCCTTTTGACTAACCCCAGTATCGAGTCATCGACGTATTGTGCTTCTATGTAGGTTACACGTTTGAGGAAGGAGAACATTTGGATTGTGGATTCAGGTTGCTCACGCCACATGACCGGTAACAAAGATTGGTTCTCCTCTCTCTCTTTTGTGTCACGTGTAGAAAATGTTACTTTTGCTGATAATTCTTCAACTCCTATAATTGCTAAGGGTTTGGTTAGAGTAAATGATCACTACACTTTGAAGGATTTGGCACTTGTCAAAAATTTGAAATACAACTTGCTTTCTGTTGCACAATTACTAGATGAAAATCTAGAAATTATTTTCAATAAAAACTGCTGCAAAGTTGTAGGTTCAAATAGTGAGCTTATTTTTAACATGTCTCGATTTGGAAGAGTTTTTAAAGCTGATTTTGATATGTCTTCCTCTAAGCATAGGTGTCTAGTTGCTAATGATTCAAAGGACTTATATTTTTGGCATCGTAGACTTGGTCACGTAGGCTTTGATCACCTAACGCGTGTTAGTGCTCTTGATCGCATACGTGGGCTGCCTAAGCTTAAAGGGGACAAAGAAATTGTGTGCTCTTCTTATAGACATGCTAAGATGGTTGCAGGTTCACATACTCCTCTCACAATGATCATGACAACTGAACCATGTCAACTTTTACATCTTGACACCGTAGGACCTTCACGTGTTCAATCCTTCGGAGGTAAATGGTATGTTCTTGTTATTGTTGATGATTATTCTAGATACTCTTGGGTTTACTTTATGGCGTCTAAGAATGATGTTTTTAGTCACTTTAGAACTTTATTTCTTAGATTATCAATTGATCACCCAGGATCATTAAAAGCAATTAGAAGTGATAATGGAACTGAATTTAAAAATCAATCTTTTCATCACTTTTGTGCTGAAAAAAGAATAGATCATCAATTTTCTTCACCATATGTACCTCAACAAAACGGTGTTGTAGAAAGAAAGAACAGGACCTTAGTTGAGATGGCTAGGACTATGCTTGATGAATATCAAACTCCAAGGAAATTTTGGGCTGATGAATTAGCAACCGCTTGTTATGTCTCAAATCGTGTTTCCTTGTGTGCCAAGCTAGGTAAAACACCATATGATCTCCGGTTTGGACATAGGCCTAGTGTTATGCAATTTCGGGTCTTTGGTTGCAAATGCTTTGTTAAGAAACATGGTAATCTTGATAACTTTGAACCTAGATCCATTGATGGCATGTTTCTTGGTTATCCATCTCATACTAGAGGCTACCGTGTGCTTTTACTTGACACTAACAAAATTGTGGAAACTTGTGAAGTGTCTTTTGATGAAGCTAGCCCAGGTACTAGCTCTGGTGTTGCAGGACCAGATCCATATCCTCAGGGGGAGGGTATTTTCGAAGATGAAGAAGAGCCGGTGATAATGCCTGGTAGTTCCGAAGTTGACACGTGTCCAGCTCCAGACATTGAACAAGCTCCGACTATCACCTATGCTGGTCCTGATTGTCCACAAGTCACAAGCTCATCAATCTACGATGAACCTAATGAAGAAGAAGCTTGTGAGACATCTGTTCCCCTACGTTTTTACAAAGATCATCAACCACAATAGATGATTGGAAGCTTGCACGAATGAGTCACACGGTCCAGGTTTTGTGATCCAAACTCTTATGCTCATTCTGCTTTTGTTGCTTCTTTTGAACCCAAAGATATATCTCACGCACTCACTAATGAATCTTGGATTATTGCCATGCAAGAAGAGTTAGAAAATTTTGAAAGAAATAATGTTTGGAAACTTGTACCTCCACCTCTAGGTCACAATTCAATTGGAACTAAATGGGTATATAAAAATAAACAAAGTGAGGATGGGGTTGTGGTTAGGAATAAAGCTAGGTTGGTTGCTCAAGGTTTCACTCAAGTTGAAGGTCTAGATTTTGATGAAACTTTTGCTCATGTCGCTAGATTAGAAGCCATAAGAATTTTGTTAGCTTTTGCAGCATCTAAAGGTTTTAAGCTATATCAAATGGATGTTAAAAGTTCTTTTCTTAATGGCTACATAGATGAGGAGGTTTATGTGAAACAACCACCGGGTTTTGAAAATCCAGATTTTCCTAATCATGTTTACAAACTGTCCAAAGCCTTATACGGTCTCAAACAAGCCCCTAGAGCATGGTATGATAGGTTAAAAACATTCTTATTTGAAAAGGGGTTTACCACGGGCAAGGTTGATAAAACTCTTTTTGTGCTTAAGCATGGCAATGACTCATTATTCGTTCAAGTGTATGTGGATGATATTATCTTTGGTTGTGCTTCTCATGATCTTGTGTCCAAGTTTTCAGCAATGATGAGTTCCGAATTTGAAATGAGTATGATGGGTGAACTCACTTACTTTTTCGGGCTGCAAATCAAGCAAACCAAGGAAGGTACCTTTGTGCATCAAACGAAGTATACCAAAGACATCCTAAGGCGCTTCAACATGGACAAAAGCAAGCCTCTTCGGACACCAATGGGAACAGCAACAACACATGAACTTGATGAAGATAGTGAATCTGTGAATCAAAAAGAATATAGAAGCATGATCGGATCACTTTTGTACCTCACGGCATCAAGACTGGACATACAATTCAGCGTATGTCTTTGTGCACGGTTTCAAGCTTCCCCACGTGTTTCACATCATCAAGTCGTCAAAAGGATTCTCAGGTACTTACATGGAACTCAAGAATTTGGCATTTTTCTTCCTTCTTCCTCAACCGTTACTTTGAAAGCTTTTTCGGATGCTGATTTTGGGGGTTGTAGGATTGATAGGAAAAGTACTTCCGGTGCTTGTCATTTTCTTGGTAATTCTCTTGTTGCTTGGTCCTCTAGAAAACAAAATTCAGTTGCACAATCCACAGCCGAATCTGAATATGTAGCTGCTGCTAGTGCTTGCTCACAAATTCTTTGGATTGTTCAAACACTTAAGGACTATGGGGTTGATCTAGATAGTGTTCCACTGTTATGTGATAACACTAGTGCCATTTGCATTGCTAAAAACCCCGTGCAACATTCTGGAACTAAGCACATTGACATTAGGTATCACTTTCTCCGAGATAATGTTGAAAAAGGAAACATTGTGCTTCACCATGTAGATACCGAACAACAATTGGCAGACATTTTTACAAAACCTTTGGATTTCACTCGTTTTTGTTTCATTCGTAGTGAAATAGGGGTTATGCATCCTCATGGCCTAAATTGAGGGGGAGTTTTTTTGAAACTTGGGAAGTCTATGTGTGAATCTGAAATTAAAATAATATGGGCATAGTATTTCATACATATATGACTTTGTGATTCCTTTTACATGCTGAAAGTTCTTACTACATTACTCGTGTTATACATTTTGTAGTTTTTGCCATGTCTAGTAATTGGAATAATTACTTACACTAAATCTGGTCATGGTCAAACTTTCTTGCTGTTTTGAACTTGTTACATGTTCACAAGTGCTTTTAATCATAAAGAATTAATCAAGTAATCAACTCACATGTTGAGTTTTTATGAACAAATATAAACTGAGAAAAGATCAAGAGAATATGCATGCATCACACTTCTTCTTTTGAGATGGCTTGTCATTGCACTTAGATATGAACTTGGAAGAAGTTGTGTATGACTAAAACCATGTCCTTAAGCTTCTGATTGTCAAATGACATAGGCTTGGCTTGGTTGGTTAGAATAAGGCAGATGCACATATAATATCTTGCAAATATCAAATGATCTAAATTTATGCTTTGAAAAATAATAAAATGCAGCAACTAGTGTCATGCTTTCAGGTTTTGAGATAGTTAAGTTTGTGAGATCATGACTTGCTTAAATTGAAAATTACATTTGATCTCTAGCATGGCTTACACTACTTTATGTATTTCATTGATGTGATAATGTAAGGTACTTGATATTATGACTTGGATGAGCTTTGTGTATATGTATATGTTATAATATGCTCATAACAACTAAAGGGGTAGAGATAATTTGTTTACATGCTCATGACTTGCTGAATACATTGTCAAAGGGGGAGAGATAAGCATGAAGAGAAAGAGAATATGTGCATAAGGAGAGATAATAAAGGGGGAGAAATAATATGGGATAATTTTTTCTTCTCATTTTACTTTTGATTTACAAAAGGGGGAGAAATTTTCTTCAAAACTTTTAATGAGAATAAGCCAATGTTCGGATTTTAAATGGTGTTGCCAATGCATTCATCAAGGGGGAGATTGTAAGACCTATATGTGCTGAATACATTGGCTTGTAGTGAATACACTTGGCTTTGATGATAAAAGTTTAACATATCACCAAAACACCTTTTTATCAAGGTCCGACTCTAGCTCTGAGCTACAGCAAGGTCCGACGGTAGGTCCGGCTTGGTTTTGGTAGCTCCGGTTACGTTCGATGCTAGGTCCGACTAGCCTTGGTCAGCTCCGGTGAGCTTTGTCTTTAGCTCCGGCATGTCTTTGATAGCTCCGACATGTTTTTGCTAAGCTCCAAGTTGATTTTTCTAGCTCCGGCTTTTGGGTTTACTAGTCACGACTAGTTCTGGTTAGCTCCGGCGCTAGATCCTGCAAGTTTTGTAAGCTCCAGTGCTAGGATCTACTAGTTTTGGTAAGCTCCGGTAGGTGCTTCATTGTACTAGTTTTTTAAGCTCCGGCAGGTGCTTCATTGTACTAGTTTTGGTAAGCTCCGGCTCAAGCTCCGGCTTGCTGTGGGATGGTCCGGAACTTGACCGTAGTCCTTCTGCTTTTCATTTGTAATGTTTCATGCTTGCTTTACATGATTGGAAAGATTGCTTAGTATTCATTTGCTAAGTTTTTGGTGCGTTTTGGTTGATATGGATGATATCGTCTTACTGTGGTTTTGCAACATGCTTATGTGAGGTTCTCACGTAAGGTGTTGTGTTCGGAACTAACGTGAGTCAAGTCAAGGACTTGGGCTCGTATGGATTGGTTGTTTGTTCATATGCAGGTGTTGCTTGAGTTCAAGCCATGGCTGGTGATGGGATCCATTGGACTAGTCTCAGGGAGGAGATGAGGTTCCAACAACCAAGTTTGGGAGGAACTGTGGTTGAGCTGATCAGGAGGTCGCGCAGGATGATTGAATCAAGGACAGTGCATATGAAGGTTACTGAACGTCGAAGGAAGGTGTTCACACGTATGCATGCGGTGCATGACGTGGCAACATGGTTCCGAAGATGGGATAAGGAAGGAAAGATCTGGTTGGAAGGATCGGATCGTACCGGTTGATGACTTTGGCTGCGGCGGAGTCGGTTATGGCTCGGTATGGAAAGTATCGAGTTGGTTATGTTAGGATTTCGTGTGTGTCACGAATTTGAGTAGTTTAGGAATGTGGGATACGTTCCTAAGGTGTTTGGAAGTCTTAAGATTGCTTCTATCTGCGTATATAAGAATCTTGAGCAGTTATGGAAAGTTACGATTCGTGATCTGAGTAGGATTGGAGTCCTAGTTGATATTGGGTTGGCCTAAGGACTGGTTATATAAGCAAGGGTGCCCAGAGCTCGTGGTGCACGACTTTGGGGCTGTTCCTATTGTGTTCTGTTGAATAAAATTCGTGGTTGAAGGAACTTTTGTGCCTTGTTCGTCCGACTTGTTCCAGACAAGTTTTACTCATTGAGTTTCTGGACAGCACTACCTTTCGTCGGTGATTTTATTATATCTCGAGTTTTACAGATCCTATTGACGTGATTCTTTTTTGGTTGTCTTCACAACTTTATTATCTATCATATATCAAAATTTCACGGTCATTGGATTTATCGTCTATGATCTACACGAGGTTCTTTGCAGCGTTCCAAAACTGTTTTTTTCTCGGGTAGGACAGATTGACCATTGTTTGATCTTTCGATCATAACATGAGTTTTTCTCAACGGATTTGAGTGCTTGTTTTTTGTGTTGTCTTCGTGACTTGATTCTCTATGATATCTATCACTTTTTTCACGGTGAAACACGTTTAGATTATTCTCACACATTATTTCTTTAACAGATCATTTTTCTGCCGAAAGGGTTTGGGGTTTAATTGTTTCCGCTGCGTAAGATTTTTAAATCTACCATTCACCCCCTCTGGTAGCTTTTCACGTGCTCTTCGATCCTACACCCTCCGCAGAAAAATGTTCCGTTAAAGAAATCGTGTATGAGACTAATCTAAACGTGTTTCAGAATGACATAAGTAATAGATATAAGATAGAATCAAGTCACAAAGACGACAAATCAAGAATCACTAAAATCCATCTAGAGAAACTCAAGTTACGATCAAAAGATCGAACTAAGGTCAATCTGTACTACCCGAGAAAAAAACATATCTGTAATACTGCAAAGAAACTCGTGTAGATCAAAAACCACTAATCCAATGACCGTAAAATTTTGACAGATGATAGATAATCAAGTTTTTAAGACAACCCAAAAATAATCACATCAATTGGATCTGTAAAACTCGAGTTATGATAAAACTACCAAAGAAAGGTAGTGCTGTGCAGAAAACTCGACGAGAAAAACTTGTCTGGAACAAGTCGGACGAACAAGGCACAAAAGTTCATTTAAACTATGAATTTTATTCAATAGAACAGAAGAGGAACAGCCCCAAAAGTCGTCTCACACAAGCTCTAGCCTCCCTTGCTTATATAACCAGCCCTTAGGCCAACCCAATCTCAACTAGGACTCTAATCCTACTAGGTTCACGAATCGAAACTTTCCATAACTGCTCAAGACTCTTCTACACGCAGATAGAAGCAATCTTAAGACTTCCAAACACCTTAGGAACATATCCCACATTCCTAAAAAAAACTCAAATTCATGACCCACACGAAATCCTATCATAACCAACTCAAATCTTTCCATATTTGAGTCAAAACATGACTCAGCCGCAGCTTGAGTCCATAACCTAGTCGGTTGGACCTTTCTGACCAATTTTTTACGTCTACATCTCTTCATCATGACTTGGAACCATGCAGCGACGTCCATGCACTCCTTGAACACGTGCAAACATCTTCCAACGACATCCACGATACCTTCATATGCATTGTTCTTGATTCAAACATGTTGCGCGACCTCCTTTTCAACTCAACCACAACTCCTCCCGAACATGGTTGTTGAACCTCATCTTCTCCCTAAGACTAGTTCAATGGATCCCGTCACCAGCCATATCTTGAACTCAAGCAACACCTGCACATGAATAAACAACCAATTTGTACGAGCCCAAGTCCGCGACTTGACTCAAATTAGTTCCAAAACTACAACATCTTACGTGAGCACCTCACATAAGCATGTTGCAAACCATAGCAAAATGATATCAGCCTTAAGCATCAAAACACACCAAAAACTTAGTAAATGAATACTAAGCAACCTTTCCATAAATGTAAAGCAAGATCGAAACATTGCAACATAAAAGCAGAAACACTGCGATCAAGCACCGGACCTTGCCAAGGCTTACCGTAGCTTGAGCTGGAGCTTATCAAAGCCAGTACAACCTAGCGCCGGAGCTTACCAAAGCTAGTCGAAACTAGTCAATCCCAATGTTGGAGCTAGAAAAACATGTCGAAGCTAACCAACATAAGTTAGGCCAATAAAACATATCAGAGCTTAACAAAGACATGTCGGAGCTAAAGACAAAGCTCACCGGAGCTACCCAAAAACATGTCAGACCTAGACAAAGAAAGTCGAACCTATTGTCAGACCTTGCAGAAGCCCGGACCTAGAGTCGGACCTTGCTAAAAAGATGTTACGGCAGCATTCAGAACTTTTACTGTCAAAGCCAATGTATTTAGCGCACATAGGTCTCACACGAGGACACTTGTCTTGCTCTTGAGCTTGGATTTGGATCGAAGGCTTCAAAGTTTGGGTGCTGGAGGTCCTCGACAGTACCCTGTAGCACAACACCTTCTATTCCATGTAACAAACATACAAAACAAACATTACAATCAATAAATTCTCATATATTACTCAATATGACATAACATGCATGATTAATGCAATTGTGAGGTAAAACATGTTAATGAGTTGCTATTAATGTTTACTAACTAGTTACAATAGTTTCTAACAAGTTTGAACAGGTTTCGAATTGATTTGAACTAAATTGGTATTAATTCAGCACAAAATAGTTAGCAAGACCAGACAAGTCTGGTAACAGGGCCGGACTAGTCTGCCCTGATTAGAACTGATGTTTAGAGTTTTCTGACCAGTGAGGTTTTGGGGTTAAATTCATGTGGAAAAGGGAAAGTAGAAGGTGTACCACGTGTCTAGAGATCCAAGGATTGAGAATTGAGTGCAACACTTGAATCTTGACAGCTAGGGCTTGGTGAAAGGTGTTGATGATGATTTAGGTGATGAAGAACGTCGATGTCGAGAAATTGATGAAGATCGATCTTGCTTGATCCTTCTCCTTCCTCCTTCTCTTCTTATGGGTGTGGTGATCTCCTCTTGACGACGGCACTCACAAATTACAGTTTTGAGTTTCTCAATTGTGACAAAAGGATGAAAAGTTTGGGTGATGGGTTGTTTATATAGAGGTGGAGAGGTAGGGTTTGATGGATTTCAAGTTTGGGAGGGTGAGGGCAGGGGTGGAGGTCCACTTGGACTCCTCTGAGGTTGGTCATGAAGTTCTTGGGCCCAATTAAGGCAGTTACCAGAAAACAAAACATGGGGAAATAACAGAATCCAATTGGAATTCAACAGGCCAGACTTGTCCGCATAAAGGACATGACAAGTCCATTTTGGAAGAGAAACAAAATAGGAGATGTCCGCAATAATGGGCTGGACAAGTCCGGGGGGGCCAAGAAAAGGTTTTCTAGACTAAAATTCAACAAGGAATGGGATAGTGCGCTTGGAGCATGACATGTCCGGACAACATCAGAGACCAAACCGGAGTAGTCTGTGCATTGTGCCAGGCAAATTCGGGCTCTGAAAGAAGCTGAATTTTCCGTAGAAGAATAGGGTCACTAGAATAGTCTGGGGGTATGGGCGGACAATTCCGCACCATGACAGTTTTAAATTGCTTTTTTGTCCTAAATTCCTTGTAATCTTCTTCATTTTATGTTGCTTAAGGTTAAACATGTATACGAATGTATGCAATGCATTATGGATGAAAATGAGGGTGTTACACCATCATAGCTGCATCTGCAATAGTATCTATTGAAGTGCTAATGCGATACTTCCCCCAGATATGCTAATGAGCAGCCCGCGGAGGTTCTTTCATCGGTAGGGCTTACTCCTCTATCGAGTGATCGCACGTATGAGAGTGTGAGACTGTGGTTTTTACATGGTTCGGGCCACAAGAGCGTAACACCCTACTGAGGTTGTATTGCTGGTGCGTAGATTGGGGATCCTTTGTAATGGTGGCGGTCTGGTCCATTTATAGACAAGGCCAGATGTCTTACATGTGGGGTCTGGGCATGACAAGTGGCCCCGGGGCGATGTTATCCTAAAGATCTAAGGCTTATCGCATAAGCCTCCTCTAGCCTTGGCTTGAAGACTCACCGTCTTGCCACCTCAGTCGCCAGTGGCCCATGCGTAGTCGTTGATGATGGCAGGAAATGTCTCGTCCAACTGTCTCTGTCACCGTAAGCTACCCACTTGTTAGAGTGGAGTAGGCCTGCGGCATCTTCACTGTAATGTGGTTGGGCACAGTGGTACCTGACAGTAGGCGTGCGTAGCTTTGTGTGCCTGTGGAATACTCGAGTCTTCAATGCTTGATTTAGACAAGGCGCACCGCCCTCTTTACTGCCACAACCCACCATCCCGGGCAAGTTGCAGGGTACTTGGCAACTCGGGAGCTAGCCTCTACGGGGGAGGCCGGGTCTCAATCCGCGACCCACGTGGCAGCCCCAGAGCCCGTTCCTGAGTAGAGCAAAGAGTCCAGGGCTGCGGGACACGTGGTAGAGCCGGAGCCCGCCACTAAGGTAGGTGGCCTGTCTAGTGCCTCGAACCACGTAGTAGCATCGGAGCCCTCGCCTACGGGGGAGCGGGATCATACCCTGCTGGACACGTGGCCGCTTGGGAGCTCGTCTCCAAGAGGGTGCTAGATTCTCCCTTGGGTCTATGTGGATACTCCGGAGCCCGTATTTCATGTAGAGGGGTACGGGCTTTCTAGACACGTGGCGCCCTCGGACCCTACCTTGGCAGAAGGCAGGGACCCTAGGCGGCTTTAGCTTGTGCATGAGGGTACCCGATATGCCGGGTACTGACAGTGGCCCCTGGGTCCACCCTCAGGGGAGGCGACAAGCCCGAGGGTGGATGTGACACCCGATTCCGAAAATGAACCAAGTGAATGCATATGTGTGCCCAGGATGTTCAACACACATACACGAGTGCATTCACAAAAGGATATACAAAAAATTACCACAGAACAAGATTAATTAACCACTTTTATTACACAATTCAGAATATCCTTGAATACAAGCTCTAATGAATGTTAATGACACGTATGAACCAATGCAGCGGAAATAAACTAATTAAGCAACTATGCAACTAAGCAAATAAGCATAAGGGCAACGCAGCTCCAATCAACACCACAGGCAAAGCTGACGATAGACATGGCCTAGGGCTCTGCATTATCCTCTTTATACTCCCAATCCTAACCTTCAACTGTTAATGGGGAATTGCAAGGGTGAGTTCATGTCGTATTCAGCAAATGTGGAAAGTATGACATGTAGTTGAATCAAATGACGAATATAATAAAGGCTGAGTGATGAAAAGTACATTAAAACATTTGAAAAGTAACATATTATATGTATGTGAAGTGAACCCATCATAAACCATGTAGTCATCCTCATACCAGTCCATATTTCATATCCATCATCATTACCATTGACCATATCCAATGCCATAATTCAATCCATAACCAGCCATAACCATAATATGAACCATAACCAGTACCAAAACATAACCAAATCCCAAGTTTGCTCTAATCATGGAAGTTGTCCAGGTGCTCACAAATAGGAGCACGAATATCATGACAGTTTTATTACTCTGCAGAGTTTGTACCACTTTACCCACGTGTTTGTGATTTCATCACCCGTCGGAGACTAAAGAAAACCTCCATTATGCCAAAACACTACCATTGGTGTATGGCCAACAGATCACAAAATAGCCTTTACAAAGGGACTACTAGCATGTACGGACCCACTAAGGTTTCACCGGTGGTGATGTCTCCCACTGAGCACATCTTCAACCAAGGGCCCCCTCTTGCGCCATTCGGATCCCAGGGAGTCCTGCTAACCATATCCAAACCAAATCCGACTCCCCTTCACCGGTTCGCCAAATGATCCAACACTACAGGAATATCGATCACTTACGTCGGCCATAGCCGACGTAAGTAAGGCATAAACCAACGTAAGTAAGTTAATTACGTCGGTTTTCCTTTAATTACGTCGGTGACTGGCTGACGTAGCTGTTTGGACGTAATTAAGGTAACTTACGTCAGCCACCGACATAAGTTACCTTAATTACGTCAGTCTGCAGCAGCCGATGTAAGTCACGTACCGGGATGGGCCTTAGGCTGGGCCGGAGTACTTACGTCGGCCAAAGCATGCCGACGTAAGTTATGTGCACTAACTTACGTCAGTTAGCGCCAAACAGACGTAAGTTATGTGGTTTAACTTACGTCGGTATGGTCTGACCGACATAAGTTAAACTGGGCTAACTTACGTCGGCAATTCCATAGCCAACGTAAGTTAAGTTTTCGAATTTTTTTTAAAAACAGAAACTGACTACCTCGTTCGATGGCGAGAACACAGAACAGACAGATAACATATACACAACATAACAGTTACAAAATATACTCCAAAACATCGACAACAACACAATTTGCAAAATAAATTCCATCGGGCTACACGCTAGCCCCTCCACTACCTCCATGATCTTCTCGACGTGTTCCCGAACCCTACAGAAGAAACATAGTCACTAGTAAGCATCAATGTCAACTCAATGATAACATCAGAGTCCAAAAAAATTAGTGATAATGTTAGAGTTGGATTGCTTCAAATTATGTCATGCACCTAGGCTATCACAGAAGGTTTCAAGAGGTAATGTAGTGGTCTTTGATATTTTTTGACAGTCATGCTACATTACCTCTTGAAATATTATGTGATAGCGTAGGTGCATGACTTAATGTGAAGCAATCCAACTCTAACATTATAGTATGACCCACCAAAAGCTTTATTACACTTAACTTCCTCACCACTATAGGAATCAATATCTGACAAGTCATCAAGATCTACCTCTATGTTCTACCTCCTTATCTCTCTATGTAAAATACTAAAATGGATACAACAATATTGAAGAGAGAGTTTATCACCTGCTCTGGGTTCTGCTGCGGCGGAAGCGTAGGAATCGCGATATCCTGACCGTTGTGTTGAGCAAGAGCCTGCCATTGCAAAATATTACAAGATATATGTTATTGAAGTGCTGTGAAATTTAACTACGGTACTTTAAATTACTTACCACCACCGCTGCTTGCATCTGTGCCATCATTAAGGCCATCCTCTGCTGCTCCTCCCTTGTCTTCGCTCTCGTCCTATACAGCTCTGCCTGGGTTTGCGTCAGCATCTCCCTCATGGCCTAGAGCTCCAGCTGGGTCTGCGAGAGACGACCACTGGTCCAACGGTCGAAGCCTGCGACGATGAAGCGCCTCTCAAAGGTCCGGTCGACCTCGAGTCGACATGTCCATCAAAAATGGCAAACCTGCAAAAGAATGAAAACACTAAGTAGAAGAAGATTAATTAAAAAAGAAATGAGACACATGAAGAACTCACCGTCCGTGGGCCTTCCCGCCTCCACTTGCGTACGCGGCTTGGGGGTCGATCGGCGTGGTTTCCCAATCGTAATCCGCACCGTGTATCTTCGCGACCACCTGCGCGTACTTTGTCTACAAAACAACTAAATCTTGTAAGCATGTCAATAATAGTATTAGTTATAATGAAATTGATGAATTTCGAAAACATACCAGTCGCTCGGCTGCGACCTGACTACACTGCCCTGGCTGAGAAGGGTCACTTCCCTTGTGACCTCTCTTCCAAACCTGGGTCGGGGTCGGCTCATGACCCATCTCTCGCTCCTGTACAGTCGTGTTAGTGAGATAAATAATATATTAGGAACACATAAATAAAATAAAAAGGTACTTACCATGCGTTTAGCCAAACGCAAGTAGCCATCGCCGCCATAGTTGTGCTTGCCCTCGGACCCCATGCGGCACTGTCTAGCCTTTGTGGACTTTTTGATGAAAGCGTCGCTAGCCCAGTACCGACAGAGAGCTAAGTACGCCTCGATGTTACCCTGTAACCAGGAAATACTAACCTGCACATATTTCATTTTTCATCAACGCAGTTAACATACGTAGATATTGTAAATATTTAACAATATTAAAAACTTACCTCCGCGTACTGCTCCTCTGTCAAGTACGAGTCGGAGTCCTTCCTAAATACACCCCTTTGCTGCTCCAGCTCCTGCTCCAGGGGTTGCCGCTTGTAGTACGCGTTGACGTCCTGAATCCGGGCGTACGACAACGCTGCCGTCGTGAGCTTCCGAGCATTGTAATGGAACTCGCGTCTCGCGTGGTCCTCAGTGCCCGGTTCCTCTACTTGGTACCTCAGCTTTAAGCAAACAAATATTTATGTGATATGCATTAAGAATTCAAACGAGTTGAAAAAATGAAACGGTTAAACTTACCATAAAATCGTGCCACAAGGCTCCCTGAACCGTGCTGTGCACCGGGTGAGAGATCTGAGCGTAGTCATCCCACGACAGAGCAGGAAAACCATCAATTACACTGGGGTAGTGCAACATGACGATAGCACCAAGGACACTGTTAACCTGTCTGTGGTGCTTCTCGGCCCCCGTGAACAAAAAGTCGTACCAACATCTACAAAATATATTAAATCATTAAGTAAAGGAAAACAACATCTAATATTTAATATACTATATACAGTATTTATACCTGTCTCCAACAGGACGGATCATGGTCTGCTGAGTATTAACCAGAGCAGGAGCCGCAAAGTGGGTCCTCCTCGTCCGTCGCCTCTGCTGTGACGCTGCCGCGTCCTGTGACCCTGAAGGCTCTACGGAACCCCCGGAGCTTCCAGGAAGGCTAGTGGTAGCCGGCTGCACAGGGAGGCTAGCGCTAGCCGGCTCCGAAGGGAGGCTAGCGCTAGATGGCTCCTGTAGTGGCCCCCTAGCCTCTGAGTCGGGCTCCTGTAGCGGCCCCCTAGCCTCTGACTCTGACTCTGACTCTGAATCTGAAGTCTCTGAGTCAGACTGCACAAAAGGAAAAGATTGACAATTAATAATTAATAACAATTGCAATTTCAAAAATAACTTTATTGTAACTAAAATTTACCTCTGTCCGCTGAAAGCACAGGATAGCTAAGGGTGGAGCGTGTGCCAGAAAGAGGGAACGTCGGCTAGAAAGGAACGAGCTCCCTGAGCAAGGGTCTCATGGCAGCTCAAACTCTCTCACTGGCTTCCCCTTCCCCTTTGACGACATCCTGTTGCAAGGAATAAATGATTAATATGCAAAGATAATATACAAAATTAATGTTAAATTAGTGAATAAAACGTTACTTCAAAATTCATCAACATAACGATCATGCACCCTACTCCTTAAACCAGCCCATCGATCTTCTTCTTCCGCATATCTTTTTTGTTTGCGCAAATCAGCAGGTTCGACTATGTCCTCGATATTTTCTGATTCCGATTATGATTCTGTTTCTGCTTCTGTGCCGGAAAATCATGAACGGACCACAAATAAGCAACTCGGAGGTTGAATTTCTGTTTTTTGTAACAGTCGTACGCTTCGACTCTTGTCCACAACATTTTCAACTCTTTGATCAATGGTTTCAACATCATGTTGAGATGTGACCCAGGATGATCTGGCACAGGTACAATGAGGCTAAGAAACATAAACTCATTCTTCATGCAAAAAGTTGGTGGAAGATTGTACGGAATGACAAAGACGGGCCAACAGGAGTATGGTGCGACGTTTGTGCTGAACGGCGTGAAACCATCTGTCGCCAACCCGATGCGAACATTTCTCGCTTCACGAGCGAATTCTGGGTCGAACCGGTCCAGAGCCTTCCATGCCTCACCATCAGACGGGTGCATCATGACTCCATTGTTCTCACACTCACCTTCTTCGTGCCATCTCATGTGTCTGGCCGTTTTTTTTGAAAGGAACAGCCGCTTCAACCTCGGTGTCACAGGTAAGTAACGAAGCTGCTTACGTGCGACTTCCGTCGTCACTGTATTACCATCATTATTAACAACTTCGACAAACCTCGGTTGACCCCATTTCAAACATTTGTTCTTATTGGCATGCTCTCTCCAGAAAAGCATTCAGTTGTCTGGACACACATCAATCTTTTCTTGCTTCATACCGAGGCCAGAAAGAATTTTCTTCGAGTTGTACATATCCTTAGGCACTTTGTTGGGTTGTGGAAGGGCATCTTTGAACAAATCGATGAGCATGTTGTAACAATTGTTAGAAAAGAAGAACTTAGACTTAATCGCCATAAGTCTAGTCACAAAATTGAGGATGGACATTTTAGTGTGTTCATGCAGAGCCTCTTCTGAATCTTTGAGACGTTTGAAGAACTCTTTAACCTCTGCTGTTTGAGTATCTTCTGTAAGATCTGGTCGTATAGCTTCTAGCATCTCATCCATCATATCAACCTCTTGAGCATCATCATTGTCCGCTTCCACTTCTTGTACAGCTTGAGAAGCTGTCTCGCCGTGGAAGTTCCACAACTCATAATGTGACACGTAACCGTTTCGACACAAGTGCAACGTAAGTTCCACTTTGTCCAAAACCGTTCCATTTTGGCATTTCGTACATGGGCACCGCGCCTTATCGCTATTTGACAACGAAAAAGCTCGTTTCACAAAAGCTTCTGTCTTGGCGTACCACTCATCTGAGTGACCACCAGTTCTGCTCTTCAAACCAGTGTACGTCCAACAACTACGATCTTTGCCCATGTTTGACTCTACAGTTTAACGCGAAAGAAATTGTCGTTAATGTATTGTTATGTTATGTGTCA
This sequence comes from Tuctoria greenei, assembly GCA_036927565.1. NCBI lineage: Eukaryota > Viridiplantae > Streptophyta > Magnoliopsida > Poales > Poaceae > Tuctoria > Tuctoria greenei. The sequence goes on from JAYESD010000012.1 coordinate 57,580,477, forward strand.
CGGCCCTACAACCTAGGCAGATAGATCCTAAAACCACCCAAGAGTGGCCGAGTGGAGCGTGCTCATGACGAGATGCGTGATCCGGATTCGAACGAAATTTCGGCAGCATAACCCCGCTGTTCTCCACTTCACGCCCAAAAATGGTGCAGCAGAGAACAACAGGGTTACGCCACCGAAATCTCGACCAAAATCCGGACCCGAGTCTCGTCACAATCCACGCCCCCTCGGTCACTCCGAGGCAGTCCAAAAATGGACAATTCCGAATTTGCACGTCTCACATGCCAATGGCATGTGAGACGTGCCGATCCGAAATGGGTAATACATTGCTATAGGTTACATTGCTCATTTTCATTTTGAGGTCATTTAACATAGAGGAAAGAACTGGAGAAATACTGAGAGGAAAGTTGGTCTTAGATGACAATTCCACATCCATTTCCACCGTCCACACAATCGCGGGTCATTGACATTCTTAAGGCGGTAAGGCGACTTAAGGCGATGGATCCCCCTGCTCCCGCGGCGCCAGCTTTCCCTGCCGCTGCCGGCTTCCCTGGCCGCCACCACCTTACCCTAGAAAGCAAGGCAACAGGGACGCCTTACGATGCCGGAGCGCCTTACTGCTTTAGCGACGCCTTAATAACTATGTTCAACGACAAAATATACCGCGTTTCTCAGTTCACCACCGGCGCGAGCTTCTTTTGCGTGCCGCCCACCGCCTCGAGCTCCTCCGCCGGCGCGAGCTCCTCTCAGCGCGAACTCCTCCGCATGCTGCATGAGGCACCAAGCCGCGCCGCCGCCCCGATCTCCTCTGCTCACCCCTACACACGACCCACGGTTTCTCTCTCTCTCTCTTGGAGCTACCGGCGATGCCGTGGCACCCGACAGTCGACCGCCCCCGACGCTGCCCTCCTCATGGTGCAATTAACCACTTAAGAATAAATAGATAAACTACTTGAGCATAATTAAACGCATAAGCAAATTAACAACTTAAATAAACCAAATAAGCGTAATTAAACAAATTTAAGCAATTTAAGCATAATTAAACATAATTAAATAAACCACCTAAGCATAATTAAGCAAATTAAGAAAAAATAACCAAATTAAGCATAATTAAATAAACCGCTTAAGCTTAATTATGCATAATTAAGCAAATTAAGCATAATAAAATAAACCACTTAAGCATATTTAATCAAATTAACCACTTAACCATAATTAAATAAATAGTTAAGCAAGCACTGCCATCATAGAATCACTTGAGCAATAAAACACGACATTAAGCTAACTATTCTAAGGCTACAACGATAGCATAACAAGTATTTGAAAGCACTGAAGTCCGAATTGAAGTGTGTACCTAGTGATCGATGGGTGCCGACAGACGGACGGCCGGAGTCGAGCCGGCGGCGAGGGCGCAGGGGCGGCGGGGCCGGGGGTGGGCAGGCGGCGGCGGCGCAGGGGCGGCGGGGGCGGGCCGGTAGCGGCGGCACAGGGGCGGCGGGGCCGGGCGGTGGCTGGGGCGCAGAGGCGAGCCGGCGGGGCGGCTCGGGGTCGGGGCTGCTGGGGGTCGGGCGGCGCCGCGGGGGCAGGGCCGCGGGTGGGAGCAGGGGTTGCGATCGGGCGGCGACGGCGGGGCGGCGATGGCGGGCAGGCTGCGGGGCGGCTCGGGGTCGGCGTCGGCGGTTGGGAAATGAAGCGGCGCACGTGAAATGAAACAGGCGCGCACCGCTCACACGGTTAGGTTAAATCCACAACTTACGTCGGCTGCAGTTACTTACGTCGGCAGACTCATGGCCGACGGAAGTAAGTGTTAACTTACGTCGGTCGTTTAACTTACGTCGGCTATGGGCCAAGGCCAACGTCAGTACCTTTTATTACTGTCGGTCCCTTTACTTACGTCGACCAGCCGACGTAATTTATTTAACTTACGTCGGCTACCAGGCACCGACGTAAGTTACTTACTTACGTCGGCCGGCCCACGTAAGTTGATCTGGCCAACGTAAGTTATCGATATTCCTGTAGTGCAAGAAATACTAGCAATACCCTAATTAATTGGCTACGTCGCACCAATACTTGGTCTCGTGGTGGCACTGTTGTCCTGTCTTATTCTCTCATGAACCAGTCCTTAGATCTAAAGCAAGCAACCACCATGTCTTCCAACATATCCGCATATCTAGGCTTGCTTAGATTACCCATTACTATATCATATTGACCAGTTCATATTAACTGTAATCTCATTAATGCATAATTAAATAGTATAGTTGTTTTCCCATCTCAGTTAATTTAGCAAAGCAAAAAGTTAAAAAGCCTTTCTCCACTCTCTACCATGATTTCCAGGTGACTAGGGTGGTTAAACAAAGCTAGTAAACTCCCTGCATAGGATTCCCATCAAATTGTCACAAGCATGCAGTTTTGCAAATAAAACATTTATTTTATAAATAGGATTAATATGTTCAAGGACACTTGCCTTGCTCTTGGGCTTGGTTTGGGTCAAAGCCTTCAAATTCCTGGTGTTGGAGATCCAACGCAGCACTCTCTACCGCGAATCCGTCTAAACCGCGCAACGAACATACAAGACAAGAATTACAATCAATAAGTGCACATATATTACTCAATATGACATGACATGCATGATTAATGCATTTATGAAGTAAAACTTGTTAATAATGTTTGTTAACTAGTTCTAATGGCTTTTAACATGTTTGGACACGTTTGGAATTGATTTGAATTGTTTTAGAATTAATTGAGCAGGAAACAGATTGCAAAATCGGACTAGCTCGCTCTAGGGCCGGACTAGTCCGCTCTTCACAGAAAAAACGAACTAGGGTTTAGTAGATCAACGTGAATTTGGAGAAACGGGGTTGAATTCACGTGAGAAAAAGGAAATAGAGGGTGTGCCAGGTGTTTAGAACTCCAATGAATCAAGGGTTTTGGAAGTAACACTTGGATCTTGACGATCTAGGGTTGTTGAAGAACTTGAAGGTGAATTGTTGATGAAGAATGAAAACTTGATGGATATATTGATCCTCTTTCGTTTCCTCCTTTTCTTTTTCTTGCTCGGGGTGTCCTTCTCCCTCCTTGATGGCGGCTCTCCTCGAACATTGGTTTGTGGACTTTCAATTGAGACAAAAGAACGTAAAGTTAAGGGGTGGGGTTGTTTATATAAGGGTGGAGATTTAGTGTCTAATGGACTTATAGCTTGGGGACGGTTGAGGCCGGTGTGGGGACTTACATGGGCTCCAAAAAGAGTTAGACACGAAGTCCTTAGATCCACTTAAGCTAAAACCCAAAAAAACGTTGTGAAACAAAGATCAAATCGAAATTGTGATCATCAGACCAGTCCGCAAAAGGCCGGACTAGTCCGAAGTTAGTGAGAGAGATATCCGACAAGTCCAGACTATATCAGACAAGTCCGAACATCGTCAGATGAAAAACAGACATGTCTGGCCAAAACCGGACAAGTCCGATTTTAGTCAAAGGGGAAACGGACAAGTCCGCCAGATGTCGGACAAGTTTGGACAAGTCGAGGGACATGGCAAAATTTCAAGGAATTGGGATGATCGGAATAGTCCGCAATTGACCAAACAAGTCCGAAAATTGTACAGAGGCAAAACTGGAATATTCCGCACATAAACGGACACGTCTGATGGAGGTTAGAGAGAAGTCGGACTAGTCCACACCAAAACGAGACTAGTCTGAACTTCTTTGAACTTTTGAGTGCGGTTTTACTCTAAATTCGTTTTAAACTCATTCTTTTTTAAGTGGATTAATGTTAAACATGTATTAGAATGTATGTAATGCATGATGGATGAAAATGGGGGTGTTACAAACATACCCCCCCACTTATAATGAATCTCGCCCTCGAGATTTGACGCAGAAGAGAACAGAGATGGAAAATCCTTTTTGAGATCATCTTCCAGCTCCCAAGTTGCCTCTCATTCTGGGTGATGCTTCCATTGACCTTTACACCATCGAATCACCTTGTTTCTTGTGACCCTCTCCCTGGTTTCCAACATTTTAACTGGTTGCTCGTCATAAGTCAAATCTGCCTCTAGTTCCAACTCTTCCATTGGCACTTGTTCTTTTGGTACCCTCAAGCACATCTTTAGTTGCAAAACATGAAAGGCATCATGAACATCTGATAAGTGAGCTGACATCTCAAACTTATATGCTACTTCTCCTCGTTTGTCCAAAATCTTGAATGGTCCAATGTATTGAGGTGCTAGCTTGCCTCTTATGTTAAACCTCTTATGACCTCTCATGGGTGATACTTTGAGATATACAAAATCTCCCACTTCGAATGCTAGTTTCCTTCTCCTATTGTCCGCATAGCCTTTTGCCATGATTGAGCAGCCCTCAAGTTTTCACGAATAATCTGGACTTGTTTCTCAACTTCTTGCAACATGTCAGGTCAAAACACTTGATTTTCTCCTGTCAAATTCCAGAACAAAGGTGTCCTACACTTCCTCCAATACACTGTTTCATAGGCTGACATTTTTAAACTGGCTTGGTAGCTATTGTTATATGAAAATTCTGCATATGGCAAGCTCTTGTCCCAACTTTTCCCATGCCTCCAAGCACAGGCTCTTAACTGTCCTCCAAAATCTGATTGGTCCCCTCAGATTGTCCATTTGTTTGAGGGTGATATGCTGAGCTGAAATTCAACCTTGTTCCCAATGCTTCATGCAATTTCTGCCAAAACCTAGAGGTAACTTGAGAACCTCTGTCGGACACTATCCTCTTTGGAACCCCATGTCGGCACACAATATGCTCTATGTTAATTTGGCTAATTGTGCAGCGGTATAATTGGTCTTGACAGGGATGAAATGAGCTGATTTGGTAAACCAATCAACAATTACCCATACAGAGTCATAACCGGACTAATTATGCGGTAAACCAACTATAAAGTCCATACCAATTTCTTCTCACTTCCATTACAGAATCATCAATGGCTGCAATAATCCAGCTGGCCTTTGGTGTTCAGCTTTGACTCATTGGCAAACATCACACAACGCTACATATTCGGCTATGTCCTTTTTCATGCTAGCCCATCAATAACATGTCTTCAAGTCCTTGTACATCTTTGTACAACTGGGATGATTTGAGTATGGTGAGTCATGTGCCTCCTTTAACATTGTCTCCCAAATATGCTTCACATTAGGCATGACAATCCTCTTTCCAAGCCATAAAGTACCACATTCGTCCTTATCAAACCTGAATTCTCTTCCTTGTTGGGTCCTTTCCTTGATTTCTTGGATTTCCTCATCCTTTGCTTGACCTTCCTGAATTTCTTGCTCCAATGTTGGATTTAACTTCATTGTCCTCATCTCATTCACAAATCCGAGATTCAACCGTTCAAACTCCTTACATAACTCATGTGGCAGCTCTCGAACCATGAGTTGGTGGATTACTCTTTTTCGACTCAAAGCATCGGCCACTACATTAGCCTTCCCAAATGGTAATTGATCCCAACATCATAATCCTTGATGAGCTCCAACCATCTTCGTTGCCTCAAATTCAGATCTGTTTGTTTGAAAATATACTTCAAACTTTTATACTTCAAACCTATGACTATGAATGTAAAGTCTCCAAATCTTCAATGCGTGTACCACGGCTTCAAGCTCCAAATCATTGCCTTGATGCATATGCAACCACTTGACCTTCTTGCATGAACACACATCCAAGTCTTTATCTCGATGCATCACACTATATATTAGAACTTATGGTCACATCCGGCAATATCAAGACTGTGGCTGTAGTTAGCCTCATCTTCAACTCCTCAAAACTGTCATGACAAGCTTGAGTCCACTGGAAAGCTTTCCCCTTCATTAACAGTTTCGTCATGGGCTTGGCTATCTTGGATAATTCTTTGATGAACCGACAGTAATATCCAGCCTTTCCAAGAAAGCTCCTTATTTCCTTGACATTCTGTGGGGGTTCCCATTTTAGCACATCTCTCACTTTTCCTGGGTCGATCGATACTCCTCCTCTTGTGTGAGACCTATGTGTGCTGAATACATTGGATTTGACGATAAAAGTTTTGAATACTACCAAAACACCTTTTTAACAAGGTTCAACTTTTGGTTCGATCTCCTGCAAGGTCCAACGATAGGTCCGGCTTGTTTTGGGTAGCTCTTGCAAGGTTAGATGCTAGGTACGAATTATTTGTCCAGGTCCATCTAGCTTTGGTTAGCTCCGGCGCTAGTTCCTGCTAGCTTTGGAAAGTTCCAGCGCTGGATGCTGTTAGTTTTGCTAAGCTCCGGTTCAAGGTCCGGTTAGCTTTGACAAGGTTCGGAACTGGATCACAGTGGTTCTTCTTTTAACTTGCAATGATTTGTACTTGCTTTACACTAATGGAATGTTTGCTTAGTAATCTTTTACTAAGGTTTTGGTGTATTTTGGAGGTTATGGTTGATATCTTTTTGCTAAGGTTTTCAACATACTTGCGTGAGGTGCTCACGTAAGGTGTTCTGGTTATTGAACTAATGAGAGTCAAGTCGAGGACTTGTGCTTGGAAGTATTGGTTGTTTGTTCATGTGCAGGTGTTTCTTGATTTCAAGACATGGCTGGTGACGGGATCCGTTGAACTGGTATTAGGGAGAAGATGAGGTTCAACAACCAAGTTCGCGAGGAATTGGTGTTGAGTTGATCGGGAGGTCGTGCAGCATGTTTGAATCAAGAACAATGCATATGAAGGTATCATGTACGTCATTGGAAGATGTTTAAACGTGTGCAAGGAGTGCATGGACGTGGGTACATTGTTCTGAGGCGTGATGAAGAGATGTGGATGTAAAAAATTGGTCGGAAAGGTCCAACCGACTAGGTTATGGACTCAGGCTGCGACTGAGTCGTGTTTGACTCAAGTATGGAAAGTTTTGAGTTGGTTATGATAGGATTTCATGTTGGTCATGAATTTGAGTTGTTTAAGGAATGCGGAATACATTAACATTTCAAATGCTTAGAATCCAAGTGAGTCCATTGACGATCTCTTTGCTCGCTTTAACAAAATTTTGAACAACTTGTGTAGTGTCAACGTTAACTTTTCAAATGCATAGAATGCTAGGCAATTACTAAGTGCATTAGACATGTCAATCTAGAAGATGAAAGTTACATCCATTCGTGAATCTACTGTCATGAGTACACTCACTTTAGATGTGCTATATTCCAAGTTAAAAAATCATGAAATTGACATAATATCACGTAAGAACCCCAACAAGTCTATTGCTTTTGTTTCTCAACGTGAAATGCCTAGATCCGATCAATCTTCATCTTGTGGTACACATGCTTTGTTGTACTCTTTAACCTTTGAACTGGTTGAGAAGTTTCCAGAGGAGGAGCTAGCACTTCTCTCTACTAGGTTCTTAAAACATTGCAAAATGTGAGAACTAGAAGGAGAGAAAGCTTCGGACCTCAAAGATGCTTTGAATGTGGTAAGATAGGACACTTTCATACAGATTGCCCTAACCTTTAAGGTTCTTCTACCAGTGATGAAAAACACAATAAACTCAAGTTCTCTTCTGGCAACATCAACAAGAAAAAGAAGGGTTTTACAGGACGCAAACTGATAAACAGTTTCATCACTGCACATCAAGAACTTGGCTCGAGTGATGTATACATTGGAAGTGACGAAGATGAAGATGATCTGGCAAACTTGTGTTTCATGGCGGGCAAATCAAGATCAAGTATGGAGGATGCAGAACACAACAGTGAAAATGAAGAGGTATGTCCTACTTGTGATGAAATGTGTCATGATATTTCCCGTGCAACTATTATTGTTAAGAAAAAGGACAAAAAAGCTTAGGGACAACGTTGTTAAATTTGAGTCACTAGAATCTTAAATTAATTGTTTGAAAACCTTGATTCCCTATGATGATTCTAGTTCCTCATGTGATTGAATATATGAACAATTGTCCTCCTTACGAAGTGCACACTCCTCCACTCTTGATAAACTTGAGTTACCGATTGAAAAGAACAAAAAGCTTGCTGCACTTAATGACAAAAACTTAAAAGATTTTTCTTGTTCTACAATTGATTTGTATTGTTGTACCTGTAATGATCTTGAAAAGAAACTAAAAGATGCTATGAATGAAATTTCAATACTGAACAATGCTTTACGTGCTCATGAAGTTAAATATTGTTCTAATCTCATATTAAAAGGAAAAACTTCATGTGAAAACTGCCTAGAATTGTCTAAGAAACATGATGACAAGAATAGGACACTAGAGCAGTTTTGTATTGGGAACAAAAATCTAAACTTGCTACTGAATTCATCCAAATCTTGCAATGATAAAGCTGGTTTAGGATTTGATTCTCATGCTCATGCTAAAGCACATCCACCTAAAACTGTAGAGTCATTAGGAAGTGGTTTTATTAAAACAGTTCTAAAACCAAAAGAGGTGTTTTTAAATATGCAGGAGCGTTGTCACTTTCGGGTTCAAATAAACATACTCCATGCTCATCTAGACACGAAGACAAAGTTAAATTTCATTGTACCTATTGTGGTAGAGATGGTCATGTCATAGATTTCTTTTAGACTAGCTAAACAACGTAAAAAGTAAAGAATGCAAACTATATCTTGAAACTCTCATGCAAAATTTGCTGCACATACTAAACTGAATGTCAAGAACATGCAACCTGCTGTTATGAGTCAAAAACATTCAATGTTTCCCTCCGAAGATTTAGTTTTTACGTCCGGACCTTCTGGTTTTGCATCCGAAGCAACTGATTTTTGTGCTACACAAGTAACAGCTTATAGGTCAGTAGTTAAGAACAAAAAATCTCAATCTTTGACTCATAAACCAGCTATTTTATCTCTGCTTTCGCGTGTTTTTCCTACTGCACGTCGTGTGACTCAGTACTAGATTCCTAAATGACTTTTGACTAACCCCATTATTGACTCATCGATATATTGTTCTTCTATCTAGGTTACACATTTGAGGAAGGAGAACATATGGATTGTGGATTCAGGTTGCTCACGCCACATTACCGGTAACAAAGAATGGTTCTCATCCCTCTCTTTTGTGTCACGTGTAGAGAATGTTACTTTTGCCGATAATTCTTCAACTTCTATAATTGCTAAGGGTTTGGTTAGATTAAATAATCACTACACTTTAAAGGATGTGGTACTTGTTAAAAATTTTAAATACAACTTGCTTTCTGTTTCACAACTGCTAGATGAAAATTTAGAAATTATTTTCACTAAAAATTGCTGCCAAGTTGTAAATTCAAATAGTGAGCTTATTTTTAACATGTCTCGGTTTTGGAAGAGATTTTAAAGCTGATTTTGATATGTCTTCCTCTACATGTAGGTGTCTAGCTGCTAATGATTCAAATGACTTATATTTTTGGCATCATAGACTTGCTCACGTAGGCTTTGATCATCTAACGCGTGTTAGTGCTCTTGATCGCATACGTGGGCTGCCTAAGCTTAAAGGGGACAATGAATTGTGTGCTCTTCTTGTAGACATGCTAAGATGGTTGCAAGTTCACATACTCCTCTCACAATGATCATGACAACTGAATCGGGTCAACTTTTGCGCCTTGACACCGTAGTACCTTCACGTGTTCAATCCTTCAGAGGTAAATGGTATGTTCTTTTGATTGTTGATGATTATTCTAGATACTCTTGGGTTTATTTTATGTTATCTAAGAATGAAGCTTTTAGTAACTTTAGAACTTTATTTCTTAGATTATCAATTGATCACCCAAGATCTTTAAAAGCAATTAGAAGTGATAACGAAACCTGAATTTAAAAATCAATCTTTTGATCACTTTTGTGCTGAAAATGGAATCGATCATCGATTTTCTTCACCATATGTACCTCAACAAAACGGTGTTGTAGAAAGAAAGAACAGATCCTTAGTTGAGATGGCTAGGACTATGCTTGATGAATACCAGACTCCTAGGAAATTCCGGGCTGATGCAATTGAAACCGATTGTTATGTCTCAAATCATGTTTTCTTGCGCACTAAGATAGGTAAAACACCATATGAGCTCCGGTTTGGGACATAGGCCTAGTATTACACACTTTCGGATCTTTGGATGCAAATGCTTTGTTAAGAAACATGATAATCTAGATAAATTTGAACCTAGATATTACACACTCCTAGGAAATGCTGGCTTTCGACGTCTTCAACCTTTTGCAGTCCTGCTCGCCGCTTTGCTCGAATTAGAACCATCGGGTGAAAATCCTGAAGGAGATGTTGAACCCGGACGCGCTCGGTCTTGCACCGTGACAGGTTGGTGATGCAGACCGTGGAACTGCTCCGGGCTTTGAAGCATCAAGGGTGGAACACGCGCTCTACGACACAGAGAAAAGGAAGGCGCCCGTCCCTGACATAAGGAAGGGGAAGTCGATGGTGATTGAAGTTGCAAAGGAGAAATGCCCTCGGTCGCCGCCGAGGGTGCCACTGACGGTGGTCCTCGCTCAAAGTCAACGTCCGCCGGAGCACCCCTCCACAGCATCAGGTATTGGTGGTTCTTTGGTGGGGGGGGGGGAGGCAGCCCGTCAAGCGGCGGTTCTAAAATCGTCTACGGCCGATGCACTGGCCATCATCTTCGCCACCGGTGCAATTCAAGGTGCCAAATAGGGCTTCGGGAGCACTACACCCACGGAGCCTTAGGCCAAGGGGCCTCCGGCCGACATCGGCGGCAACTCGAGAGGAGGCTCTAGGAGTGGCACCTTTGGAATCAGTGGGGACACAACAATGCAAGGTGGCTGCCTTGTCCGTGGTTCCAGTTGAGGTTCGGTCTGGTCGACACCGCCTGTCACACCGTCGATAGGGCCCGCAGCTTCAGAGCCTCCGAAGGTCGAGGCTTGTTGGAGCTTCCGGGGACGTCGGTAAGGCATTCTTACCAATGCTTGGATCATCGTCTCATTTGTTCTTATTGTTTGAATAAGACTTTGAATCTGATCTGTAGGTCTACGTCAGCTGTTGTGACGCCTTTACTGCTAGGGGTAGTGTCTCGTAGCGCTCTAAAATCAGCCTCGGGGGCTACAGCTGCACCGGCGGAGCAAACTGCCACGCCGGCACTGGGGAGCATTGCTCCGGTGTCTGCACCTGGCACGAGTAGTGAAGCATCTCCGGATGCCATGCCGGAGGCAATGTCGAAATCGGCTCAGCAGGCTGAGGGCCTGGCCTCCGCAGCTGCCGATTCGGCGGGTGGCTCCTTGGCGACGATGGTGCTGCCGCTTCGGGTAGCACCGCAACTTCCGCTCAGTCCCTGGGGACGACGTCCCCAGTACTGGTAGTCTCTCCTTCATCGCCGCAAGAGGAAGAGGTTCCAGAGATGATCACCAAGCAGCCAGAGTGCCTCTCCGACGTCATGGACTCGGCGCAGTCTAGAATCAACCCGGTGCAATCTAACCTCCACTGGGCGTAGGGGGCCCTCGCCGCGGAGTGGGAGAAGCTGCATGCTGAGGGCGAGCACCTCCGAGCCTAGGAGGACCTTTTGAGGTCAAGGATCGTCGAGGCAAAGACGATGTACCAGAAGGAGAGTGAGGAGCAGGAGTTGAGGCACTGCATGGTGAAGGCCATGGACGCAATGTCCCAGAAGATTCTGGCCGATGCCAAGGTAGCCAATGACACGGCTGACGCCTGCTTGTGTGCCCTTGAAGAGGGTCGAGAGGCCCAGGGTCACTACGAAGCCGCTGTTGCTGGGCGGGAGGATGCTGTCGCCGAGCAAGAGGTGGTTGCCCAGGCGATGATGACTCTAGCTGTGGCAGATCGGGACAGGATGCAGTCTCGCGTCGAAGATCTTGAGCTTCGGAAGAGCAATCTATTGCGGGATTGGAAGCAACACCTATAAGATCACAAAGAACTCCTCCTACTAGAGCTTGATGTTCTATCTCGGGAGCAGTCTTCAGAGCGTCGCGCCCAAGAGCTCGATCTGCAGGAGCGTCAGTTGGCCTAGTGTCTGGAAGCCGATGGTAGAGCGGTGGTGGAGACAGTGGCATCCCATGTTCTTTTGTGCTACCAGAGTCAATACATTGAGATGCCACTGAAGTCAGTTTTCGAAGGCCTCACTGAGGAGCGCGAGGAGACGGCAGCGACGGAGGTAAAGGATGCCGCCAAACATGTTGTCGTTCAATTCGCCAGGGATTGAAGTCGGCGACCCGTCTTTGTATCCACGGATTGCCCCTTTGTAAATATTCATCAATGAATTTGACTTTGTGCTTGATTTCATGGCTTGTCTTGTGCTTCTCAAACTATTGCTCTGAGTCCTTAGCTGTGTAAGGGCTTGAAGAACATTTGCCTAGTTCATTAGTTTTTGAGGGACCAACGATCGCACAGTTGACATGGTCTATTCGTCATCGATTGATGTCCTGCCTATGGAACCCCCTCAGAGGCTCCCTCGTAGATGTGGCCAGGTGGCTAGGCACAACTACCACTTGATCACAGGATGTCCTCGACAGGCCCCCAGCGGAGCGGGGGAGTTTGAGTGGGTGACCTCTGTGTGGACCCTCCAAGAGCGCTAAGCTTTGTCTAAGTGTAGACATCAACGACAGGCCCCCTGGGTGGAGCCAGAGCTGGCTGCTCTGGTGTTGCCCACCATCGTCGTAGAAACATCAATGGTAGGCCCCATGGGAGGTGCCGAGGCTAGCTGCTCCGGCATCACCCATGACCATCACAAAGAATCCAATGGCAGACCCCCTAGGAGGTGCCAAAGCTGGATGCTACGACGTCGCCCACCATCATCGTTGAGACGTCGACAGCAACCCCCTTCTGTGGTGCCGGATTTGGCTGCTCCGGCATCACCCACCATCGTCATAGAGTCATCAATAGCAGGCCCCTGGGAGGTACCGGAGCTGGCTTCTCCAACGTCACCCACCATCGTCGTTGAGGCGCCGACGGGAGGCCCCGTGGATGGTGCCGAAGCTGGCTTGTCTGGCGTCGCCCACCATCATCGTTGAGTCTTCGACGGTAGGCCCATGGTGTACAAGCTACCACAAGAGAACCTTGTTAGCAAAAAGAGTAGGGAAGGAGAGTGTACTCACTTATCAGTGCTTTTGCTATCGTCAACATGATGGGACGACGACAGCAAGCCCCTTAGCAGGTGTCAGAGCTGGCTGCTCTGGCGTCGCTCACCATCGTTGTTGAGACATCAACGGCAAGCCCCTTGGGTGGTGCTGCAGCTGGCTGCTCCGGTGCCACCCACCATCATCGTAGAGTCGTCGACTGCAGGCCTCATGGATGGTGCCGAAGATGGCTGCTCCAGCGTCACCAACAATCGTCGTTGAGGCGTCGATGGCAGGCCCTATGGGTAGTGTCGGAGCTGGCTCCTCTGGCGGCGCACACCAAAATTGCAGAGTCGTTGACGGTAGGCCCCCAGGGAGGTGCCGAAGCTTGCTGCTGCGGCGTCACCCACCATCATCGTTGATACATCAATGGTAGGCCCCTCAATTGGTGTGGGAGCTGGCTGCTCCGACGTCGCCCACCATCGCAGTAGAGTCGTCGACGGGAGGCTCCCTAGGAGGTGCCAGAGCTGCCTGCTCTGGTGTCGCCCACCATCGTCATTGAGGTGTCATCGACAGCCCCCTAGGTGGTGCTAGAGTTGGCTGCTCTGACATCGCCCACCATTGTCGTTGAGTCGTCGACAGCAGGCCCCTGGTGTACAAGCTACCACAAGAGAACCCTATTAGCAACAAGAGCAGTGCAAAAGAGTGTACTAACTTATCAACGCTTGTTGTTGTCAACAACATGCTGGGACGTCGACAGTAGGCCTCCTGGGTGGTGCCGGAGCTGGCTGCTCTAGCGTCGCCCACCACCGATATGTAGCACTTTGAAGGAAGCCCCCTGGTGTAGAGGTACAACAGGAGAACCCTGTTAGCAACAAGAGCAGGGTAGGAGATTGTACTCACTTATAAGCGCTTGTTGTTGTCGTCAACATGGTGGAACATCGATGGCAGGCCCCTTTAGAGGTACAAGAGATGGCTGCTCTGGCCTCACCCACCATCATTGTTGAGATGTCGATGGAAGGCCCTTATTGACAGCTCCTATGGTATACTAACAAGTAATCCTCGACAATAGTGCCAGAAATGCTTGTTGGTATTACTTACGCACCATTAACTAAGCATATCTAACTGATGTGTCAGAAATACTTATTAACGGTTCTATTGGATCACAGAATGAATTCTGCAAGCGCACAAAGGTATCATTATAGCATTTCCCCTTAAGAGTATTCCCAAGGGTGTCATTTATTTGATCCCAAAGGAAGGCGGGGTAGAGATATAACGATCATCAAGTGGACAGGGTAGAAATGTCTAGGTAAGAATCTAGTAAGGATGGTTAAAATAATAGTGGAGGTAGTAAGAGACACACAAAAGCTTTCAAGTCTAAGGGGGATAAGAGGATCCTAGAGGTTAGTTAAGGTTGTGAGTTATGGAGGTACTCCTACTATGCTCTATTGTACATATATATAGCCTAAACTAATTATTCATAAGCTAGATCAATAGTGAATACTTATGCTATGTGATTCAACACATCGGGCACAGGCATACCCCTAGCAAGACTAGGGCGACTCCCGCCAAGAGCCTGTGGCATAGCCGAACGTGGAGGATTACAAAGGACAGATAGGGCTGTCACAACCTATTGCCCACCTCTTCAATCTGTGGGTCTACGAGACATCCAATGCTACTTAGCTATCCTAGCACCATGCTAGCATATTAAGTAATTACCTTAAGAGCCTAAGAACAATCCATCCTAAGGTAATGAATTGAATCATCATTGAACCAATGTTGATACACAACATAATTATCCATACTAACCTAGTTATGTTATAATTAAATAGACTATAGTGGGGTATAGGTTCTATGATAATGAGATAGGTTCATGATGAAACAGTCATAGAAGCTATACCTTCCACATACATGGACTCCACAATCAAACAAGAAACGCTTTTCCCAAGTATATGTATAAGTAGAGACTAAAGATACTATTTTTATTATGCATAAAGTCACAAATACAATAAAGAATACAAGAGTCATACCTTTCCCAATGTAGGATTGGGAAGAGAAAGACTCCTTACTCCTTTTCCAATTTGGACTTGGGACTAGAGACTCTCCTCTCTACAACCTAACTCCTCTAAGACTATGGATGATAGTGTATACAATAGAGATGAAGCTCAAGTGGTGTGTGTTGAAGTGAGGGGTAGGGGGTCCTATTTATACTAGTGTTGAGGTCGGTTCCCGCCACCAAAAGCGCGCGAATTAGTCACCATCGACTCCTTCAAGCCAGGAGGAGCCAACACGCGTCGTTTGACCTTGTTTGGTGCCAGGAAGAGGTCGGCCGAACCAGGGGTTCGGCCGACCTGGTCAGCACACCAAACGTAGAGTGCTTCCTCCAGGTGGCTGCCAGGTGGGCCCCCTTGATGTATATGGGTGATACACCGTTGGATCTCCTCGGATAATTCTATTTGTGGGCCATTTGATCCATGGGATGCCACGTGTCATTGCCTGATTGGTGGGATGATATTTTATAGGATTGGTCCCTCTACATTTCCTCATTTCCTACATAAAATGTTGCATGCACATATTTCTCCAAGTCCGAGTGGAATTGGGTTAGATAGAAAGGTGATGTGTGCAAGAAATGAAAAATCCTTCACATAATTGAGTTAAATTGATGGATGAAATTGGTATATAACAGCCGTCAACAAACTAACCCAAGCTTATCCTTTGCTCGTCCCGAGCAAAGTAAAGACTTTAGGTTGATGATCAGGAGTTGCTACAATGTCTTATTTTCAAAAGTATCTAATGCACAACAAGATACTCTACCTAGTATTGCAGAAATTGGCTATGATACTCTACCCTTCTTATGTTATCATGGGGCTTATGCTTTCTGATATTCATGAGTAGTTGAAAGGTAGAATAGCAAATGGGGCAAACATAGCCTAGAAATCAAGTTCCACTTAAATCCCGAAGAATTCAATTTAGATATTAAGTACCTCAATTTGATTGTCTCAGTCGCTCCTTTGTGGGTAGTGGAAATATTTCCTCTCCAAAGTATTGTGCCTCTACTATTCCTACTCATTGGATATGGCTTGTACGTGGAGCTTGGTAAGGAAAGTAATTAGGCATATTTGCACAACATATATTGCTAAGTCAAAACAGTAAGCCTTAGGATAATTCAAACCAAAACTTTTTGATTCAAGACTAGTGCATGTGTGATGGAGTGGAAGTGGATGTGGATACTTGAGATAACTCCTTTTTGGTGTAATCTCTCTTTCTTTTGCAGGGATGAAACATGGCTACTTTTCTTTTTTTCTCATGCTTATGATGTAAGCATGTTTTTTTTTCATTTTCTTTTTGTAGCCATGTCTTCTACTCCCTTTCTTTGCAATGAATTTTGAAGAGAGTGCTAAACATGAATAACATGGAGTTTCTCTTTTTATTGTGGTATGGTGGATATGATGGACGTTTTGCTTACTTCTAGTGTAGAAGTGTAGCATGTGCAAGTGAAGTCTTGAATTCAAAAAGAGTTGAATGATTTCTCACATAGTTCTATACTAGTTTGACTAGGCTCAATGTGAAAGCAAATAGCATATGCATAAAGTTTTGTCTATGTATAAACATCATATGGCTTTGGTAGGTATTTCCAATCAATTGAGGGAAACTTAAATCTTTTTAGAATTTCTCCAGAAATCCTAAGTTTTACTTTCAAACTAGGACTAGCAGCCCTATTACCAATTCTAATCTTGCAACAACATAGAATTAGATCAAGCTTTTGCTACCCACAACTTCCAAATTAAGGTAAAAATATTTCAAACAATTGAAAGCAATATTCGGAGAGTAGCAAGTTGTAAACTAGAGACGTAGGAAAATAAAACAGAGCAACTATTCATCATTTCATCTATGTGAATTCTAAATCATTCTTACCGCACATCTTTATTTGATGAAGGCAAATCTAACCGATTTTTTTAAAAATGCAAGGTGGATGATGGATGGATGGAAAATAAATATGCAAGGAATGTGATACATGTTACCTCATGTGGGGGTCCTCCCCCAAGCTTGTTCTTCAACTACCTCCGTGATAAGGGTTGAACCCTTGATGACGGAAGTACACTGCAAGATCGGCTTGTTGTTGTTGTAGCGCCGTGTTGAAGTTAGTGAATTGAGCTTCCATGTGTTGTTGCCAATCCTAGGTACCTCAAACATGCTCTTGGAGTGTGCTGTAGATGTCACCCGTTCTCACTTCAAGTTCTCCCATACGTCTAGTGAGGTCCGTCATTCCTTGGCTATAGTCATGATGACTTCTGGCCAAGAAGGAACAACGTCCTCTCATGGTCATTGGGGGCAAACTGCTAGAGCTCGAAGTGGATAAGGGTGGATCCCTTTGCCATTCTTGCCAAGATGATCCCCCAGTCTCATACGTTGGAGGTTGAGTCCATCCGGGCCCATAACCCGTTGGGTTCTCTTCCTATTGGTATTCATGGACCGGAGAGATTATCGGTGGCATGCCTATGGCTGCAGCCCTCACATGATTCCTTGTTACCCTGCCAGAGACATTACTTCTTCTTGCTTCCTCAAGGGGAAGAAGGTCAATGGTTAGCCCCCGACATTTGTACAAATGAAAATCTGGGTTAGGAAACCGAATTTTATTGACAAAGCCGGGATAGAAAAATATCAAGGACCCATCTTGATCATGCTTAAGGGTATGTCCTTGCACTAAATAGTCTTCATCAATTAATTCTCTTTCAGTTTCAATGTATTCAAATGAAGATTATTTAAGTGCTCCTACCCTATCAGCAATATGAGTAATCAATGAAGTCCATTCAATTGGTCCTGATTTTGAAATGTAATCTAACCATTGTGTCATCATGGCTTTGACTGGAGCAACTTTTATCTTTTTAGTCATGGCAAACCAAATTTTCAATTCATTATCTCGCACAATCCTAACATCTCCCCTAGGAAACATAGTCATAGCCACCCATCTATGCATGAAGCGTAAAGTAAGGTTTTGGATGTGGCTATTCCTAGGAGCCCTACATGTGACCTCACTAGTTAGCTCATGACAAAAACTATGTTTGTTAAACATAGGCAAATTGTCTAAATCTAGCAAACAACGTTTTTGGAAGCCTAGGATGCTACCTAATTCTTTCCATAGGATATTGTATTCTTTTTGAAATAATCTAAAAGAAATACCATCAAATCCTATTCTTAGCGTTCAAAGGAATTGGATAGTGAGAAGGCGTGAACCTTTCTCCTCTATGTGAGCAAAGTCATCAAATCAAATTGCATGCCAAATGGAAAGAAATTCGGAGTCCATACCTATCATGGAGATCAAATGAGGATCGTAAGCCTTGGTGTGGCGGAACTCACGATCTTGGAGAAGCCTGTGTGCTTGATCTTCAACTTCGCTTCGTATGTCGAGGTCGTTGACATGAAGAAGTTGGTGTGGGTTGCTTCTCTCTTCCATGGCAGTGTCCCCGTACACACTTCTCCTCCTTGGGCTTGTACCCATGGAAGAGAGCTGTGCACTAGAACCTTCACCATGGCTTGAGCTTGCAGCCTCCTTCCTCTTTTCGAGCAACCTCTTCATGTCTTTTTGAGTTCAACAAGCAAGAACAAAACAAGGCGAGAAAAATCCGAAAAGAAGCGATGTTTGGAAAACAAAACTCTCATCGAATTTTCTCCTCTTGAAAGCCTGAGTGTAAAATGCAAATGCAAACAAAAGAAAATCTTTTTGAGGATGGATTTGAGCAAGAGTGTTGCAATGAAGGGCAAGAAAAACAAGGTGAGCTAGAGAGTGACTTGGGGAGGTGTAAAATGATGTGGTGCGTGAAGAGATGTGCTCCTCACGGCTACAATTTATAGGGTGCACCTTCCAACTGTCACTTAGGGTTCAAAATGTAGCCGTTGGAGGAAGGGGAGCCAAATTGGCTCCACTACCTGTTTGCCCGACCACGGGGTTCGGCCGACCTGACAAGTGGCCCCCCCTGGTTCCCCTTTTGGCAAGTGGCTCCCCAACGGCTATAAAGTTAGCACGTTGCTGAAATGCCACATGTGCAGCTCAGAAAAAATTGTTTTTGAAATAAAAACCTTTTTCAAATCGACTAAAATTTTCTTTAGAATAGAAAGAAAGAAAAATGATAGTTGAGAATATAAGATTCTCAACTTGCTAGGGAAAATCAAATATGCAATGGAAATATCCAAATGGGGTGGAAAAAGAAAGAAAAAAAATAGAGTGGGATAACTACCAATTTAACCTATTGGCGTAGGTCTCACCACCGTCCGATGAGATGGACATGCCTCTGTCTTCATTTCACATCCAGGCCTGGAGGGATGGGCTTGGATGGCTTGTCTTGCTTCTTCTGCCATTCCTTCTTTGGCGGCTTGGTGGACTTGGGCCTTCGGGAAGGTCCAGACAATTCAGTCGCCTTTGGATATCGGCGTGGTCGAAACGACGGATTCTCCTCGTAGATTAATCTTCTCATGAATGCAATGTGTTAGTCCACCTTTGGAGGTGTGACTTCGACCTCTCTGATGTGTTTATCATTCGGCCCATATTTGATTTGAATCATGGAGCATTGTTCTGGTCTAGGCCGAAAGTTAATCTTTTCCTCCTTGCCATTGATATGGAAGTGGATTTCTCCAGCTCCCACATCTATGCAAGCTTTTTCAGTGCTTAGGAATGGACGACAAGAATGAGTGGTATATCTTTCTAAGTGTCCATGTCTAGCACCACAAAATCCACGGGTATGAAGCAGTTCAGGATCTTCATCGGGACATCTTCAGCAATATCCGTTGGATAACAGACTAAAGAGTCAGCCAGTTGTAGCTGCATTGGTGTTGGAGTCAGTTCTATGAAGTTTAGCTGATCGAAAACAACCTTGGGCATCACACTAACACTTGCTCCCAAATCACAAAGTGCCTTGTCAAAGTGGTGAGCCCCAATTGAGCATGAAATGGTAGGACATCCGCGGTCCTTCTTCTTTTCAGGAAGCCTATTGAGGATGGCTGCAATGCTGTCTTT
This sequence comes from Tuctoria greenei, assembly GCA_036927565.1. Lineage (NCBI taxonomy): Eukaryota > Viridiplantae > Streptophyta > Magnoliopsida > Poales > Poaceae > Tuctoria > Tuctoria greenei. The sequence continues at coordinate 57,600,438 of JAYESD010000012.1, forward strand.
CGTAAGCTTGATGACCTCAGTGGTGGGTAATGGCCGTTTGTTGTTCAATATGTCCTTGAGATAGCGAGCATAAGTGGGGACTTGCATTGCATCATTCAAGGGCACATTGATGTGGATCTCTTGGATGATCTCAACAAAACTGTTGAATTGCTCTTCCACTATTGGCTTCCTTTGCCTATGAGGGAATGGCAATAAGTTGGTGTCTTCAAAGTGTTTGGCCATTTTCTCACAAAGTAATTCACTTGGAACATCTTCCTTCACAGACTCAGTTGTCCACTTTTCTTGTTTGGGATATGGTGGGTCACGAGTGGTCTTTCCTCCTCTTGTAACCACTGCACTGACGTTCTCCACTGGGGCTTCTTGCTGCCCCAAAATTTTGTTATATTCTAATGGAGGGACAACTGCAGCAGGTTGTGCCAACTGAGTCTCCAACATCTTGTTGAAGCTTAGTTGATTCTTTAAGGCTGAGGATAGTCCTTCCATTTTTGCATTGATATTCTCTAGGGTCTTGTCATTAGCTGACAGCTTCTTGGATAGGGCCTCGTTGATCTTGAGCTGGCTAATGGCAAGTTCTCTCAATTTGGGCTGATTTCTAGGGTTGCCATTGTTGTTGTACCCTCCTTCAAAGAATGGGCGTTGTTGACCCCACCCTTGATCTCATGGACGATAGCTATTGTTGTTGTTCAAATTTCCGTTGTTTGCGAGGTATAGAGCATCCTCACGAGTTTCTGGGCAATCATTGCCCATATGACACGTGTTGCCACAGACTTCACACGTGGTGTGAGAGTCTAGGGCATAAGCATTGCCAGACACTTCACCACTGGCTTGTCCATCAATTTTCTTCATTTGGAGGTCCAATTTTGCAGCGATCATGTCCACCTCCTTCAAGGTGTGCATGCCTCGCTGTCGGGTATGGAGATGCTCATCGTTCTATCCCATGTTGGACACCATCTTCTCAATAAGGTCTTTGACTTTTGGCAGCGTCAATGAGAAGAAGGCTCCTCCAGCAGCAGCATCCAAATGTTCACGAGCTGATGGGATCAGCCCGTTATAGATGAATAAGGAGCAAGTCATCCATCCCATGGTGGGGACAGGCTAGGATGTATTCCTGAAGCCTTTCCCATGCCTCGGGAATAGATTCCTTGAGCTCTTGCTGAAAGCTGGAAATCGTTCCACGTAGGGCATTGGTTTTGCCCAACGGGAAGAATTTGGTGAGGAATGTCGTAGAACACTTCTCCCAAGTGTCTACAGCACTTTGGTTTGCGTAGAACCACTGTTTCGCTCTCCCAATGAGGGAGAACAGGAACAGTCTCAGACAGACCGCATCCGGAGACACGTCCTTTATTTTAAAAGTGTTGCAGATCTCGAGGAATTGTCGCAGGTGAGAACTTCCATCCTTTTTAGCCCTCCCACAGATGGGTTGGCTTGCACTATAGTGATAAGGCCAGTTTTGATCTCGAAGTTCACATCTCCCGTGTTAACAGTGGGCCCAAAAGGCACACTGTTAGTAGAGGGAGCTGAGAATTCATGAAGGGTCTTTTGAGCCATTGGCGTTTGGATTGTTGGTGCAGAAATGTTGGCTTGCCTTGCCGCTCGAATCTTATGAGGAGTAACGACACGGGGTCGGTCTCTCAAGAAGGATTCAGGATCTTCAACAAAGTTTTCCAAGAGACGGAAACCAGACATACACTACCCTATTTTCACATTAAAAATGCGAAAACAAAGAATGGTTATCCTACTAAAATCCTACCCATGGTTCTATCCTATTCACTCAATCATGTTATATATCTATTTGCCTTCCCCAGCAACGGCGCCAGAAATGCTTGTTGACGGCTCCTAAGGTATACTAACAAATAATCACCGGCAATAGTGCCAGAAATGCTTGTTGGTATTACTTACGCACCATTAACTAAGCATATCCAACTGATGTGTCAGAAATGCTGTTAACGGCTCTATTGGATCACCAAGTGAATTATGCAAGCGCACAGAGGTATCATTGTAGCATTTCCCCTTAAGAGTATTCCCAAGGGTGTCATTTATTTGATCCCAAAGGAAGGCGTGGTAGAGATGTAAGAATCATCAAGTGGACAGGGTAGAAATGTCTAGGTAAGAATCTAGTAAGGATGGAAAAAATAATAGTGGAGGTAGTGTGACACACACAAAAGCTTTCAAGTCTAAGGGTGATAAGAGGATCTTAGAGGTTAGTTAAGGTTGAGAGTTATGGAGTTACTCCTACTATGCTCTATTGTACATATACATAGTCTAAACTAATTATTCATAAGCTAGATCAATAGTCAATACTTATGCTATGTGGTTCAATACATCGGGCACGGGCTTACCCCTAGCAATACTAGGGCGACTCCCGCCAAGAGCCTGTGGCATAGCCAAATGTGGAGGATTACAAAGGACAGATAGGGCTATCACCACCTACTGCCTACCTCTTCAATCCGTGGGTCTACGAGACATCCAATGCTACTTAGCTATCCTAGCACCATGCTAGCATATTAAGTAATTACATTAAGAGCCTAGGCACAATCCATCCAAAGGCAATGAATTGAATCATAATTTAACCAATGTTGATACACAACATAATTATCCATACTAACCTAGTTATGTTATAATTAACTAGACTATAGTGGGGGTCTATATGTTATATGATAATGAGATATCTTCAAGATGAAATAGTCATAGAAGCTATACCTTCCACATACATTGACTCCACAATCAAACAAGAAATGCTTTGCCCAAGTATATGTATAAGTAAAGACTAAAGATACTATCTTTATTATGCATAAAGTCACAAATACAAGGAAGAATACATGAGCCATACCTTTCCCAATGTACGATTGGGAAGAGAGAGACTCCTTACTCCTTTCCCAATTTGGACTTGGGACTAGAGACTCTCCTCTCTACAACCTAACTACTCTAAGACTATGGATGATAGTGTATACAATAGAGATGAAGCTCATGTGGTGTGTGTTGAAGTGACAGGTAGGGGGTCCTATTTATACTAGTGTCGAGGTCAGTTCTCGCCACCAAAAGCGCGTGAATCAGTCACCATTGACTCCTTCAAGACAGGAGGAGCCAACACGCGTTGTTTGACCATGTTTGGCGCCAGGAAGAGGTCGGCCGAACCACGGGTTCGGCCGACCAGGTCAGCACTCCAAACGTGGAGTGCTTCCTCCAGGTGGCTGCAAGGTGGGCCCCCTTGATGTATATGGGTGATACACCGTTGGATCTCATCGGATACTTCTGTTTGTGGGCCATTTAATCCATGGGATGCCACTTGTTGTCGCTTGATTGGTGGGATGGTATTTTATAGGACTGGTCCCTCTACATTTCCTCATTTCCTGCATAAAATGTTGCATACACATATTTCTCCAAGTCCAAGCAGAATTGGGTTAGATAGAAAGGTGATGTGTGCAAGAAATGACAAATCCTTCACATAATTGAGTTAAATTCACGGATGAAATTGGTATATAACAGCCGTTAATAGCCCCTTGGTTGGTGCTTGAGCTGGCTGCTCCGGCATCGCCCACCATCATCGTAGAGTCGTCGACGGCAGGCCTTCTGGGTGGTGCCAAAACTGGCTGCTCCCTCGTTGCCCACCATCGTTGCAGAGTCATCGACGGTATGCCCTCTAATGTTGTTGGAGCTGGCTGCTCTGACATAGCCCACCATCATCGTTGAGACGTCGACGACAGGCCACTTGGGTGGTGCCAGAGTTGGCTGCTTTGGCGTTGCCCACCATCATCGTAGAGTCATCGACGGCAGGCCCCCTGGGAGGTGTCAGAGTTGCGTGCTTCGGCATCACCCACCATCATCGTTGAGGCATCGATGGCAGGCCCCCTAGGTGGTGCCCGAGCTGGCTGCTCTGGCGTCGCCCATCATCGTCGTTGAGTCGTCGACGGCAAGCCCCTGGTGTGCAGGCTACCACGAGAGAACCCTGTTAGCAACAAGAGTAGGGCAGGAGAGTGTACTCACTTATCAACGATTGTTGCTGTCGTCAACATGCTGGGACGACGACGGCAGGACCCTTGGGATGTGCCGTAGCTGGCTGCTCTGGCGTCGCCCACCGTCATAATTGAGACGTCAACAGCAAACCCCTTTTGTCGTGCTGGATCTGGCTGCTCCGGTGTCTCCCACCATCGCCGTAGAGTCGTCGACTACAAGCCTCATGCGTGGTTCTGGAAATGGCTGCTCTGGCATCACCAACGATCGTTGTTGAGGCATCAACGGCAGACCTCCTGGGTGGTTCCAGAGCTGGCAACTCTGGCACCGTCCACCAAAATTGCAGAGTCATCGACAGTAGGCCCCCAAGGAGGTGTTGGAGCTGGCTGTTCCAGCGTCACCCGCCATCATCGTTGAGACATCGACGACAGGCCCCTTGGGTGGTGCCGGAGCTAGCTGCTCTAACGTCGCCCACCATGACCGTAGAGTCATCGATGGCAGACTCCTGGGAGGTGCCGGAGCTGGCTGCTCTAGTGTCACCCACCATCGTCGTTGAGGCATCGACGACAGGCCCCCTGGGCGGTGCCGGAACTGGCTTCTCTGGCGTCGCCCACCATAGTCGTTGAGTCGTCGACAGCAGGCCCCTGGTGTACAGGCTACCACAAGAGAACCCTATTAGCAACAAGTGCAGGGCAGAAGAGTGTACTCACTTATCAGCGCTTGTTGGTGTCGACAACATGTTAGGATCTTGACGGTAGGCCTCTTGGGTGGTGCCAGGGCTGCCTGCTCCGGCGTCGCCCACCATCAATAAGTAGCACTTCAGAAGCCCCCTGGTGTTCAGGTAACACACGAGAACCTGTTAGCAATAAGAGCGGGGCAGGAGATTGTACTCACTTATCAGTGCTTGTTGTTGTCGTCAACATGGTGGGATGTTGATGGCAGGCCTGTTTAGAAGTGCCAAAGCTGGCGGCTCCAGTGTTGCCCACAATCATTGTCGAGACATCGACGGCAGGCCCATTGGGTGGTGCTTGAGCTCGCCGCTCCTGTGTCACCCACCATGATCGTAGAGTCATTGACGGCAGGCCTCCTGGGTGGTGCTAGAGCTGGCTGCTCCGGCGTTGCCCACCATTGACACAGAGTCATCGAAGATAGGCCCCCTAGGAGGTGTTGGAGCTGGCTACTCCGTCGTTGCCCACCATCATCGTTGAGACGTCGACAACAAGCCCTTTGGGTGGTGCCAAAGCTGGCTGCTCCGGCGTTGCCCACCATTGTCGTAGTGTCTTCGACGGTAGGCCCCGTGGGAGGTGCCAGAGCTGGTTGCTCTGTGTCACCCACCATCGTTGTTGAGGCATCGACGGCAGGCCCCCGTAGGTGGTGCCGGAGCAGGCTGCTCCAGCGTCGCCAATTATCGTCGTTGAGGCATCGAGGCAAGACCCTGGTGTAGAGGCTACCACGAGAGAACCCTGTTAGCAACATGAGCAGGGCAGGATAGTGTACTCACTTATCAGCACTTGTTGCTGTTGTGAACATACTGGGACATCGATGATGGGCCCCTTGGGTGGTGTTCGAGCTGGCTGCTTCGGCGTCGCCCACTATCGTCATTTAGTCATCAACTGCAGGCCCCTTGGATGGTGCCGGAGCTGACTGCTCTGGCGTTGCCTACCATCATCATAGAGTCGTCGACAGCATGCCCCTGGGAGTTGGCGGAGCTGGCTGCTTCGGCGTCATCCACCACCGATATGTAGCACTTCGACGGTAGGCTCCTAGTGTATAGGTACCACAAGAGAACCCTATTAGCAACAAGAGCAGGGCAAGAGAGTGTACTCACTTATCAGCGCTTGTTTCTGTCGTTAACATGCTGGGACATCGACGGCAGGCACCTTGGGTGGTCCCGGAGCTAGCTATCCTGCACACAAGATAAAAGGAGGGACTAGTGTGCTCGCCGGTTTTACCTCTTCCTCTTCGTTAGCTTTGTCATTTCTTACCGTCCTGAGCTGACACACGGGGCTTGGGTAATTCAATGCGTTAGTGCTTCAGGGTCCAGCTCCCGACATCCTCACAATGCGATCTTTCCAGCCCCTAGTACTCGGCCACAACGCTGAGTGGCAAGGCGTTCGTGCTTAGGGTATAGGATCAAACTAAGTAGTTCACACGTCCTGGACCTCGGACTTGGCGGAGGCCTTTTCTAGGAGGCCATCTGGCTTCACACAACTCCAAGGATAGGTGCAGCCGCGAGAACCCCTCACACAATGCAGGTACCTCAAGCGAGCCCGCCTGCAGTAAGATTGCACGACTCCAGCAATTGTGAGTTACAGAGTGTACAATCGTGTATATGCAGGAAAAATGCAGTAAACGAGTCTAGCATGGTTGATCATAAAATTAGAGTGTAATTAAATTAATATTGTTAGGGAAACATGAAGTAAGACAATGATTCTTTTATATCGGTATTCATAGGAGGAGACAAACTTTTACAAAAGAGGGCAACTACTTGCTTACGAATGTTGAGGGAGGTAGGGTGCACATGCTTATGGTTCGGGACCAGGCTTTGTTGACTGCGCACTCTGGACCTGACCCTCCCGGAGCTTGGTTGTCCTAAATTCTGCTCCTAAAATCCATGAAAACCTTTAAAACGTCCTACTAAGCTAATATTAACATATAGAGGTGCCCAAAGCTACGAGGATAGCTGCGGCAGTTGCCAGGCAACTCAACGTCGATAGCTACCAGTGGGGCGATGAGCGGGCACCCTACTTTCTGCCTTGGCCCCCGCCTTGTGGGTGGTCTGAGCAGAGAGCCGAAACTGATCTTGACAGCTTTGACGGGAGCATCGGTGTTGTCGGAAGGATGCATACGGGGTGAAGTGGGTGAGTCGCGCTGGCACGAGCTTTGCGGAGGTTGACTTGGTTTAGCACTGCCCTGGGCTGGTGCTGGGTCTGCTGTGAGGGCTTGGAGCTTCTCCAAGGCTAACACCGAGCAGTGTGGTCTCCGCAGATCTTTACGCCGGAGGGTGTTGCCATCTTAAGTACAAGGTAATTGTAGTGGGCTACGACCATGAATCGGTACAGGGCGGGTCTGTCGATGATGGCGTTGAAGGGGAGGCTGACGTCCGCGACTTCGAATAGGATGCTCTCGGTCCTATAGATGTTGGGTGTCCCAAAGATCACCCGAAGGTTGATGTTGTCGCACAGGATGATGTTACCTGGCCCCACCCCCGAGAACGGGCTCGAGGGGGTGAGCTTGGACACCCGAATCTGAAGCTGGTCGAAGGCTGCACAACTGATGAGGTTGTGGTTGGCCCCGCTATCTATCAAGACATAGTGGAGCTTGACGTTGGCAATGGTGGGAGCGACCAGGAGAGGCAGGATCCCAGCTCTTGCCATGTTCTTGGGGCCATCGGAGGCATCAAAGCTGATCGGCGTCTCCTTACACTTGTGGTGCAACGTCGAAACGGGAGCAAGGGCTATCGAAGCCACTGCTCGGCACAGGGTCGTGACCGTGTTCCTGGATGCGGGATACAAGGACACCCCTATGACGACGTGGAGAGTCTTGCAACGCTCGTGGTCGCTGCTGGCATCGGAGTCCTCGTCTTGTTGGACCACCTTGACGCCCTGTTCCTGCTTCTGGTACTCCATCTCCTCATCATCAATGATCTTGGGGTCGACCTTCTGCTTGCCCTCCCGCTTGCGGAAGGGGGCGCTGATGGGATGCTGCTGCGCCCGCTCTTGGTATCGCTCAAAGCATCTATTGATCTCCCAACACTCACTCGTGGTGTGGTCGGGAGTCTTGTGCACTAGGCAAGGATCGATGCTGTCATCAGTAGCAGGTGGATGACGTGGATGTTTGTTGGAGCGTGGGGGTCTTCCACCACCGGTCACCACTGCTGTAGCGATGGGTGGCCCATGCAGCGGCTTGTTCTGGCCGCCACCCGAGTACTTATTCTTAATTTTTCCGCTACCTGGGGTAACGGCACCTTCGTCGGTCTGGCGGACTCCGCTAACTCCGGGGGCAGGCTGGGTGTGCCAGTCATGGCCTTCTGCCGCCATGGCGCATCGATCAACATTGGAGAAGAGCTCAAAGACATCTTGCACATTGTGCGTTTCTAGATTCTCAAGCATCAACCTGTCATGCACTCCCTGCTAAAATGCCACTATGATAGAAGCATTCGGGATGTTGGGGATGGAGTTGTGTACCTGGGAGAAACGCTAGATATATGATCGCAGCGTCTCCTTGGGTTGCTGGCGCACAGCATGGAGGTCAAACTTTGTGCCATGGCGCGTGTAGGAGCTGCCGAGGTTTGCCGTGAATTGCCAGTAGAGTTCATCCCAAGTGGTTATGGACCCCCCGGGCAGGTTCATTTGTAATGACCAGGCTGAGCTGATCAGGGCGACGGGGAAGTAGTTCGCCATGACGTAATCGTCTGCTCCTACAGCAAGGAGAGTCGTGGTGTAGATCTGCAGGAACTCAGTCGGGTTGATGCTCCTATCAAACTTCTTAGGCAGGTGTGGACAGAATTTGTGCAACCACGTCGTCAGGCAGAGATATGGTGTCAAGGCCATGCACCCTTAGATGGGCTTCACCGGGGAGGCGTACATCATAGCATACCCCAAGGGGTTTGTTGTATAGCACGCGGCTGTTGCGGAGCCTACTGCTGCTACAGAGCCTGCTAGTGTGGTCCCGACGGAGCCAGTTCTTGCTGCTGCAACAACTGCTGCACAGAATGCTGCAAGGGGTAGTCAACCCCATATAATCCTGGTGAGATTGCGGCGGCAAAGGGTTTACCTGCGGTGCTCCTCGGACAGAGGACCCCTCCTACTCTGGCCCTTGAGGGTCGTACTCGGTGTCAAGATTGCGCCGTCTCTGCCGCTGCCACTCGATGATGACGTGGCCATCTATCCGAGCTTGATGATGGTCAAGCTCGGCCCTCAGGTCCTTCGTGGTGATTCGATTAGTGGTAACCAGCCTGGTTGCACAGGAGTCGAAGGTGCGACGATCAATGGATGGCGTGCACAACAGTGACACATGATGTCTCCCTCTATTGGGGGAGTTGATGGCCGCAACGATGAAGTGATCGATGTCTTGGACCCACCGTTGTGCCGCACCCCGGGAATCGTTCAAGGATGGTGGGTGGTGGAGAAGGGCTCTTTCGGCTGCTAGAGCGCTCTCCAGACTTGCAGTCGGCAGCTCCTGGGGCGCTTACTCGGCCGAGATGTGCCCGGATGCACCGCCTTGGCTAGCTGCATTTGTGTGGGGGCGTGATGCACCAGAATGCACCACTCGGGTTATGGATCTGGTCACCGAACGGCGGCCTCAAAAACTGCCATCCACGGGCTTGATGAACACCATTGCGGTGAAATCGCAACCACTTTTTTGAGGGAAAAAAGCCCCTACCTAGCGCGCCAAATGTCGAAGTGTTAGTGCGACACTTTCCCCGGATCTACTAAGGAGCAGCCCGCGGAGGTTTTTTGATCTGCAGGGCTTAGTCCTCTATCGAGTGATCACGCCTATGAGAGTGTGAGACTATGGTTTTTACGTGGTTGGGGCTACAAGAGCGTAACACCCTATACCACAATGAGGTTGTATTGCTGGTGTGTGTGTGTGTGTGTGTGCGTAGATTGGGGATCCTTTATAACAGTGGTGGTCTGGTCCTTTTATAGACAAGGACAGACGCCTTAAATGTGGGGTCTGGGGCCCGACACGTGGCCCCAGGGCGATCTTATCCTAAATATCTAAGGCTTCTCGCATAAGCTTCCTCTGATTGCGGCTTGAATACTCGTTGTCTTGCCGCCTCAGTCGCCAGAGCCCATGCATAGTCGTTGATGATGGCAGGGAATGTCCCATCCATCTGTCTCTGTTGCTGTAAGCTACCCACATGGTAGAGTGGGGGTAGGCCTGCGGTGTCTTTACTGCGATGTGATTGAGCACAATGGTACCTGATAGTACGCGTGCGCCGCATTGTGCACTATGGGAAGACGTGAGTCTTCAATGCTTCATTTAGACAAGGCGGACCGCCCTCTTAACTCTCGGAACCCACCATCCAGGGCAAATTGTAGGGTACGTGGCAGCTCGGGACCTAGCCTCTACGTGGGTGGTCGGGTCTTGATCCATGGACCACGTGGCAGCCCCAGAGCCCGTTCCTGAGCAGAGCGGAGAGTCCAGGGTCGTGGAACACGTGGCGGAGCCGGAGCCCACCTTTGGGGGAGGTGGCCTGTCTAGTGCCTCGAACAACGTGGCAGCACCAGAGCCCTCCCCTTTGGGGGAGCGGGATCCTGCCCTGCTGGACACGTGGCCGCTTGGGAGCTCATCTCCAAGGGGGAGCTGGATTCTCTCTTGGTTCTATGTGAATACTCCGAACCCTGTATCTAAGGTAGAGGGTTCGAGCCTTCTAGACACGTGGCGCCCTCGGACCTTTCCTTAGCAGGATGGCAAGGCCACTAGGCGGCTTTAGCTTGTGCGCGAGGGTACCCAATATGCCGGGTACCGACAGTATCCCTGTTAGAACTATTGGCGCTTAGGTTTTTAATCTAGCTATTGTCTAACCGAGTTTACGTAGGGATGATCAACAAACAAACATGCATGATTAAACATTTAAACATAACATGCTAACCTAGAGTTCTCTTTAAATATGATCTAAAACATGATTAAGGGATGAAAGCAGGACATACCTTTGTTGGAGTTGTTGGTGTTGGAAAATACACATAGCATGCAATTAATTGGATGATCCGAAATAGCAAAACAACTAGAAAAGTTATACTAGCAGTCAAAATAAAGAGTGCTAGTGTTACGCAAAAATTAACTAAATCATAATAATGAACATACGTGAACAGATCACACTTTAGAAACATTGAATTAGTCATATGACGAACATACATGAACGGATCGAATAATTACATACGAAGAATCCGGTTATGAAGTAGAGGATCATATGACGAACTCGATGGAGAAGTTGAGGACGAAAAGAAGTGCTGCGAGCGATCATGTGAGCACACTTCCCAGAACTTGGATCACCAGCACCCGTGCAGGTCTTCAGATCACCAGCATTGGTATGGAGACACGGCCCACCCTTGAACCACTGCACGGCGGATGAAGGACGACAAGGCAAAAAACGGCAGCACAGAGTAGTTTGCAAGGGAGGAAAATTTCAATGTCTGTTCTCCAATATCTAGGACGTTGTTTACGGCTCCTAAGATATACTAACAAATCATCCCTGGCAACGGTGCCAGAAATGCTTGTTGACGGCTCCTAAGGTATACTAACAAATCATCCCCGGCAACGGCGCCAGAAATGCTTGTTGGTATTACTTACGCACCATTAACTAAGCATATCCAACTAATGTGTCAGAAATGCTTGTTAACGGTTCTATTGGATCACAGAGTGAATTACGCAAGCGCACGGAGGTATCATTGTAGCATATCCCCATAAGAGTATTCCCAAGGGTGTCATTTATTTGATCCCAAAGGAAGGCGGGGTAAAGATATAACAATCATCACGTGGAAAGGTGTACAAAGGTCTTGGTAAGATTCTAGTAAGGATGGATAAAATAATAGTGGAGGTAGTGTGACACACACAAAAGCTTTCAAGTCTAAGGGGGGGTAAGAGGATCCTAGAGGTTAGTTAAGGTTGAGAGTTATGCAGGTAGTCCTAATATGCTCTATTGTACATATACATAGTCTAAGCGAATTATTCATAAGCTAGATCAATAGTGATCACTTATGCTATGTGGTTCAACACATCGGGCATGGGCTTACCCCTAGCAATACTAGGGCGACTCCTGCCAAGAGCCTGTGGCATAGCCGAACGTGGAGGATTACAAAGGACAGATAGGGCTGTCACCACCTATTGCGTACCTCTTCAATCCGGGGGTCTACGAGACATCCAATGCTACTTAGCTATCCTAGCACCATGCTAGCATATTCAATAATTACCTTAAGAGCCCAGGCACAATCCATCCCAAGGCAATGAATTGAATCATCATTGAACCAATGTTGATAAACAACATAATTATCCATACTAACCTAGTTATGTTATAATTAACTAGACTATAGTGGGGGTCTATAGGTTCTATGATAATGAGATATGTTCATGATGAAACAGTCATAGAAGCTATACCCCCCTACATACATGGACTCCACAATCAAATAAGAAACACTTTGCCCAAGTATATGTATAAGTAGAGACTAAAGATACAATCTTTATTATGCATAAAGTCACAAATACAAGGAAAAATACATGAGCCATACCTTTCCAAATGTAGGATTGGGAAGAGAGAGACTCCTTACTCCTTTCCCAATTTGGACTTGGGACTAGAGACTCTCCTCTCTACATCCTAACTCCTCTAGGACTATGGATGATACTGTATACAATAGAGATGAAGCTCAAGTGGTGTGTGTTGAAGTGAGGGGCAGGGGGTCCTATTTATACTAGTGTTGAGGTCGGTTTCCACCACCAAAAGCACGTGAATCAGTCACCATTGACTCCTTCAAGCCAGGAGGAGCCAACACACATCGTTTGACAGCGTTCGGCGCCAGGAAGAGGTCGGCCGAACCAGGGGTTCGGCCGACCTGGTCAGCACTCCAAATGCGTAGTGCTTCCTCCAGGTGGCTGCCAGGTGGGCCCCCTTGATGTCTATGGGTGATACACCATTGGATCTCCTCGGATACTTCTGTTTGTGGGCCATTTGATCCATGGGATACCACGTGTCATCGCCTGACTGGTGGGATGATATTTTATAGGATTGGTCCCTCTACATTTCCTCATTTCCTGCATAAAATGCTGCATGCACATATTTCCTCAAGTACAAGTGGAATTGGGTTAGATAGAAAGGCGATGTGTGCAAGAAATGACAAATTCTTCACATAATTGAGTTAAATTGACGGATGAAATTGGTATATAACAGCCGTCAACAAACTAACCCAAGCTTGTCCAATGCTCGTCCCGAGCAAAGTCAAGACTTTAGGTTGATGATCAGGAGTTGCTACAATGTCTTATTTTCAAAAGTATCTAATGCACAACAAGATACTCTACCTAGTATTGCAGAAATTGGCTATGACACTCTACACTTCTTATGTTATCTTGGGGCTTATGCTTTCTCATATTCATGAGTAGTTGAAAGGTAGAATAGCAAATGGGGCGAACATAGCCTAGAAATCAAGTTCCACATAAATCCCAGAGAATTCAATTTAGATATTAAGTACCTCAATTTCATTGTCTCAGTCACTCCTTTGTGGGTAGTGGAAATATTTGCTCACCAAAGTATTGTGCCTCTACTATTCCTACTCATTGGATATGGCTTGTATGTTGAGCTTGGTAAGGAAAGTAAGTAGACATATTTGCATCACATATATTGCTAAGTCAAAAGAGTAAGCCTTAGGAGAATTCAAATCAAAACTTTTTGATTCAAGACTAGTGCATGTGTGATGGAGTGGAAGTGGATGTGGATACTTGAGATAACTCCTTTTTGGTATAATCTCTCTGTCTTTTGCATAGATGAACATGGCTACTTTTCTTTCCTTTTTCTTTTTTTCTCATGCTTATGATGTAAGCATGCCTTTTTTCCCTTTTTTTTCATTTTCTTTCTGCAGCCATGTCTTCTACTCCCTTTCTTTGCAATGAATTTTTGAAGAGTGTGCTAAACATGAATAACATGGAGTTTCTCTTTTTATTGTGGTATGGTGCATATGATGGACGTTTTGCTTACTTCTAGTGTAGAAGTATAGCATGTGCACGTGAAGTCTTGAATTCAAAAAAGAGTTGAATGATTTCTGACATAGGTCTATACTTCTTTAACTAGGCTCAATGTGAAAGCAAATAGCACATGTATAAGGTTTTGTCTATGTATGAATATCATATGGCTTTGGTAGGTATTTCCAATCAAATGAGGGAAGCTTAAATCTTTTTAGAATTTCTCTGGATTTCTAAGTTTTACTTTCAAACTAGGACTAGCAGCCCTATTACCAATTCTAGTCTTGCAACAACCTAGAATTAGATCAAGCTTTTGCCACCCACAACTTCCAAATTAAGGTAAAAGTATTTCAAACCAATGGAAGCAATATTCGGAGAGTAGCAAGTTGTAAACTAGAGACTTAGGAAAATAAAACAGAGCAACTATTCACCATTTCATCTATGTGAATTCTAAATCATTCTTACCGCACATCTTTATTTGATGAAAGCAAATATAACCTATTTTAGTTTTTTTAAATGCAAGATGGATGATGGGTGGATGGAAAATAAATTTGCAAGGAATGTGATACATGTTATTTCAAGTGGGGTTCCTCCACCAAGATTGTTCTTCAACTACATCCGTGATAAGGGTTGAACCCTTGATGACGGAAGTACACTGCAAGATCGGCTTGTTGTTGTTGTAACGCTGTGTTGAAGTTGGTGAATTCAGCATCCATGTGTTGTTGCCAATCCTGAGTACCTTGAACATGCTCTTGGAGTGTTCTGTAGATGTCACCCGTTCTCACTTCAAGTTATCCCATACTTCTAGTGAGGTCCGTCATTCCTTGGCTATAGTCATGATGACTTCTAGCCGAAAAGGAACGACATCCTCTCATGGACGTTGGGGGCAAGCTGCTAGAGCTTGAAGTGGATAAGGGTGGATCCCTTTGCCATTGTTGCCAAGATGACCCCCCAGTCTCATATATCGGAGGTTGAGTCCATCCGGGCGCATAACCCGTTGGGTTCTCTTCCTCTTGGTATACATGGACCGAAGAGATTATCGGTGGCTTGCCTGTGGCTGCAGCCCTCGCACGATTCCTTGTTACCCTGACAGAGACTTTACTTTTTTTTGCTTCCTCAAGGGGAAGAAGGTTAATGGTTAGCCTCTGGCATTTGTACAAATGAAAATCTGGGTTAGGTAACCAAATTTCATTGACAAAGCCGGGATAAAAAAATATCAACATCCCATCTTGATCATGCTTAAGGGTATATCCTTGAACTAAATAGTCTTCATAAATTAATTCGCTTTCAGTTTCAATGTATTCAAATGAAGAGTATTTAAGTGCTCCTACCCTATCAGCAATATGAGTAATCAATGAAGTGCATTCAATTGGTCCTGATTTTTAAATGTAATCTAACCATTGTGTCATCATGGCTTTGACTGGAGCATCTTTTATCTTTTTAGTCATTGCAAACAAAATTTTCAATTCATCATCTCGCACAACCCTAACATCTCCCATAGGGAACATAGTCATAGCCACCCATCTATGCATGAAGCGTAAAGTACGGTTTTGGATGTGGCTATTCCTAGGAGCCCTACATGTGACCTCACTAGTTAGCTCATGCCACAAAATTTGTTTGTTAAACTTAGGCAATTTGTCTCAATCTAGCAAACACCGTTTATGGAAGCCTAGGATGCTACCTAATTCTTTACATAGGATGTTGTATTCTTTTTGAAATAATCTAAAAGCAATACCATCAAATCCTATTCTTAGCGTGCAAAGGAATGGGATAGTGAGATGGCCTGAATCATTCTCCTCTATGTGAGCAAAGTCATCAAATCCAATTGCATGCCAAATGGAAAGAAATTCGGAGTCCATACCTATTTTGGAGATCAAATGTGGATCGTAAGCCTTGGTGTGGCGGATCTCACGATCTTCGAGAAGCCTGTGTGCTTGACCTTCAACTTCGCTTCGTGTGTCAAGGTCGTTTTCATGAAGAAGTTGGTGTGGGTTGCTTCTCTCTTTCATGGGAGTGTCCTCACACACACTTCTCCTCCTTGGGCTTGTACCCATGGAAGAGGGGCGTGCACTAGAACCTTCACCATGGCTTGAGCTTGCAGCATCCTTCCTCTTTCCAAACAACCTCTTCATGTCTTTTTGAGTTCAACAAGCAAGAACAAAACAAGGCGAAAAAAAAATCCGAAAAGAGGCAATGTTTGGAAAACAAAACACTTAACGAATTTTCTCCTCTTGAAAGCTTGAGTGTAAAATACAAATGCAAACAAAAGAAAATCTTTTTGGGGATGGATTTGAGCAAGAGTGTTGCAATGAAGAGCAAGAAAAACAAGGTGAGCTAGAGAGTTACTTGGGGAGGTGTAAGATGATGTGGTGTGTGAAGAGAATTGCCCCTCACGGCCACAATTTATAGGGTGCACCTTCCAACGGTCACTTAGGGTTCCAAATGTAGCCGTTGGAGGAAGGGGAGCCAAATTGGCTCCACCCCCTATTCGGCCGACCAGGGGGTTCGGCTGACCTGACAGGTGGCCCCCCTGGTTCCCCTTTTGGCAAGTGGCTCCCCAACGGCTATAAAGTCAGCACGTTGGTGAAATGCCACATGTGCAGCTAAGAAAAATTATTTTTCAAATAAAAACCCTTTTCAAATCCAATAAAAATTTTCTTTTGAAAAGAAAGAAAAATGAAAGTTGAGGATAAAAGATTCTCAACTTGCTAGGAAAAATAAAATATGCAATGGGAAAAATCCAGATGGGGTGGAAAAAGAAAGAAAGAAAATAAAGTGGGATAACTACCAATTTAACCTATTGGCATAGGTCCCACCACCGTCCGATGAGATGGACATTCCCTCGTCTTCATTTCACATCCGGGCCCAGAGGGATGGGCTTGGACAACTTGTCCTTCTTCTTCCGCCATTCCTTCTTTTTGGCGACTTCGTGGACTTTGGCCTTCGGGAAGGTCCAAATGATTTCGTCGCCTTTGGATATCGGCGTGGTCAAAACGATAGATTCTACCCGTAGATTAATATTCTCATGAATGCAATAAGTGAGTCAACCTTTGGAGGTGTGACTTCAACCTCTCAGATGTGTTTATCATTCGGCACATACTTGATTCGAATCATGGAGCATTGTTCTAATTTTGGCCGAAAGTTATACCTTTCATCCTTGCCATTGATATGGAAGTGGATTTCTCCAGCTCCTACATCTATGCGAGCTTTTGCAGTGCTTAGGAATGAAAGCCCAAGAATAAGTGGTGCATCCTTCTCGGTGTCCATGTCTAGCACCACAAAACCCACGGGTATGAAGCAGTTCCGGATATTCGTCAGGACGTCTTCAATGGTACCCACTGGATAACAGACTCAAGAGTCAGCCAGTTGTAGCTGCATTGGTGTTGGAGTCAGTTCTGTGAAGTTCAGCTGGTCGAACACAGACTTGGGCATCACACTAACACTTGCTTCCAAATCATAAAGTGCCTTGTCAAAGTGGTGAGCCCCAATTGAGCATGAAATGGTAGGACATCTGGGGTCCTTCTTCTTTTCAGGAAGCCTATTGAGGATGGCTGCACTGCAGTCTTCCGTAAGCTTGACGACCTCAGTGGTGGGCAATGGCCGTTTGTTGTTCAATATGTCCTTGAGATAGGGAGCATAAGTGGGGACTTGCATCGCATCAATCAAGGGCACATTGATGTGGATCTTTTGGATGATCTCAACAAAACAGTTGAATTGGTCACCCACTATTGGCTTCCTTTGTCTGTGACGGAATGGCAATAAGTTGGTGTCTTCAATGTGTTTGACCATTCTCTCACCAAGTAATTCACTTGGGACATCCTCCTTCTCAGGCTCAGTTGTCCTCTTTTATTGTGTGGGATATGGTGGGTCACGAGTGGTCTTTCCTCCTCTCGTTACCACTGCACTAACCTTCTCCACTGGGGCTTCTAGCTGCCCCGGAATTTTGTTGTTATCTAATGGAGGGACAACTGCAGAAAGTTGTGCCAACTGAGTCTCCAACATCTTGTTGATGCTTATTTGATTCTTGAATGCTGAGGATAGTCCTTCAATCTTTGCATTGATATTCTCTAGGGTCCTGTCATTAGCTGACAGCTTCTTGGATAGGGCCTCGTTGATCTTGAGCTGGCTAATGGCAAGTTCTCTCAAGTTGGGCTGATTTCCAGGGTTGCCATATTTGTTATACCCTCCTTGAAAGAATAGGCGTTGTTGACCCCATCCTGACCTCCTGGACGATAGCCATTGTTGTTGTTGAAATTTCCGTTGTTGGCGAGGTATAAGGCATCCTCACGAGTTTCTGGGAATCATTGCCCATATGACCCGTGTCGCCACAGACTTCGCACGTGATGTGAGAGTCTAGCGCATAGGCATTGCCAGACACTTCACCACTAGCTTGTCCGTCAATTTTCTTCATTAGGAGGTCCAATTTTGCAGCAATCATGTCCACCTCCTTCAAGGTGTGCATGCCTCGCTGTCGGGTATGGATACGCTCATCGTTCCATCCCATGGTTGACACCATCTTCTCAATAAGATCTATAGCTTTTGGCACCGTCAATGAGAAGAAGGCTCCTCTAGCAGCAGCATCCAAATGGTCACAGAAATTTTGAATAAGGAGCCAGTCATCCATCCCATGGTGGGGACAGGCTAGGATGTACTCCTGAAGCCTTTCCCATGCCTCGGGAATTGATTCCTTAAGCTCTTGCTGAAAGTTGGAAATCTGTCCACGTAGGGCATTGGTTTTGCCAAACGGAAAGAATTTTGCGAGGAATGCCATAGAACACTTCTCCCAAGTGTCTTCAGCACTTTGGTTCGCGTAGAACCACTGTTTCGCTCTCCCAAGAAGAGAGAACGGGAACAGTCTTAGACGGACCGCATCCGAAGACACGTCCTTGATCTTAAAAGTGCTGCAGATCTCGAGGAATTATTGTAGATGAGCACTTGCATCCTCGTTAGCCTTCCCACAGAATGGGTTGGCTTGCACCATAGTGATAAGGCAAGTTTTGATCTCTAAGTTCTCATCTCCCGTGTTAACAGTGGGCCCAATAGGCACATTGTTAGCAGAGGGAACTGAGAACTCACAAAGGGTCTTCTGAGCCATTGGCGTTTGTATTGTTGGTGCAAAAAATGCTGGCTTGCTTTGCCACTCATTCTGAGGAGTAACGACACGGGGTCATACTCTGAGAAGGGATTCGGGATCTTGAACAAAGTTTTCCGACAGGCAGAAACCAGACATACACTACTCTGTTTTAACATTAAAAATGCAAAAACAAATAATGGTTATCCTACTAAAATCCTACCCATGGTTCTATCCTATTCACTCAGACATGTTATATATCTATTTGCCTTCACCGGCAACGGGGCCAGAAATGCTTGTTGACGGCTCTTAAGATATACTAACAAATCATCCTCGGCAACGACGCCAAAAATGCTTGTTGATGACTCCTGAGGTATACTAAAAAATCATCCCCGGCAACGGCGCCAAAAATGCTTGTTGGTATTAATTACGCACCATTAACTAAGCATATCCAACTGATGTGTCAGAAATGCTTGTTAACGGTTCTATTGGATCATAGAATGAATTCCGCAAGCGCACGGAGGTATCATCGTAGCATTTCCCCTTAAGAGTATTCCCAAGGTTGTCATTTATTTGATCCCAAAGGAAGGCGGGGTAGAGATATAACAATCATCAAGTGGAAAGGGGTAGAAAGGTCTAGGTAAGAATCTAGTAAGGATGGATAAAATAATAGTGGAGGTAGTGTGACACACACAAAAGCTTTCAAGTCTAAGGGGGGTAAGAGGATCCTAGAGGTTAGTTAAGGTTGAGAGTTATGGAGGTACACCTACTATGCTCTATTCTACATATGCATAGTCTAAGCTAATAATTCATAAGCTAGATCAATAGTGAATACTTATGCTATGTGGTTCAACACATCAGGAACGGGCTTACCCCTAGCAATACTAGGGCGACTCCCACCAAGAGCCTGTGGCATAGCTGAACCTGGAGGATTACAAATGATAGACAGGGTTGTGATCTCCTACTGCCTACCTCTTCAATCTGTGGCTCTACGAGACATCCAATGCTACTTAGCTATCCTAGCACCATGCTAGCATATTAAGTAATTACCTTAAGAGCTTAGGCACAATCCATCCTAAGGCAATGAATTGAATCATCATTGAACCAATGTTGATAAACAACATAATTATCCATACTAACCTAGTTATGTTATAATTAACTAGATTGTAGTGGGGGTCTATAGGTTCTATGATAATGAGATATGTTCATGATGAAATAGTCATAGAAGCTATACCTTCCACATACATGGACTCCACAATCAAACAAGAAATGCTTTGCCCAAGTATATGTATAAGTAGAGACTAAAGATACTATCATTATTATGCATTAAGTCACAAATACAAAGAAGAATACATTAGCCATACCTTTCCCAATGTAGGATTGGGAAGAGAGAGACTCCTTACTCCTTTCCAAATTTGGACTTGGGACTAGAGACTCTCCTCTCTACAGCCTAACTCATCTAAGACTATGGATGATAGTGTATACAATAGAGATGAAGCTCAAGTGGTGTGTGTTGAAGTGAGGAGTAGGGGTTCCTATTTATACTAGTGTTGAGGTTGGTTCCCGCCACCAAAAGCTTGCGAATCAGTCACCATTGACTCCTTCAAGCCAGGAGGAGCCAACACGCTTCGTTTGACCGCGTTTGGTGCCAGGAAGAGGTCGGCCGAACCAGGGGTTCGGCCGACCTGGTCAGCACTCCAAACGCGGTGTGCTTCCTCCAGGTGGCTTCTAGGTGGGACCCCTTGATGTATATGGGTGATACACCATTGGATCTCCTCGGATACTTCTGTTTGTGGGCCATTTGATCCATGGGATGCCACGTGTCATCGCCTGATTGGTGGGATGATATTTTATAGGATTGGTCCCTCTATATTTCCTCATTTCCTGCATAAAATGCTGCATACACATATTTCTCCAAGTCCAAGTGGAATTGGGTTAGATAGAAAGGTGATGTGTGCAAGAAATGACAAATCCTTCACATAATTGAGTTAAATTGATGGATGAAATTGGTATATAACAGCCGTCAACAGACGTCTCTTTATACTAGAGGACCAGCAACTGCCTTAGATTCGATCTACCTCAATTCTAGGAAGCACACCTTGGAATCCTTCATCGTGCAACTAATGGAACATTTATGGGGCATTTGTGCATATTAAACGTGCGCCTACAGTTATGTCTCATGTTACTCAACCCGTTAACATGGCAATCTAGGTGTGATGAAGTATTCCCTTTTATATGCATGGCAAAAAAATAATGTCTTGATAGATCACCACTCGTCACGACGTGAACGCGCAACATCGCAAGTCACAAGTCATGGGATTAATATGCGTAAAATCGCAAAACACATGCGCATGCGCGTATGTTTGTGTCCATAGCAGCAGCCTTCATCTTACTCATTATTCTCACGTTGAGAACCACTCAAAAAGGCACTATATATATTGGGGAACACCCATCTACATGGGCAATGTGGGACTAAAGTCTTGACCACCTCTCCACACCACTCTTGACTTTCCGCCAATAGAGTTGGCCCTAATAAATCAACCCACTTGTGGGTTGCACGTAGGCCAAATCCCAACTATAGGTTGAACCCATTGCGGTGATCATCAAGTCAAGGATAAAGGTGTCAATGGCGTGGTCGTTCACGGCGATGGTGGTGGAAGCCTTTCTCTCGCTTCTTGCTTCTAAGAGATCGACGGATCTGGGAGTGTGCGGGAACATTGAGCCACATGTAATTGGATGATTGTGCGCCCTTGCTGCCCATGTTTATGTAGCGTGTGCAAGAGAGGGCCTCAACCGAACGGGAGTCAGTTGCACCCCTGATCATGGTTCATGCAGATCCGGTATTGTCGTTGGCCCACATTGGATTGGGATCAAATATGGCTTACAATTCCCAATTCAAATACTGAAATATTTTTAAAGAAGCCAGTAGATAACGAGCCACTGTGTGTGACCTAGGAACTTGTGTGCAACATTTGGATTTTTGACAAACCTCTTCCCTGAAGGAACTGTTTAAAACAAAGTTGCTTAGAATAAAGAGGAGGAAAAAAATACTAAAATTATGATCAAATACAAATTTGGAAAAGTAATTGAGGAATTCAAGAATAACTACTGAATAACATGAATAAAACTTCCACAAGGTGTTCCAAGGGTCTTTTAGCAAAGTGTACCAGACAGAAGCTCTCCCTTCTGAATCCCGACCATAGTATCACCCGGTGTATTGAATCCAGTTTCTGCTTCAGAATGCCAGGCTGAAAACCAAAATCAAATTTATCTACTTTGGGATGATCAAGTTAAAAATTTGTTTTCCAGTCCAAATAGGCCTTTATTTCAATATAGCAGGAGCAGGCTTAGGGGATCGGTGTTTTCTCTCTAGTGGGGTGTTTGTCTAAGGGTCGAGTCCCTTTTTTATATAGATGGAGGAAGCACCCACTATGTAAGAAACCCAAATAAGAGACAAAGATGGGCGACGTGCTCAAAGGAGAATGTCTCTGATATGGTTAAGAGAGACGTGCCCGCTTTAGCAAGGATCTAACATGGCTCGGTTGAACGCACAAGGAGACAAGTTACAATACAACGCATCTTAGTTAAGTAGGTATTCGCAATGCGCCCTCCTCTATGACAAACGGGAGACACGCTACAGACAAAGCGCATCTCCTTGTGGCAAAAGAAATGAGACGTACTTTACAGAAAGCACGTCTCCTTTGCCTTCAGCTACAAACAGACATGAACACAACGCTCAATGTTGAAACTCATCCATTCATAGTTGAACACACAAGATACTCATGACAAAGATGAACATAGATAACATGCATTTATTAACAATATATTATAGAAGAAAAGAAAAAAGTACAAGACACAAGAAAAGAAAAAACAGCATCAACTAAAAACAACAAAAGAAAAGCTAAATCATACTCCTCCTCCCCCTCCTCCTCCTCCTGTAGCGGCCATCCAGCGCCAATGCAACAGGAGACCTGGCCGGCTGCTCCAACTGCTCTGCCGTTTGCTCCGGCTGGTCCAGATCCGGTGGTGCAACCTCGTGACCGAGGTTCCTCGCCATCGCCGCAACTAGGATATTGCAGCCCTCGGCACCGAGCACCTCGGCGCCATCGTATCGAGCAGCCTTTGGTACCGATCAAATAGCCTGTCAAACCGCATCTCAAGCAGCTCGATGTTGAGCCTCTCGGGGGAGCGACATCACTGTTTCCTCTAGGGGGGCTACCTCGGCGGGCCTGGTGGCGGAACATTGGCCTTGGTGGGTTGTCTGCGCAGAGAAACGAACGAAGAGGATAGGAGAGACTGATGGCGCCTTATATAAGGTCAGTGCGGAGACGCAAAATGGAAAAGTGCTTAACACCGAAGCGCGTCGCCTATGCTCAACGTCTCCCCCTCCCCTGCTAAAAGAGAGATGTGCTCTTATGAAAAGTGCGTAACCTATTACACACGTCTCCTTTAGCATCGTGATTTTCTCCATTTTGCTTCAATTAACTATTGATATCACAAATCACTGAACTTAGAGCACATTCTGTAGGATTGAGAAGCATGTGAAAAGGGGGTGAATGGTAGATTAAAACTTTTTTAGCCGAAGCAACAAAAATACCTCGGCAGAAAAATAATCTGTTAAGAAATCATGTGTGTGACTAATCTAAACGTGATCAATCATGACAAAACCAGTATAGATTGCGGATAATCAAGTCACGAAAGATGTCTCAACAAGAATCACGAAAATCTGTTGACAAAAACTCAAGTTATGATTGAATGATTGAACAAAGGTCAACCTGTTCTACCCGAGAAAAACAAGATTTGCAACACTGCAATGAAACTCGTGTAGATCTAAAACCCCAAATCCAATGATCGTGAAATTTTTACAGATGATATATAATCAAGTTGTGAAGACAACCCAAAAATAATTACGTCAATTAAATCTGTAAAACTCGAGTTATGATAAAACCACCAAAGCAAGGTAGTGTTGTGCAGAAACTCGACGAGAAAGACTTGACACGACCAAGTTGAACGAACAAAGCACAAAAGCTCCTTGACACTACGAATTTTATCGATCAAACCACAAAAGGAACAGCCCCAATGTCGTGCACCATAAGCTCTGGCCTCCCTTGCTTATATAACAAGCCCTTAGGCCAACTCAATCCTAACTAAGACTCAAATCCTACTCAGATTCAACCAAAATTTTCCATAACTACTCAAAACTCTTCCATATGCAGATAAAAGCAATTTTAAGACTTCCAGACACCTTAGGAACGTATCCCACATTCCTAAAACAACACTACTTCATGACCCACACCAAATCCTATAATAACCAACTCAAATCATTCCATATTTGAGTCAAACCCGACTCAGCCGTAGCCTGCGTCCATAACCTAGTCCGTTGGACCTTTCCGACCAATTTTTTACGTCCACATCTCTGCATCACGTCTCGGAACCATGTAGCCACGTCCATGAAATCCTTGCACACGTGCAAACACATTCCAACGACGTCCACGATACCTTCATCTGAATTGTTCTTGATTCACACATGTTGCGCGACCTCCCGATCAACTCAACCACAATTCCTCCCGAACTTGGTTGTTGAACCTCATCTTCTCCCTATGACTAGTTCAATGGATACCGTCACCAGACATGTCTGGAACTCAAGCAACACCTGCAAATGAATAAACAACCAATACATCCGAGCACAAGTCATCGACTTAACTCACGTTAGTTCTGAAACTACAACACCTTAGGTGAGTACCTCACATAAGCATGTTGCAAACCTTAGCAAAAAGATATCAGCCATAACCACCGAAAAATTAGTAAAAGGATACTAAGCAAACATTCCAAAATCCAAAAAGCAAGTTCGAGACATTGCAAGTTAAAAGCAGAACCACTACGATGAAGCTCCGGACCATGCCAAAGCTAACCGGACCTTGAGTCGGAGCTTACCAAAACTAGCAGGACCTAGCGCTGGAGCTAACCCAAGCTAGTCGAACCTTGCGCCAAAACATGTCAGGCCTAGACAAAGAAGATGGTCCTAGGTAAAGTACGTCGGACCTTACGTCGGACCTTGCCGGAGCTACCCAAAATAAGTCGGACCTATTGTCGGACCTTGCTGGAGCTCGAACCTAGAGTCAGACCTTGTTGAAAAAGGTGTTTTGGTAGTATTCAGAACTTTATCGTCATAACCAATGTATTCAGCACACATAGATCTCACACATTCACTTGATAACTAAATCATTCACTTGTCTAGAAAATAATCAAAATCCTTCATGTTTGCAATTGCTTTCACACAGTTCACTATCCACACAATGTACAAACCACACATTCATTGATTCACACAGTTGAACATAGATAAATTTCATTCATTAACACAATATATTACAAAACACAAGAAAAAGGTACAAGACACAAGATATAGAAAAACATCAAGTAAAAAAAAAGAAAAACTAAATCCTACTCCTCCTTGTCCTCCTCCGGCAGCGACTTCAACGATACTGAAACAGGAGCCTGGGTCGGCTGCACCGGTTGCTCCGCCTACACCGGCATTGCAACCTCGAGACTGAGGTTGCTCTTCGTCAGCGCCACTTGGTTTCTACGACCCTCGGTGCCAAGCACCAGGGCCATCATCTCGAACAGAATGTCGAGACGATCGGCCACCCTCGTGAGGGCGTAGAGGTAGTGGCCGAGGGTTCCCATTCCAGTAAACTGTGGAAGGGTACCCAGACCCAAGGAACTCATGGCGCGAGACGTAGTGTTGTACGCCACTTGCGCCATAACGAGGCGCTGCTCGGTGTTTAACCTCTCGAGGGAGGTGCAACACAGTTTCTTGCACGGTGGCTCCCTTGGCAGGCTTGGAGGTGGAACATTGGCCATGGTGGCGGTGGGTCATCGGTGCGGAGAAGACGAAGAAGAAGAAACGGATGAGTGATGCTGTAAGACCTATGTGTGCTGAATACATTGGCTTGGAGTGAAAACACTTGGCTTTGATGATAAAAGTTTTTAATATCACCAAAACACCTTTTTATCAAGGTCTGACTCTAGCTCCGAGCTATAGCAAGGTCCGACCATAGGTCCGACTTGTTTTGGGTAGCTCCGGCTACGTTAGATGCTAGGTCTGACTTCTTGGTAAGGTCGACTAGCTTTGGTTAGCTCCGGTGAGCTTTATATTTAGCTCCGGCATGTCTTTGATAGCTCCGGCATATATTTGATAGCTCCGGCATGCTTTTGCTAAGCTCCGACGTACTTTGTCTAGCTCCGGCTTTTGGGTTTACTAGTTCCAACTAGTTCTGGTTAGCTCCGGCGCTATGTCCTGCTAGTTTTGTAAGCTCCGGCGGGAGCGTGGTTGTACTAGTTTTGGTAAGCTCTGGCGCTAGGTTCTACTAGCTTTTGTTAGCTCCGGCTCAAGGTCTGGGTTGCTCTGGCAAGGTCCGAAACTTGACCGCAATACTTCTGCTTTTCATTCGCAATGTTTTGAACTTGCTTTATATTCTTGGAAAGATTGCTTAGTATTCATTTGCTAAGTTTTTGGTGTGTTTTGGTTGATATGGATGATTTTGTTTTGATATGCTTTGCAACATGCTTATGTGAGGTGCTCACGTAAGGTGTTGTGTCCGGAACTATCTTGAGTGAAGTCGAGGACTTAGGCTAGTATGGATTGGTTGTTTATTCATGTGCAGGTGTTGCTTGAGTTCAAGACATGGCTGGTGACGGGATTCATTGGACTAGTCTCAGGGAAGATATGAGGTTCCAACAAACAAATTCAGGAGGAATTGTGGTTGAGCTGATCAGGAGGTTGCGCAGCATGATTGAATCAAGAACAATGCATATGAAGGTATCGTGGACATCATTGGAAGATGTTTGCACGTGTGCAAGGAGTGCATGGACGTGGCTACATGGTTCCGAGACGTGATCAAGAGATGTGGACGTAAAGAGTTGGTCAGAAAGGTCCAACCGACTAGGTTATGGACTCAGGCTGCGACTGAGTCGGGTTTGACTCAAATATGGAATGTTTTGAGTTGGTTATGATAGGATTTCGTGTGGGTCACGAATTTTAGTTGTTTAGGAATGTGGGATACGTTCCTAAGGTGTTTGTAAGTCTTAATATTGCTTCTATCCGCGTATAGAGGAATCTTGAGCAGTTATGGAAAGATACGATTCATGATCTGAGAAGGATTGGAGTCCTAGTTGATATTGGGTTGGCCTAAGGGATGGTTATATAAGCAAGGGAGCCCAGAGCTCGTGGTGCACGACTTTGGGGTTGTTCCTCTTGTGTTCTATTGAATAAAATTCGTAGTTTGAAGGAACTTTTGTGCCTTGTCCGTCAGACTTGTTCCAGACAAGTTTTACTCGTCGAGTTTCTGGACAGCACTACCTTTCGTCGATGGTTTTATCATAACTCGAGTTTCACAGATCCAATTGACGTGATTCTTTTTGGGTTGTCTTTAAAACTTGATTTTCTATAATATGTCAAAATTTCACGGTCATTGGATTTGTGATCTATGATCTACACGAGTTTCTTTGCAGCATTCTAGAACTGTTTTTTTCTCGGGTAGGGCAGATTGACCATTGTTTGATCTTTTGATCATAACTTGAGTTTTTCTCGACGGATTTGAGTAATTATTTTTGTGTTGTTTTCTGACTTGATTCTCTCTGATATCTATCACTTTTTTTCACTGTGAAACATGTTTAGATTAGTCTCACACACGATTTCTTTAACAGATCGTTTTTCTGCCGAAAGGGTTTGGGGTTTAATTGTTTCCGCTGTGTAAGATTTTTAAATCTACCATTCAACCCCCCCCCCCTCTGTTAGCTTTTCACGTGCTCTTCGATCCTACAATTGGTATCAGAGCCACGGTGCTCTAATCTTTGTGATTTACGCCTGTTTTTGACTAATCATCATGGAGAAGTACTCTGCCAAACCTTTTGTGTTTGCTGGTATTGATTTTCAGGTTTGGAAGGCACGCATGGAGGCTTTCATCCAGGCACAAGGCTTTGCAATATGGGAGAAGGTATACAAGCCTTACGAAGTGCCATCAAATGAGCAAGTTACAGCTACAAAACTGAGAGATGTTGACAACAACAACAAGGCCCGGAACTTGATCATACAAGGATTAACACAAAGCGACTTCAACCGTGTTGCACACCTCCGATCTGCATACGATGTGTGGAAAGCACTTTGTGACTACCTCGAAGGATCCAACACGATCAAAGAGGTAAGGCAAGACATGTTCAAGAAAGAATATATGCGCTTCGAGATGCAACCCAGTGAGTCTATTGATGACCCTTTTGCTCGCTTTAATAAAATTCTCAGCAACTTGCGTAGTGCCAATGTTAATTTTTCAGATGCTGAAAATGCTAGGCAATTGCTAAGTGCATTAGATATGTCAATTTGGGAGATGAAAGTCACATCTATTCGTTAATCTACTGTCATGAGTTCACTTACTTTAGATGTGCAATATTCCAAGTTAAAAACTCATGAAATTGACATAATCTCACGTAGGAACCCCAATAAGTCTATTGCATTTGTTTCACAACGTGATATGTCTAGCTCCAGCCAATAATCATCTTGCAATACTCTTGCTTTGTTGTCCTCACTAACCGTGGAGCAGATCGAAGAATTTCCAGAAGAGGAGTTGGCACTCATCTCTACTAGATTCTCAAAAGCATTGCAAAATGTGAGAACTAGAAGGAGAGGAAGCTCCGGACCTCAATGCTGTTTTGAATGTGGTAAAATAGGACACTTTCGTACAGAATGCCCTAATCTTTCAGGTCCGACCACCCGGGAAGAAAAACAAAGCAAGGTTCAGACCTCCTCTGGAAATTTCAACAAGAAGAAGAAAGGTACCATAGGACGCAAGATGATCAACAGTTTCATCACCGCGCTTCAAGAGTTCGGTTCAAGCGACGTGGACATTGGATGTGATGAAGATGAAGATGATTTGGCAAACTTGTGCTTCATGGCGGGCAAGTCAAGATCAAGTATGGAGGAGGCAGAACACAACAGCGACAATGAAGATGTATGTCCTACTTGTGAAGAAATGTGTGATGCTATTTCTCGTGCCACTATTATTTTTAAGAAAAAGGACAAAAAGCTTAGGGATAGTGCTGCTAAATTGAATCACTAGAATCTGAGATCAACCATTTAAAAACTTTGATTCCTAGTGATGATGCATGTTCCTCATGTGATTTAATATATGAACAAATGTCCTCATTAAGAAGTGCGCACACTGCCACACTTGATAAACTTGAGTTAAAAATTGAAAAGTACAAAGAGCTTGCTGCACTTAATGATAAAAACTTGAAAGATGCTAGCTGTTATACAATTGATTTGCATTGTTCTACTTGTGATGATCTTGATAAGAAACTACAGGATGCTATGAATGAAATTTCTATATTGAACAATGCTTTAGGTTCTCATGAAGTTAAATTTTGTTCAAATTGCAAACTAAAAGGAAAAACTTCATGTGAAAATTGCCTTGATCTGTCCAATAAACATGATGACATGCATAGGACATTAGATCGGTTTTATAATGGGAATAAGAGCCTAAACTTACTGCTGAATTCTTCCAAGTCTTGCAATGATAAAACTGGTTTAGGTTTTGATTCTCATGCTCATGCTAAGGCACATCCACCTAAAATTGTAAAGTCATTAGGAAGTGGTTTGATTCAAACAGTTCCTAAACAAAAAGGAGTGGTTTTCAAATCTACAGGAGTGTTGCCTCATTTGGTTTCAAATAAAAATATTGCTTGCTCATCTAGACATGAACACAAAGTTAAGTTTCATCGTACCTTCTGTGGTAGAGATGGTCATGTCATAGATTTTTGTTATAGACTAGCTAAACAACAGAAAAGGGAAAGAATGGTTGCTAGATCTCATAACTTTCATGCAAAATTTGCTGCACACATTGAACCGAATGTACAACCTGCTGTTTTGAGTCAAAAACATTCAAAGTTTACCTCCGGAGCTACTGATTTTTGTGCTACGCAAGTAACACCTTATAGGTCAGTAGTCAAGAATAAAAAATTTCAAACTTTGACTCATAAACCTGCTGTTTTGTCTCAGCTTTCGCGTGTTTTTCCTCCTGCACGTCGCGTGACTCAATACTGGATTCCTAAATGCCTTTTGACTAACCCCAATATTGAGCCATCGACGTATTGTGCTTTAATGTAGGTTACATGTTTGAGGAAGGAGAACATTTGGATTGTGGATTCAGGTTGCTCACGCCACATGACCGGTAACAAAGATTGGTTCTCCTCCCTCTCTTTTTTGTCACGTGTAGAGAATGTTACTTTTGCCGATAATTCTTCAACTCCTATAATTGCTAAGGGTTCGGTTAGAGTAAATGATCACTACACTTTGAGGGTTGTCAAAAAATTGAAATACAACTTGCTTTCTGTTTCACAATTTCTAGATGAAAATCTGGAAATTATTTTCAATAAAAACCGCTGCAAAGTTGTAAGTTCAAATAGTGAGCTTATTTTTAACATGTCTCGGTTTGGAAGAGTTTTTAAAGCTGATTTTGATATGTCTTCTCTAAGCATAGGTGTCTAGGTTCTAATGTTTCAAAGTACTTATATTGTTGGCATCGTAGACTTGGTCAGAAAGGCTTTGATCACCTAACGCGTGTTAGTGCTCTTGATCGCATACGTGGGCTGCCTAAGCTTAAAGGGGACAAAGAAATTGTGTGCTCTTCTTGTAGTCATGCTAAGATGGTTGCAGGTTCACATACTCCTCTCACAATGATCATGACAACTGAACCATGTCAACTTTTGCATCTTGACACCGTAGGACCTTCACGTGTTCAATCCTTCAGAGGTAAATGGTATGTTCTTGTTATCGTTGATGATTATTCTAGATACTCTTGGGTTTACTTTATGGCGTCTAAGAATGATGTTTTTAGTCACATTAGAACTTTATTTCTTAGATTATCAATTGATCACCCAGGATCATTAAGAGCAATTAGAAGTGATATTAGAACTGAATTTGAAAATCAATCTTTTGATCACTTTTGTGGTGAAAATAGAATAGATCATCAATTCTCTTCACCATATGTACCTCAAAAAAACGGTGTTGAAGAATGAAAGAACAGAACCTTAGTTGAGATGGCTAGGACTATGCTTGATGAATATCAAACTCCTAGGAAATTTTGGGCTGATGCGTTAGCAACCGCTTGTTATGTCTCAAATCGTGTTTTCTTGCGTGCTAAGCTAGGTAAAACACCATATGAGCTCCGGTTCGGACATAGGCCTAGTGTTACACACTTTCGGTTCTTTGGTTGCAAATGCTTTGTTAAGAAACATGGTAATTTTGATAAATTTGAACCTAGATCCATTGATGGCATGTTTCTTGGTTATCAATCTCATACTAGAGGCTAACGTGTGCTTGTACTTGACACTAACAAAATTGTGTAGACTTGTGAAGTGTCTTTTGATGAAGCTAGCCCAGGTACTAGCTCCGGTGTTGCACGACCAGATCCGTATCCTCGGAGGGAGGGTATTTTCATAGATGAAGAAGAGCCGGTGATACTGCCTGATAGTTCCGAAGTTGACACGTGTCCAGCTCCGGACATTGAACAAGCTCCGGCTATCACCTATACTGGTCCTCATCGTCCACAAGTCACAAGCTCATCAATCTACGATGAACATGAAGAAGAAGAAGCTTGTGAGAAATCTGTTCCCCTACGGTTTTACAAAGATCACCCCCCACAACAGATGATTGGAAGCTTGCACGAACGAGTCACATGGTCCAGGTTTTGCGATCCAAACACTCATGCTCATTCTGCTTTTGTTGCTTCTTTTGAACCCAAAGATATATCACACGCACTCACTAATAAATCTTGGATTATTGCCATGCAAGAAGAGTTAGAAAATTTTGAAAGAAATAATGTTTGGAAACTTGTACCTCCACCTCAAGGTCACACTTTAATTGGAACTAAATGGGTATTTAAAAATAAACAAAGTGAATATGGGGTTGTGGTTAGGAATAAGGCTAGGTGGGTTTCTCAAGGTTTCACTCAAGTTGAAGGTCTAGATTTTGATGAAACTTTTGCTCCTATTGCTAGATTAGAAGCCATAAGAATTTTGTTAGCTTTTGCAGAATCTAAAGGTTTTAAGCTATATCAAATGGATGTTAAAAGTGCTTTTCTTAATGGCTACATAGATGAGGAGGTTTATGTCAAACAACCACCAGGTTTTGAAAATCCAGATTTTCCTAATCATGTTTACAAACTGTCCAAAGCCTTATACGGTCTCAAACAAGCCCCTAGAGCATGGTATGATAGGTTAAAAACATTCTTACTTGAAAAGGGGTTTACCATGGGCAAGGTTGATAAAACTCTTTTTGTTCTTAAGCATGGCCATGACTCATTATTCGTTCAAGTGTATTGGTTGTGCTTCTCATGATCTTGTGTCCAAGTTTTCAGCAATGATGAGTTCCGAATTTGAAATGAGTATGATGGGTGAACTCACTTACTTTTTGGGGCTGCAAATCAAGCAAACCAAGGAGGGTACCTTTGTGCATCAAACGAAGTATACCAAAGACCTCCTAAGGCGCTTCAACATGGACAAAAGCAAGCCTCTTCGGACACCAATGGGAACAGCAACAACACTTGAACTTGATGAAGATGGTGAACCCGTGGATCAAAAAGAATATAGAAGCATGATCGGATCACTTTTGTACCTCACAGCATCAAGATCGGACATACAATTCAGCGTATGTCTTTGTGCACGGTTTCAAGCTTCCCCACGTGTTTCACATCGTCAAGCCGTCAAAAGGAATCTCAGGTACTTACATGGAACCCAAGAATTTGGAATTTTTCTTCCTTCTTCCTCAACCGTTACTTTGAAAGCTTTTTAGGATGCTGATTTTGGGGGTTGTAGGATTGATAGGAAAAGTACTTCTGGTGCTTGTCATTTTCTTGGTAATTCTCTTGTTGCTTGGTCCTCTAGAGAACAAAATTCAGTTGCACAATCCACAGCCGAATCTGAATATGTAGCTGCTGCTAGTGCTTGCTCACAAATTCTTTAGATTGTTCAAACACTTAAGGACTATGGGGTTGATCTAGATAGTGTTCCACTATTCTGTGATAACACTAGTGCCATTTGCATTGCTAAAAACCCCGTGCAACATTCTAGAACTAAGCACATTGACATTAGGTATAACTTTCTCCGAGATAATGTTGAAAAAGGAAACATTGTGCTTCACCATGTAGATACCGAACAACAATTGGCTGACACTTTTACAAAACCTTTGGATTTCACTCGTTTTTGTTACATTCGTAGTGAAATAGGGGTTATGCTTCCTCATGGCTTAAATTGAGGGGGACTTTTGAAACTTGGGAAGTCTATTTGTGAATCTAAAATAAAAATAATATGAGCATAGTATTTCATACGTATATGACTTTGTGATTCCTTTTACATGCTGAAAGTTCTTACTACATTACTCGTGTTATACATTTTGAAGTTTTTGCCATGTCTAGTAATTATAATAATTACTTACACTAAAACTGGTCATGGTCGAACTTTCTTGCTATTTTGAACTTGTTACATGTTCACAAGTGCTTTTAATCATTAAGAATTCATGAAGTAATCAACTCACATGTTGAGTTTTTTATGAACAAATATAAATTGAGAAAAGATCAAGAGAATATGCATGCATCGCACTTCTTCTTTTGAGATGGCTTATCATTGCACTTAGATTTGAACTTGGAAGAAGTTGTGTATGACTAAAACCATGTCCTTAAGCTTCTGATTGTCAAATGACATAGGCTTGGCTTGGTTGGTTAGAATAAGGCAGATGCGCATATAATCTCTTGCAAATATCATATGATCTAAATTTGTGTTTTGAAAAATAATAAAATGCAGCAACTAGTGTCATACTTTCAAGTTATGAACTAGTTATGTTTGTGAGATCATGACTTGCTTAAATTGAAAAATTACATATGATCTCTAGCATGGCTTACACTACTTTATGTATCTCATTGATGTGATAGTGTAAGTTACTTGATAGTATAACTTGGATGAGCTTTGTTTTATATGTATATGTTATAATATGCTCATAACAATTAAAATTTCTCTTTTACCTTGCTGAATACATTATCAAAGGGGAGAGATTAATCACCACATTGTTTTTTGATTCTTCAAAAGGGGGGAGATAAGAGATAATGTGCGTGGGGAGAGGTGATAAAGGGGGAGAGATATGTGAATTTTATTTTTGCTTTTTTTTCTCATTTTATTTCTGATTTGCAAAATGCAGAAATTGTTTTCAAAACTTTTATTGAGAATAAGCCAATGTTCGGATATTAAGTGGTGTTGCCAGTGCATTCATCAAGGGGGAGATTGTAAGACCTATGTGTGCTGAATACATTGGCTTGTAGTGAATACACTTGGCTTTGATGATAAAAGTTTTTAATATCACCAAAACACCTTTTTATCAAAGTCCGACACTAGCTCCGAGCTATAGCAAGGTCCGACCATAGGTCCGACTTGTTTTGGGTAGCTCCGGCTACGTTAGATGCTAGGTCCAACTTCTTGGTATGGTCTGACTAGCTTTGGTTAGCCCCGATGAGCTTTATCTTTAGATCCGGCATGTCTTTGATAGCTCCGGCATATATTTGATAGCTCCGGCATGCTTTTGCTAAGCACCGATGTACTTTGTCTAGCTCCGGCTTTTGGGTTTACTAGTTCCAACTAGTTCTGGTTAGCTCCGGCACTAGGTCCTGCTAATTTTGTAAGCTCCGGCGGGAGCTTGGTTGTAATAGTTTTGGTAAGCTCCGGCGCTAGGTTCTACTAGCTTTTGTTAGCTCCGGCTCAAGGTCCGGGTTGCTCTGACAAGGTCCGGAACTTGACCGCAATACTTCTGCTTTTCATTCGCAAAGTTTTGAACTTTCTTTATATTCTTGGAAAGATTGCTTAGTATTCATTTGCTAAGTTTTTGGTGTGTTTTGGTTGATATGGATGATTTCGTTTTGATATGCTTTGCAACATGCTTATGTGAGGTGCTCACGTAAGGTGTTGTGTTCGGAACTAACTTGAGTCAAGTCGAGGACTTGGGCTCGTATGGATTGGTTGTTTATTCATGTGCAGGTGTTGCTTGAGTTCAAGACATGGCTGGTGACGAGATCCATTGGACTAGTCTCTGGGAGGAGATGAGGTTCCAACAACCAAATTCAGGAGGAATTGTGGTTGAGCTGATCAGGAGGTTCGCAGCATGATTGAATCAAGAACAATGCATATGAAGGTATCGTGGACGTCATTGTAAGATGTTTGCACGTGTGCAAGGAGTGAATCGACGTGGCTACATGGTTCCGATACGTGATGAAGATACATGGACGTAAAGAGTTGGTCAGAAAGGTCCAACCGACTAGGTTATGGACTCAGGCTGCGGCTGAGTCGGGTTTGAATCAAATATGGAAAGTTTTTAGTTGGTTATGATAGGATTTCGTGTGTGTCACAAATTTGAGTTGTTTAGGAATGTGGGATACGTTCCTAAGGTGTTTGGAAGTCTTAAGATTTCTTCTATCTGCGTATAGAAGAATCTTGAGCAGTTATGGAATGTTACGATTCATGATATGAGTAGGATTGGAGTCCAAGTTGATATTGGGTTGGCCTAAGGGCTGGTTATATAAGCAAGGGACCCCAGAGCTCGTGGTGCACGACTTTGGGGCTGTTCCTCTTGTGTTCTATTGAATAAAATTCGTAGTTTGAAGGAACTTTTATGCCTTGTTCATCAGACTTGTTCCAGACAAGTTTTACTCGTCGAGTTTCTGGACAGCACTACCTTTTCGTCGGTGGTTTTATCATAACTCGAGTTTTACAGATCCAATTGACGTGATTCTTTTTGGGTTGTCTTCACAACTTGATTTTCTATCATATGTCAAAAGTTCACGGTCATTAGATTTGATTTATATGATCTACACGAGTTTCTTTGCAGCATTCCAGAACTGTTTTTTTCTCGGGTAGGGCAGATTGACCATTGTTTGATCTTTCGATCATAACTTGAGTTTTTCTCGACGGATTTGAGTGATTCTTTTTGTGTTGTTTTCGTGACTTGATTCTATCTGATATCTATCACTTTTGTCATGAAGAAACACGTTTATATTAGTCTCACACATGATTTCTTTAACAGATCGTTTTTCTACTGAAAGGGTTTGGGGTTTAATTGTTTCCGCTGCGTAAGATTTTTAAATCTACCATTCACCCCCCCCCCCTCTGGTAGCTTTTCAAGTGCTCTTTGATCCTATAGATGCGCTTGTGGAGAACTGACAGGTTATGGCACATCTTATATAAGGTCTGTGCGGAGTCGCCAATGGAGCGGTTGGTTTCCTGCACATTGATGGAATGATGGAACAAATCGATACCGCCTCGGGGAAACAAAAGGTCGTGCACGCCGGTCATACGCATCTCTGCACCACCGCCGCCGAAATTAAGATGTCTGCAGTCCTCGTGCCTCACGTCTCTCGTTCAACAATGGAAGACACGCTTTCATATAGTGTGCGTCTCACATTAGTCCCTCACGTGTCCCGCTTTAGTCTCATTTTCTCGCATTTATCTCGCTCATTTCTTCGCCTCCGATGCTCCTTTACTAATTGACCAACTCCAATGCGACTGCTGCCTCTGTTTGCCATTGTCATCATCATCGTCGTCGCCATTCATAGCTGAGTTAGATATCGGCTTGGCACATAGCCGACTGAAGGAGGAACACTTGGCGTGGCAGATGAACCATCCCCATGTATGTACTTAACCGTTCACACCGGTCGCATTGTTGTATATATGTAGCTCTGCAATGGACTGATGAACTTAATTGTAGTTTTGTTTTTCCATCTTGTTTGGTTTTGGTATTTTCAATTTCTCTGCGTAGGGTTTCATTGCGAAGCCTGAATCGGGAGATTTATTCAAGTGACAGTGCATCGTCCCCATTAAAGAATGGGTAAATCATGAGGAACAAGTACAATCATATGAGTATAACCATCATCCTCTTACTAATGAATTTTCTTTGTAGACTAACTGGGAAGGTGGTTACTATCCCCTGACAATCTCCTTATCAGGGGACTATCCGTTGGTGCCTCCAAGATGTGCCTTTCCACGTTGTTTCTTCCACGCAAATGTCCATCGCTCAGGACCAGTCTGCATTGGGATCCTTGATCAAGAGACTGTAGGATAGACTTATCTTGCTCATGTAATTTGTAATTGTTGCTGAACTTATTTGAAATGGTTTCTTATGTTTCATAAATTGATATTTCATAGGGGTGGTGGACTGTTTTTACAATCAAAACCATACTACTTGAAGTTCAGCGTTTGCTTCATCAGCCAAATGCGCCCGATGTTGAAAATGATTGCTATAATCTACTTATCAAGGTTAGACACTTTGTGTTAGTGACCAACGTAGGTTATTCATTTCTCATTTGACATTTGTTAATTCAAAGAATGTCCCTATTTTCAGGATCTAGGGGAATATAAGAGACGTGTACGGGAGCAAGCTGGGCGGTACAGTTTAGATTGATTGATGGGAGCTTTAGGAATAAGTTTAGATTCAAAATTAGTTTAGAGGGCAAACAATGTGTATGAACTATGAAATTCATTGAGTTGCAAATTGTCTTTGAATT
Organism: Tuctoria greenei; assembly: GCA_036927565.1. Taxonomy (NCBI): domain Eukaryota; kingdom Viridiplantae; phylum Streptophyta; class Magnoliopsida; order Poales; family Poaceae; genus Tuctoria; species Tuctoria greenei. Next base: position 57,637,725 of record JAYESD010000012.1, read on the forward strand.
GCAATATCATTGCGTTTGTTCATCCCTCAAGCTTAATTGCAATGTCCTTGCGCTTGTTTATCCCTACAACGGACGCTCACGATAACGTGCGAGTGGCAACAGACGCTCACGATCTCATGCGAGTCGCAAAAGAGAGACGCGCCTTACTTGCGCATGTTTTTGATTCGTGCCGGAGATTTTTGTCCCACCTGGGAAATCTGAGCGTGTTGCAACAATCATATATGTTATTGTGCACAGTTTCCAGTTGGACAAGTTCGCATGCGACAACTGTTGTTCGCGGGAACAATAGCTGTTGCATGTGGCTTGCCCGTACGGCCAAAATATAATGTGAGGTCCACCTTATGTTGCGCGCGTCTCCGACTCATGCTAAAGATTTTTGTCCCACCTCGGAAAGTTGTGCGTGTTGCAACGATCATATAAGGCAATTTGCATAGTTGTCAGTTGGACATGCCAATATGCGAAAGATGGCGTTGCACCCCCCAACAACATCTTTCGTATGTTGTGTGCCCGATCGGCCACAAAATAATACAAGACATGCCTTACCCGGGCTCATCTCCGATTCATGCCGAAGATCTTTTGTCCCACCAATAAAAGCTGAGCTCGTGGAAACGATCATATAAGGCATTGTGCACAGTTTCCAGTTGGACATGCCCGGATGCCCAAGATGTTTTTCCTTGTCTAGCACACCATGGCGCATCTTTGACATACGGCATGTCCGCTGGGCCACAAAATAATGCGAGACTCGCGTTATATATGCCTGTCTTCGATTTTTGACTTAATTTTAGCTCTCACGTGCTCTCAGGCGAAAATTTTCATGCAAAACTTACTCGCGCTCTCTCGACCAGGGGAGACGCTGAAATCAGAGACGGGTGTTATAGAGGCTCGTCTCTGAGTTTTGCTATTTTTATCTCTCGCGCGCTCTCTTCCAACACTTAGCAAAAATTTTTATCGCTTGTGCGCTCTCTCGACCTAGAAACCGCAGCTCCTGAGGACACCGCCGTCGTCCCTCTTCCTCAACTCGCTCTTCGTCATTGTCGCGCTACCATCATCGACCCCGAACCTGCCGTTGACCCTAACCTTCATCATCATAGAGTTGAGCACGCTGGAGCATGTTGCCTCGTCCCCTGTCCCCGAGCACGCATGTTACACCTGGTTCCGAAAATGAACCAAGCGTAATGCATATGTGTGCCCAGGATGTTTAACACACATATACAAGTGATCCACACATGATAAACAGATAAAACAATGTCTCAAATAATAATACCAATAATAGTACCTTATTGCAAACCAAATAGTCTTGAATACAAGCTCTAAACAACTGCAGCGGAAAACCCTAAACGCTAATGACTCCAAACTCCACAAGCAAGCTTGACGGTAACACGCACGCCTAGAACTCCTCAAAGACCTCCTCGTACAACACGTCAACTCCTACATCTGAATTTGTTATGGGAATAGCAAGGGTGAGCACATGTCGTACTCAGCAAGTTTGGGAAAGTATGACATGTATCTTAAACAAGGAATGATAATTAAAAAGCTAATTGCATAAAAGTACTTTCAAAACAGTTGAAAATGCAACAATATGATCATTCAGTAAGGATCTTCCCAAAATACCCCAATAACATTAATTTCAACTTAAATAACCAATACCAGCAATAATAATCCATAATCAACTCATAACTGCTCATATGTCTCATTTTCATCAATTTCATATACCAAAACCAATTAATTAACCAATACCATCTCCCAATTTAATTCCTTCTATTAGACCAAATTCAAGCTCCGTAACTCTAATCATGTGAGGGTCCAGGTTGCTCATAACCGGGAGCATGGCTATCATGATAGTTTGTAACACACTCTGTAAGGGTTGTGTCACTTTACCCACAAGTTCGTGATTTCATCACCTTTCCATGACTATGGAATCTCAATTATGTCGTATCACACTTCCTGAGGTGTGTGTCCAAGAGATCACAAAATAGCCTTTACAAATGATTACTAACCTATTTAGACCCCACTGAGGTTTCACTGGTGGTGATGTCTCAACTGAGCACATCCAACCAAGGGCCCCTTCTTGAGCCATTCGGATCCTAGGGTCGTCCCACCATCTCTACAAACCCATCCGACTACCCTTTCCCCGAGCATTCCTAATGGTCCAAATAGTACTGGCAACACACTAATTAGTTAGCTAAGTCACACCCATACTTTGCCCTGTGGTGGCACTATAAAACCTGGATGGTCGCTCCACGAACCGGTCCTTAGATCTAAAGCAAGCAAAACCTCCGAAACAGTCCAACCCATTCCACATAACAGGCTTCCTTAGATCCCTAGGCACCTTGTTGCTAAAGAGTCACGAATATAAATTCTCATCATTCATGTGTTCTATAGTTCATAATTAGGTAATATGATTATATTCCAAACCCAATTGAGTATAGCAAAGCAAAAAGTGTAAAATACCCTTCCTGACTCTCTACATTGTGTTCAAGTGACAAGGGTGGTCATACAAAACTAGTAAACTCCTACAATTGGGTTTTCCCGTCGATTTGACACAAGCATGCAATTTTGCAAACAAAACATTTAAAACTTGGATCAAAATGATCAGGGACACTTGCCTTGCTCTTGAGCTTGGTTTGGATCAAAGGTTTCAAAGCTTTGGTTTTGCGGGTCCTCGAAAGCACTCTCCACAGCAAGACCTTCTATTACGCGTGAAAAACATGCAAAACAAACATCACAATCAAATAATGCTCATATATTACTCAATATGCCATGATATGCAAGATTAATGAAATTGTGAAGTAAAACTGGTTAATGAGTTGCTATTAATGTTTGCTAAATAGTTACAATTGTTTATAACAAGTTTGAACAAGTTTCAAATTGATTCGATTCAATTTGGACTCAATCCAGCAATAACAGATTTAGACACCGAACTAGTCCACCTGTCCAGAACTGCGAAATAGGGTTTTCTGGACACCGAGGTTTTAGGGTTGAATTGACGTGGAAACATGGATGTGGAGGGTGTATTGTGTGCTTAGAGATTGAAGGATCTAAGATTGGATGCAATGTTTGAATTTTGATGTCTGGGGCTTGATGAGAGGTGTTGATGAAAATTTGGTGGTGAAGAATGTCAATGTCGAAAAGTTGATGAAGATCGATCTTGATTGATCCCTCTCCCTCTTCTCCTCCTCCTCCTTGCTTCTGAACTTCTTCTTGACAACGTCACAATGCAAAAGGTGGCAGTGAGGGTTCTATATTGGGTTGAAGAGGTGTGGGGTATTGTGTTGCTTCTATAGGGGTGGAGAGGTATGGTTTGGGTTGAATTCCATGTGGATTTCGGCAAGGGACGTGCAGGGGCCGATGTGCGGTCCACTTGGGCTCCTCTGAGGTTGGGCACGAAGTTCTCGGGCCCAATTAAAGCAATTACCAAATAACCAATTATGGAATAATAATAGAATCCAAATAGGACTCTGAAGGCCGGACTAGTCCGCAGGAGCGGCCGAACACGTCTGTTTTGGAACAGAGTTGAAATTGGACAAGTCTAGTGTACTGGGTCGGACAAGTCCGGGGTGGCTAGAAGACTTATCTGGGCTGAGATTTAGATAAGATCGGACTAGTCTCATGGAAATCTGATAAGTCTGGAGAAACATTAGAAACTCAACCGAACTAGTCCATGAAATGTGCCGGAAAAGTCTAGGTTCTAACAAAACTGAATATTCTGAAACAAAATTGGAATACGGACTAGTCTGGGTCGGAGGCTTGACAAGTCCGTACTCTGATAGACTTAAATTGTTGTTTAGACCTAAATTTATTTTAATCTTGTTCCTTTTAAGGTGGAATCATGTTAAACTTGTATGAGGATGCATGCAATTCATTATGCATGAAAATGAGGGTGTTACAAACCTACCCCCCTCAAAATGAATCTCCCCTCGAGATTCGACGTAGAAGTAAAGAGATAGGGAAATTCTCTCTTGAGATCCACTTCCAGCTCCCAAGTCACTTCCGATTCTGTATGATGCTTCCATTGCACTTTACACCATCTAATCACCTTGTTCCTTGTGACCCCCTCCTTGGATTCCAATATTTTGACAGGTTGTTCAGTATAGGTTAAGTCTTCCTCAAGCTCCAAATCTTTCATCGATACTTGCTCTTTCAGAACCCTCGAGCACTTCTTGAGCCGGGAATCATAAACACATTATGAACGTCGGAAAGATGTGTTGGCATCTCCAACATATATGCTACTTCTCCTCGTTTGTCTAAAATCTTGAATGGTCCAATATAGCGAGGTGCCAACTTGCCTTTGACATTAAATCGCTTGTGACCTCGCATGGATGACACTTTAAGATATACGAAGTCTCCCACATCAAAAGATAAGCTTCTTCGTCTATTATCCGCATAACCCTTTCGTCTTGACTGAGCAGCTCTCGAATTCTCGCAGATTGTCTGAACTTGTGTTGATGGCTGTTATATACTAATTTCATCCGTCAATTTAACTCAATTACGTGAAGGATTTGTCATTTCTTGCACACATCACCTTTCTATCTAACCCAATTCCACTTGGACTTGGAGAAATATGTGTATGCAGCATTTTATGCAGGAAATGAGGAAATGTAGAGGGACCAATCCTATAAAATATCATCACAGCAAATCAGGCGACGACACGTGGCATCCCATGGATCAAATGGTCCACAAACATAAGTATCCGAGGATATCCGACGGTGTATCACCCATATACATCAATGGGACCCACCTGGCAGCCACCTGGAGAAAGAACACGAGAAACGGTGCAATGACCAGGTCGGCTGAACCAGGGGGGTCGGCCGACCTGGTCTTTGCACCAAACTTGGTCATCCTCCACGTGTTGGCTCCTCCCGGCTCCCTGGAGTCAATGGTGACTGATTCGCGCGCTTTTGGTGGCTGGAACCGTCCTCAACACTAGTATAAATAGGACCCTCGACCCCTCACTTAACCAAACACCACTTGAGCTTCATCTCTTATGTATACACTATCATCCATAGTCTTAGAGAAGTTAGGTTGTAGAGAGGAGAGTCTCTAGTCCCAAGTCCAAATTGGGAATGGAGTAAGGAGTCTCTCTCTCCCAATCCTACATTGGGAAAGGTATGGCTCATGTATTCTTTCTTGTAATTGTGACTTTATGCATAATAAAGATAGTATCTTTAGTCTAATACATATACTTGGGCAATGTGTTTCTTGTTTGATTTTGGAGTCCATGTATGTGGAAGGTATAGCTTCTATGACTGTTTCATCATGAACATATCTCATTATCATAGAACCTATAGACCCCCACTATAGTCTAGTTAATTATAACATAACTAGGTTAGTATGGATAATTATGTTGTGTATCAACATTGGTTCAATGATGATTCAATTCATCGCCTTAGGATGGATTGTGCCTAGGCTCTTAAGGTAATTACTTAATATGCTACCATGGTGCTAGGATAGCTAAGTAGCATTGGTTGTCTCGTAGACCCACGGATTGAAGAGGTAGGCATAGGTGGTGACAACCCTATATGTCCTTTGTAATCCTCCACATTCGGCTATGCCACAGGCTCTTGGCGGGAGTCGCCCTAGTATTGCTAGGGGTAAGCCCGTGCCCGATGTGTTGAACCACATAGCATAAGTATTCACTATTGATCTAGCTTATGAATAATTAGTTTAGACTATGTATATGTACAATAGAGCATAGTAGGAGTACCTCCATAACTCTAAACCTTAACTAACCTCTAGGATCCTATTACCCCCCTTAGACTTGAAAGCTTTTGTCTGTGTCACACTACCTCCACTATTATTTTATCCATTCTTACTAGATTCTTACCTAGACCTTTCTACCATTTCCACCTAATGATTGGGTTGAGATTGGGTTGGCCTAAGGGCTGGTTATATAAGCAAGGGAGGCCAGAGCTCATGGTGCACGACTATAGGGCTGTTCCTCTTGTGTTCAATTGAATAAAATTCGTAGTTTGAAGGAACTTTTGTGCCTTGTTTGTCTGACTTGTTCCAGTCAAGTTTTACTCGTCGAGTTTCTGGACAGCACTACCTTTTGTTGGTGGTTTTATCATAACTCGAGTTTTACAGATCCAATTGACGTGATTCTTTTTGGGTTGTCTTTGCCACTTGATTATCTATCATCTGTCGAAATTTCACGGTAATTGGATTTGTGGTTCCTGATCTACACGGGTTTATTTGCAGTGTTCCAGAACTGTTTTTCTCGGGTAGGACAGATTGACCTTTGTTCGATCTTTCGATCATAACTTGAGTTTCCCTCGACGGATTTGATTGATTATTTTTGTGCTTTCTTCGTGACTTGATTCTCTCTGATATATATCACTTTTGTCACACTTAAACACGTTTAGATTAGTTTTACACACAATTTCTCTAACAGATCATTTTCTGCCGAAGGGGTTGGGATTTAATTGTTTCCGCTGCGTAAGATTTTTAAATCTACCATTCACCCCCCTCTGGTAGCTTTTCACGTGCTCTTCGATCCTACAATTAGTATCAGATCCGCGGTGCTCCAATCATTGTGATTTGTATGTGTTTTTGGCTAATCATCATGGAGAATTACTCTGCCAAACCTTGTGTATTTGCTTGTATTGATTTTAAGGCTTGGAAGGCACACATGGAGGCTTTCATCCAGGCGTAAGGCATTGCAATATGGGAGAAGGTGTACAAGCTTTACGAAGTGCCACCTAACAATCATGTTACGGCTACAAACCTACGGGACATCGATAACAACAACGGAGCCCGAAACTTGATCATCCAAGGACTCAATCAGAGCGACTTCGACCGCGTTGCACATCTCCGATCGGCATACGATGTATGGAGAGCACATTGTGACTATCACGAAGGATCCAACACGATCAAGGAGGTAAGGCAAGACATGTTCAAGAAATAATACATGCGCTTCGAGATGCAACCCGGTGAGTCCATCGATGTTCTCTTTGCTCGCTTTAACAAAATTCTCAGTAACTTGCGTAGTGTCAACGTTAATTTTTCTGATGCTGAAAATGCTAGGCAACTTCTTAGTGCATTAAAAATTTCAATGTGGGAGATGAAAGTTACATCTATTCGTGAATCTACTGTCATGAGTACACTTACTTTAGATGTGCTTTACTCTAAACTTAAAACTCATGAAATTGACATCTTATCACGTAAGAACCCAAATAAGTCTATTGCATTTGTCTCACAACATGATATGCCTAGCTCTGGCCAATCATCATATTGCAATACTGTTGCTTTGTTGTCCTCACTAACCCTGGAGCAGATCGAGGAACTTCCAGAGGAGGAGCTAGCACTTCTCTCTACTAGGTTATCAAAAGCATTGCAAAACGTGACAACTAGAAGAAGAGGAAGCTCCGGATCTCAATGATGCTTCAAATGTGGTAAGACAAGAAACTTTCGTACAGAATGGCCAAACCTTTCAGGTTCTACTTCCCAAGAAGAAAAACAATCAAGGACGAAGCACTCCTCAACAAATGATAAGAAGAAGAAGAAGAAGGGCTTTACAGGTCGCCAACTGGTGAACAGTTTTATCTCCGCACTCCAGGAACATGGCTCGAGCGATGTGGATATTGGAAGTGACGAAGATGAAGATGATTTGGCCAGCTTATGCTTCATGGCTGGCAAAACAAGATCAAGATCAAGTCAGGAGGATGTTGAACACATCAGTGACGACGATGAGGTATGTTCTACATGTAATGAAATGTGTGATGCAATTTCCCGTGCAACTATCATTGTTAAGAAAAAGGACAAAAAGCTTAGGGATAATGCTGCTAAAATTGAATCACTAGAATCTGAAATCAACCGTTTGAAAACCTTGGTTACTAGTGATGACTCTTGTCCCTCATGTGATTTAATCTATGAACAATTATCCACACTAAGAACTACACACTCCTCCACTCTAGATAGACTTGAGCTTGAAATTGAATAGAACAAAAAGCTTGCTGCACTTGAGATTGGAAACTTAAAAGATGCTTCTTGTTCTACAATTGATTTGCATTGTTCTAGTTATGATGATCTTGAAAAGAAACTAAAATATTCTATGAATGAAATTTCAATATTGAATAATGCTTTACGTTCTCATGAAGTTAAATATTGTTCCAATTGCAAATTAAAAGGAAAAAATTCATGTGAAAATTGCCTTGATCTGTCTAATAAACTTGATAACATGCATAGGACATTAGATCATTTTTGTAATGGGAATAAGAACCTAAACTTGCTGCTGAATTCTTCCAAGTCTTGCAAAGATAAAACTGGTTTAGGTTTTGATTCTCATGCTCATGCTAAGGCACATCCACCTAAAATTGTAAAGTCATTAGGAAGTGGTTTGATTCAAACAGTTCCTAAATAAAAAGAAGTGGTTTTCAAAGCTGCAGGGGTGTTGTCTCATTCAGTTTCAAATATAAAATGTTGTTTTCTCATCTAGAGATGAACACAAAGTTAAATTCGTTGTACCTACAGTGGTAGAGATTGTCATGTCATAGATTTTTGTTATATACTAGCTAAACAACAGAAAAGGGAAAGAATGATTGCTAGATCTCATAACTTTCATGCAAAATATGCTGCACATATTAAACCGAATGCCAAGAACATGCAACCTGCAGTTAGGAGTCAAAAACATTCAAAGTTTACCTCTGGACCTTCTGTTTTTGCCTTCGGAGCTATTGATTTTTGTGCTACTCAAGTAACATCTTATAAGTCAGTAGTTAAGAGTAAAAAACCGCAATATTTGACTCATAAACCTGTTGTTTTATCTCAGCTTTCGCGAGTTTTTCCTGCTGCATGTCGCGTGACTCAGTACTGGATTCCCAAATGCCTTTTTACTAACCCCAGTATTGAGTCATCGACGTATTGTGCTTCGATGTAGGTTACACGTTTGAGGAAGGAGAACATTTGGATTGTGGATTCAGGTTGCTCACGCCACATGACCGGTAACAAAGATTGGTTCTCCTCCCTCTCTTTTGTGTCACGTGTAGAGAATGTTACTTTTGCAGATAATTCTTCAACTCCTATAATTGCTAAGGGTTCGGTTAGAGTAAATGATCACTTCACTTTGATGGATGTGGCACTTGTCAAAAATTTGAAATACAACTTGCTTTCTGTGTCACAATTGCTAGATGAAAATATGGAAATTATTTTCAATAAAAACTGCTGCAAAGTTGTAGGTTCAAATAGTGAGCTTATTTTTAACATGTCTCGGTTTGGAAGACTTTTTAAAGCTGATTTTGATATGTCTACCTCTAAGCATAGGTTTCTAGTTGCTAATAATTCAAAGGACTTATATTTTTGGCATCGTAGACTTGTTCATGTAGGCTTTGATCACCTAATGCATGTTAGTGCTCTTGATCGCATACGTCGGCTGCCTAAGCTTAAAGGGGACAAAGAAATTGTGTGCTCTTCTTGTAGACATGCTAAGATGGTTGCAGGTTCACATACTCCTCTCACAATGATCATGACAACTGAACCGGGTCAACTTTTGCACCTTGACACCGTATGACATCCACGTGTTCAATCCTTCGGAGGTAAATGGTATGTTCTTGTTATTATTGATGATTATTCTAGATACTCTTGGGTTTACTTTATGGCATATAAGAATGAAGCTTTTAGGTACTTTAGAACTTTATTTCTTAGATTATCAATTGATCACTCAGGATCTTTAAAAGCAATTAGAAGTGATAATGGAACTGAATATAAAAAATCAATCTTTTGATCACTTTTGTACTGAAAATGGAATAGATCATCAATTTTCTTCACCATATGTACCTCAACAAAACGGTGTTGTAGAAAGAAAGAAAAGGCCTTAGTTGAGATGGCGAGGACTTTGCTTGATGAATATCAAACTCCTAGGTATTTTTGGGCTGTTGCGATTGCAACCACTTGTTATGTCTCAAATCGTGTTTTCTTGCGCGCTAAGCTAGGTAAAACCCCATATGAGCTCCGGATTGGACATAGGCCTAGTGTTACACACTTTCTGGTGTTTGATTGCAAATGCTTTGTTAAGAAACATGGTAATCTTGATAAATTTGAACCTAGATCCATTGATGGCATGTTTCTTTGTTATCCATCTCATACTAGAGGCTACCGTGTATTTTTACTTGACACTAACAAAATTGTGGAGACTTGTGAAGTGTTGTTTGATGAATCTAGCCCAGGTACTAGCTTAAACATTGCAGGTCCAGATCCATATCCGCAGGGGGAGAGCATTTTCGTTGAAGATGAGGAAGAGGTGGAGCTGCTGCCCGAAAATTCAGCAGCTAATGACATTGTTCGAGCTCCTGATTTTGATTCACAGCCAGCACCGACGACCACCATTGCTGGTCCAGATCCTCCTCAAGTCACAAGCTCATCAATTTGTGATGAACATGAAGTATAAGAAGCTTGTGAAGTGTCCACTCCCCTCTGGGTTCTCAAAATTCATCCTCCACAACAGATTATTGGAAGCTTGCACGAATGAGTTACACGGTCCAGGTTTTGCGATCCGAACTCTCATGCTCATTCTGCTTTTGTTGCTTCTTTTGAACCCAAAGATATATCACACGCACTCACTAATGAATACTGGATTATTGCCATGCAAGAAGAGTTAGAAAATTTTGAAAGAAATAATGTTTGGAAACTTATACCTCGACCTCAAGGTCGCACTTTAATTGGAACTAAATGGGTGTTGAAAAATAAACAAAGTGAGGATGGGGTTGTGTTTAGGAATAAGGCTAGGTTGGTTGCTCAAGGTTTCACTCAAGTTGAAGGTCTAGATTTTGATGAAACTATTGCTCCTGTTGCTAGATTAGAAGCCATAAGAATTTTGCTAGCTTTTGCTGCATCTAAAGGTTTTAAGCTATATCAAATTGATGTTAAAAGTGCTTTTCTTAATGGCTACATAGATTAGAAGATTTATGTCAAACAACCACCGGGTTTTGAAAATTAAGATTTTCCTAATCATGTTTACAAACTCCTATGTCCAAGCCTTGTACGGTCTTAAACAAGCCCCTAGAGCATGGTATGATAGGTTAAAAACATTCTTATTTGAAAAGGGGTTTACCATGGGCAAGGTTGATAAAACTCTTTTTGTGCTTAAGCATGGCAATGACTCATTATTCGTTCAAGTGTATGTGGATGATATTATCTTTAGTTGTGCTTCTCATGATCTTGTGTCCAAGTTTTCAGCTATGATGATTTCAGAATTTGAGATGAGTATGATGGGAGAACTCACAGACTTTTTGGGGCTGCAAATCAAGCAAACCAAGGAGGGTACCTTTGTGCATCAAACGAAGTATACAAAAGACCTCGTAAGGCGCTTCAACATGGACAAAAGCAAGCCTCTTCGGATACCAATGGGAACAACAACAACACTTGAACTTGATGAAGAAGGTGAACCCGTGGATCAAAAATAATATAGAAGCATGATCGGATCACTTTTGTACCTCACGGCATCAAGACCGGACATACTATTCAGCTTATGTCTTTGTGCACGGTTTCAAGCCTCCCCACGTGCTTCACATCGTCAAGCCGTCAAAAGGATTCTCAGGTACTTATATGGAACTCAAGAATTTGGTATTTTTCTTCCTTCTTCCTCAACCGTTACTTTGAAAGCTTTTTCTGATGCTGATTTTGGAGGTTGTAGGATTGATAGGAAAAGTACTTCCAGTGCTTGTCATTTTCTTGGTAATTCACTTGTTGCTTGGTCCTCTAGAAAACAACATTTAGTTGCACAATCCACAGCCGAATCTGAATATGTAGCTGCTGCTAGTGCTTGCTCACAAATTCTTTGGATTGTTCAAACACTTAAGGACTATGGGGTTGATCTAGATAGTGTTCCACTGTTTTGTGATAACACTAGTGCCATTTGCATTGCTAAAAGCCACGTGCAACATTCTAGAACTAAGCACATTGATATTAGGTATCACTTTCTCCGTGATAATGTTGAAAAAGGAAACAATGTGCTTCACCATATAGATACCGAACAACAATTGGCTGACATTTTTACAAAACCTTTGGATTTCACTCATTTTTGTTTCATTCGTAGTGAAACATGGGTTATGCATCCTCATGGCTTACATTGAGTGGGAGTTTTCAAACCCTAGAAGTCTATGTGTGAATATGAAATTAAAATAATATGAGCATAGTATTTCATACATATATGACTTTGTGATTCCTTTTACATGCTGAAATTTCTTACTACATTAGTCATGTTATACATTTTGTAGTTTTTGCCATGACTAGTAATTGGAATAATTACTTACACTAAATCTGGTCATGGTTGAACTTTCTTGCTGTTTTGAACTTGTTGCATGCTCACAAGTGTTTTTTAATCATAAAGAATTAATCAAGTAATCAACTCACATGTTTATTTTTTGTGAACAAATATAAGTTGAGAAAAGATCAAGAGAATATGCATGCATCGCATTTCTTCTTTTGAGATGTCTTATCATTGCACTTAGATATGAACTTGGAAGAAGTTGTGTATGATTAAAACCATGTCCTTAAGCTGTTGATTGTCAAATGACATAGGCTTGGCTTGGTTGGTTAGAATAAGGCAGATGCACATATAATCTCTTGCAAATATCATATGATCTAAATTTGTGCTTTGAAAAGTAATAAAATGCAGCAACAAGTGTCATGCTTTCAGGTTTTGAAATAGTTAAATTTGTGAGATCAAGACTTGTTAAATTGGAAATTACATTTGATCTCTAGCATGGCTTACACTACTTTATGTATTTCATTGATGTGATAGTGTATGTTACTTGATAGTATGACTTGGATGAGCTTTGTTATATATGTATATGTTATAATATGCTCATAAAGATTATAATTTGTCTTATAAACCTTGCTGAATACATTTTCAAAGGGGGGGAGATAATATGTGAATTTAAAAAAAAACGAATATGCAAGGGGTAGACATTGATTACACATTGCACATATTCACAATGGTTTTTGGCACGATTCTTCTCATGGGGAGAATTTCTTTTTCTCATTTTATTTCTGTTTTACAAAGAGGGAAAATTGTTTTCAAAACTTTTAATGTGAATAAGCCAATGTTCGGATCTTAAGTGGTGTTGCCAATGCATTCATCAAGGGGGTGATTGTGAGACCTATGTGTGTTGAATACATTGGCTTTGACAATAAAAGTTTTGAATGCTGCCATAACATCTTTTTAGCAAGGTCTGACTCTAGCTCTGAGCTTCTGCAAGGTCCGACGTACGGTCCGACTTATTTTGTCTAGGTTCGACATGTTTTTGGGTAGCTCCGGTGAGCTTTATCTTTAGGTCCGGCATGTCTTTGATAGCTCCGGCATGTCTTTGTTAAGCTCCGATATGTTTTGCTAGGTCCAACTTATGTTGGTTAGCTCCGACATGTTTTTCTAGCTCCGACTTTTGGGTTGACTAGTTCTGACTAGTTTTGGTTAGCTCTGGCACTAGGTCCGACTGGTATTGGTTAGCTCCGGCGCTAGGTCCGACTAGCTTTGGTATGCTTCGACGCTAGGTTGTACTAGCTTCTTTAAGCTCCAGCTCAAGCTTCGGTTAGCTTTGCCAAGGTTCGGAGCTTGATCGCAATGTTCCTGCTTTTAACTTGCAATATTTTGAACTTGATTTATATTCTTAGAAAGATTGCTTAGTATTCAATTGATATGTTTTTGGTGTGTTTTGGTGGTTAAGGCTTATATCATTTGGCTGTGCTTTGCAACATGCTTATGTGAGGTGCTCACGTAAGGTGTTGTAGTTTCCGAACTAACTTGAGTCAAGTCGCGGACTTGGACTCATACGGATTGGTTTTTATTCATGTGCAGGTGTTGCATGAGTTCAATACATGGCTGGTGAAGGGATCCTTTGGACTAGTCTCAGGGAGGAGATGAGGTTCCAACAACCAAATTCAGGAGGAATTGTGGTTGAGCGGGTCAGGAGGTCGCGTAGGATGATTGAATCAAGGGCAGTTCATATGAAGGTTACTGAACGTCGAAGGAAGGTGTTCACACGTATGCATGCGGTGCAGGACGTGGCAACATTGTTCCACAAATGGTTTATGGATGGGAAGATCTGGTTGGAAGGATCGGATCATATCGGTTGATGACTTTGGCTGCGGCGGAGTCAGTTATGGCTCGGTATGGAAAGTATCGAGGTGGTTATGTTAGGGTTTCGTGTGGGTCACAAATTTGAGTTGTTTTAGGAATGTGGGATACGTTCCTAAGGTGTTTGGAAGTCTTAAGATTGCTTCTATCTGCGTATAGAAGAGTCCAAAGCAGATATGGAAAGTTTTGATTCGTGATCTGAGTAGGATTAGAGTCCTAGTTGAGATTGGGTTGGCCTAAGGGCTGGTTATATAAGCAAGGGAGGCCAGAGCTCATGGTGCACGACTTTAGGGCTGTTCCTCTTGTGTTATATTGAATAAAATTCGTAGTTTGAAGGAACTTTTGTGCCTTTTTCGTCCGACTTGTTCCAGTCAAGTTTTACTCGTCGAGTATCTAGACAGCACTACCTTTTGTCGGTGGTTTTATCATAACTCGAGTTTTACAGATCCAATTGACGTGATTCTTTTTGGGTTGTCATCACAACTTGATTATCTATCATCTGTAAAAATTCACGGTCATTGGATTTGTGGTTTTTGATCTATATGAGTTTCTTTGCAGCGTTCTAGAACTATTTTTCTCGGGTAGGACAGATTGACCTTTCTTCGATCTTTCAATCATAACTTGAGTTTCCCTCAACGGATTTGAGTTATTCTTTTTGTGATTTCTTCGTGACTTAATTCAATCTGATATATATAAATTTTGCCACGGTAAAACACGTTTAGATTAGTTTCACACACAATTTCTCTAACAGACCATTTTCGTTCGAAGGGGTTGGGATTTAATTGTTTCCGCTGCATAAGATTTTTAAATCTACCATTCACCCCCCCTCTGGTAGATTTTCAGGTGCTCTTCGATCCTAGATCCTACAGACACCAACTTATTTCCATTCTCTTACAGACAAAGGAAGCCCATAGTGGATGAACAATTCTACTGTTTTGTTGAAATCATTCAAAAGATCCACATCAATGTGCCCCTTATTGATGCGATGCAAGTCCCCACTTATGCTCGTTATCTCAAGGACATATTGAACAACAAACGACCATTGCCCACCACCGAGGTCATCAAGCTTACGGAAGACTGCAGTGCAACCATCCTCAATAGGCTTCCTGAAAAGAAAAAAGGACCCCAGATGTCCTACCATTTCATGCTCAATTGGGGCTCACCACTTTGACAAGGCACTTTATATCGAAGCAAGTGTTAGTGTGATGCCCAATGTTGTGTTCGACCAGCTGAACTTCACAGAGCTGACTCCAACACCAATGCAGCTACAACTGGCTGACTCTTCAGTTCGTTATCCAGTGGGTATTGCTGAAGACATCCCGGTGAAGATCCGGAACTGCTTCATACCTGTGGATTTTGTGGTGCTAGACATGGACACCGAGAATGATACACCACTGATTCTTGGGTGCCCATTCCTCAACACTGCAAAAGGTCGCATAGATGTGGGAGCTGGAGAAATCCACTTCCATATCAATGGCAAGGAGGAAAGGTTTAACTTTCGGCCAAAATCAGAACAATACTCCATGATTTGAATCAAGTATGGGCCGAATGATAAACACATCAGAGAGGTCAAAGTCACACCTCCAAAGGTGGACTCACTCATTGCATTCATGAGAAGAATAATCTACGAGGAGAATCCGTCATTTTGACCAGCCCGATATCCAAAGGCGACGGAATCATCTGGACCTTCCCGAAGGCCCAAGTCCACCAAGCTGCCAAAGAAGGAATGGCGGAAGAAGCAAGAGAAGTCGTCCGAGCCCATCCCTTCTGGCCCGGATGTGAAATGAAGACGGAGGAATGTCCATCTCATCGGACGGTGGTGAGACCTAAGCCAATAGGTTAAATTGGTAGTTATCTCACTTTATTTTTCTTTCTTTCCTTTTTCACCCCATTTAGAATTTTCCATTGCATATTTGATTTTTCCTAGCAAGTTGAGAATCTTATATTCTCAACTATCATTTTTCTTTCTTTCTTGTCAAAAGAAAAAAATTATTGGATTTGAAAAAAAAAGTTTTTATCTGAAAAACAATTTTTTCCGAGCTGCACATGTGGCATTTCAATAACGTGCTAACTTTATAGCCGTTGGGGAGCCACTTGCCAAAAGGGGAACCAGGGGGGCCACCTGTCAGGTCGGCCGAACCCTCTGGTCGGCCGAACAGGTTGTAGAGCCAAATTGGCTCCCCTTCCTCCAACGGCTACATTTTGAACCCCAAGTGACTGTTGGAGGATGCACGCTATAAATTGTGGTTGTAAGGAGCACCTCTATTCACACACCACATCATTTTACACCTCCCCAAGTCACTCTCTAGCTCACCTTGTTTTTCTTGCTCTTCATTGCAACACTCTTGCTCAAATCCATCCCGAAAAAAGATTTTCTTTTGTTTGCATCTGCATTTTACACTCAAGCTTTCAAGAGGAGAAAATTCGTTGAGAGTTTTGTTTCCCAATCATTGCTTCTTTTTGGATTTTTCTCGCCTTGTTTTGTTCTTGCTTGTTGAACTCCAAAAGACATGAAGAGGTTGTTTGGAAAGAGGAAGGAGGCTGCAAGCTCAAGCTATGGTGAAGGTTTTAGTGCACGCCTCTCTTCCATGGGTACAAGCCCAAGGAGCAGAAGTGTGTGTGAGGACACTCCCATGGAAGAGAGAAGCAACCCACACCAACTTCTTCATAACAATGACAACGACATACAAAGCGAAGTTGAAGATCAAGCACGCAAACTTCTCCAAGATCGTGAGTTCCGCCACACCAAGGCTTATGATCCACATTTGATCTCCAAAATAGGTATGGACTCCGAATTTCATTCCATTTGGCACGCAATTGGATTTGATGACTTTGCTCACATAGAGGAGAAAGGTTCACGCCTTCTCACTATCTAATTCCTTTGCACGCTAAGAATAGGTTTTGATGGTATTGCTTTTAGATTGTTTCAGAAAGAATACAACATCCTATGGAAAGAATTAGGTAGCATCCTAGGCTTCCCTAAACGGTGTTTGCTAGATTTAGACAATTTGCCTAAGTTTAACGAACAAAGTTTTTGGCATGAGCTAACTAGTGAGGTCACATGTAGGGCTCCTAGGAATAGCCACATCCAAAACCCTACTTTACGCTTCATGCATAGATGGGTGGCTATGACTATGTTCCCTAGGGGAGATGTTAGGGTTGTGCGAGATGATGAATTGAAAATTTTGTTTGCCATGACTAAAAAGATAAAAGTTGATCTAGTCAAAGCCATGATGACACAATGGTTAGATTACATTTCAATATCAGGACCAATTGAATGCACTTCATTGATTACTCATATTGCTGATAGGGTAGGAGCACTTAAATACTCTTGATTTGAATACATTGAAACTGAAAGAGAATTAATTGATGAAGACTATTTAGTGCAAGGACATACCCTTAAGCACGATCAAGATGGGTCCTTGATATTTTTCTATCCCGGCTTTGTCAATGAAATTCGGTTACCTAACCCGGATTATCATTTGTACGAATGCCGAAGGATAACCATTTTCTTTCCCTTAAGGAAGCAAGAAGAAGTAATGTCTCTGGAAGGATAACAAGGAATCGTGCGAGGGCTGCAGCCGCAGGCATGCCACCGATAATCTCTCCAGTCCATGAATACCAAGAGGAAGAGAACCCAACGGGTTATGCGACCGGATGGACTCAACCTCCGACGTATGAGACTGGAGGATCATCTTGGCAAGAATGGTAAAGGGATCCACCCTTATCCACATCAAGCTCTAGCAGCTTGCCCCCAACGTCCATGAGAGGATGTCGTTCCTTTTCGTCTAGAAGTCATCATGAACATAGCCAAGGAATGACAGGCCTAATTAAACGTATGGGAGAACTTGAAGTGAGAACGGTTGACATCTACAGCACACTCCAAGAGCATGTTCAAGGTACCCAGGATTGGCAACAACACATGGATGCTCAATTCACCAACTTCAACACGGAGCTACAGCAACAACAAGCCGATTTTGCATCGTAGTTCCGCCATCAATGGTTCAACCCTTATCACGGAGGTAGTTGAAGAACAAGCTTGGGGGAGGACCCCCACTTGAGGTGACATGTATCACATTCCTTGCATATTTATTTTCCATCCATCCATCATCCACCTTGCATTTAAAAAAAATAATAAAATACGTTAGATTTGTTTTCATCAAATAAAGATGTGCGGTAAGAATGATTTAGAATTCACATTGATGAAATGATGAATAGTTGCTCTATTTTATTTTCCTAAGTCTCTAGTTTACAACTTGCTACTCTCCGAATATTGCTTTCATTGCTTTGAAATAATTTTACCATAATTTGGAAGGTGTGGGTAGCAAAAGCTTAATCTAATTCTAGGTTGTTGCAAGATTAGAATTAGTAATAGGGCTGCTAGACCTAGTTTGAAAGTAAAACTTAGATTTCTAGAGAAATTCTAAAAAGATTTAAGTTTCCTCAATTGATTGGAAATACCTACCAAAGCCATATGATGTTCATACATAGACAAAACCTTATGCATATGCCATTTGCTTTCACATTGAGTCTAGTCAAACTAGTATAGACCTATGTGAGAAATCATTCAACTCTTTTTGAATTCAAGACTTCACTTGCACGTGTTATACTTCTACACTAGAAGGAAGCAAAATTCCATCATACCCACCATTCCACAATAAAAAGAGAAACTCCATGGTATTCATGTTTAGCACTCTCTTCAAAATTCATTGCAGAGATAGGGAGTAGAAGACATGGCTACAAAAATGAAAAAAAAGCATGCTTACATCATAAGAATGAGAAAAAAAAAAAAGAGAAAAGAAAAGTAGCCATGTTTAATCCCTACAAAAGAAAGAGAGATTATACCAAAAAGGAGTTATCTCAAGTATCCACATCCACTTCCACTCCATCACACATGCACTAGTCTTGAATCAACTAGTTTTGATTTGAATTCTCCTAAGGCTTACTCTTTTGACATAGAAATATATGTGATGCAAATATGGCTACTTACTTTCCTTACCAAGCTCCACATACAAGCCATATTCAATGAGTATGAATAGTAGAGGCACAATGCTTTGGTGAGGAAATATTTCCACTATCCACGAAGGAGTGATTGAGAGAATCAAATTGAGGTACTTAATATCTAAATTAAATTCTCCAGGATTTAAGTGGAACTTGATTTCTAGGCTATGTTTGCTCCATTTGCTATTCTACCTTTCAACTACTCATGAATATGAAAAAGCATAAGCCCCATGATAACATAAGATAGGTAGAGTATCATAGCTAATTTCTGCAATACTAGGTAGAGTATCTTGTTCTGCATTATATACTTTTGAAAATAAGATATTGTAGCAACTCCTGATCATCAACGTAAGGTCTTGACTTTGCTCGGGACGAGCAAAGGATAAGCTTGGGGGAGTCTGTTGACGGTTGTTATATACCAATTTCATCCGTCAATTTAACTCAATTATGTTAAGGATTTGTCATTTCTTGCACACATCACCTTTCTATCTAACCCAATTCCACTTGGACCTGGAGAAATATGTGTATGCAGCATTTTATGCAGGAAATGATGAAATGTAGAGGGA
The DNA here is from genome assembly GCA_036927565.1 of Tuctoria greenei. NCBI lineage: Eukaryota > Viridiplantae > Streptophyta > Magnoliopsida > Poales > Poaceae > Tuctoria > Tuctoria greenei. The sequence goes on from JAYESD010000012.1 coordinate 57,657,360, forward strand.
CCAATCCTATAAAATATCATCCCGGTCAATCAGGCGACAACACGTGGCATCCCATGGATCAAATGGCCCACAAACAGAAGTATTCGAGGAGATCCAATGGTGTATCACTCATATACATCATTGGGACCCACCTGGCAGCCACCTGGAGAAAGCACACGAGAAACGGTGCAATGACCAGGTCGGCCAAACCAGGGGGTCGGTCGACCTGCTCTTTGCACCATACTCAGTCATCCTCCACGTGTTGACTCCTCCCGGCTCCCTGGAGTCAATGGTGACTTATTCGCGCGGTTTTGGTGGCGGGAACTGACCTCAACACTAGTATAAATAGGACCCCCTACCCCTCACATCAACACACACCACTTGAGCTTCATCTCTATTGTATACACTATCATCCATAGTCTTAGAAGTGTTAGGTTGTTGAGAGGGGATTCTCTAGTCCCAAGTCCAAATTGGGAAAGGAGTAAGGAGTCTCTCTCTTCCCAATCCTACATTGGGAAAGGTATGGCTCATGTATTTTTTCTTGTAATTGTGACTTTATGCATAATAAAGATAGTATCCTTAGTCGCAACATATTCTGCTATGTCCCTTTTCATACCATCCCACCAATAGCGCTCCTTGAGATCCTTGTACATCTTTGTACAGCCGGGATGGATGGAGTAAAGTGAGTCATGTGCCTCCTTTAATATCATCTGTCTAAGGCGCTTCTCATTAGGCACAACAATCCATTTTCCTAGCCATAAAGTACCATGGTCATCCTTTTCCTGGATTTCCATGTCCTTTGGTTGACCTTCTCAAATTTCCCATTCCAAGGTCGGATTTAACTCCATTATTCCCATCTCATTCACATATCCAAGATTCAACCGTTCGAACTCCTTGCATAGCACGGATGGCAACTCCCTAACGGTGAGCTGGTGGCTTAAACCCTTTCGACTCAAAGCATCAGCCACTATGTTGGCCTTTCCTGGGTGATAACTGATTCCAACATCTGTTGACGTGTTGCGACGACACTTCCCCCGGTACTACTAAAACGAAGTCCGCGAAGGTTCGTATTCGGTTGGGGCGTGCATAAGATTAAGAATGAGACGGTGACACAGAGGATTTTGATGTGGTTCTGGCCGCGTGAGCGTAATACCCTACTCCACAGGGTGATGGTTGATTGTATGAAGGTGTACACGTAGTATGCGAGTGAGCTTGAGTTTGCTTGGTTGGCCCCCCTTTCTACCGTGCAGCGCGGCCCCTTTATATGCTAAGGACTGGTCGTTACATGATTCGCCTGGCCCGACAGGTGGCCCTTGCTGTAGTAAACACCCTATACACGATCTACTAGTTTTATGGGTGACTAACAGTGTAATAACAAGTCTTAATGATAGTCTAAATGGTATTGACAGTCCTTTGATCGCGCGTCGTTAGTATAGCATTAATGGCATGCCAACCAGGTCTTGTAAACGCTGATTTAATAGCCTCTTGAATGTTTGTGCCGTTGGAGATCACAGCAGTATTCCCGTTGCAGGCTTAGGTTTGGAGGATCGACACATGGCAGCTCTGCAGCTTACCTCCGTGGGGAGGCAGGTCTAGAGCTACTAAACACTGGGAAACACCAGACCTTCCCTCTACTGGGGTTTAGGTCTGGGGCCACTCGACACATGACATGAACAAAGCTTCCCTATGAAGGGAGTTAGGTCCGGCCCTGCAATACACATGGCAGTCCAGGAGATACCCAAACGAGGGAGGCAGGTCCAGTGCCACGGGAGACGTGGAGCCTTCGGAAGTCTTCAACTCAGTTAGGTGGAACTCCATAGTCTTAATCACGGTAACAATGGGTACCTGGTATCCAGGGTACCGACAGTGGCCCTCTAGCACAACTGTGGGAGAGATTTCGATACCCGAGGTGTGGCCATCATCGATTCCTGAGCTGCAGCTTCAAAGGTCATTTCCTAGGTTGTTGGGGCGACGGTATGCAATTAAACCATTGTCGCGTGGCGTCTTTTGATATGGCGGGTGTGATCCTGACGTGCGGATCTCAAGCAATTGAAGGTCACCGGTTTCCAATACGAAAAATGTATTTGTTCCGAGCGCAATCTCGGCAGCCCTGTCATGCCGCCGCCCTCGGGTTCCCAACTTCCCATCATGACAATGGTTCACCTGGTGCAAATTTTTCGCCAGAGTGGACCCAGGCCCACTTGTCATTGACAACATAAATTTTTGGAATGAGATTTTGATCCCGTTGTGGTTTCCATCCAAGCATTGCATAGGCTTACTTAGGAAGGAAAGCCTGTAGGGTTAGACGACCCTTTACGCCTTCATTCGAACTTGCGCCCAGAATCTCTCCACCCTTGCATAGCTTTTCCAACTTTTGCTCTTCTTTGTCGTGATGGAGTGGGGTCTTCCCCGCAACAAGATCAAGAGCGATGAAGATTTGGCGAGGGTTCGGACCTACATGGGGTGGTCCAGCGTCTCCTTCAACAACTCGATCCGCTTCAGCAAGCTTCCTTTCAAGAAGCAAAGTGCCGGCGATTGTCTTCTTCTCAGCGTACGCCATGGTGGGGCTGATCCCATCTTTTTCAATATTCCTTCCGATGTTTCTGGACTTCTATGGGCTCCAGCTTCATGACCTCGGCCCTCACTCATTCTTGCTAGTGGAGACTTTTGTCCACTTCTGCGAGATGTGGGTGAGCTTGCCGCCAAGCATCGAGCTCTTCTGGACCTTCTTCACGGTCCACACTACAGGGAAGAGGAGTGAGTTGAAAACTTTCCCCTCCGGGAAGTGGGACAACTAGAAGAAGGACTGGGTGGTCATCACAGTGGAATATAACGACAGGCTGGAGTTGGCTATGAGCCTCCCCGATGTCGACACCGACGCCTACAATGCAGCTTCGATATCCTCTGAAGCATACAAACCCGTCCTGACTAGGTCCAGCAATGTGTGGAGGGTGGAGTGACCCTTCGGATTGTCTTCGGTAACTTCCTGGTCAGTAGGTGGGCTCCGCAGAAGACGAGGGAGTGGCCCGCATGGGCCTTTAATAGTGTGATAGATAACAATCGGATCGAATCTTGTCTTCGGACTAATTTGGATGATGAGGCTTTGAAGCTCCATCTCCAAAAGCTTCAACACGAAGCCATCACTCAAGATGCCCTGACTCCACCAGCGGACTTCCTCCCTCTAAATATGGTTCCTAAGTTTAGAAGGCAACTTCGAAAGGGGATGGTGGATCTGGATGACCTCGACTTGGAGGAGAAACGCGGGACCCCCGGGATTTCTATTCCCGGTGGCTCAAAAAGAAGCGCTCCCACCACTCCAAGCCGGTGGGTCGACGATGCAAGCAAGGGTAAGGGCAATGAACCAACCTAATCTTCCGACTGGAAGAGGAAGCTAAGACACACCGATGGGAGCTTTATTAGGTCAGCTCCATCTCCGGCTGCATCTTCCCCTCGAACAAGTTGAGATTCGGCGACCAAACTTTGTTTAGAGCCTACGTCCACGAGGGGTGCTAGCTTCGAGAAATCGACCCTGGCCCCAGTACTAGCTAAGGGCTCTAGCTCCGAGGGTCCTTCACAGTTGGAGATGGTCCCGGCTGAGGCGACTTCAACTCCTATGGCAAGCTCTCGGCCTAGGTCTGGAGTCTCTGCCTCATAAGGTCTGGTGGGCTTTGACTCCAGACCAGAGAAGAAGTTCCACAGTGACTGGAGCGGAAGCCTCCCAATGTAACCATTGTCCTCTCACCTTGAGTTGCTATTTCTATCTTTACCATGTTTTGAATTTTTTGCTATTTTGTTTCCAGGGTGTCGAAGAAGAAAACTGAAGCTCCGTCCTCTTCTACAGCGATTGAGGCTGTGTAGGTGGAGGCTCCTACTTCGGCACCTATGCCTTCCCCAGTGGTGGCTGAGGACATGAGAGATCCGGCGCCAGTTGTTGTGGAAACAAGTCCAACAATAATGCCAGAAGTTCCTGTGGTAGCGCCGGACCACGGGGGAGAGACTCGCGAAGAAGCACGAGCGGTCTCAGAGCTAGCGGCTGAGGCTCTGGCATCAGAGCTGGATATAGTAGAAGCTCTAGCACATGTGACGGAAGTAACTGAAGCTCTGGCGTCTGAGTCGGAGATGGCTAAAGCCCTGCCATCCGAGCTGGATGTAGTTGAAGTTACAACGTCTGTGCCGGAGGTGGTGGGAGGCCTGGACGAAGCTACATTGCCAGCTTTGGAGGTGATTACTCTGGAGGTGTCCATGTCCAAGCCGGAGTACACAGAGGAGGCTGTTGCGGGTCCTCCATCCACCGAGCCAACAATCAAAGGTCCGATAGGGGGACCTTCCTCATCAGCTCCGAATGTTGTGGATATGGAGGAGCTTCCGTCGATCGGTCGAGCCAACGTTGAGTTGCTGGAGAGGGAGCTCACACCTTGGGGCCCCTCAGTCCACTTGGAAGACTCGCTGGAGCTGGCGGAAGAGATCCACGCTGGTCCGTAGCCAATTCCTTTGGCGTTGTCTATAGACAATGCATGTTCCCATTATCTTCGTCAAGTCCAGCTTGCCTTCAGCCATGATAGCAAGGTCCTTGAAGAAGAGTTCCACACCTTGAGGCGTTGGCGCAATAGGATTTACTTCGAGACCAAGCTGACACAAACAAGGCTTGCAGAGTAGAGAGAATGGATTGACAAGGAGAAGGACCGGCTGACGCGGTGGGACTGCTTGCCGAATTAGTGAGAGGTTGTTATCAAGGCCCTCGACAAGAAGACTCGAGAGATTCTCTAGCATGCTATGGAGACCAATGAGGCGGCTGATAACCGCTCAGATAGCCTCAATGAGCTGAATGAGGTACTCCTCAAGCACCGGGAAGCCCTCAAGGAAAAGGAGGACAAGCTCCTAGAGAAATAGGAGGACCTCTTAAAGAGGGAGGAGGAACTCGCCTAGAGGCTGACACTAGAGAGCAGAGTTTGGCTGATCACACCAAACAGTTTGAACCATATTGCGTTCAATAGAAAGAAAGAATTTGGCAGGTCGAAAAAGAAGTCTCCGAGAGAGAGATGGAAATTTCCACCAGAGAGGAGAGAGTGAAGGGCAGAGAAAAGGACCTGGTGGACTGTCGGAACCGCATCCACCTCTGGGATTCGGAGCTTGCTGACCGTGAAAAGCAGCTGGCGGAAAGTATTCAGTAGCATGCTAAAGAGGTCAAGCACTTCGCTCAGGAAGGTTCAGAGCTTGCGACTGCCAGAAGTTCACTTGAAGAATTATGGAGTTTGAGAGCAACTGAGTCTCAGCGAGTCTCGGACTTCCTGGGGCAAGCCAGTGAAGCTCTTGCCAGTTGACTTCAGTCCGGTACGTCCAGCTAACTCGGCGCCGGAACTGGACAAGGCGTTGGTGGCGTTGAGTTCTGCCAGCAAACAAGCTGGATGCAATGTGTGACGTCATCATCAACCAACTAGAGACAGAGGGGAAGTCCCAAGCCAAGAATGTTGTCGAATCTGTGCTGCCGTGTTTCAAGAGTTGGGACCCCCAACTGTCTCTAGATCCAGTAGTCGAAAGACCCGTTGTTTAAGAGGAAGATGCTGCCAGGGCCAACGTTCAAAAAGCTGCACAAAATGTTGCCTCGTTCTTCCATAGGACCTCTAGTAACTAGGGCTTTTTTCTTTTGCCTTCACTTGTAATCCTCCAATTTTGAATCAATGAAATCCAATCTTTTGAATGAATGAGTTTCATTTTGTATATGTCTTCAATGCATTTCCCTTTATAGTGTTGGCCCCCTGGTAGATGTACACAATTTGATTGCGAACATGTCCCAAAATGATTTGACAATGTTTTGATGACTTCACTTCTCACTTGTAGCCGAAACGATAGCTCCAAGGTTCAAAGTTTACCTCCGACATCTTCGGGGACCCTTTGTTACATCGACGGCGGGCCTCCTGGGGATTGTCGGAGCTTGGTAGGTCCGACGTTGCCCACTATCAACGTGTAAAACATCGATGGCGGGCCCCCTGAGGGTTGTCAGAGCTTTGCAGGTCCGACGACACCCACTTTCAATGCGTAAAACATAAACGGTGGGCTCCCTGGGGTTGTCGGAGCTTGGTAAGTCTGACAACGCCCACTATCAACTCTTAGAAACGTCGAAGGCAGGCCCCGTAGGGGTTGTCAGAGCTTTGTAGCTTCCATGGTGCCCGCTGTCACTGCCTAGAAATGTTGCCGGCAAATGTCAAATTGTTTCTACAACAATTGCACCGATACTACTAAAGCGTAGTTTGTGGAGGTTCGTATCCGGTGCGGGTGCGTGTAAGATTAAGAACGAGACGGTGACACCGAGGATTTTTACGTGGTTTGTGCCGCCTGAGAATAATACCCTACTCCATGGGGTGATGTTTGATTGTATGAAGTTGTAAGCGTAATATTCGAGTGAGCTTGAGTTGGCTTGGTTGGCCCCTTTTTCTATCGTGCAGCACAACCATTTTATATGCTAAGCACTAACAGTTAAATGGCTTGCCTGGCCTAACAGGTGGCCCCAGCTGTATTAAACACCCTATACACGATCTACTGGTATTATGGGTGATTAACAGTGTAATAACATGTCTTAATGACAGTTTTAATGGTATTGACAGTCCTTTGATAGCGCGTCATTAATATAGCATTAATGACGTGTCAACCATGTCTTGTAACGGCTGATTTAATAGCCTCCCGAATGTTTGTGCCGTTGGAGATCCAGTAGTCTTCCCATTGTAGGCTTAGATCCGAAGGCTCGTGAAGGATCGAATAACACGTGTAAATCTACCAAAGGAGGGGGTGAATGGTAGACTAAAACTTTTCAGCGGAAGCAACGAAAAACCCCTCGGCAAAAAATTATCTGTTAAAGAAATTGTGTGTGCGACTAATCTAAAGGTGTTCAATTTTAACTAAACAAGTATAGATTGTGGAAAATCAAGTCATGGAGACGTTATAACAAGAATCACAAAAATCTGTCCAGAAAAACTTAAGTTACGATCGAAATATCAAACAAAGTTCAACCTGTTTTACCCAAGAAAAACAGTTCTGAAATACTGCAAAGAAACTCATGAGATCAGAAACCAGAAATCCAATGACCATGAAATTTTCACAGATGATAGAAACTCAAGTTGTGAATAAAAACAAAAACTAAAAAGAATCACGTCGATCGGATCTATAAAACTCGAGTTATGATAAAACCACTGAAGCAAGGTACTGCAGTGTAGAAACTCGACGAGAAAGACTTGACGAAAACAAGTCCGACGGATAAGGCAAAAAAGTTCCTTCAAACTATGAATTTTATTGATCAAAACACAAGAGAAACAGCCCCCATAGTCGTGCCTCATGAGATTTAGCCTGCCTTGCTTATATAACCAGCCCGAAAGCCAACTCAACTCTAACTAGGACTCTACTCCAACTCAATTCACGAATCGAAACTTTCCATAACTACTCATGACTCTTCTATATGCAGATACAAGCAATCTTAAGACATCCAAACAGCTTAGGAACGTACCCCACATTCCTAAAACAACTCAAATTCATGACCCACACGAAATCCTATCATAACCAGCTCAAAACTTTTCATACTTGACTCATACACGACACAGCCGCAGCCTGAGTCCATAACCTAGTCAGTTGGACCTTTCTGACCAATTTTTTACATCCACATCTCTTCATCACACCTCGGAACAATGTAGGCATGTCCATGCACTCCTTGCACATGTGCAAACACCTTCCAATGACGTCCATGATACCTTCATATGCATTGTTTCTGATTCATACATGTTGCGCGACCTCCCGATCAACTCATCCACAATTCCTCCCGAACTTGGTTGTTGAACCTCATCTGATCCCTAAGACTAGTTCAATGGATCCCGTCACCAGCCATGTCTTGAACTCAAGCAACACCTGCACATGAATAAACATCCAATACTTCCGAGTACAAGTCCTCGACTTGACTCACGTTAGTTTCGAAACCACAACACCTTACGTGAGCTCCTCACATAAGCATGTTGCAAACCATAGCAAAATGATATCAGCCATAACCACAAAAACACAACAAAAAATTAGTAAAAGAAAACTAAGCAAACTTTCCATTATCCAATAAAGCAAGTTCAAAACACACCAAACCAGAGCTCAGCAAAACTAACAGGATGTAGCGTTGGAACTTACCAAAGCTAGCAGGACCTAGCGTCGGAGCTAACCAAAGCTAGTCGGACCTAGCGCCGGAGCTTACCAAAGCAATCGGACCTAGAGCTAGAGCTAACCAAAGCTAGTCAGACCTTACATTGGACCTTGCTGGAGCTACCCAAAACAAGCCATACCTATCGTCGGACCTTGCTGGAGCTCGGACCTAGAGTCGGACCTTGATGATAAACGTGTTTTGGTATATTCAAAACTTTTATCGCCATAGCCAATGTATTCAGCACACATAGGTCTCACAATCTCCACCTTGATGAATGCATTGGCACAACCACTTAATAACCGAACATTGGCATCAAAAGTTTTGAAAACAATTTCTTCCCCTTTTTGAAAATCAAATAAGATAAAAAGATAGAAATAAATTTCTCCCGTTGCATACTTCTCCCCCTTTGACAATGTTTTCAGCAAGGTACGAAAGAGAAATTTTAATTTTTTATGAGCACATTATAACATATACATATAAAACAAAGCTCATCCAAGTCATACTATCAAGTAACTTACACTATCACAACAATGAGATACATAAAGTAGTGTAAGCAATGCTAGAGATCAAATGTAGTTTTCAATTTTATCAAGTCATGATCTCACAAACTTAACTATTTCAAAACTTGATAGCATGACACTTGTTGATGCATTTTATTATTTTTCAAAACACAAATTTAGATCATATGATATTTGCAAGGGATTATATGCGCATCTGCCTTATTCTAACCAACCAATCCAAGCCTACATCATTTGACAATCAGAAGCTTAAGGACATGGTTTTAGTTTTACACAACTTCTTCCAAGTTCATATCTAAGTGCAATCATAAGCCATCTCAAAAGAAGAAGTGTGATGCATGCATATTCTCTTGATCTTTTCTCAATTTATATTTGTTCATAAAACTCAACATGTGAGTTGATTACTTGATTAATTCATTATGATTAAAAGCACTTGTAATCATGCAAGAAGTTCAAAACGGCAAGAAAGTTCGATCATGACCAGATTTAGTGTAAGTAATTATTCCCATTACTAGCCATGGGAAAAACTACAAAATGTATAACATGGATAATGTAGTAAGAACTTTCAGCATGTAAAAGGAATCACAAAGTCATATATGTATGAAATACTATGCTCATATTATTTTAAATTCAGATTCACACATAGACTTCCCAAGTTTCAAAACTCCCCCTCAATTTAAGTCATGAGGATGCATAACCTCCATTTCACTACGAATGTAACAAAAACGAGTGAAATCCAAAGGTTTTGTGAAAATGTCAGCCAATTGTTGTTCGGTATCTACATGGTGAAGCACAATATTTCCTTTTTCAACATTATCACAAAGATAGTGATACCTAATATCAATGTGCTTAGTTCCAGAATGTTGCACGGGGTTTTTAGCAATGCGAATGGCACCAGTGTTATCACAGAATAATGGAACACTATCTAGATCAAACCCATACTCCTCAAGTGTTTGAACAATCCGAAGAATTTGTTAGCAAGCACTAGCAGCAGCTACATATCTAGATTCCGCTGTGGATTGTGCAACTGAACTTTCTTTTCTAGAGGACCAAGCAACAAGTGAATTACCATGAAAATGACAAGCACCTGAAGTACTTTTCCTATCAATCCTACAACCCCCAAAATCAGCATCCGAAAAGGTTTTCAAAGTAATGGTTGAGGAAGAAGGAAGAAAAATGCCAAATTCTTGAGTTTCATGTAAGTACCTGAGAATAGTTTTGATGGCTTGACGATGTGAAGCACGTGGGGGAGCTTGAAACTGTGCACAAAGACATACCCTAAATTGTATGTTTGGTCTTGATGCTGTGAGGTACAAAAGTGATCCGATCATGCTTCTATATTCTTTTTGATCCACGGATTCACCATCTTCATCAAGTTGAAGTGTCGTTGCTGTTCCCATTGGTGTCCAAAGAGGCTTAATTTTGTCCATGTCGAAGCGCTTAAGAAGGTCTCTTGTATACTTTCTTCGATGCACAAAGTTTCCCTCCTTTGTTTGTTTGATTTGCAGCCCCAAAAAGTACATGAGTTCTCCCATCATACTCATCTCAAATTCTAAACTCATCATAGCTGGATCTTGTAACTCGTTCATGTAAGCTTTCAATTATCTATTGCGGGGGATGATTCATGTAAATCCGTACGGGGACAGATGTCTCACAAGCTTCTTCTTCTTCATTAGGATCATCACATATTGATGAGCTTGTGGCCTGTGGACGATCAGGGCCGGCAGAGATGGTAGTCGGATCTTGTTCAAAGTTCGGAGCTGGACACGTGTCAGCTTCGAAACTATCAAGCAATATCACCAACTCTTCTTCTTCTTCTAAAATACTCTCCCCCTGAAAATATGGATCTGGACCTTCAATGTTTGAGCTAGTACTTGGGCTAGTTTCATCAAAAGACACCTCACAAGTCTCCACAATTTTGTTAGTGTCATGTAAAAGCACACGGTAGCCTCTAGTATGAGATGGATAACCAAGAAACATGCCATCAATGGATCTAGGTTCAAATTTATCAAGATTACCATGTTTCTTAACAAAGCATTTTCAACTAAAGACCTGAAAGTGTGTAACAATAGGCCTATGTCCAAACCGGAGCTCATATGATGTTTTACCTACCTTAGCGCGCAGGTAAACACGATTTGAGACATAACAAGCGGTTGCAGTAGTATCAGCCCAAAATTTCCTAGGAGTTTGATATTCATCAAGAATAGTCCTAGCCATCTCAACTAAGGTTCTGTTCTATCTTTTTACAACACCATTTTGTTGAGGTACATATGGTGAAGAAAATTGATGATCTATTCAATTTTTAGCATAAAAGTGATCAAAAGATTTATTTTTGAATTCGGTTCCGTTATCACTTCTAATTGCTTTTAAAGATCCTGGGCGATCAATTGATAATCTAAGAAATAAAGTTCTAAAGTGACTAAAAGCTTCATTCTTAGATGACATAAAGTAAACCCAAGAGTATCTGGAATAATCATCAACAATCACAAGAACATACCATTTACCTCCGAAGGATTGAACACGTGAAGGTCCTACGGTGTCAAGGTGCAAAAGTTGACCCAGTTCAGTTGTAATGATCATTGTGAGAGGATATGTGAACCTGCAACCATCTTAGCATGTCTACAAGAAGAGCACACAATTTCTTTGTCACCTTTAAGCTTAGGCAGCCCAGGTATGCGATCAAGAGCACTAGCACGTGTTAGATGATCAAACCCTACATGACCAAGTCTACGATGCCAAAAATATAAGTCTTTTGAATCATTAGCAACTAGAAGAAGACATATCAAAATCAGATTTAAAAACTCTTCCAAACTGAGACATGTTAAAAATAAGCTAACTATTTGAACCTACAACTTTGCATCAATTTTTATTGAAAATAATTTCTATATTTTCATCTAGCAATTGTGAAACAGAAAGCAATTTGTATTTCAAATTTTTGACAAGTGCCACATTTTTCAAAGTGTAGTGATCATTTACTTAAATCGAACCTTTAGCAATTATAGGAGTTAAAGAATTATCGGCAAAAGTAACATTCTCTACACGTGACACAAAAGAGAGGGAGGAGAACCATTCTTTGTTACCGGTCATGTGGCGTGAGCAACCTGAACCCACAATCCAAATGTTCTCCTTCCTCAAGCATGTAACCTACATAGAAGAACATTACGTCGATGACTCAATACTAGGGTTAGTCAAAAGGCATTTAGGAATCTAATACTGAGTCACACGACGTTCAACAGGAAAAACACGCGAAAGCTGAGATAAAAACAGCATGTTTATGAGTCAAAATTTGAGATTTTTTGTTCTTAATTACTGACCTATAAGGTGTTACTTGTGTAGCACAAAAATCAGAGCTCTGGAGGCAAAAACAAAAGGTCCGGAGGTAACAACATAAGGTCCAGAGGCAAAAACTGAAGCTCCGGAGGTAAACTTTGAAAGTTTTTGACTCATATCATCAGGTTGCATGTTCCTAACATTCGGTTTAGTATGAGCAACAAATTTTGCATGAGAGTTATAAGATCTAGATTGCATTCTTTTCTTTTTGTGTTGTTTATCTAGTCTATAACAAAAATCTATGACATGACCATCTCTACCACAATAGGTACAATGAAATTAACTTTGTGTTCATGTCTAGATGAGCATGCAGTATGTTTATTTGAACCTGAACGTGACAACACTCTCGCAGATTTAAAAAGCTCCTCTTTTGGTTTAGGAACTATTTTAATCAAACCACTTCCTAAAGACTTTACGATTTTATGTAGATGTGCTTTAGCATGAGCATGAGAATCAAAACCTAAACCAAATTTATCATTGCAATATTTGGATGAATTCAGTAGCAAGTTTAGATTTTTGTTCTCAATACAAAACTGCTCTAGTGTCCTATTCATGTCATCAAGTTTCTTAGACAATTCTAGGAAGTTTTGACATGAAGTTTTCGCTTTTAATTTGCAATTAGAACAATATTTAACTTCATGAGCACATAAAGCATTATTCAGAATTGAAATTTCATTCATAGCATCTTTTAGTTTCTTTTCAAGATCACTACAGGTAGAACAATGCAAATCAATTGTAGAACAAGAAGCATCTTTTAAGTTTCTGTCATTAAGTGCAACAAGGATTTTGTTCTTTTCAATCTCTAACTCGGGTTTATCAAGAGTGGAGGAGTGTGCACTTCTTAAGGAGGAAAATTGTTCATATATTAAACCGCATGAGGAACAAGAATCATCACTAGGAATCAAGGTTTTCAAATGATTAATTTCAGATTCTAGTGACTCGATTTTAATGGCATTGTCCCTAAGCTTTTTGTCCTTTTTCTTAACAATTAGCATCACGCATTTCATCACAAGTTGGACATACCTCTTTGTTGCCACTGTTGTGCTCTGCATCCTCCATACTTGATCTTCATTTGCCGACCATGGAACACAAGTTCGCCATATCATCTTCATCTTCATCACTTCCAATGTCTACATCACTCGAGCCAAGTTTTTGAAGTGCGGTGATAAAACTGTTTATCAGTTTGCATCCTGTAAAACCCTTATTTTTCTCGTTGATGTTGCCAGAAGAGGACTTGGCTTTATTCTGCTTTTCATCACGGGTACAAGGACCTGAAAGGTTATGGCATTTTATATGAATGTGTCCTGTCTGACCACATTCAAAGCATCATTGAGGCCCGGAGCTTCCTCTCCTTCTAGTTCTCACATTTCGCTATGCTTTTGAGAATCGAGTAGTCTTGAGTGCTAGCTCCTCTTCTGGAAATTCTTCAATCTGTTCAGGGGTTAGTGAAGATAGCAAAACAAGTGTATTGCTAGATGAAGATTGGCCGGAGCTAGGCATATCACATTGAAAAACAAATGCAAGAGACTTGTTGGGGTTCTTACGTGAGATTATGTCAATTTCATGAGTTTTCAATTTAGAATATAGCACATCTAATGTAAGTGTACTCATGACAGTAGATTCTCGAATAGATGTGACTTTCATCTCCAAAATTGACATGTCTAATGCACTTAACAATTGCCAAGCATTTTTAGCATCTGAAAAATTAACATTGACACTACGCAAGTTGCTGAGAATTTTATTAAAGCGAGCAAAAAGGTCATCAATGGACTCACCGGGTTGCATCTCGAAGCACATGTATTCCCTTTTTAACATATCCTACTTTACCTCCTTGATTGTGTTGGATCCTTTGTGGTAGTCACAAAGTGCTCTCCACACATCGTACGCCGATTGGAGGTGTGCAACACAGTCAAAGTCACTCTGAGTTAGTCCTTGGATTATCAAGTTGCGGGCTTTTTTATTGTTTTTTTTTACCGGTGAAAAATTGCAAGGGAGAACCCCGACAGATATAAAACATATATTAAATGAGACGAGGTAACAGCGCGTTACAATAGCTCAGCAGAGCTTGACTATGTGTTCCAGAGGGAGGAACGTCCTTTACAAACTCTGAAGCCACAATAGCACACTGGCCCTATCCTCTGGCTTAAAACGGCAGGCCTGAAGCCTTGTAGAAGCAATGAAGGATCGTTTCCAGGCGTTTACAGAGGGAGTAGAGTTTCTAAAAATGACATTGTTACGAGCAATCCAGATCTCCCAGGCCGCTATGGAGAAGGTTTCCATGAAGGCGCGACGACCCCAGCTGAGCTTGGCTTTTTGCAGGGTATGAAAGAAGGGGATGTCGTGGTCCCAGTGAACCCAAGGACATTCCAGCATGCCATGTTGAAGGAGCAGTTAAAGAAGAGATGGTACGTGAGTTCCTCCACATTGTCAGCACAGAGCACGCAGGTGTAGTCGTTCCCGTCAATCGTGATGTTTTTTCTCTTCAGGAGGTTCCGTGAGTTGAGCCGGTCCCAAAACATCAGCCACATGAAGATCTTTATTTTCTTTAGCACCTTTGAGGCCCAAATACAGCTAGGGTGTTGGTGGGTTGATGTGTTTGTAATAGTTGTTGTAAATAAGCTTGGAGCTGAAACTTCTTGTTCCCCCGATTGGAGTCCACTCATCCTGTGCAGCTTCCCTGTGTGAAATTTCCTCCAGCATGGCCTCGAGATTCGCCAGTTCCAACAGTGCTTCCTCCGACAATGGTTGAAAAAAGTGATTGTGATGGTCTGAGCTGCTGAGGTATTGGGCCATTGAGATGTTGGTTCTTTTTGCGAAGGAGTATAAACGGGGCATGTCCCTTCTGAGGAGGTGGCCTTCCCACTGATCCTGCCATAGTCGAATTGTGTCCCCTGTGGCAGTTTTTACTTCAAAATTCCTGAGAAAAGAATCAGATAGGCCTACAACATCCCTCCACCAGAAGGATCCATTTCCTTTTGTGCTGTGGGGGGGGGGGGGGGGGTTACCATTTCAGCAATAGCGCTGATGGATGAGGTGAACCCAGGGGATGTCTGCTTTGTTATAGATTTCCAGAGGAATTTCATGAGCAAGGTTCCATTCATTGCAGTGAGGTTTTTCAGACCCAGGTCTTCATTTTCCTTTGGTGTTGTAACTTGGTTCCAGGCCACCAGGGGCCGTCCCTTGCAGCGATGTCCGAGCCTCTCCATAAGAATTGTTTCCTGTTGTCAATAGCTTGAATTACTGACTGCCTCAATTTGATGGTACACATCGCATAAATTGGGATGGCGGATAGAACGCGGTTGATGAGTGTGCATCGACCAGCCATTGTCAACCATGTTGCTGCTCCAGTTAGCGTTTTTTGCACCCTTAAGACAAGCCCTTCAAAGGCATCTGCTTTGGGTCTGTTGAGGCTCATCAGCAGACCTAAGTATGTAAATGGGAATGAACAAATAGTGCAATCCAGTGTGGCTGCTAGAATTGTGGCCTCCTCTTCATCAATGTTTATTGGTGTTAAGCTTGATTTTGCCCAGTTAACTCTTAGCCCTGTAGCTCCCCCAAAGTAGTGTAGTAAGTTTTTCAGAAAGAAGAGTTGTCTCTGGTTGGCTTTGAGGATTAGAATAGTGTCATCTGCATATTGTAATACCGGGAAGTCCTCGTTCATTTCTTGATGCAGTGGCAATGATAGAAGCCCCAGCTCCACTGCTTTGTTGATTAAAATTTGTAGAAGATCTGCTGCCAGTACAAATAGCAGGGGGGGCTAATGGGTCCCCCTGCCGAACACCTCTTCTGCATTGAAAAGTCTTTCCTGGCACCCCATTGAGAAGAACTGAGGAGGTGGCAATAGATAGAATATCTGTTACCCATGTGATCCACTGTTCAGGAAAACCCAAAACTCTCAGCATGTGTATAATGAAGTCATGTTCCACCCTGTCAAAGGCTTTTTCGAAGTCCAGTTTGAGAACTATGACACCAGTGTTGGTTTTTTTGCATTGATAGAGGTACTCATAGACCCAATCCATGCAGTCCTGGATGGTTCCTTTCTTGATGAAACCATATTGATTTTTGTGGATAATGTTTGGGATGACTTCCTGCAATCTAACTGAGAGTATCTTAGTGATCATTTTGATAGTGCAGTTCAGCAGTGATATGGGCCTGTAATCTGTAAACCTGCAGGGATTGTTGATCTTCGGGATGAGGGTGATTAAGGAACTATTCAGAGGCTGGATACTGATGTTGCCATTACAGAAGTCCGAGCACAGCAGATAAATGTCTTCCTTAATGATGTGCCAACATGCCTGAAAGAATTTTTTGTTGGACCCATCAGGTCCTGGGGCTCTGTCAGTTGGCATGTTTTTGAGTGTGGCATCAATTTCCTCCCTGGTGACCGAGTTGCATAATGTATGTAGATGTTGTCCAGGCAGCACCCAATGGTGGATTTGTGGACATTGTTGAGTCGGGGCAGATTGCCCTAACCTTTCAGAAAATTCCTTCCAGAGGGCAGAGACCTTGTGCCCATGATCCATCAGCTCCACTCCATGGTCATCTTGAATGACTGATATATTGTTTCTCCTATATCTTTCTGTTGCTGCAGCCAAGAAGAATTTGGTTGGCTCATCACCAAACATGGCCCAACGCTCTATATAATGTTGTCTCCAGTAGTCATTCTGTTGCTTTAAGAGCTGAGTGAGTTGACGTTTGATCATGTTTCTGAAACAGCTTTCCTGCAAGTATAGTGTCCTCTGCTCTTCCATTGTGTCCATGATCAGAATAACTTTGTTGCATCGTTTGATCAGTTTTTTCAGACCACCTAGTGATCTACTCCACTTGAGTAGCTTGTATCTCACACGTTTTAATTTAGCAGAAATCTCCTTGCACTACCAACTGTTGGCAGAGGCTGGTCCCACGAGTCCTTGACAATGGTGAGAAATTGTGGATGTCTGAGCCAGTAGTTTTCAAAACGAAAGCATTTTGATTTAGGTATGGTGGTGCATATCGGAGCTACTAGTGGGACATGGTCTGATGTGTCCCTGGCCAGTGGCCGTTGGCTTTGTTATTGTTGTTGACAGCTCTTAAGTTTGTAGCTGTGACATGATTGTTTGGCGGCACACTTTTTACCATATCGGGAAGCCTTGCGCCTGGATAAAAGCTTCCATGCATTCCTTCCAAACCTGAAAATCAATACCAATAAAGACACAAGGTTTTGCCCGAGTATTTCTCCATGAAGATTAGTTAAAAACACGTGTCAATCACAAATATTAGAGCATCGTGACTCTGATACCAATTGTAGGATCAAAGAACAAGTGCAAAGCTACCAGAGGGGGGGTGAATGGTAGATTAAAACATTTTAGCAGAAGCAACGAAAAAAGTTTAGATTGTGAAGAATCAAGTCACGAAGACGTCATAAAAAACACAAAAATCAGTCGATAAAAACTCAAGTTACGATTGAAAGAGTTAATCTGCTTTACCCAAGAAAAACAGTTCTAAAATACTGCAAATAAACTCGTCTAGATCAGAAACCACAAATCCAATGATCGTGAAATTTTCACAGAGGATAGAAAATGAATTTTTGAAGACAACCCAAAACGAATCATGTTGATCAGATCTGTAAAACTCTAGTTATGATAAAACCACCGAAGCAAGGTAGTGTAGTGCTAAAACTCGACGAGAAAGACTTGAAGAAAACAAGTCAGACGAATTAGGCACAAAAGTTCCTTCAAACTACAAATTTTATTGATCAAAACACAAGAGAAACAACCCCCAAAGTCGTTCCTCAGGAGCTCTGGCCTCCCTTGCTTATATAACCAGCCCAAAAGCCAACTCAACTCTAACTAGGACTCCACTCCTACTTAATTCGCGAATCGAAACTTCCCATAACTGCTCAAGACTCTTCTATATGCAGATAGAAGCAATTTTAAGACTTCCAAACACCTTAGGAACGTATCCCACATTCCTCAAACAACTTAAATTCGTTACCCACATGAAATCCTACCATAACCAACTCAAAACCTTCCATACTTGAGTCAAACACGACTCAGCCGCAGCCTGAGTCCATAACCTAGTTGGTTGGACCTTTCCGACAATTTTTTTATGTCCACATCTCTTTATCATGCCTTGGAACCATGTAGCCACGTACATGCACACCTTGCACTTGTGAAAACACCTTCCAATGACATCCACGATACCTTCATATGCATTGTTCTTGAATCATACATGCTGCGCGACCTCCCGATCAACTCAACCACAATTCCTCCCGAACATGGTTGTTGAACCTCATCTTCTCCCTAAGACTAGTTCAATGGATCCCGTCACCAACCATGTCTTGAACTCAAGCAACACATGAACAAGAATAATCAACCAATACTTCCAAGAACAAGTCCTCGACTTGACTCACGTTAGTTCCGAAACCTCAACACCTTACGTGAGCACCTCACATAAGCATGTTGCAAACCATAGCAAAATGATATCAGCCATAACCACCAAAACACACCAAAAACTTAGTAAAAGAAAACTAAGCAAACTTTCTATAATCCAAAACAGCATGTTCAAAACATTGCAAAATAAAATTAGAACCACTGCGATCAAGCTCCGAACCTTGCCAAAGCTAACCGGACCTTGAACCAAAGCTTACCAAAACTAACAGGATGTAGCGCTGGAACTTACCAAAGCTAGCAAGACCTAGCGCCGGAGCTAACCAAAGCTAGTCGGACCTAGCGCCGGAGCTTACCAAAGCTAGTCGGACCTAGAGCTTTAGCTAACCAAAGTTAGTCTGACCTTACGTTGGACCTTGCTAGAGCTACCCAAAACAAGCCGGACCTATCATCGGACCTTGTTGGAGCTTGGACCTAGAGTTGGAACTTTATGATAAAGGTGTTTTGGTAGTATTCAAAACTTTTATCGTTGTAGCCAATGTATTTAGCACACATAGGTCTCATAGCTCAACATGTGGTAGCTTCGGAGCATCCCTCTGTGGGAAGGTAGGTCCGGAGCTACTAAACATGTGGCAGCACTGGAGCTTCCCTCTACTGGGGGTTAGGTCCGCGACCACTGGACATGTGGCATGACCAGAGGTTCCCTATGAAGAGTAAGGTTTGGCCCTACAATACACGTGGCAGTCTCGGAGCTACCCAAACGAGGGAGGCAGGTCCAGTGCCGCGGGACACGTGGAGCCTTCGGAAGTCTTCAACTCGGTTAGGTGGAACTCCGTAGTTTTAATGACGGTAACAATGGGTCCCTGGTATCCAAGGTACCGACAACATTATAATCATTAATGAGTTCCAACCATCGTCGTTGCCTCAAATACAGATCCGTTTGCGTGAATATGTACTTGAAACTCTTATGATCCGTATAAATCTCACATCTATGACCAAACGTATTGTCTCCAAATCTTCAACGCATGCACTACGGCTGCAAGTTTGAGATCATGCGTAGGGTAATTCTGCTCAAGTTTCTTCAATTGCCTGGATGCATTAGCTACTACTCGACCTTCTTGCATTAATACACAACCAAGTCCTTGCCTTGAAGCATTGCAATAGATATCAAAACTCTTGATCACATCTGGCAATACCAACACAGGTGTTGTTGTTAACCTCTTATTTAGCTCCTCAAAACTGTCCTGCCAATCTTGAGTCCACTTGAAAGGCTTCTCCTTCATTAAGAGTTCCGTCATGGGTTGCGCTATCTTGGAAAAGTCCTTGATGGACTGACGGTAACATCCTACCATTCCATGAAAACTCCTTATTGTAAAAGCCCTAAATTTCATAGTGCAAAGAAAAACAATTCAAAACCTCAAATGAAGAATTCAAAAACTCAAGGGTAGCTCCTGTTCAAACCTTGTTTAAATAAAAATCTGAGTTCAGCAATGGCTTCTAAATATTCTAAATATTCATCCATCAAAATTTCAAAAGTTTTAGAGGCCATTTGATATGTAATTAAATAAGTGCATTAAGTTTGATTGAAACTTGATGAAATCAGGTTTTTGATTTCAGATGCGAATTCCAAATTTTTGTTTAGTCTCCAAGAAAAGATCTACTGTTTTTGGATCAAGATGGGTATGATAATTGAATGAGCAGAGGTGAGAAAGAATTCTTGCTTTGGTGGGACCCACCTGGCAGCTTCACAAAGGATTGAACCGTCCCTGTCCGATGCCTTGCAGAGCGCCACAGGGAGGAGAAACCAGCTCATGCTGTGTGTCCTAATCCTCCTCCTCTCCTCCTTATCGTCCCACTGCCGAGCAAAGTGAGCAGAGGTTCGGTTCTTCCTCTCCCGCACGCGCAGTGACCACCGCATGTGTTCTTGCATGTGCCGCTCGATCCAGCCATCATTTCCTCCGGACTTCAAAAGCAAAGTGGAGCCTAACCTTCTGCTCTATCTCTCGGTGCCAACCGTTCCTCGGTTCTCACCTTTCCATTTTACTCTCGGCCATTTCATAGGAACTAGCTAGGTCTCCCGTCAAATTTGATTTCTTCGTGAAACTATTCTTCGAGATAGTTAGCAAATAGACTGAACACCCCCTTTCACACCTTCTAGAGCTGTTTGTACCAAATGTTATCGACTAGGTGCGAAGAATCTTGTGTTCTTCTCACCGCCATTGAAAATGGTCTCTGTTCACCGTCGACTTGCAGTTGCCGGCTGTACTACAGCGTTTACACCTTCTGATGACCTCCCTCATGCTCCCAGGAGCCTCCACAACATTTTTCTGATGCGTGTGCGCTTTGTGTGTGAAGTTCCAACATCATCGGAACCTTAGCGCGGCCGCCGCTGTCGAGCACGAAGATCCGGACATCCTCAGCTTGGGATGACCCTCCCATCTATCTCAGAATGCAAATTTAGGTACGGGCGGCCATTACCAAGTGTTAAGAGGCACTGTAGTGCAGTGCCGGCGAGCCTCGCCCGAAAGCTCCACCGCAGAGACTACGGGCGACGCCCCGTTGGGAGGTTGATGAAACCCCTGGGCCCGCATGTCGGTGGATGATTTCCTTTGCCTCTGATCTGCTGTGGCTCCCTGATCCAGTGCAGCTACGCGCCGAGGACCCTGTGGCCGGCCGTGTGGCTTCAATCAGGGGCGCCCATTTCATATGGGTGGGGCCAGTGGCCACTTGAATCAATTCAAATTTATTCAAATAAAAGCAGAATTTGTTCAAACTTTAAAAATCGATAACTCTCCGTAGGATGATCCAAAATTTGTCAAACAATTTTTTTGGAAAGGTCTTGATCCTTAGTTCCCGATAGAGCCAGTGGTTTGTCATAAAACCTCAAATTATTTTTCTGTATAATTCAGTTTCTCCAAACACAAAGGGAATTATCACAGCTGATCCTTCCACTGTAAAATTCATTAAAAATTACCAAACATTCCTTCGAGATGATATTGAGAGTCCCAGTAAAAGTTTCTGGGGCATTGGACCTGTATAACTTTCCTAAATTCCATTTTTATCTCTGTTGTTGATAATTAACAGAAACTGATTTCCGGATTTAATCCCAACTTTAAAAATAAATTACTCCTAGAGTAATTTCTCAAATAATTCAAAATAAGGTCTGGTAGACTCATATTGATTCCAATGTTGTAGCAGTGCAATTGGCTGGACATGAAAGTCATAGAATTTCCTTAATTAATTCCTTTGAGCTAACTGCTTGGGAAATTAACGACTCCTGTTATACTTATTGGAAATTTCCAATTTTCGTCAGTATACTCATCCAAATACACTTGATCTCCAGTAAATATTTCAAGTTCATTGGACATTCTTTGCTGGGTGAATTAGTCTTCAAATTCTCTATGTCAATTAAAAATTCAGAAATGTACAGAAACATTTTCAGAGTTCCTTGCAAAATTGTAAAATCAATTTCTCCTTGTAGGAATCTCAGAAAATTGTGAAACAAATTTTGCTAGAACCAGTGATACCTCCTCTAACATTATCTTCCACTGTTAGCTATGTCAAAGCTACAGATTTAGTACAAAAATGCAGAGAAGCCGTGTTGGAATTTTAGAGACAAAAAGCTTCCTTGAACATCTCCAATTCTTGGTCCAGATATTCCTTGTAGTACCTAGTAGACACTGTAAAAATCCCAGCTCCATTAGGATTGATCTCCCAGTAGACATTAATCCAATTATGACATCACTACATAAGTGCATTATGGAAGTTCATAATTCGATTCTTCCCATTCTACTTTGCTAAGTTCAATTTTTCCACCAGCTTTAAGATCAACAAAGATCCTTTGCTGTAGCTCTGGTATAGCATGGATAATTCCTTTGTCCTTCATATAGTTGGCTATTAGCTAAACTAGATTCTTTTATATCATCCACACTACACTTTGTTCCATAATCCATTTTGTTTTACTTGATTTTCTCCTCTATTTTCTGGAGCAACAGAGGCAATCCTGTCCTTTCATCTGTTTCTAATTCTTCTTGAGTCATAAGCATCTCCACTTATTATATTACTAAGTTGCATTCTTGTTTATGCTTAATTATGTCAATAGTGAACGCGACGAAGGCGATTGATAGAAGCCGACTTGGAAGATGAGAAATATTTATTGTAGCTGCTGTGTTGAGATCCATCGATGGACTATCTTAACTGAATCTTCACTAACTTTTAAACTGCAACACAAGGCAAGTCCCGGTTTGCACTTAAGTGCTCTTACAAAGTTTTGATTTGTATCACTTATGTCTACGGTGAGTTTTGTGCATTTGGGCTAAGGTGCTTGTTACTCTACTTGCATGACCCACAAATCCTATGCAGTATTGGGTAGGCCTACAGCTTGACGAGTAGAGAATGCCATGATAATGTTTTGAGGAATCCGGTAGAAGTCGAGTAGTTGGAATCTACTCGCGAGATAGGATTTTATCACACGGGATGGATTTGGTCAAAGAATGGTTTATGAATATGAATTTGAGACCGAGCAGCGGGATAGAATGCAGCGAGATGTTGTCTCACGTGCATAGCCCTGCTTGTGTCGATTAAGGACCGATCCATGTGCGGCCCTGTTGGACAAGTTTGTAGTGTACCGGATGCATAATTGCTATATGGAATCCAGAAAACCGATGTAATTGGTTAACCTGGGTGTCGAGGCTGACCCTACCGTTTTATAGGAGTGGGTTGAGGGCAGCAAGGTGTAAATTTGCCGGTGGGCATACACACGCTCTGCGTGGGGACCTCCTGCCCGTTACGGAAGGACCGGTTCATCATTTCAGTTTCCTTTGAAAGGTTGTTGCATACAACATAGTATTGAAGTGTGATTCGCTTCACTTTTGAAATGGGTGTATGTAACGTGTTATTCGGGTGTCTTCTGATTGCAATCACCGTCCCTTGTGTTTATATACCACTTGTTCACAACATCGTGACGTAGTAATAAAGAGTAGTTGAATTATTATGAAACTGTTGCCATGATTATTATTGTATTGAAATTGTATGGATTAGAAATAGCACAATTAAGTCTACATTTGCTAAATATTTAACTTGAATAAATATTATTCAGCTTTGAGCATGTAACATCGGGGATGAAGCGTTTCTTGTCTGATTGTGGAGTCCGTGATGTGCCATTCTCAGGGAATGTCATTCACTACCTTAAAACTGAGCTGATTTACTAATAGGTGAGTCCTTTATGCACATTCAACTTTCCTATATTAGAAGTCTCAAGTATGTAGAGTTATGTGTTTAGGTGAGACGGTTAAGTCTTGCCGAACCTTCGTGCTCACGGTTGCTTTATATGCGGTTTTGCAGGTTTAATTAAATTTTTGCTGTTATGGTTTGTCCGCGAGACCTCGAACTGTCGAGATGTATCTCTCACATGACACCATGTCGCTGCCTTATTGATCTTCGTGTTGCTAGTGAGAAGCGTCTGCGGGCATGAATGACTTCTCTTGTGCTTAGATGTTGAGAGTGTTAGTATGTACTATCCGCTGCATTTGTACCGCTGTTGTAAACAATTTTGTAAACAATATGCTATTATTAAATGAAAACTTTTTATCTTTATTATGTCTTTTCGTGTGTGCTGTTGGGTGCCGCATCGTACGGCACCACCCAATGTGATTCTTGGAATGTGTGGACCCGGTCGCCATAGCCTGGTATCAAAGCTGCATTGGGAATAGCATGGTGGAAAATAGCCTATTTTGAAAACATAGAAGTAGTCGAGTGAGGATTAGTTACTATGCCCACATAAGGTCTATGATAGTATTATTTACTTAAGGTGGCAAGCTAACATGTGTTATTATATTTTGTAACGATGCTCCCATGTCAGGTAAGAAATAAGTTACGCCACCACAAGCGGATCAAGTACGGTAAGAGCACCATTCAAGAGGTACCATGTGATTGGTCCACGTGGCTTATCACGGGGGTTAATATGAGTCTCTGAACCGTCTCATGGTTCTGGGAATATATGAAAACGCTGCTCCCAGTGTGCTTCAGGCAAAAGCGAGGATACCCCATCTTGTGGTCAAAAACACGAAGTATGCAACTCTTGAACGTTAAATGTTCAAAGGGCCATATGCAGAGCTGATCCCTAGCGCACGAGATAAATTATGTGGTCACCTATCATGCTGTTGAAAAGCACGTAGTGTGTTTTTTAATAAAACTGCGAAAGTGCCTCCTACTTTTACATCATTATGCAAAGACGTGGGACCCCGGTCGGGTGGTAGAAAACCTAGCCATGTACCTCGAGACATGATTTCGCTCGGGGGTGACTTACACCGTTGTCGTATGCATTTACTTTCAACTATATATTTTTGTGACTGTCTGTCGTGCTGCCTATGTGGCTGCCATTAAGATGGCTTATTGAGTGAATTGTTAATGTGTGTCTTTTGCAGGTACACTGAATACGGTAGCGACCCGTGTAGCAAACGTTTGCAAGTGGATGATACCAGGGCCACCTATAGATGTATCCAGATATACCGGTTAGATTTTCAATTTGTGAGGCACGTAGTACCGTCAGCATCACATTTCATACTTCGACCATCCCCCACGACAGAATGGAGGCATTATGTTTTGAAAGTTCGAGTATCAGTTGCTAGTATGTTATGTACATTGCAAAGTGCTTTCTAATCAAAGCTTGTGTAGAGAATCAAGGTTCTTTTTTCTGGCAGAAGTTTGCTCAACTTCGCCAGGTTGAAACCATGGTTAAGACCAATAAACATAGGTATATGCTATATAGATGGAAAGGTAATCAAGTCCTCTACAATGTTGATTTTGATCATCAGTACAGAAAAACGTTCTAAACTAGTGTATACTGAACCCTACAAAAGCTACTACAGATGTCTTGCCTAATGAACCATTCTCTGTATTTTTACCATAACTTCTTGTAGACAAATTTTCTTCCCTATTATGATACATATCTGGAAATTGTAGAAGCATCACTACAACTCTGTAATTCAAAGTGTCTTCCCATTCGACCCAAAATTAATTCTAATTACAGGTTCAATCTGGTACTCTGCAGAACTGCTGGTAGGAACAAGTCAGCTCATCTATCAAATTAGACAGCCATATATCCTAATCTTACAAGTTGACATAGGAAAAACTATACATTTCTGGAAATATTAGGATGTCCTCTACCAACTTCTTATTCAACTCCTGAGATAAAACTTACATTAACAGGGTCTAATTCAGTTTGTCGCTAAATCTGTTCTGGCAGTCCAGAACTGGAACCTTAACATGCCAGTTTGAAGTTTGCATGCTATAACCTGTATAACACTTGTTGAGGGTTGA
Source organism: Tuctoria greenei (assembly GCA_036927565.1). Lineage (NCBI taxonomy): Eukaryota > Viridiplantae > Streptophyta > Magnoliopsida > Poales > Poaceae > Tuctoria > Tuctoria greenei. The sequence goes on from JAYESD010000012.1 coordinate 57,683,042, forward strand.
ATCATTGCATTTCTGGGATTTTAACATGATGTTGTACAATGTTGTAATTGACATTATGTGGGGACCGGAATCCCGACCTCCAAGGATCTCATTGGGTGGTGTCGTGCGATGCGACACCCAAGAGTATACAAGAATAGAACGAGAAAAAATTTACAATACCAAGTCTTTATTGACAAGCACAGCGGAAGTTTAAAAGTACTAACGGAAGGAAAGAGTACTATACATCATAGCTACGCTCTCAGCACTAGGTATGCAAAAGCGAAGTCATCCATGCACTGGATACTAAGCACTAGCAACACACAATTCACGGCGGCGTGCAGGGTTCCCACTCGGCTGTAAACCCTGGAGGGGGTGCAGCCTCGTCATTAAACACGTCATTAGTCTTATAATCTGCAAAAACTTGTTAACTGCAAACGTGAGCATAAGGCTCAGCAAGACTAACCGGTCTCACTAGACATATGCAAGGATGAATACTAAGCATAGGTAAGAAATAGCATAAAGGACTCGCCTACAAGTGGATCCTTATAGTCATGTTTTAATTAGCACATGACATTCCTCAGGCACGACACATCATAGAATCCACAGTCAAACAAGAAACGCTTTGCAGATGATATGACGTGCACAAAGAACATAATGCTATTACATGTAAAGTATGGCGAAACTGTAAACATTTAATTGTACTATCTCTAAGCCAAACAATGTTGTCCAAGCAATTTATAAACCAATATATCATATTCTCCTTACTTCTTTAGTATTTACTACGTCACGGCGCAGTGAAAAAGTGGTACTCTATTACCGCGAGGGACAGTGATTACAATCAGGACATACCCGGAATAACACGACACATACGCACTTTCGGAAATGCCAGGGAGTACTTTCAGTAGTACCTACATAACAATTCAGTACTAGTCGTATATGGCCACCTTTCACTAAACACTCAAATGTCGAACCGGTCGATCCGTCACGAGCAGGAGGTCACTGCATAGGGCGTACCCTAACGTGCCCACCAGCTGATTTACACCTTGCTTCCCTCAACCCACGCCAATAAAACAGAACAGAATGCCTCAACAAACCAGTATCAAGCTACGTCAGTTTACTGGAGCCCATTCCTCTAGTATGTCGCCGGTACAATTCAAGCTTGTCCGGCAGGATCGCACACGAAATGGTCCTCAATCGACACAAACAGGGCTACGCACTTGAGACCACGTCACACTGCATCCAATCCACTGCTCTGTCTCAATTTCATATTCATAAACCATTTTCTTATTCCAGAATCCCCCGTGTGATAAGATTCCTATCTCGCGAGTAGATTCCAACTACTCGACTTCTACCAAATTCCTATGAGCATAAGCATAGCAGTGTCTACTCAACGGGCCGTAGACCTACCCAAGACTCCATTGCATTTGTGGGCCATGCAAGTGGATGTCAAACACCCTAAACGTAATGCACAATCATCTGAAGACGTAAGGTGAAATAAAACTGCAAAACACTGTAAGGAACTTAAATGCAAACCGGGGCTTGCCTGGATGCGAGTTTGCGTCTATGTTAGTTTTTGGCAGCTGGACCTCCAAGGCTTCCGGCTGCTCCTTGAAATAAGCTACTCCATGATATGCATATACTAGGTGTAAATGATTTTGTGAATAATTAATATGCTTAAGGTGGGGTGAGTATATTAAGATAAAATAAGATAATTATCTTAATTGACTTTGGGATTATTATGGTGGATACTAGGGATCATAGAGAAGACTCTTGCAAAGAACAGGAGATGATAAAGGATGTTTGTTATTCTTAACAACTATGGTAAGCAATAATCTTCTCTAAATTTTGGTGGAAATTTTTGGAGATGTATTATGACTACCAAGGGTTGTATCATCTAGAGGGGGTCTCACTGGTTTACGAAAATTTGTTTCACAATTTTCTGAGCTTCCTACAGGGAGAAATTGATTTTTGAAGTTTGTGTAAATTTCTAGAAATTTATTTTCCATTTTTCTCAATTTATAACTACATAGAGGTTTGAAACATTGATCAACCCCATATTTTAAATCCAAATAGCTTGAAACTTTTATAGGAGATCAAGGGTATTAACAATAGTGTTCTGACCAAAATTGGAAATTTGCCAATTAACAGAATTCTGGGAATGAATTCTTTAAACATTTTTCTTATCTGAACTATGGAGAAATTTCTATGGCTTTTCATACAAATCCAAGTGCGCCACTGCACAGTATTCTTCATCCTGGTTCTAACAAAATTTATTTTGGAATTTTTGGATAATTCTACTGGAAGTTATGGATTTTCTATCTTTGGATTGAATCAGTATTTATTTTTCTATTGGAAATTTCAAATAAAAGGGGCCGGTCTCACTTCATTTGAATGGGCCAATCGCATCTGTGCCACACCGGGGGCCACGGGGTTCAACCATTCAGCTGCACTAGATCCAGTGCCGCAGCTGATCCCGGGCGTTCGAATAGGTGTTAACAAGTGGGGCCCATAGGCCTTCGTCTACCTCGCGACGCGACGGCGCTCCTCGCTGGAACTGCGGCAGTGCTTCACCGGACTAAGGTGCGTCGACCTCCGTTCGGCCTCGCCGTGACCGCTCAACCCTAAAATCGACCGCGCAAGCCGATGGTGGTGTCCAATCACGCCGGCGATGGCCGGAGACGGCGGCGCGACAGTGACGGCAGAGCTAGGGTTTCGACCTTCATCGGAAATGCTAGGGAATGGCTCAATAGGCCCGGGAAAAACTTGGGAAGGTTCCTGGAAGCACCATGAGTATGATTTGGGGTCAGATTGGGGTGAAATCGCCGGCAAGGTTGAGTTCGACGGCGAAGTGCAGTTTTTCAACCGGCGGCCTCGAAAACTTGAAATCTAAGATGCTCGGTTGATAACTTTCATGGTTTTTGGGCATGGAGCTTCCTTAGGACACATAGAAACTATCTACTAACCAGATTTAAGGATGATTGCAAGAATGAAATGAATTTAAGCCCGAAGCTTTGCTGTTCTATTGAGAAACAGTTCGGTTCTCGAACAAGAACTCAAGTTACACTTCATGTCATAAGCTTACATTCTGTGAGCATGAACTAGAGAGGATTTCAAACATTTTTGCTTAAAGGATCAAGGTTGGAGATGGTCTGGAATGGGTGTTCGACGGTGAGACAGTGAAGGTTCTCGACTGCTTCCTCGACGGCGATTGGGAAACTTCAAAATATGCCCAGCAGAAGCTATGTCACGATCAATGACCAAATGGAATACGTTGAGGAGTTGGTGACAGGCCTTTTATCTACTTACAGCCCAATAAGAAACGTCTACAATCGTCGGCGCGAGCTCGGTCGAACAGGGGCAGTGATAGTGGCATGAACCGGGATGGTGTCCAACGGCGTCGGCCAAGGGGTATTTGTAGGGACTGAGGGGAGAGGGAAGCGCGCCACGGCGCCAAGCAGGCAAGCAGCTCGGTGGATGCATGTGCTCCGCCGTGTCTCGTGCTGCCAGCGTGGAACGGCGGGGTGAGCTAGAGACAGGGCACCCCCCGTGGGTTTCACTCGAGTGCTTTGGCTGACAGTGGGCCCCACCTCCTCTTATCTACCAAATTTTGTCCAAAAATTCTAGATTTTTGTGGGGAGGCTCAAATAAATATCTAGAATTTGATTTTGCAATTGGATTTTGATTTGGAGCAAGTTTCAATTGAATTTCAAATTCAAATTTGAATTTGAAGAAAATTCAATGGTGTCACTCATTTAAATAGCAATTGAGTTCCAAAAGTTGTGAAACTATGAGGATAAGTCAAGCAAGTTATGCTGACTATGAGTGTGTGTTCCAATCTTGATGTTCAATCTAGTTGAACAACATTCAAAATTTGAATTCAAAACAGGGTTTGACTTTGCTAAGCGTCTTAATTAAAAAAGCAAATGGAGTTCAAAATTAATGAAACTTTGCATGAAGTCTATTTGGAATATTAGAAAACCATAGAAAAATTTAAGGCCTCTGAATTGAATAATTTTAATAGGGCCAACTATACAGTAGTATATATTCAATTTATATTAATTTGAATATTTATTTGGTACTGCATATTAAATTGGCCTAGCAATCTTTCTTCAAATAATTCCAAACTTTGAAGAGAGGTCAAAAGAATTAATCTAAGTTTATTGGTGAAGTTCATTCCATATGTTATTAAATTTAAACATGAGTAGAAGAAAAGATTTGATGAGATCAAGTTTATAAGCATGGCTATAATTGGTCTCCTTTAGCGTTAACAACCAATTTACAACTGAACCTCATATGAAGGAAAATGTGGGATTTTACGTCCACCCCCCTTAAAAGAATCTCGTCCCGAGATTACAAAAGGAAGGATAAAAAGAAAAGACATAATGAACATATGATGTAAACAAGTCTGGATAATTGGTTTTAAGATATCCTCGCTTTCCCACGTTGCTTCATCAGCGATGTGGTTTCCCCATAAGACCTTGTAGAAACGCACGGTGCGGTTTCTTGTGGTACGTGTCTTCTCATCAATTATCTGGGTTGGATGTTCGGGGTAAGTGAAAGCATCTAGGCCCCCTCATGTTGTGTGGTTTTGGTGATTAATGACAACCACTGAACTTTACTAATGAATTTGTGAATGCAAGGTCCCCATAAACACTAAATAAGATGAAATGATTATGTCATTGGAGACCCATAGATACTCAACTTTCGAGATCAAATTCATGAGATAAAGACAAGACGTGAAGGCTCTATGTCCAAGTCACTCAATCAAAAATTGACATCATACAATGCTTAAGAATCATAAGAGAGCCATGTGGAACAAATGTCTAAGAGGTCATTCGAGAAAGACACAACTCGAAGCAAGCAAAATCAACTCACCGGATCAACCGATGATTTCCAAAATGACCACATCGGTCGAGTTGATTCAACTGAAGAAAAAGACCTCAGACAAATGAACTCACCGGATCATCCGATGTGAAGGGCTCAATAACATCGGTGCATCAATACAGTTTGCAGTACAATTGGAACAAGTGAAGCACCGGATCATCCGATGTGCAGAATTACACACATCGGTTGATCACTCCAGTAAGCATCAAGATCAAGCAAATTCTGGAGGAAGAGCCACCGGATCATCCGATAAAAAGACTGGGGCAACATCGGTCTAATAACGGTAATATCTGACACAATGACGTCAGCCAAAGTAATTACACCGATGATAACTAGAGGGGAGACATCAGATCATCCGGTGTGCACAGAAAAGTTCTGTCAGCCTACTTTTCCAACGGCTATTTCGGTTAAGCTGGCTATAAAACCCCTCTAACCCGGTCATTTCGACAAGTCTTGATCACCTGAAGCCCACTACGCATCCAAGAGCATTCAAGACTATAGAGCATACATTTCCACACTTTTAGATCATTTGTAATAGGCTAGAGAGAAGCTTGTGTGCGTTCTTTCTCTGTGATTGAACTCTCTAGGCTAGTGAGAAGTTGAAGAAGATCGTTCCGGAGCTTGCCAAGGTGTGTGTGGAAGCCCGAAACATCGAAGGTTGTACAAGGCTTGAGCTCCACCTTGCCGGAGATGGCGAACGGAGAAGATTAGTGAAGACTCCATTGTTTCGGTGACATTGGAAGTGGCAAAACCCTTCGGTGGGTGCCACAACGTGGATGTAGGAAGATCCTTGCGATCTTGCCGAACCACGGGATAAACCTTCGTGTCTCCTAGCGTTTGCATTCCTCTCCCTCTCTTTACATTTTGCAATCTTTACTTCAAGTTATATCTACGTTGATTGCATAGCTAGAACCGCATTGGGAATTGGGCTTAAGTAGTTCGTTTTTAATTGTCTTAAAATTTGAAAGAAAGCCCAATTCACCCCCCCTCTTGGGCGTTTCGATCCTTACAATTGGTATCAGAGCAAGGTTGCTCATAGGATCATTCTAGCTTCACCGCTAGAGAGCAAAAATGGCCAAGGTTGGGGGTTCGGTTCCTATCTTCGAGGGCAAGAATTTTGCCTATTGGAAAGCACGCATGCGCGCTTACCTTGAGGCTATTGCCCCCGAAGTTTGGGAAGCGACTCATGCGGGATTTGGAGAACTTAACTATGTGGGTGATCAAGTTAAGTGGGATGCTAAGGCTAGGAATGCTATTTATGAATGCATAAGTCAGGATGTCTTCTCTAGAATTGCTAGTAAGGAGAAAGCTTGTGAAATTTGGGCTTGCTTGATAGAAATCCATGAGGGCTCATCTCGTGTAAAGGAACTTAAATATCACATGCTCAAAGCTAAATATGATGAATTTAAGATGCTTCCTCATGAAAATGTTAATGAAATGTTTTCACGCTTAAATGTTCTTATTGAGGAAATTAATGCTCTTGACATTGCGTCTCTTGGCAAGGGACTTATTAACCGCAAGATCCTCATGCTCCTTGCCAAGCCTAAGTACATCATCATCAACTCCATGCTCCAAAAGGAATCACTTGACAACATTGAAGTTTCGGAGCTCATTGGAGAAATACATGCTCATGAGATGAGTGTACTTGGGATGATGGAGCAATCATCATCAAAAACAATTGCTCTAAAGGCCTCCACCAAGAAGACAAGCTTCAAGAAGAAGAAGGTGGTTGAGCCTAGCTCAAGTGAAGAAGAGCAAGCGTCAAGTGAAGATGACGATGATGAGCTTGCCTTGATGATGAGAAAGTTCTAACGCTTGAACTCCAAGATCACCAAAAAGGGATACACCTTTGATCCCAAGAAGAAGGCATTTCTACCAAGAAGAGACGATCGCAAGATATGCTACAATTGCGGAGATCAAGGCCACATCTCCTATGATTGTCCAAAACCGGACAAAAGGAGAGAGAACTACAAAGGAAGGCAACGCAAGCTTGAAGAAAGTGATGATAATGAAGAAGAAGCCAAGCCCAAACCAAGAGCCTTTGGGAAGAAGAAGCAAGACAAGGGCAAGAAGGCAAGACTCTTTCCAAAGAGGAGAAGTGGTCCACAAAATGTGTTTATGTGCGAGGCAAATGAATGGGTCACCGACGAAGAAACAAGTGATGAAGAGAGTGAAGGAGAAGAAGAAAGCTCGGTCGGCCTTGCCATTGCCAACCATGATGACTCACCTCTTCCTCCACCACACATGTGCCTCATGGCTAAAGGTAACACCATGGTATGTGACGACTCTAGTGATGATGAGCTTTCCCCCAATGATTTAACTTCTTTGATTAATGAATATCATGCTATCATTAAGAGAGAGAAGAGTAAGGTTAAAACTCTTGAAGAAATTCGTGCTAAACTTGAGAGTGCTAACCTTGATTTGCTTGACAAGTATGAAAGCATACTCAAAGAGCATGACACGCTCAAAACTCATGTCAAGCAAATTGAGGAAGAAAATGCTAAAATCAAGGTAGACAATGATAAGCTCAACATAGCTCACCAAACTCTCTTGGAGGAGCACAACAAGCTAATTCATGAATACCAAACACTTAACATTGCTCATGACATGCTTGATCATGAGTTAAAAGATGCAAAGAAACAAACTCTTAATGATAAGATATCCATTACTTCGCATGTCTCTAATGTCTTGGACAAGTCTTTGTCTTTAAAAGCTAATGCTAGGGAGAAGGACATGTTGGAGGAAATTGAGAGTCTCCGCACTAGTGTGGCTAGACTTTCAAAAGGTGAAGTCAAGCACAAGGAAATCCTCTTCCAACAAGCGAAAGCCTTCAACAAAAGAGGACTTGGATCCTTCCCGGTGCCCAACAAAGGAAAGGTGCCCTCACCGGAGCTTAGAACAAGCTTCATCAAGGAAGTTGGTTCTTATTGCCAACATTGTGAGGTCACCGGTCACCACACAAGGGAGTGTCCTCTTCCTAACCGACCTTCACCTAAATTGCCTACTAACTACAAATCTATTTTCAATGATCGCTATTATCTTCTTAGCAAAGTGAATGGCAAGGTGAAAGCTAGGTTCATTGGCAAAGACATGAAGAGCATGAAGGGGAAGCTCCCCAAGCAACTTTGGGTCACAAAGACACTTGTATCTCACATACAAGGACCTAAGTTGGCTTGGGTGCCTAAAGTCAAAAATTAACTTCATGTGTGTAGGTGAACTACAAAGCCGGAGGAAAGCATTGGGTACTCGATAGCGGGTGCACTCAACACATGACCGGCAATGATGGTATGTTCACCACCATAGAAAACCCCGGTAATCATGAACAAGTCACTTTCGGTGACAATTCTAAGGGTAAGGTAATAGGATTAGGTAGAATTGCTATCTCTAATGATTTATCCATTTCTAATGTGTTGTATGTTAAGTCACTTAGCTTTAATCTACGTTCCATTGCACAACTTTGTGATCTTGGACTAACATGCACGTTTAGCAAAAATAATGTTGTTGTGAGTAGTGAGGCAAGCAAAGAGCTTATCTTCAAAGGGTTTCGGCATGGACATCTCTACTTAGTAGACTTCTCCAACAAGAATGCTAGCCTAACCACTTGTCTTTTCACTAAGACAAGCTTGGGTTGGCTATGGCACCGATGCATAGCACACATTGGAATGAGCAAACTCAAGAAGTCATTCAAGCTTGGAATGGTGACCGGCGTGAAGGATGTGATGTTTGAGAAGAACAAGCTTTGTAGCGCGTGTCAAGCCAGGAAGCAAGTTGCTTCACACCACCCAATGAAGACAATGGTGTCAACCTCCAAGCCACTTGAACTACTCCACATGGACCTCTTCGGACCGTCCACATACCAAAGCCTTGGCGGTAACCTCTATTGTCTTGTTATAGTTGATGACTACTCTCGCTATGCTTGGACTCTATTTTTAGGTGACAAGAGTGAAACTCCGGAAGTGTTTAAGACCTTCGCCAACCGTGCTCAAAGGGAATTCCAACTTCCTATTATCAAGGTCCGGAGTGACAACGGCACCGAATTCAAGAACTACAACATTGGGGAGTGGTGTGACCGTGAAGGTGTGAAGCATGAATTCTCCGCCACGTACACTCCTCAACAAAATGTTGTTGTTGAGAGGAAGAACAAAACCCTCATCACTCTTGCAAGAGCAATGCTTGATGACTACGGCACGTCGGAGAAGTTTTGGGCCGAAGCAATCAACACGGCGTGCCATGCCACAAATAGGGTCTATCTTCACCGACTACTCCAAAAGACCCCATATGAGCTCCTCATTGGGAGAAAGCCCAACATCTCCTACTTTAGAGTCTTTGGGTGCAAATGCTACATCTACCGCAAGAAAAGGCTCGGTAAGTTTGAAAGAAGACGTGATGTTGGCATTTTTCTTGGTTATGCATCAAACTCAAAAGCATATCGAGTATTCAACCAAACCTCCGGTCTAGTTGAAGAAAGTTGTGATGTTGAGTTTGATGAGACTAATGGCTCCCAAGAGGAGAGTTTTGGTCATGATGAAATAGATGATGAGCCTCTACGAGAAGCCATGAAGAACATGACCATTGGAGACATCAAGCCGGAAGTTGAAGAGGGCCATGATCAAGGGGGAGCTTCAAGTTCCAACAACAACACCTCCATGGCGCCTCAAGTAGACGAAGAGGAGAAAGATGATCCATTGCCAACTCAAGACTCACAAGCAATACAACATCAAGATGAAGAAGAAGTCCATGATCAAGTCCAACCACAAGAGGAACAACACGCTTCACCACCGCCAAGTGCTTCACAACCACTTATGAGGCATGGACGCATTTCCAAGGTGCATCCAATGGACCAAATCATTGGAAGTCCTTCAAGGGGCGTAAGTACTCGTTCCCGCCATGTTGCTTCATTTTGTGAGCACTACTCGTTTGTTTCGTATGTAGAACCCACACACATCAAGGAAGCGCTCCAAGACCCAAATTGGGTGATGGCTATGCAAGAAGAACTCAACAACTTCATCCGCAATGGAGTTTGGGTGTTGGAGGAGCAACCCAAGGACAAGAACGTCATCGGAACAAAGTGGGTGTACCGCAACAAACAAGACGAGAATGGCGTTGTGGTCCGCAACAAGGCAAGACTTGTGGCCAAAGGGTTCTCGCAAGTTGAAGGACTAGACATTGGGGAGACATTTGCTCCGGTCGCCCAGTTAGAGGCAATTCATATTCTCCTTGCTTTTGCTTCACATCATAATATTACTCTTCATCAAATGGATGTGAAAAGTGCCTTTCTTAATGGCTACATTAATGAGCTTGTTTATGTTGAACAACCTCCCGGGTTTGAAGATCCGAGGAATCCTAACCATGTGTATAGGTTGCACAAGGCGCTCTACGGGCTCAAGCAAGCACCTAGGGCATGGTATGAACGACTACGGGACTTCCTCATCATGCAAGGATTTAAGATCGGGAGGGTGGACACTACACACTTCACCAAAGACATCAACGGAGATTTGTTCATTTGTCAAATTTATGTTGATGATATTATTTTTGGTTCAACTAACGAAGCTTTTAGCCATGAGTTTGGCAAAATGATGTCTATGGAATTCGAGATGTCAATGATTGGAGAGCTCAACTTCTTCCTTGGATTCCAAATCATGCAACTTCAAGAGGGAACCTTTGTCTACCAAGAGAAATACACCAAGGACCTCTTGAAGAAATTTGAGATGGGAGATTGTAGCTCAAGAAGCACTCCAATTGGAACAAATTGCCATCTCGACGCGGATAAGGACGGTAAACCTATTGACCAATCTCACTACCGCTCTATGATTGGTTCATTGCTTTATCTAACCGCATCTAGGCCCGATATAATGTTTAGTGTATGCTTATGTGCTCGCTTTCAAGCGGCTCCTAAAGAATCGCATAAGAAGGCGGTCTTTAGGATACTTAGGTATCTTAAGCATACCCCTAGTATGGGCTTGTGGGACCCTAAAGGTACAACCTTCCAACTCTTGGGATACTCGGATTCGGACTTTGCCGGATGCCACGTGGATCGCAAGAGTACCTCCGGTGGGTGCCACTTGCTTGGGCGTTCCCTAGTTTCTTGGTCTAGCAAAAAGCAAAATTCCGTGGCTTTGTCCACCGCGGAAGCGGAGTATATAGTGGCCAGTGCATGTTGTGCCCAAATTCTATATATGAAGCAAAACCCTTTTGGACTATGGAATCAAAATTGGTTGTGTGCCTCTCCTTTGTGACAATGAAAGTGCGGTTAAGATAGCTAGAAACCCCGTTCAACACTCCCGCACTAAGCACATTGATATTCGCCATCACTTCTTGCGTGATCATGAGGCTAAAGGAGACATCTCATTGCAAGGTGTTAGATCTGAAGAACAATTGGCGGATATCTTCACTAAACCACTTGATGAGAAAACCTTTTCTAGGCTTAGAAATGAATTAAATGTGCTAGATGCATCTAACGTCATGTAAGTTGCCATGATCATGTAAGGATGCATATCATATAGGTCTTGTCTAACTCCCAAAGGATAGGGGTGAGCTAGAAATAGTTTTCCCTGAGGAAGCCTTTGGAAGGTTTAAACCTGGCAAGATAGATTTATTTTATGCCTTGCATGATCTCTGTCATATAGACTTGCACTCATTCTATTTCTTGCACTAATTTGTTTGGCATTGCATACGGTAGATTGTCACAAAGGGGAACCCACCTCGTGAGAAGGAGACTTGTTTGAAATGCAATATCTCAACTCATATAAGGTGGAAAGAACAAAATGTTAGGTGCGTTAATGCCTAGAGGAATATGCTTTATTGAGATAGTAGTCTTCATACTCTACCTCACAAAGCATGGGCCTTACATTTCATTTGGATTTTTTTCCTCTCATTTTTCTCGGTGTTTCTTTTGCTTTAAGGTCTAGCCAAGCTATTGGCCTATTAGCTTTTTGAGGGGTAAGGGGTTGCCCAAAATGTCCTAAGACATGTGTTTCTTATTGTTTGATTGTTTGGTCAAAGGACATATATGGGATGTTGGTATTTAGTTTTCATCGGATTATCCGATGCCTAAGTCCTTCCCCCATCGGATCAATAGGTGTTCAATCTTCAAGTACCAATTCAGTCAGAATCTCAAAATGATCCGATGAGTTCACTCAGAAAAACATCGGTCCATCCGATGTTCACAAATCTGCAACCTTGATGAATTCCACCGATGCCTTTTTTATCTAACGTCGGTCCATCCGATGTCCTCAGTGACTCCTTGAATATCCTTACTGTGCTATTCATCCGATGATCAAAACCCTAGACATCGGTCCATCCGGTGTCAATTGCACTTTTCTGGAAAACCTTACTGTGCCATTCGACCGATGCCTCTCATGTCCATCATCGGTCCATCCGGTGTGTAAAAATCGGCTAGGGTTTGGGACCCACTATTTAAACCCGGCCGTACCCCTTTCATCTTTCCTCCCTCCCCCGATCCCAACGTCGCGCCGCCGCCTTCGTCCACGCCACCATTTACCAGCGCCGCCGCCCACAGCACCGCCGCCGTCGGACGCTGCCGCCGCCGCCGTCCACCGGCCGCCGCCGCTGTCCACCGGCTCGCAGCGCCGCCGCCTAGCGCCGCCGCTGCCCACAGCGCCACCGCCGCCTCTCCTCGCCACTCGCCGCCTCCATCACGCCGCAGATCGCCGCGCCACCGCCACCACCCTCACGCCACCACTCGCCGCTCGACGCGCCGCCTCCACCTTCGACCTCTCCACTACCATCGACCTCGCTCCCCGTTTGCTCTCCGTCGCCTAGGTTTGCTTCGTGCCGTGCGACGTCCATCGTTGTTTTCGTCGTCCTTTCTTTCTTTGTCGCTAACCTTAGCTCTCCGTTGCATCTAGATGGGCCGCGACCGCAAAGGAAAGGGAAAGGCGATCGCGGAGCCCGCCGCGAAGAAGCGCAAACTGTCGAAGGATGAGAAAGAGGCCCTAATGGCTACTCGCGCAGCCGAGGAGCGTGTGCGTGGCCGAGGGGGTTCCCTGAGGATCCGCGAGGCCCGTCCGAGGCAGCTTCCCGTGATCGACGACTCCGACGCCGAAGAGGAGCCGGTTGAGCCTCTCGTCTGCCGGCGCTCGCCCCAGACGCGTGGGGGTCACACCGAGGCTGCTCCTCGTCCGAGACCGACGGCTGCCGACCGTCGTGAGGACAGGGAGGCCGAGAGGGTCATCTACGAGATGGACACGACCGTCCGTGTCAGTGAGGGAGTCCGTCTCACGGACTACCGGAAGATGAAGGCCAAGCAGCTACGCAAGCTTCGATGGAGCGTGCTGCTTGAGGAGTGGTACCCTCAGCCCCGTGAGGCTCTTGTGCACAGTCGCTTCTGGACTGTCACCCAGGCGTCTCTCTACGAGACCTACAGACGTCGGGGGCGCAAACTTTTTCAGCACAACTACCTGGACTGGGGGCAGCTTGCAGTGGCAGCGGAGACAGAGGTCCGTTCATACTTTGAGAGGTACAGAGGTTTGGTGCAGCTGCTTGCTTATGAGAGAAGTGCATATGTGGAAGATTGGGTCCGTGTCTTCTATGCGACCCTGTACATCTCTGAGGGCAGGAGGTCAATCGACTTCATGTTTATGGGACAGCGTTACCACCTCTCGAGACAGACTTTGGGGCAGCTTCTTGGTTTGGACCTGCACGACACCTGCGTGCATGAGAAGGTATACGGGCAGGCAGATCCACCAAGGAGGCCACTTACTGGAGGGGTTGCACCACAGCTTGACGAGATCCGGTCCCTGTTTGGCCCCACGTTCTCTCCAGACCAGCCAAGAGTTCCAGCTCTTCTGACCCCAGCTGCGCGCATTGTGCACCTCGCCTTGCGCCGCACGCTCCTGCCGAGGTCAGGGTACTTGGAGGGGTTCACTAGTTTGCAGCAGACCCTCCTGTTCTACATAATGAACGGGATGGATTTTGACATTGTGGACATCCTCCTGTGCGAGATGGAAGACGTGATCACAGATGGGGTTGGCATGATGAGGCAGATGGTCTACGGGCACTGGATCAGTTACATATGCTCTATGATGGTGCCTGAGGGGGATGCAGCACAGGCCAGGCTTGCTGACGAGAGTGTGACTCGCTTTGGTCACTATCGTGCCCCTGCCCCTGGAGACCGTCGCCTTGGTCGTCTAGTTGAGCGCCAGGTCCGGGCCCGTCTGTCAGAGGAAGATTGGTCCGACCTAGAGCGGGAGGACAAGAGGCTTGCTGAGGCTGAGGCTGAGGGGGAGGACCTGCAGCACATTTGGTCAGAGAGCGACACTGACGACAGTGTCGAGGAGTATTTCCCTCCTCCCCCCTCTCCCCGGCAGCACGACGCAGAGGCTGGAGGTTCTACAGTGCCACCTCCCACTCCACCTCCCGTCACTGAGGCGCAGGTCACGTAGCCGTCTGAGCTGACTTCGCTCCTCCAGCAGATGGTCGAGCAGCAGCGGCTGGACAGGCTGGCTGCCGAGCAGGCCCGCGCGGAGCAGGCTGCGCGTCTTCTTGAGCTCCAGCAGCAGCAGCAGGAGATGCAGCGTCAGATCGCCCGTGAGAGGCGTGAAGACACTGATCGGTTGACGGGGCCCATCGACCAGATGCACCAGCGCACTCTGGACCAGCAGCAGCAGACGCAGCAGGCGATGATGGGAATCCTGGGGTTGATCACCAACCTCTACACCCAGACCGGGATCGCCCTTCCATCGCAGCTGCCTGGAGTAGCTCCTCCGCCTCCTGTCTTGGCTCCAGCTGCTGCACCAGTGGCTCCAGTTCCCTCCACTCTGATCCCTTCGTTCAGCATGTCCCCGCTGTTGGCTCCAGGTGCTCCTCTTCACTCCCCACTGCCGGCAACGTCACTGTTTCTTCAGACGTCGGCCTCCGTCACCAGTGTTCCTGCTCCAGCACCTCCTCCTCAGCAGGCACCGACGGTGGCACCTTCGGCACCAGCAGCCCCCTCCTCCGCTACTCCGGCCAGCAGCTCCGACGACAGCGGCGGTGACCAGTTCGTCATCGCGCCCAGTTCTCAGGGTCTGTAGGTGCTCGGATCCCTTTTTGGTGTCTTGATGCCAAAGGGGGAGAAGAGTTAGAGAGTCAGGGGGAGTCCTAGTGTTAGGGGGAGTCGAGTCCTGCTTATTTGTGCTTATCTTTATTGTATTTGCGTATTTACTACATTTGGTGTGTAATGAACCTATTTCATGAGTTGTTAATCATTTGAACTCATTTGATGTTTATCTATGATTATGATCTCTTTGAATTCACACTTGTGTTATTAATTGATGTTTAAAGCTTCAAGTGTAACACCCTGTATTCATTGCATATTTTCTTATGGTTCATTCTATCAAATTCATTTATATTGCGCTTTGATTATTGTGTTGTCATCAATCACCAAAAAGGGGGAGATTGAAAGCATCTAGGCCCCCTCATGTTGTGTGGTTTTGGTGATTAATAACAACCATTGAACTTTACTAATGAATTTGTGAATGCAAGGTCCCCATAAACACTAAATAAGATGAAATGATTATGTCATTGGAGACCCATAGATACTCAACTTTCGAGATCAAATTCATGAGATAAAGACAAGACGTGAAGGCTCTATGTCCAAGTCACTCAATCAAAAATTGACATCATACAATGCTTAAGAATCATAAGAGAGCCGTGTGGAACAAATGTCTAAGAGTTCATTCGAGAAAGACACAAAAGATTCACTCAAAACAACTCGAAGCAAGCAAAATCAACTCACCGGATCAACCGATGATTTCCAAAATGACCACATCGGTCGAGTTGATTCAACTGAAGAAAAAGACCTCAGACAAATGAACTCACCGGATCATCCGATGTGAAGGGCTCAATAACATCGGTGCATCAATACAGTTTGCAGTACAATTGGAACAAGTGAAGCACCGGATCATCCGATGTGCAGAATTACACACATCGGTTGATCACTCCAGTAAGCATCAAGATCAAGCAAATTCTGGAGGAAGAGCCACCGGATCATCCGATGAAAAGACTGGGGCAACATCGGTCTAATAACGGTAATATCTGACACAATGACGTCAGCCAAAGTAATTACACCGATGATAACTAGAGGGGAGACATCGGATCATCCGATGTGCACAGAAAAGTTTTGTCAGCCTACTTTTCCAACGGCTATTTCAGTTAAGCTGGCTATAAAACCCCTCTAACCCGGTCATTTCGACAATTCTTGATCACCTGAAGCCCACTACACATCCAAGAGCATTCAAGACTATAGAGCATACATTTACACACTTTTAGATCATTTGTAATAGGCTAGAGAGAAGCTTGTGTGCGTTCTTTCTCTGTGATTGAACTCTCTAGGCTAGTGAGAAGTTGAAGAATATCGTTCCGGAGCTTGCCAAGGTGTGTGTGGATGCCCAGAACATCGAAGGTTGTACAAGGCTTGAGCTCCACCTTGCCGGAGATGGCGAACGGAGAAGATTAGTGAAGACTCCATTGTCTCGGTGACATTGGAAGTGGCAAAACCCTTCGGTGGGTGCCACAACGTGGATGTAGGAAGATCCTTGCGATCTTGCCGAACCACGGGATAAACCTTCGTGTCTCCTAGCGTTTGCATTCCTCTCCCTCTCTTTACATTTTGCAATCTTTACTTCAAGTTATATCTACATTGATTGCATAGCTAGAACCGCATTGGGAATTGGGCTTAAGTAGTTCGTTTTTAATTGTCTTAAAATTTGAAAGAAAGCCCAATTCACCCCCCCCTCTTGGGCGTTTCGATCCTTACAGTAAGTAAGATCTAGTTGGAGAGCTTCCAAATCCTCCTTACGAACTTCCGCTGAGGCGTTGAGACATTTTATCAATTGTGAAATGTGGAACACATGGTGGACCCCTGAAAGCGATGGTGGCAGCTCTAGCCGGTAGGCTATAGGTCCACATTGCTCACTTATTGCGAATGGTCCGATAAAACACGGAGCTAGCTTCCCTTTTACTCTGAAACGATGAATCCCTTTCATTGGAGATACACGGAGATAAACGTGATCCCCGATATCAAAATTAAGCGGTCGACGACGTTTGTCCGCATAGCTTTTCTGGCGAGACTGAGCAGCCTTGAGGTTGGCTTGAATAACTCATACTCGATCTTCCGCTTCCATTACCAAGTCTATACCATATGTTACTCGTTCACCGGATTCACACCAGTTCAACGGTGTGCGGCACTTCCGGCCACAAAGAGCTTCATATGGTGCCTTTTGAATGCTAGTCTGATAACCATTGTTGTATGAAAACTCTGCCAATGGTAGATGATCATCCCAATTGTTACCATGGTGAATGGCACAGGCGCAGAGCATATCCTCTAGTACTTGGTTTACTCGTTCCGTTTGACCATCAGTCTGTGGATGGTATGCTGAGCTTCGAATCAATTTGGTACACAAAGATGCGTGGAGCTGCTCTCAAAATCGAGCAACAAACAAGGTCCCACGATCTGATATTATAGTGTGGGGTACTCTGTGTAGGCATAGGATTCTGGCAATATACAACTCTGCATATTGTCGCGCCACATACTTGATATTGATTAGAATAAAGTGAGCCGACTTGGTGAGTCGGTCGACTATCACCCAAATCAAGTCATGTTTGCGAAAAGTGATAGGTAATCGAACAATGAAATCCATGCTGATGTCTCCCATTTCTAGGCAGGTATGCTTAACAATTGTAATTGTCCGGCTGCTTTCAGATGGTCGTCTTTCACTCGTCGACATGTATCACATTCAGATACATACTTCACTATTTCCCTCTTCATCCGAGTCCACCGAAATTTCTTCTTCAAGTCTTGGTACAATTTGTTACTCGCCGGATGAATAGAATATTTGGAAAAATGAGCCTCGTCCAAAATTTTCTTCCAAAGTTCCACATTGCGGGGTACCACGATGCGGTCTTTGAACAAGATGGTATCATCATCGTCACCTCAGAAACACTTCATTTCCTTCTTTTTCATTTGTTGACGAATGTGGGATATGCCCTTGTCCTCCTACAGAGCCTCCATAATTTCCTCCCTTATGGTAGGAATGAGGGCTAGGTTGTAGAGCGCCCCATATGGAACCAAGTAGAGACTCGGTTCTTCTTCCTCTATGAAGGTGATAGAAAGGTTATTGATATGGGACTTGCGACTTAGTACATCTGCGACTACATTTGCCTTTCCGGGATGGTAGTGGATCTCAATCCCATAGTCTTTCATTAACTCCAACCATCTTCGTTGTCGCATATTCAATTCCTTCTGGGTGAAGATGTACTTCAAGCTTTTGTGATCAGTGTAGAGATGTACTAGGTTGCCCCATAGATAGTGTCTCCACATCTTTAAAGCTAGTACCACAGCAGCGAGTTCAAGATCATGAGTCGGATAATGCTGCTTATGGTTTCGAAGCTGCCGGGATCCATAACGATCACCCTTCTGTCTTGCATTAATACGCAACCTAGACCAATTCCAGATGCATCACAATAAACATCAAAGGATCTTGTTGTGTCTGGTTGGGCTAATACTGGTGCTGTTGTGAGGTGTTTTACCAATGCTTGAAAACCCTCCTCACATTCCTTTGTCCAGGTATATCTCTTTTCTTTCTTCAGAAGTTCCGTCATTGGTTTAAGTATCTTGGAAAAGCTTGGGATGAACCTCCGGTAATACCCAGCTAAAACCAGGAAACTTCGAACTTCATGCACAAACTTGGGAGACTCCCATTTGAGTACTTGCTTAATCTTGCTTGGATCAACTGCAATCCCTTCGACATAGATGATGTGCCCCAGAAATGGCACTTGGTTGATCCAGAACTCACATTTGCTGAACTTAGCGTACAACTTGTGGTCCCGCAATCGCTGAAGCATGATGTGCAAATGTTGTGCATGTTCTTCTTTGAACTTTGAGTATACAAGGATGTCATCGATGAAGACCACGACGAATTTTTCCAAATCCGGCATGAATACCGAGTTCATGAGATACATGAAATGGGTCGGTGCATTGGTTAATCTGAAGTACATGACAAGGTACTCATATAATCCATACCTCGTCGAGAATATTGTCTTAGGTATACCCGCAAGACCTATTGGGAGTGATTGAGATGTTCACAATGTCATTGTAGATGTACTCAAAAACATTGAACGGTCTCCTTCCAGTAATGACCTTCATTAGGGTCCTCAAGGTTCCTTGCATAGTCCCCGCATCTCCATCTTTTAGGGCTATTGTCTTCCTCAAGATTCTGTTGTGGACCACAAAGAAGGGCTTCAGATATTTGCTGTTGGGAGGAACATAGGACATCCTTGTGTCATAGAGGAACTTAAGCTCATCTTTCTCCAACGGTTTTAGATTGTGGATGACAAGATCATGATCCAGAGTGTGTTCAAGGTGAAGAATCCTTGCAAATTCATCATAAGTGACACTATACTTGGAACCATGAGTCATCCAAGTAAGATTGTCACCATCACCACGAGCAAAGTAGAGGGTAGAATAAAATTGGGTGATGATCTCATTGTCCCAGTCATTCTCAAAGGAAAACAGTTCCTTCAGATCGTGCCTCTCCAAAGCCTCAACCACCTCACGAAAAGCAGGAAACCTGTTCGACTGCAGGTATCCAACATTCACCCATTGACTCTTCACAACAGGATTCTTCAAAATCTTGGATCAGAGCATTGCCTAGGTTGATTATACACATCAATCTTCCTGAAGTTATCGGCTAGCTCACCCCCTTTTCCAGTGAAATCCTCACTAGAAGGTTGCCTGTTGCGGTGACTGGGGTTTTTCATCTGCAAGGGCCCAATGGGACCACTAGCAAGTCCCTTCCCTTTTTGAGAGCCCTTTTTGTCCCTGATGAGCTCTCAACAGCAAGGATGAGTTATCGGTGGACTAGTACGGACTTTAAGGATGAGTTTCGCGTGCTATTCTCCTGGGCTTTCACTTACTCCCGCGTCAAGGAAGCCACCAGGGGTTGACACGTGTAGTTGGATCGAGTTTGGCGCTTTTAGCAGTTCGGCCAAATAGGTGGTTCGACCGAACTGGGGTTGGCCCCTCTTCACCCCCACTTGCTCCTGGACACTGATATGTGGGCCCTTGTTGACCTTCTAGATGAATCAGGGTGAAAACTTGTGGGTAGCCACTTGTAAGTGGGCCATTGTATCCATGGGAAGCTACATGACATCGTCTAATTGGTTGGAAGTGTGTTTCCTTGCCTTGTGGCCATGCATTCACCTCAAATCTGCATATAATACTTGCATGCACCAATTTCTCCAAGTACAAGTGGAACTAGGTTATTCCTAACTATGATGTGTATAAGAAATATTCACTCCTTTACATAATTGAGTTATATTGACGGTCGAAATTGGTACATAACGATCATCAACATTTGATTGAGTGTAAAAGGATACGACCTACTTTACGGCTCGTCTCATTTAAGTTAATATCCGAGACTCGCCCGCTTCTCTGACAAAAGGGAGACGGGCTTAGCACAAAGCGTGTATCCAATTTATGAAAGGAAATGAGACAATATTTACAGAAAGCTCATCTCCTTTTATTATCACATCTCCAATTCACGAGTGTACTTCGTGATCTTCTCCCTTTTGCTTCGTTCACTTGATATAACATAGAGATGAACACATTCACTGAATGAAGGATCACATTCACTTGATAACTAAATAGATTATCATTCCAATGTAGAGCACCTTCACTGATCGAATTAGACCAGTTTAATCAAAAAAAAATAGTAAAATCTAGGTTACTTATTAATTGTCATTCCCTACGAACACGATGAACACACGAGATAACATTCACTCATTCACACAGGTGAACATACAAGATAATATTCATTCACGCAGATGACCACACATAACATATTCATTCATTAACACGATATATTACAAAACACAAGAAAAAAGGTACAATAAGACACAAGAAAAGAAAAACAACAAAAGAAAAACTAAATCCTACTCCTCCTCCGGCACAACCTCCCCAGGAGCCTGTGCATAAGAAACCTGGACTTCTTGCTCTGGCGGTGCAACCTCGAGACCAAGATTTCTTGCCGTTGTCGCCACCAGTTCGTGCGACCTTCTGCGATGAGCTTCTGGGCCATCGTCTCGAAAAGAGTGTCTAGATGGTCGGCCAGAGCCGTGAGGGTGTAGAGGTAGTGGCTGGTGGTATCCATTACTGTAAACTCTGGGAGGGTACCCAGACCCAAGGACCTCATGGCACGAGACATACTGGTGTATGCATCTCGCGACATAACGTGGTGCGGGGTCATTCTTGAGCTGCTCGGTGGGAGTTACAACACTTTTTCTTGAAGTGTGGCTCCCTCGTTGGGCTTGGCAGCGGAACGTTGGCTATGGTGGGTGGCTCCTTATATAAGACGAAGAAGAGGAGAAATAAAATGATGCAAAAGTGAGACACGCTTGTAAAGAACTGCGGAGTAGTCGACGATGGCACATCTTATATATGGTCTGTGTGGAATGATGAAGCAATTCGTTTTGCGGGCATTGATGGGATGCTTTGAAACTGTTTGCCTCAGGAAATGAAAGGTTGCACGCCGGTCGAATGTTCCTGCACCATCGACCGCAATTAAGCTCTTTGCACCACCCGTCGCCAATTCAGTTGTTTGCGTCACCCGCCGCTTGCCTTAGGGAAACAAAAGGATGCAAAAGGGAGACGAGCTTCATTCCCACCCGTCTTTCTTTGTCAACGATTTACTACAAGGATTCCACCCTGTTGCAATGATTGTACTACAACGAATACTAAATCATTGCAGTAAGCTTGGTCTTTTGCCACGATTCACTAGTTCGTGGCATTAGCATCTATTGCCACAGAACATGATCATTGCATTAGGATTTGTTGCCACGATTCACTAGTTCGTGGCATTAGGATCTATCGCCATGAATCTGTTGCCACGATTCACTAGTTCGTTGTATTAGCATCTATCGCCACGGAACACAATCTTTGCATTAGGATCCGTTGCCATGATTCACTAGTTCGTTGCAATATGGTGAATCGCCGCTACATCATAACTCGTTGCAATATGTTACTATTTGCCACGGCCGTGAAAATCGTTGCAATACTGTAGTATTTGCCACGAATGTGAAAATCGTTGCAATCACATACAATTACCACAAACGTGAAATCGTTGCAATACAATGCTATTCGTTACAATACGTTAAATCGTTGCAATACGCTAACCGTTGCAATAACATACTATTTCCCACGACTGTGAAATTGTTACAATACCGTACTATTGCCACGCCTGTGAAATCGTTGCAACCACATACAATTACCACGAATGTGAAATCATTGCAATACCATGCTATTTGTTGCAATAAGTTAAATCGTTGCAATACGCTAAATAGTTTTAACAACATACTATTTGCAACAAATATGAAATCGTTGCAATACCGTACTATTTGCCACGATCGTGAACCCATTGAAATACCGTACAATTCTTTGCGATACGTTAAATCATCGCAATACATGAAAACGTTGCAATAGCGTCCTATTTGCCACAGATGTAAAAGTGTTGCAATACCATACTATTTGCCACAGATGCTAAGGCGTCGCAAATAACCTATCGCCGCGGGAATTATTAAGACGATTCGTAAAAGCTATCGCCACACTCTTTTTCGTTGCCACAACAACCCATTGCAACGAAAAACAACCTATTGCGATGAATTTTTTCGTTGCGATAAACCGGAATCCTTGCAGTGATTGGAGACACGCTTTTTCTAGCTCGTCTCCCTTTTGACCTAGCTATTTAAGCTCTCGGGCGCTCTATTAGAACACTTAGATAAGTTTTTGGCAAATTTCCGATCTCTCGCGCTCTTTCACTCTCTCGCCCTAAAGACCATTTCAGTACAAATCACGATCCAACTGCAGTGCGACCGCTGCCAGCCGTCCACTGTTCACCATCGCCATCATCGTCGTCGCCATGCTCACCGTATCGTCCTTGCCATCGCTACTCCCTCCTATTCTACGCTACTTATATTCCACTTTATATGTAGTTCATGGATGGGAAATTTGTTATCAACTTGGCCAGCTTAAGGAGGAGCGCTTGGCGTGGTGCATGAACCAACCCCATGTATGTACATATGGCACACCGGTCGTATGGTTGTATGTAGCTCTGCAGTGGACTGATGAACTTAATGATGCACCCTGTAGTTTGGCTTTTGCATAGTTATGTTTCGTCTTGATTGTTTTAGGTGTTTGCAATTTCATGGTTAGCCATTTGCGTCACTTGTTGTCCAATATCCCTGAACAATCCAGTATAACCATCGTCCCCTTATTAATGAATTTCCTTTGTAGACTGACCAGAAAGATGGTTACTACCCACTGACAATCTCTTTCTCAAAGGACTATCCCATATTACCTCCAAGATGCACCTTTCCACCTGGTTTCTTCCACACGAATGTCCATCGCACAAGAGCACTCTGCCTTGGGGTTCTTGATCAAGGGATTGTAAGATAGACTTATTTTGCTCAGGTAATTAGTAATTGTTGCCGAACTTATTTGAAGTGGTTTCTTATGTTGTTTAAATTGATATTTCGTAGGGGTGGTATCCTGGTATTATTGTCAAAATTTTACTACTTGAAGTTTGGGAGCAAGCTCGACGGTACAATTTTGATCGATCGATGGGAGCTTCATAGGAATATAAGTCTGAAATGTATAGTTTACAGGGCACGCAATGCGAAAAAACAGTGAATTGCAATATATATATATATATATATATATATATATATATATATATATATATATGTATATGTATATGTATATATATGAGTTGAAATTTATATTATTGAGTTGCAAATGCTTATCTCTGAATTGCAATGTGATTTCAGTTCTATATGGTTATCTCCGAATTCCATTAATGTTGATTGCAATTAAAGATCGTCTCTCATGTGTACTAATCGGCAACGAGCCCAGAATAGTGCATCATAGATGACTTGATTCAGCCCATCTAAGATTTCTCTCAGAAAGGAGACGGGCCTTATTGAAGCTTGTCTCCCATATATACTTATCGACGACACACCCACTGCTCGTCTTGGATTACTCTATAATGCGAGACGCGACGACGGAGAAGCGCTTTTTGCTCGTCTCCATTCTTCGTGCGGCCTACTCTCAAATGAGTCTTTCTCACGTAGTGAATTGGTTTTTCAATTCTATTGACCACTCTAAGTTTGGGTACAAACTTATTAAGCCACATAATTTCTCGGTTAGCCTCATAAAATGCAACAAACTGAGCATACGTTGTGAATGATATCATGATGTTTTTTTTGGACCTTTTCCACAAAATAGCCTTGTTCGTGTAGTGAAAATATATCCTGAGGTGGATTTCCTAGTATCCACACACCCCAAATGTCCGAGTCTTAGTATCCCGCTATCTCTAGTGAGTTTGATTTCTGATATGTCATCATGAGGCTCTTAGTTCCTTGCACGTATCTTAGAGATTTCTTAACAGTTGTCCAATGATTGAATCCTAGATTGTCTTCATATCTGTCAAGCATCTTAGTAACATAAGCTAAGATAGGCCGAGTATAAACTTGAGCATACTGAAGACTTCCGGCAGAGGAAGCATAGATAATTGGTTACTTTTGATTGATCTCATACTGATTCTTAGGACACTAGAAGTCCCTAAACTTATCACCCTTGACTTTAGAGTAGGTTTGGGCTTACTCTTATGCATATTGTACCTTTTGGGCACATCTTCTATGTATGCCATTTACCAAAGGCTTAATACCCACTTAACTCTTTACCCAATATATAGGACGCTTCACCAAGATCCTTTATATTAAAGTTTGCGAACAAGAACTTCTTAGTGTCTAATAGTAGGTGTACATCGCTTCTCACAAGTAATATGTCATCTACTTAAAGCACGAAAAGGATGCCTTCTCGTTCTTAAACTCAGCATATATGCAGTTGTCCTCCTCAATCTGTTAAAACCCAAATTTCTAATTATCTCATCAAACTTGAGATAACATTGTCATGAGACATGTTTAAGTCCATAAATGGATTTCCTAAGTCGGCATCATGTTCTCCTTCCCCTTAGCGAGAAAACCTTTCAGTTATGTCATATAGGCATCCTCGTATAAATTACCACTAAGGAATGTGTCAATGTTTCGGGAACCGACTAGTAAATTTGTACTGAATCACGTTCCTCTTCGTATGGCTAGCTGCAAAGAACAAGAGATTTATTTTGGTTCGGGCAAGAAAGGCCCCACATCCAGAGGGAGTCTTCCGTGATCTTTGAGTAGGATCGAAGAGCACGTGAAAACCTACCATGGGGGGTGAATTCTAGATGTAAACTTTTTTAGCGGAAGTAACGAAAACACCTCGGCAGAAAGTCAATCTGTTAAGAAACCATGTGTGTAATTGGTTTTCAACGTGTCCAACACAGAGAAAAATGAATGTAGATTGTAGATAATCAAGTCAAGAACAAATGCAACGACAATGATGTGAAAACACTAAGTAGAACTTGAAGTATGATCAAAAGACTAGATGAAGGTCAATCTGTTCTACCCGATTTAGAAAAAGATCAGCAACGCTGCAAAGAAAATCATGTATATCAAAAACCAAATGTCCAATGATCGTGAAATAACATGGATGATATAGAATAAATTTTTGAATACAACCCAAAAAGAATCATATCAATTGGATCTGTAAAACGCGAGTTATGATCAAAATAACGAAGCAAAGTAGGTCTATCCAAAAACTCGGCGAGGAAAACTTATATGAATTAAGTCGGACGAACAAGGCACAAAAGCTCCTCTGAACTATGAATTTTATTGATCAAATCACAAGTGAAACAGCCCAAAGTCGTCTCACCACTATCTTTTGCCACCCTTGCTTATATCATGTTCTAAGGCCAACCCAGTCCTAACTAAGACTCTAATCCTACATGGACTCTAACTCAAACTTACCATAACTGTTGAAGACTCTTTTATACACAGATAGAAGCAATATTAAGACTTTCAAACACCTTAGAAACGTATACCACATTCCTAAAACAACTTTACTCCGTGTCCAAAATGAAATCTAACCAAAACCAACTCAAATCTTTTCATATTTGAGTCATAACCGACTCAGCCGCAGCCTAAGTCCGTAATCTAGCCGGTTGGACCTCTCCACCCACATCTTCATGTCCATATATCTTCACCACGTCTTGGAACAATCTACATCCATGCACCTCTTTCTTGTGTGCAAACACTTTCCAACAACGCTCACGATACCTTCATATGCATTGTTCTTGACCCAAACATGATGTGTGACCTCCCGATCAACTCAACCACTATTCCTCCCGAACTTTGTTGTTGAACCTCATCTTCTCCCTAAGACTAGTTCAATGGATCCCATAACCAGCCATGTCTTGACCTCAAGCAACACCTGCACATGAATAAACAACCATTCTTTTCGAGTCCAAGTCCTCGACTTGACTCTTGTTAGTCCAAAAAACACAACACCTTACCTGAGCACCTCACATAAGAATGTTGCAAACCATAGAAAAATAATAACCACCATAATCAGCCATAACACATCAAAAACTTACTAAGGGAATACTAAGCAAACATTACATAAGCCAAAAGGCAAGTTTGAAACATTGCATGTTAAAACAGATCCATCGCGCAATTATTTTAGCAAATAAATTATCGAATCGACCAAAAGCGGCGCTGTAACACCCTCATTTTCATGCATCATGCCTTGCATACATTCATATACATGTTTAACATTAACCCATAACAAGAGGAACAAGTTTAAAATTGATTTGGAGCAAAACTGCACTTAAAAATGTAGGAAAGTGCGGACTAGTCCGGTTTTGCGGAGGACTAGTCCGATTTCTCTCTGTCTAAAAACGGACTTGTCCGTTTTTGCTGCGGATTAGTCCAATTTTTGCCTCTGGACAACTTCGGACTTGTCCGATCTTGTGCGGACTAGTCCGATATTCCATGAATCCTTGAAAATTTGTTAAGTCCCTGGACTTGTCCAGACTAGTCCGATGTTGCAGCGGACTTGTCCGTTTTCCTTTCTGTTCAAATTCGGACTTGTCCGATTTTTGGCCAGACTTGTCCGATTTTCTCTCTAGATGACTTCGGACTAGTCCGGTCCTGTCCTGACTTGTCCGATATTTCGTGACTCCGAGATTGACATTTTGTTTTACGACTTGTTTCTTGGGTTTCACGTTAAGTGGGCCTAGGGACGTTGTGCCCAACTCTTTTGGAGCCCATGCGGGACTCTAAACCGGCCTCTACTCATCCCAAACTCGATATCCATCTAGCCCTAGCCTCCACACCTATATAAACAACCCCACCCCTTGGTTTGACATCTATTTGCCACTTTTCCACCCACCCAAACCCTAGTTCGTGGGGATCCACCATCAAGGAGGGAGGAGAAGATCCCAAGCAAGAAGAAGAAGAGGATGAAACAAAAAAGGATCAAGATCTCCACCAAGTTTCGTCCTTCACCACCAATTCATCTCCAAGTTCATCACCAACCCTAGATCACCAAGATCCAAGTGTTACCTCCAAGTTTCTTGGTTCATTGGAGTTCTAAACACCTGGTATAACTCCTATTCTCTTTTCCTTACGTGAATTCAACCCCTAATCTCCGAATTTACGTCGATCTAGAAAACCCTAATCTGCTGATCTCGCGGAGTGCGGACTTGTCCGGTCCCTACCGGACTAGTCCGATCTTTCTGGTTAAATTGTGCTGAATTAATTCTAAAATTTGATCTAATCAACTCCAAACCTGTATAAACTTGTTAAAAGCTATTAGAACTAGTTAGAGATCATTAAAAGCAATCTAGTAACAAGTTCTACCTTGCAATTGCATTAATCATGCATGTCATGACATATTGAGTAATATTTGTGCACTCTTTGATTGTGTTTCTTGTCTTGTATGTTTATTGTGTGGATTAGACGGATTTGCGCTAGAAAGTGCCGCGGAGGATCTACAGCACCAGGAGTTTGAAGGCTTTGACCCTAATCAACAGCAAGAGCAAGGCAAGTGTCCTTGAAGCATATTGATCCTGTTTTTTTTTAAATAAATGTTTTGTTTGCAAAACTGCATGCTTGTGTCAATTTGTTGGGAATCCTATGGTAGGAAGTTTACTAGTTTTGTTTGACCACCCTTGTCACCTGGAATTTATGGTAGAGAGTCGGGAAGGGCTTTTACCTATTTGCTTTGCTTAACTAATTGGGATGGAAAACAACACTACACATTTAATTATGTATTAGTGATATTCTTGTTAATGTGAACTGGTCGATACGGTATGGTAATGGGTGATCTAAGCAAGCCTGGAATGTGGATGGGTTGGATGTTATGGTGGTTTGCTTGCTTTAGATCTAAGGACCGGTTCATGCGAGAATAGGCCAGGACTATAGTGCCACCACGAGGCCAAGTATGGGTGCGGCATAGCTGATTAATTAGGGCTTTGCTAGTGCTGTTTGGACCATTGTGGATGCTCGGGGAAGGGGTAGTCGGATTGGGTTTGTTGATGTTTGGTGGGACTACCCTGAGATCTGAATGGCTCTAGAGGGGGCCCTTGGTTGAAGATGTGCTCAGTTGGAGGCATCACCACCGGTGAAACCTCAGTGGGGTTTAAATAGGCTAGTAATCCCTTTGTAAAGGCTATTTTGTGATCTCTTGGCCATACACCAAAGGAAGTGTAATTGGCATAAGAGAGGTTCTTTAGTCGCCGACGGGTGATGAAATCACAAACACGTGGGTAAAGAGGTACAAACTCTGCAGAGTCCAAATAAACTATCATGATAGCCGTGCTCCCGATTATGAGCGCCTGGATGACCTACATGATTAGAGTTGGAAATTGGGATTTGGGATGGTTATGGTTTGGTGGATATTATGGTTGTGGTTGTGGTTATGATTATGGTTATGGTTATGGATGGAATTATGGTTTATGACATTGATTATGGTTATCGGCAATGGTAAATTATGGACTGGTATTATGATGGTTACATGGTTTATGATGGGTTTACTTCACATAAATATGATACATTGCTTTTCAAATGTTTTACTATACTTTTAAGCACTTGGCCATTATTATTGTCGTCATTTGAATCAGCCACATGTCATACTTTCCACACTTGCTGAGTATGACATGTACTCACTCTTGCAATCCCCCACCCCAACAGTTGCAGGTCAGGATTGGGAATTTAATGGTGATAATGCGGAGCTCTAGGCCGTGTCTACCGTCAGCTTTGCCTGTGGTGTTGATTGGAGCTGTGCATACATACCCTGTCGCTTATGCTGCAAAGTTGCTTAGTTTGCTTAATTAGTTTATTTCCGCTGCATTAGTTGAACTTGTCATTAATATTCATTAGAGCTTGTATTCGAGGATAATCTGGTTCGTGTAATAAAATTTGGTTAATTAATCTTGTCTTGTGGTAATTTTCTGTATACTCTTTTGTGACTGCACTCGTGTATGTGTGATGAACATCCTGGGCACACATATGTGTTAGCTTGGTTCATTTTCGGAACCGGGCGTCACAGGCGCTGCAATGTAAAGGCAAAAGATCGGACATTCCAATCCAAAATTCACGTGCAAATCATGTGACCAAAAGTTCGGACGGTCCTAACCAAGTAAAGAGTAAATGTTACTCCCGAAATGCATTGAGGTAGTTTGGACAGTCTTAAACCATTAAGGGTAATGTTACTCCTAAAAACAAGGTCAAAAGTTCGACCCTTGTCGAGTCGCGTGCATCTCACGTATGTGAAAGTTCGGACAATCCTAAGTGTCGAACATGTGCAAGTCATGTGAGAAAAGTTCGGACAATCTGAAGCGAGAAAACACGTGCAACTCACATACGAATATGTTTGAACAGTGCAAAGAGGATTCCCGCAACATCGAACAATTCGAAGTGAGCTTCTCAGCAATATTCAAAACTTTGCGTATGAACTGTCGCTTTTATTTAAATTGCAAATGTATTAGGCACACATAGGTCTCACAATCTCCCCTTGATGAATGCATTAGCAACACCACTTAGAATCCAAACATTGGCTCATTCACAAGAAAAGTTTTGAAAACAATTTTCTCTCCCTTTTGAAAGTCAAAAATCAGATGAGAAAGATATTTCAAAAACAAATTCTCACCCTGAGAAGAACGTGTAAAAACTTGTGAATGTGCAACAATGTATGACATATTTCTCCCCCTTTGACAATGTATTCAGCAAGGTTCAAAAGAGAAATCTTAATTGTTATGAGCATATTATAACATATAAATAAATAACAAAGCTCATCCAAGTCATACTGTCAAGTAATTTACACTATCACATCAATGAGATACATAAAGTAGTGTAAGCCATGCTAGAGATCAAATGTAACTTTTTAATTTAAGCAAGTCATGATCTCACAAACTTAACTATTTGAAAATCTGGAAGCATGACACATGTTGCTGCATTTTTCATTTTTCATTATCACTTAAAGCACAAATTTTGATCATATGACATTTGCAAGAGATAATATGCCACATCAGTCTTATTCTAACCAACCAAGCCAAGCTAAACCTATGTAATTTGACAATTAGAAGCTTAAGGACATGGTTTTAGTCATACACAACTTCTTCCAAGTTCATAACAAAGTGCAATGATAAGCAGTCTCAAAAGAAGAAGTGCGATGCATGCATATTCTATTTATCTTTTCTCAATTTTTATTTGATCATAAAAGCTCAACATGTGAATAGTTGATTGATTAATATTTCATTGCTAAAAGCACGTGTGAGCATGCAACAAGTTCAAAATAGCAAGAAAGTTTGATCATCACCAGATTTAGTGTAAGTAATTATTCCAGTTATTAGTCATGACAAAAACTACAAATTATATAACACGAGTAATATAGTAAGAACTTTCAACATTTAAAAGGAAACACAAAGCCATATATGTATGAATATTATGCTCATATTATTTTAAATTTAGATTCACAAATAGATTTCCCAAGTTTAAAAAACTCCCCCTCAATTTAAGCCATGAGGGTGCATAACCCCTATTTCACTACGAATGAAAGAAAAACGAGTGAAATCCAAAGATTTTGTAAAAATGTCAACCAATTGTTGTTTGGTATCTACATGGTTAAGCACAATGTTTCCTTTATCAACATTATCACAGAGAATGTTATACCTAATATCAATGTGCTTTGTTCTAAAATGTTGCACGGGGTTTTTAGCAATGCAAATGGCACTAGTGTTATCACAAAACAGTAAAACAAATCAACCCCATAGTCCTTACATGTTTGAACAATACAAGGAATTTGTGAGCAATCGCTAGCTGCAACTACATATTCAGATTCGGCCGTGGATTGTGCAACTGAATTTTATTTTCTAGAGGACCAAGCAACAAGTGAAGTACCAAGAAAATGACAAGCACCCGAAGTATGTTTCCTATCAATCCTACAACCCCAAAAATCAGCATCGGAGAAAGTTTTCAATGTAACAGTTGAGGAAGAAGGAAGAAAAATGCGAAAATCTTGAGTACCATGTAAGTACCTGAGAATTCTTTTGACGGCTTGATGATGTGAAGCACGTGGGGAAGCTTGAAATTGTGCACAAAGACATACGCTGAATTGTATGTTCGGTCTTGATGTTGTGAGGTACAAAACTGACCTGATCATGCTTTGATATTCCTTTTTATCCACGGGTTCACCATCTTCATCAAGTTCAACTGTTGTTGCTATTCTCATAGGTGTCCAAAGAGGCTTGCTTTTGTCCATGTTGAAGTGCTTAAGAAGGTCTCATGTATACTTTGTTTGATGCACAAAAGTTCCTTCCTTGATTTGCTTGATTTGCAGCCCCAAAAAGTATGTGAGTTCTCCTATCATAATCATGAGAAGTAGAACCAAGGATAATATCATCCACATACACTTGAACAAACAATGAGTCATTTCCATTCTTAAGTACAAAAAGAGTTTTATCAACCTTGCCCATGGTAAACCCCTTTTCAAGTAAGAATGTTTTTAACCTATCATACCATGCTCTAGGTCTTTGTTTGAGACCGTACAAAGCTTTGGAAAGTTTGTAAATATGATTAGGAAAATATAGATTTTTAAAACCCAATGGTTGCTTGACATAAAACTCCTCATCTATGTAGTCATTAACAAAAGCACTTTTAACATCCATTCGATATAACTTGAATCCTTTGGATGCAGCAAAAGCTAACAAAATTTTTATGGCTTCTAATCTAGCAACAGGAGCAAGAGTTCCATCAAAATATAGACCCTCAGCTTGTGTGAAACCTTGAGCAACCAACCTAGCCATATTTCTAACAACAACCCCATCCTCACTTTGTTTATTTTTAAACACCCATTAGTTCCAATTATAGTGTGACCCTGAGTTGGAGGTACAAGTTTCCAAACATTATTTCTTTCAAAATTTTCTAACTCTTCTTGTAGGACAATAATCCAAGATTCATTAGTGAGTGCTTGTGATATATCATTGGTTTTAAGAGGAGCAACAAAAGCAGAATGAGCATGAGAGTTTGGATCGCAAAACCTGGACCATGTGACTCGTTCGCGCAAGCTTCCAATGATTTGTTGTGGAGGATAACTTTTGAGGGCGCGAAGAGGAGTAGACACTTCACAAGCTCCTTCTTCTTCATGTTCATGATAAATCAGAGAACTTGTGACTCGAGGAAGATCTGATCCAGCAGTAGTGGTCGTTGGTCCTGGTTGTGGATCAAAATTTGGAGTGGGAACGATGTTATTAGCTTCTGAATTTTCAGGCAGCAGCACCACTTCTTCCAAATCTTTGACGAATATACTCTCCCCCCGCGGATATGGATCTGGACCTGCAATATTAGAGCTAGTACCTATGCTAGCTTCATCAAAATAAACTTTACAAGCCTCCACATTTTTTAGTGTCAATTAAAAGCACATGGTAGCCCCTAGTATGAGATGGATAACCAAGAAACAAGCCATCAATGGATCTAGCTTCAACTTTATCAAGATTACCATGTTTCATAACAAAGAATTTGCAATCGATGACCTTAAAATGTGTAACACTAGGCCTATCTCCAAACCAATGCTCATATAGTGTTTTTCCTAGCTTAGCTCACAAGAAAACACAGTTTGAAACATAACAAGCTGTTGTAATTGCATCTGCCCAAAATTTTCTAGGAGTTTGATATTTATCAAGAATAGTCCTAGCCATCTAAACTAAAGTTCTGTTCTTTCTCTCTACAACACCACTTTGTTGAGGTACACAGCGTGAAGGAAATTGATGATCTATTGCTTTTTCAGCACAAAAGGGATCAAAAGATTTATTTTTAAATTCAGTTTTGTTATCACTTCTAATTGCTTTTAAAGATCCTGAGTGATCAATTTACAATCTAAGAAATAAATTTCAAAAGTGACTAAAAACTTCATTAATAGATGCCATAAATTAAACCCAAGAGTATCTAGAAAAATCATCAACAATTACAAGCACATACCATTTACCTCAAAAGATTGAACACGTGAAGGACCTACAGTATCAAGGTGCAAAAGTTGTCCTGATTTAGTTGTCATGGTCATTGCAAGAGGAGGATGTGAACCTGCAACCATCTTAGCATGTCTACAAGAAGAGCACACAATACGGTTGTCTCCTTTGAGCTTAGGTAGCCCACGAATGCGACTCCCGAAACTTCCCAAGAAAAATCACGAATTGGATCCAAAATTGATCAAGAGTACTAACACGCGTCAGATGATCAAAGCCTACGTGACCAAGTCTACGATGCCAAAAAATATAAGTCTTTCGAATCAGTAGCAACTAGACACCTATGCTTAGAGGATGACATATCACAATCAGCTTTAAAAACTCCTCCAAAATGAGATATGTTAAACATAAGCTCACCACTAGAACTACAACCATGCAGCAATTTTTAGTGAAAATATTTTCCAAATTTTCATCTAGCAATTGTGGAACAAAAAGCAAGTCCTATTTCAAAATTTTGACAAGTGCCACATCTTTCAAAGTGTAGTGATTATTTACTCTAACCAAACCCTTAGCAATTACAGAAGTTGAAGAATTTTCGGCAAAAGTAACATTCTCTACACGTGACACGGAAGAGAGGGAGGAGAACCATTCTTTGTTACTGGTCATGTGGCGTGAGCAACCTGAATCCACAAGCCAAATCACTACAGGAATTGTTGAATAAGACATCGGCCATATAAATGTTGGTTAACTATAGTAGCCGACACTCATATTCTAAAGGTGCCGGTGAACCGACGCTCTTATCTGATGCAATTGTATGTATGCATTTAACTTTTATATGCTTCGGGTCCGACACTCATATTTGTTATGGGTGTTGGTTTCACTGCCCAACATTTTTATTGAAGTAAAAACGTCGGCCTTGCTACCGACAAATTTACTACTTTAAAGGTGTCGGTCAGGCTGGCAGCCGATGCTTTTAACTAGTGGTATTCTTTTTTTTCAAACACGCTCTTCCATGTCACTCACGTGTCACTGACTCTGTTTTATTTTTGTTGTTGTTGTTTACACATTGGAAGCTAGGACAAAGAATTGACAAACTTGAATTTCTCAATATCAAGATACATAGTACAAGCACAATCGATATACAAATATACATGAGCTCAAAGATACAAGAGCTCCAGATGAACACAATAATACATGAGTTTCAGATCTGAAAAAAATTGAACACAAAGCCTCGAATCACTCGGAGTGGATACTGGATCGAATACTCGGAGCGGAGTCCCGGGGCCGTGCGAGGCGCCAGAGTGGAGCCGGATCTGGAAGTGTCAGAGTCGAGGCATCTGCACGGCGAGGATGTGGGGCAGCCTCCCGTCGGGTGGCGACCTGGTGGGCACGCTGCGCGCGGGCGGCCTCGTGCACCCCAGCGACGGCGGCGTGGTCGGTGGCGGCGCACAGGAATACGAGCGCGTTGCGGCTGGGCAGCTCGCGGCACACGTAGATCCGGTGGGCGCGGCGAGCCCGTGGGAGGCATAGACGATGGGGTGGCCCGCGAGCACCAGGAGCTAGACGGAGTAGAGGCCAGCGGCCGTGGGCACGGCGGGAGCTGGACGGATTGGAGGCCGGCGGCCGTGGGCGCGCTGGCGTGGAGGTCGGAGGCCGTGGGCGCGCCGGGAGCTGGACAGAGTGGAGGCCGGCGGCTGTGGGCGCGCCTCCGTGGTGCCGGATCTTGGATGCGTCGAAGTGGAAGTGGGCGGGGCGGCAGCTGGGTTTGGGAATGGAAGGAGTAGTTAGGGTTGAGGGGATATAAAAAGTGAGTTTGGTGAGGGCGACAGGAAATAAAAAAATTGCAAGGCGGTAGTGGGCTAGTCATAGGCCTCGGTATCTGTCGACTGTTGGAGTCGGCAGATCTCCTGACACTGCTAAAGTGTTGAAGGAGTTTGTGGTTCGGTGTGGGCGCGCGGAGACTCAAGAAGGTGAATTGCGATTAAACACGGGAGACACTAGGATTTACGTGGTTCGGGCCGCCTGAGCGTAATACCCTACTCCACGGGTGTGTTGGTGTTGTATTAACTTGTCACGTATGATCTCCACGTCTGTGTACGTGTGTTCCCGTGTGTATCGTCGGCCTGTCCTTTTATAGTACAAGGACAGGCCGTTACAAGTTGGCCTGGCCCGACATGTGGCCCCGGCGGTTACTGGTATTGATACACGATTAATTGTTGTTAATGATCCTGTAACGGGCTTCGACAGTGCCGTTACAGGTGTTAGGATCGTCCGTTTAAGTGTCATTAATATGGAATTAATGACATTTAAACGGGAATTGAAGTCCTTGGCTCTCCTTTGAAGATCCGGAGCCGTTACAAGGTCTTCCGGAGGTTAGAGGCTGCTAGCTTCGACGTTTGGACACGTGGCAGCTCCGGAGCTTGCTGTGGGAAGCAGGTAGCTCCGGAGCTATCTGACACGTGTCAGGTCCGGAGCTTCTCTCGGTCGGGGGTTAAGTCCGGAGGTGCCATTTCGGTACTTGGTCCGGAGCTTCCCCCTTGCGGGCGGTAGCTCCGGTTTGGTAGTACACGTGGCGACCTAGGGATTAACCATGTTGGAGAAGCAGGTCCGTTCATGTCTGACAAGTGGGCCTCCGAGGGTCTTCAATCCGTGTAGACGGCCTTCCCTTGAGATCTTTGTAACCTCAGGGGGTGTACGGTTTTTAGGGTACCGACAGTGGCCCCTTGGACCTACCTCCGAGGAAGGTCACTGGGGTGAAGTCGTTCCGTCGGAGGTGGGTCCATCCTTGCGACTCTTAAACTGGGTCTTCAAGGGTCTTCGAAGGTGCCGTTGGTAGGGTTTTACAGTTAGATCCCGATGCATGGCGCACCTCAGGCGGCAGATGAGATCTTTGACGTGCGGATCTCACGCAATTGAAGGTCGCCGGTTCCCGATACGAAAACCTTATCGGTTCCGCGCGCCCTGTCAGGCCGCCGCCTTTGGGTTTCCCGCCTCGTGATGACAACCGTTCGCCTGGGTAAGAGCCTCGACTTGATCGTCGGGGTGGTCCCGGGCCCTCTTGTCATCGGCTGGGTTGAATTCTTGAGTTGTATCTTCGACTTCCCTGCAGTTTCCATCCGAGCGTTGCGAGGGCTTACTTAAGAAGGAAAGCGCGCACCGTCGGGAGTTCTTTACGCCTCTCATCTGATCTTGCGCTCAAACTCCCGACTCGTACTTTGCTCCTCTTCTCTTGCCTAGCTGTGCCGCGATGGAGTTAGGTCTGCGCGAGAGTCGCCTGAAGACCGACAACGATTTGAAGAAGGTCCGGGCCCTCATGGGGTGGTCCTCGGACTTCTTCAACCGCTTGGTCCGTGCCGGCGGAGAGCTCCCCTTTGAGAAGGAGCGCGCTGGCGAGATGGTGTACTTTTCTTCGTACGCCATGGTGGGGCTGATCCCACCATTTTCTTCTTTCTTCTTGATGCTGCTAGACTTCTATGGTCTGCAGCTATACCACCTTGGCCCTCACTCCATTCTCCTCGTGTCCATCTTTGTCCACTTCTGCGAGATGTGGGTGGGCATCCCCCCCCCCCCTGCGTCGAGCTCTTCCGAACCTTCTTCACTGTTCACACCACCGGCCGGAGCAATGAGTACCTTGGCTTCTACTACTTCGTGAAGCGCAAGAAGTGCCCATTCAAGTACCTCCAGTCGTTCCCTTCCGGGAAGTGGGATGACTGGAAGAAAGATTGGATAGTCGTCAGGGTGGAGGAGCATGAGCGGTTGGAACTGCCAGACGGTTTGCCCGGCATCGACACGTCGATATGGAGTGAAGTTCCGGTGCTGGCGGAAGCTTTCGACCCTGTCCTGACCAGGATCCGCCGATGTGTGGAGGGAGGATTGACTCCCCATACGGTGTTCTGCAACTTCCTGACCAACAGGTGGGCGCCGCTGAAGAGGAGGGAGAAGCTCGCCTGGGCCCGCAACAGTGTGATGGACGAGGACCGGGTTGAGACCGGGTTGAAGTCCAACATGGTGGGGAAGACCTTGGAGTTCCACCTCAAGAAATTCCAGCACGGCATCGACGTCGACGGAGATTACTTGACTCCGCCGTCGGCCTTTCTCCCTCTGAACGTGGAAGTGGAGTTCAGCAGAGAGCTCCAGCGGACGATGCCCGCGCTTGACAACCTTGGTGTCGTCAGAGAAGACCAACCACCCGGGTGGAAATCCCCAGGGTGCCTGAAGATGGCTCGGTCCCTGCTCCACAGCCGAGGGTCGAGGTCATCGGCAAGGGCAAGGAGCTGGCGGAGGAACCGGAGAGTCGGAAGAGGAAGCTACGACATGCTGACGGAAGGTCCGTCAGGCCCGCTGCTTCCACCTTGGGTCCTTCTACCCAGGGGGGAAGATCTTCTGCCGCCGTGGCGACTGTCCCCGTGGTGGGGTCCTCCCGGAATGAGACTGTTCCTGTAGTGGGATCCTCCCGGAGCGCATCTGTCCCCGTGGTGGAGCCCTCCGGTGGTGCTAGCTCCGGGTGCACGACTCCGGCACCTGGGGCGGTGGGAGCCTCCAGGTCCAGGGTTTCCTCCCGATCGAGGAGAGCCTTGACCCGGGAAACGCCCGTGGCTGCGACAAGTTCTTGGGGGCCTCCCGGAGCTCCTACGCCGACCATGGCCAGCCCGGAACGTCCGGGAAAAAGGTTCCGCGCAAGCTGGTGCGGAAACCTTCCAAGGTAATTTTTGATTTTTACCTTGGTTAACTTTTTAGTTGTAGCGATTGTTTGTTAATTTTCTTTATCCATCCTCTGCAGCGTCCCCAAGAAGGGGAGTGAAGCTCCACCCTCGGCCACGATTTCTGAGGCCGTGGGAGCTTCTGCTCCTGTCCCAGTTCCGCCCCAGGTGGTGGCTGAGGCTGCGACAGCTCCGGCGCCGGCTGTCGTGGTCATGAACCTCGACTCGTCCCCAGAACTTCCCGTGGTAGCGCCGGACCACGGGAGTGAAGACACGCCAGCGGCACTTGTCTCGGAGGTTGAAGCTCCGGGTCCTGGTGCTGCAGTAGTGGAAGCTCCGGCTGTAGAGCCGGAAGAAGTAGTAGTCCCGGCCTCGGAGTCGGAACTTGTCGAAGCCCCGGCGATTGAACCGGAGGTGACTGAAGCTCCAGCATGCGAGCCGGAAGTCGAGGTAGTTCCGGCAGTGGAGCCGGTTACCTCCGAAGTACCGGTCGCTGAGCCGGTTATTGTTGGAGCGCCGGTCACAGAGCCGGCGGTTGAAGAGGCAAGGGAGCTCGAGCCTCCCTCGGAAGAGGTGTCCCGGTCGGAGCGAGTAGTAGCTCCTGCTCCGGAAGCGACGACGTCGATGGTACCTGTGGCTGAGCCAGAGTGCCTAAGCGAAGTCGCTGGCCCCCTGCCTGAGGGGGCGAATGAAGACTCAGCGGTGGGGCCTTCTTCGATGGCGATTGAGGCCATCCCGGAG
This sequence comes from Tuctoria greenei, assembly GCA_036927565.1. Taxonomy (NCBI): domain Eukaryota; kingdom Viridiplantae; phylum Streptophyta; class Magnoliopsida; order Poales; family Poaceae; genus Tuctoria; species Tuctoria greenei. The sequence goes on from JAYESD010000012.1 coordinate 57,721,740, forward strand.
GACGGCCCTAGCGCCTTGGAAGCTCAGGGTTCCGCTCTCGTAGAGTGGGACCCAATTTTTGTATGTGAAGACCCTTTGGAACCAGCGGAGGAGACCCCAGCAGGTCCGGAGCCCATCCCGCTGTCGATGTCTATCGACAACGCCTGCTCCAGTCTACGTCAGGTCCAACTAGCCTTCTTCCACGATAGCAAGGCTCTTGAAGAGGAGCGCCAAACCCTTAGGCGGTGGCGTAATCGGCTCCACTTCGAGACTAAGCTGGCGCAGTCGAGGCTAGCGGACGACAAGGAGTGGATCAAGCGGGAGAAGATCCGCCTAGAGTACTGGGACAAGCTGCTGGATGAGAGGGAGAGCATGACCTATGCCCTCGACGCTCAATCCCGGGAGTTCCACGATCAGGCCAAGGCTGCCAACGACACGGCCAATGCTCGGTTCGAGCAGCTTGAGGCCATCAACGCTGCACTCATCAAGCACCGAGAGGCACTTGAAGGGAGGGAGAGAAGGCTCGAGGACGAAGAGCAAAAACTCCTGGAGCTGCGGGATGACGTCCTGAGAAGGGAAGAGGAGCTCGCCAAGAAAGTAGCTCTGGCTGACAAGGGCCTCGAGGAGCGCACTAAGAAGTTGGAAGAGCGCTGCCTCGAGGAAGAGGAGAAGACCTGGGTGCGAGGGCAGGAACTCTACGAATACGAGTGTGCCCTTGTTGCCCAGGAGAAGAAGGTGGAGGCTAGGGAGAAGGACCTGGTCGATCGTCAGAACAAGATCCACCTCCGGGAGGAGGAGCTCGGAAGACTTGAGAGGCGGGTTGCTGCAAAGATTCAGCAAAACGCCAAAGAAGTTGAGCGCCTCGCCCGTGAGAATTCCGAACTGACGGCGACTAAGAGATCCTTGGAAGAGGTGAAGAGCCTGAGGACGGCGGACTCCCTGCAGATTTGGGAGTTCCTGGGCAAGGCCAATGATGCGCTGACGCTGATGGGTTTCAGCCCCGTGCGCCCGCATGATCCGGAGCCGGAGCCGGACCTTGCGCTGCAAGCGTTGAGCGCAGCAGGCAGCAAGCTCTCCGAGGTGGGCGACGTCATCGTGGACCAACTGGAGGTCGAGGGGCAATCCCTGGCGAGGAACGTCACAAAATATGTGCTGACGTGCTACACCAGCCGGAACCCTCAATTTCCTCTGGACCCGGTGCTTGAAGGCCCCGTCGAAGGAGAAGGCGAAGCTACCCGAGCCAGCGTATCGGAGGTCGCCCAGAAGGTCGCCGAGTTCTTCCATAGGGTCTAGGACCATCTCTTTAGCTCTCACTTGTATTTTCTCTTCTTCTTCTTCAATTTTGTAATCCCTTGTCTCCAGATGTAATCTCCTGTCTCCAGATGAATGAAATCCCCAAATTTTTGTGAATTTCATATTTTGTCTTCAACATCTTTGTCTTCACTTGGCCCCCTGGTAGATGTACACAATTTGATTGTGAACATGTACCAAAAGGATATTGAGTTTTGTTGAAGACGAATTTGCTTCGAACATGTAGAATTTAGGTCCGAAGTCTTTGATAGTGAAGGTCCCCTGAAGTTGTCGGAGCTTAGAAGCTCCGGCACTGTCCATCGCTGGAGCTTAGTAGCTCCGACAATAGCCTCTATCAACACGTAGAGCGTCGATAGTTAGTACTCCAAGGTGTCGAAGCTTAGTAGCTCCGGCAATGACCTTTGCCAACACTTGGTTTGTTGGCAACAGACTCCATTTACAGGGTCTTCTCACCATCTTTTACTCAGCGCCGACGGTTGACCCCCTTGGGGGAGTTGGAGCTTGGTTAGCTCCGGCTTTTCTCCATCAACGTAGAGTTTATTTTTCCTGCACACATAAGCCAAGAAAAATAGTAAAATTTGTTCCTTGTCTATAATTTCGTCGTGGCTTACGATTCTCAAGAAAATTTTAATTTGAACGCGATTTTAAATACGACTAGATGCGTTGTCTTTTCTCTTAGATCCAATTGTCCATGGACCCGCCTTACTTTGGCCTGTCGGGGTGTAGGTAGAGTAGCGTACTTAGGGTGCTTGACCAGGCTAAGTCGATAGCGCACTCCGGCCCTAGATTGGCTTGGCGTCTTTCAGGCGAGTTGGCCATAAACGATATTTAAATCCAAAAGATCTGACAATTCAACTCGAATCGTATATAAACCGGTCAAACTAAAATTTCTTAAGAATTGCACGTCTCTGTTATAGACAAGAATGAGAAAAATAAAAATGTCGAGCCTGCACAAAATGAATGCACGTGGAGTCTATTTCACATGAAGATGTCTTTCATTATAGGTCCGGGGTACAGGGGAAACAAGTACACTCTTAGGGTACGGAACCAGGCTAAGTGTGTTTGGTTTCTCGTTTGACACAGGGTAGTTAGCCACACTTTTAGTCCGGAGACTGTGTCAAGTGTTGCATGAGCTTTGCAAACCTTTCGGGAAAGGTCCGGCTGCTCTCCCGGAGGAACTACCCGACTCTGTACAATGACTCTATAACATACATTTCAAGTTACTTAAGACTCACCTCCGTGGAATTAAGTGTAGAACTTACGGAGGTGCTCGGTGTTCCAAGGATTTGGGAGAGGTGTCCCATCCTCGGTAGCCAAGCGAACGCTTCCGGGACGGGATACTTTGATCACTCGAAAGGGCCCCTCCCAGCCAGGGGAGAGTTTGTTTAACCCTTCTCTGGATAGTATTCTCCATAGCACCAGATCACCTTCCTCGAGCTGTCGGTTGTGTACATGCCGCTGGTGATAACGCCGTAGAGCTTGGCGATATCGGGCATTCCGAACAGCTACTTGGCACCTTCTCTCCTCGAGGAGGTCTAGGTCTTCATGCCGGAGCTGGTCCTGCGCGGCTTCGTCGAAGGTCCGGACCTGGAGCGAACCCAAGGTGATTTCCGGAGGAAGGATTGCTTCAGCTCCATACACCAGAAAGAAGGGTGTTTCTCCGGTTAACCGGTTTGGAGAAGTCCTGTTGGCCCATAGAGTAGGCGGAAGCTCTTCGATCCAATTGGCTCCGTGCTTTTTCAAGCGCTCATAGGTGCGCGTTTTGAGTCCTTTAAGGATTTCTGCATTTGCTCTCTCGGCTTGGCCATTGCTGGCGGGATGAGCTACGAAAGCGTAGCAAACCTGTATGCGGAGGTCTTCGCAATAGCCTTGGAATGCGGAGCTTGTGAATTGAGTCCCATTATCATTGATGATCTTGTTTGGGACTCCGAATCTGCTTACAATGGATTGCAGAAAGTTGATAGCAGATTGCTTGTTGATCGACACAACTGGAGTTTCTTCCGGCCACTTGGTGAACTTGTCAATGGCGACGTACAGGAACTTGTAACCTCCGACGGCTCTTGGGAAGGGTCCCAAGATGTCCATCCCCCACACAGCGAAGGGCCATGTAGGAGGTATCATTTGTAAGGGCTGAGCAGGTGTATGAATTTGCTTTGCATGAAATTGGCATGCTTCGCATTTCTTCACCAGCTCAGTGGCATCCTGGAGCGCTGTAGGACAGTAGAAGCCATGCCGGAAGGCTTTTCCGACCAGCGTGCGGGAAGATGCGTGGTTCCCACACTCGCCTCCATGGATTTCTGCGAGGAGCTCGCAGCCTTCTTCCCTTGTGATGCACCGCATTAGGATGCCGTTGGCACCGCGACGGTAGAGATCCCCTTTTACCAGCGTGTATCTTTTAGCCAATCTGACTACCCGGTCAGCGGATACATCATCGTCAGGAAGGATGTTGTCTTTCAAGTAATTCTGGATCTCCGAGATCCATGCATCGGAACTGACTCGAGCATTTGAGTCTTGCGTGCTAGGTTGCTCGGAGCTTCCGGCAGCACCTACGACCCTTGATGGCTGCCATGGTAACAGGGCCATCGGGACCGTCAGCTTCAAGATGCTGATCTCGCCCCCTTCGTTTAGTTCGGCAGGCTGAACTTTGGGTTTTGACAACCTCCGGACAAAGATTCCGTCAGGAGCCGGAGCTCCGGTTGACGCTTTAGTCGAGAGTTCGTCAGCTTCAGCGTTGTAGGCACGCTGAACATGGTGGAGGTCTAGGACTTCAAAGTCCTTCTGAAGCCTCTGGACTTCAAGGAGGTAAGCAGCTAACTGGAGATCATTGCAGGAGCATTCACCCTTCACCTGCTTGATGATGAGCTGTGAATCTCCTTTGACCAGTAGTTGTTTGACACCGTATGACAGTGCCACCTTTAGTCCGTAGATGAGTGCTTCATACTCCGCCATGTTGTTGGTTGCCCTGAAGTCAAGGTGTACCATGTATTTTACCTTCTCCCCAGTCGGTGCAAGGAGAAGGATTCCAGCTCCGGCCCCCTGCTTTTGCATGGAGCCATCGAAGTAAAGGGTCCAGTGAGGCTCGGTGAAGGTTGGAACTTGATGTTCCATCTTCTGCTCGCTGGGGCCCCAGGGTTTGATGGAGAGGGAGTCCATTCTGTCACGAAATCTGCCAACGCTTGACTCTTGATTGCTTGTATCGAAATGAATTCGAGATCGAACTCAGCCAATTTCGTTGCCCACTTTGCAATATTCCCAGTTGAATTGGGATTATGCAAGATCGCTCGAAGTGGATAGGAGGTCACCACCGAGACTTTGTGAGCTTGGAAGTAGTGTCGGAACTTCCTGGAGGCAATAAGAACTGCATAAAGCAGCTTATGCACCTCTAGGTATCGAGTCTTGGCATCATTTAATACTTCACTGATGAAGTATACCGGGCGTTGAATGGTCCAGACCCTCCCGGTGGGGTCCGGAGCTTCCTCTCTATTGATCCGGACCCTGTCGGAGGAGTCCAGATTCTCTTCGTGGACCTCCGGGTTCTGGCTGGAGGAACCCGGAGCTTCTTCAGAAATGACCTGGACCCTCTCAGAGGGGTCTGGGTCTTCTGAAGTGACTTCTTGTGGATTTGAGTCTGGGAGCTGGGACCCAGACTCACTTTCAGGGACCTCCGGACCCTCCTGAAGGGGTCTAGATTCCTGAGTATGGGGTAGTTCTGGTCTCTCCGCAACCAAAACCATACTGACAACTTCGTCAGTAGCTGAAATGTAAAGCAACAAAGGCTCACCAGGGTTTGGAGCTACCAGAATTGGTAGGGTGGTGAGGAACTGTTTCAGCTCCTGGAATGCCTTCTCTGCTTCTTCGGACCATTGGAATGGTCCGGACTTCCTCAACAACTTGAAGAAGGGAAGTGCCCGTTCCGCCAGTCTTGATATGAACCGGCTGAGGGCTGCTAGACACCCAGATAACTTTTTGACGTCTTTGATGCGGGTTGGTGGCCGCATGTCTTCAATGGCTTTTATCTTCGCCGGATTAGCCTCTATGCCTTGGTGACATACCAGGAAACCAAGAAGTTTTCCGGAGCTAACCCCGAAGACACACTTGTTTGGGTTTAGCTTCGTGCGGGTGGCCCGCAGCTTGTCGAAGACAGCCTGCAAGGTGTCCAAGAGGGACTCCTTGTTCTTGACCTTGACCACGATGTCATCGACGTACACTTCCACTATGCTCTGATGAGTTCTTCAAAAGTTTTGTACATAGCTCGTACAAAAGTTGAAGCTGCATTCTTGAGACCAAATGGCATGGCTGTGTAACAATACAATCCATCTACTGTGATGAATGAAGTATGCTCTTCATCCTCCCTAGACATCTTGATTTGATGATACCCAGAATATGCGTCTAGGAAACACAGTAACTCACACCCGGAGGTGGAATCCACTATCTGATCTATTCTAGGTAGTGGGAATGGATCTTTTGGACATGCCTTATTCAGTGTGGTGTAGTCGATGCACATCCGAAGCTTCCCGCCGGCCTTGGGCACAACGACTGGGTTCGCCAGCCATTTTGGATGGAAGACTTCTCGGATGAACCCGGCTTCGAGCAACTTCTTCACTTCTTGTTGGATGAAGTTCTGCCGCTCTACGGATTGCTTCCGAGGCTTCCGATGCACAGGCCGAGCATCGGGGTAAATCTTCAGATTGTGCTCAATCACTTCCATAGGGATCCCAGGCAGTTGTGACGGTTGCCAAGCAAATACATCAACATTAGCCTGGAGGAAAGTGATGAGCGCGAGTTCCTATTTGTCGTTCAACCCTCCTGATATACGGGTGGTTTGAGCGGCATCAGAACCAATTTGGACGACTTTGACGGGAATGTCGGTGTCGCCGCTTGGCTGCACACGGGGTGCAGATGTTGAGCCTCGTTGACGAATGCTCGGGGGTTTCGGAGCTTGCTCCTGTCTGGAGTCCTCCTCTTGCACCGTGGTGAGTGCATGGAGCTCCTCCAGAGCAGTTACTCCGGCGGTGCGATCTCTGCGGATCCAGAGAACGCCTACTGGTGTTGGCATCTTCAACACCAGGTATCCATAATGAGCAGCTGCCATAAATTTGTATAGGGCAGGTCTACCCAAGATGGCGTTGAATGGTAAGTTGATCCGAGCGATGTCGAAGACCAACTTCTCAGTGCGATACTTCTCCCGTGTCCCGAAGGTAACGGGGAGAGTTATAGCCCCGAGTGGGGTAATGTCCCCCGGACCTACTCCGGAGAAAGGTCGAGAGGGCTGGAGATCCGAAGGTCGGAGGTGAAGCTTGGTAAAAGCTTCAAAGCTTATGAGGTTCAGCCCCGAACCTCCGTCCACCATAACATGATGGAGCTGGATGTTATTGATGGTGGGAGATACCATCAAAGGTAACTGTCCAGCTCCGACCATGCTTCGAGGACAGTCCAAAGCATCAAAAGTGATGGATGTGTCCATCCACTTCCGATGTGGCTCCGGTTTAGCTGCAGGAGCTACAGCGGCCATATCCCGCCGCATAGTCTTGATGACACGACGGGAGGTGATGTCCCATGATCCACCAAAAATGGTGTTCATGGTTTTCCGACGCTTGTTGTCAGAGACGTCAGAGTCATCGTCGGCGGAGGTGTAGACGGCCTTCAAGACCTTTTTGGGGTCCTGAAACCCTAACTCCTCTTCAGCTGGAGCTTCGTCGACCTTCTGTTTTCCTTCCCTCTGTCGGAAAGGAGACCCTTCCCGGCGCTTGCTGTAGCGCTCGACAAGGTTTTGGACCTCCCAGCAGTCTTCCAAACCGTGGCTGCCCGTTTTGTGAATGGGACACCACACTTTGGGTTTGCCACCTTCTTCGGAAGACGGTCGAGGTCGCTTCTCGGGGCGTGGCCCCCGGCCACCAGGAGTTGCAGCAGCTGCAACGTTGGATGTGCCGGCCAACGGCTTCTTCTTGCCGTGGGTCTTCTTTTTCTTCTTGCCACCACCGGAGGTAGCGGCTTCTTCTTTGGAGGATTTCTTGTGATCCTCCGAGGCTGGTTTGGAGTGCATTTCACGGCCCTCCGCAGCTCTGGCACATTTTTCTGCCAGGCTGAAGAGCTCCGTGACGCTGGTGATCTCTTTGATCGCCAGATTCTCCAACAACTTCTTGTCCCGTACGCCCTGTCTGAATGCCACAATGACAGAAGCGCTTGAGATAGAAGGGATTGTGTTGCGTACCTGAGAGAACCTCTGGATGAAGGACCGCAAAGATTCTCCCCCTTTTTGCACAACCGCAAAAAGGTCCAGTTCAGTGCCTAGTCGGGTGTATGAACTCCCGAAGTTGGCAGTGAACTGACGGCATAGCTCCTCCCAATTGTTGATAGAGTTGGGTGGAAGGCTCATAAACCAGGACCTGGCGGTCCGGGTTAAGGCCACTGGAAAGTAATTGGCCATTACAGCCTCGTTTCCTCCAGCTGCCAAGATTGCAGTGGAGTATATCTGAAGGAACTCGGCGGGGTTGACAGTCCCGTCGAATTTTTCCGGCAGGTGTGGCCGGAACTTTTGTGGCCATCTAACCATGTGCAGGTGCATTACTAGGGTTGAACAGCCTCCTCCTACTCCTTCCAGAGTAGAAAGGTCCTGAGCTTCCCGTCTTTCACGAGCACGCTCGATATGGACACAGCCATCCTGTTGGCAGTATCGGCGATCAAGATCCGCCCGGAGGTCATGAGTCGAAAGCCTGGATACCGTATGGGTGCGTCGTGCCCCAGAGGGCAACGATGTCACCTGCTGTGACGCAGATCGTCTCCTGTTGTTGGAGACATGCGGACCAAGTCTTCCAGACAAAGTCCGTCGCTGCGACGGGGCTCGTCCAGAAGGAGGAGGACCCTGGTTGTTGAGGCGTTCGGCCGCTGCTGCGACCAAATGCTCCACATCGGCCCTCCACTGCTCCATTGCATCTCGAGATGCGTCCGGAGGTGGTGGTCGTTGGAGAAGAGCACGCGCTGCATGGAGCGCGTATTCCGGGTTGTCATGACTTGCCGACGCAGTAAGTGACGCCGGCGCACCATCACGTTGCCCAGCACGATTTGCCGGAGAAGATGGTGGTGGTGGGAGTGTGGCTCCTGCTGGTGCCGAGGCTCCTGCTGGTGGCTGCCTGTTGGAGGGATTGCCCCCAACAGCCTGAGCAGCAGGTTGGCCGTTGGATGATCCAGCCGCGAAGTTCACCATTCTCGAAAATCTCAGGCGCCCCTACCTGGCACGCCAACTGTCGACTGTTGGAGTCGGCAGATCTCCTGACACTGCTAAAGTGTTGAAGGAGTTTGTGGTTCGGTGTGGGCGCGCGGAGACTCAAGAAGGTGAATTGGGATTAAACACAGGAGACACTAGGATTTATGTGGTTCGGGCCGCCTGAGCGTAATACCCTACTCCACGGGTGTGTTGGTGTTGTATTAACTTGTCACGTATGATCTCCACGTCTGTGTACATGTGTTCCCGTGTGTATCGTCGGTCTGTCCTTTTATAGTACAAGGACAGGCCGTTACAAGTTGGCCTGGCCCGACATGTGGCCCCGGCGGTTACTAGTATTGACACACGATTAATTGTTGTTAATGATCCTGTAACGGGCTCCGACAGTGCCATTACAGGTGTTAAGATCGTCCGTTTAAGTGTCATTAATATGGCATTAATGACATTTAAACGGGTCTTGAAGTCCTTGGCTCTCCTTTGAAGATTCGGAGCCGTTACAAGGTCTTCCGGAGGTTAGAGGCTGCCAGCTCCGACGTTTGGACACGTGGCAGCTCCGGAGCTTGCTGTGGGAAGCAGGTAGCTCCGGAGCTATCTGACACGTGTCAGGTCTGGAGCTTCTCTCGGTCGGGGGTTAAGTCCGGAGGTGCCATTTCAGTACTTGGTCCGGAGCTTCCCCCTTGCGGGCGGTAGCTCCGGTTTGGCAGTACACGTGGCGACCTAGAGATTAACCATGTTGGAGAAGCAGGTCCGGTCATGTCTGACAAGTGGGCCTCCGAGGGTCTTCAATCCGTGTAGACGGCCTTCCCTTGAGATCTTTGTAACCTCAGGGGGTGTACGGTTTTTAGGGTACCGACAGTATCGTTTTATCCGACATTTTTAAATTAAGCTTCGGCTGAACCGACACATTTAATATGTGTGTCGGTTCTCTAAATCTAACCAACGAATTTAATTTATAGGTGTCGGTTGTTCTAAACCGACACCTTTAGTCATTTTAAATGTGTCGGGGCTGACGCTTCTATGTTAACCGACACCTTATCTAACGTTTCTTGTAGTGAATGTTCTCCTTCCTCAAGCGTGTAACCTACACAGAAGAACAATACGTCGATGACTCAATATTTGGGTTAGTCAAAAGACATTTAGGAATCCAGTACTAAGTCACACGACGTCCAGCAGGAATAACACACAAAAGATAAGAAAATGCAGCAGATTTATGAGCCGAATTTTGAGAACTCTTGTTCCCAATTATTGATTTATGAAGTGTTTTATGTGTAGCACGAAAAACAATAGGTTTGGGAGCAAATTTTGAATGCTTTTGACTCATCACAGCAGGTTGCAAGTGTCTCACATTCGGTTTAGCATGCGGAAGAAGTTTTGCTCAGTTGTTATGAGATCTAGCAATCATGCCTTCCTTTTTATATTGTTTAGCTATTCTATAATAAAAATCTATGACATGAACATCTCTACCATGATAGGTACAACGAAAAGTAACTTTATGTTCATGTCTAGATGAGCAAGCAACATGTTTATTAGAAACCAAATGTGACAACACTCATGCAGGTTTGAATACCATTTCTTTTTCTTTCGTAAATGTTTGAATCAAATCATTTCCTAATGACTTTACAATCTTAGTTGGATGTGCTTTAAAATGAGCATGGAATCAAAACCTAAGCCAGTTTTATCATTGCAAGACTAGGAAGAGTTCAGCAGCATGTTTAGGTTCTTATTTGCATTACAAAACCAATCTAGCGTCCTATGCATCTCATCTAGTTTATCAGACACATCAAGACATTTTTCACATGAAGTTCTTCATTTTTAATTTGCAATTATAACAATATTTAATTTTATGAGAACGTAAATCATTGTTCAAAACAAAAATCTCATTCATAGCATCATGTAGCTTCTTGTTAAGAAAATCACAACTAAAACAATGCAAATCAATTGTAGAACAGCTAGCATCTTTCATGTTTTTATCATTAAATGCAGCAAGCTTTTTGTTCTTTTAAATTTCAAGTTCAAGTTTATCAAGTGTGGAGGTGTGCGCACTTCTTAAAGAGGACAATTGTGCATATATAAGCTCACATGAGAAACAGGAATCATCAGTAGGAATAAATGATTTTAAATGATTAATTTCAGATTCTAGTGGTTAAATTTTAGCAGCATTGTCCCTAAGTTTTATGTCCTTTTTCTTAAGTATAACAGTGACACGAGAAATAACATCATACATTTTTTCGCAAGTGGGACATACCTCTTCATCTTCGCTGTTGTGTTTTGCTTCCTCCATACTTGATCTTGAGTTGCCTGCCATGAAGCACATATTTGCTAAATTCTCTTCATCTTTGTCACTTCCGTTGTCCACATCGCTCGAGCCAAGTTCTTGAAGTGCAGAGATAAAACTGTTTACAAATTGGTGACTTGTAAAATCCTTCTTCTTCTTGTTGTTTGCAGAGGATGACTTGAAAATTGTTTGCTTCTCATCACAGGAAGTAGGACCTGAAAGATTAGGGCAATCTGTATGAATGTGCCTTGTCTTACCACATTCGAAGCATCATTGAGAGTTTCCACTTCCTCTCCTTCTTGTTCTCACATTTTGCAATGCTTTTGAGAACCGAGTAGAGAGAAGTGCTAGCTCCTCTCGGGAACTATTCAATCTGTTCAAGGTTTAGAGTGGACAACAAAGCAAGTGTACCATATGATGAAGATGCATCACAATAAACATCGAATGGTTTAGTTGTGCCTGGTTGAGCTAACACCAGTGCTGTTGTGAGGTGTTTCACAAACGCTTGAAAAGCTTCCTCACAATCATTAGTCCATACATACTTTGTTCTCTTCTTCAGAAGCTCTGTCATTTGTTTAGGTATATTTGAGAAGCTCAAAATGAACCTTCGATAATAACCTGCCAAACCCAGGAAACTGCAAACTTCATGTACAAACTTTGGGGATTCCCATTTAAGCACTTGTTCAATATTGCTTGGATCAACTGCAATGCCTTCAGTTGAGATGATGTGCCCCAGAAATGGCACTTGGCTGATCCAAAACTCGCACTTGCTGAACTTTGCATAGAGCTTGTTGTCTCGCAATCATTGAAGCACGATATGCAAGTGTTTGGCATGTTCTTCTTCTGATTTAGAATAAACCAAGATATCATCAATAAAGACCACGACAAACTTGTCCAATTCCGACATGAACCTTGAATTGATGAGATACATGAAGTGAGCCAGTGCGTTGGTCAATCCAAAGGGCATGACGAGATACTCACACAGTCCATACCTTGTCGAGAATGCTACTTTGGGAATGTCCTCTAGTCAAATCATGATCTGATGATACCCAGAACGAAGATCCATCTTCAAGAATACCTTAGAACCCACTAATTGATCAAATAAGATATCAATGCGTGGTAGTGGATACATGTTCTTGGTAGTGACAACATTAAGTGGACGATAGTCCACACACTACCTCAAGGTCTCATCCTTCTTCTTGATGAATAGAGCAGAACAGCCCAAGGTGATAAACTTGGACGGATGAAACCCTTGTCCATAAGTTTATTCAACTATTCCTTGAGTTCCGTGAGTTCTTCTGGAGCCATCTTATACAGCTTCCTCGAGATCGGTACGACTCCCGGTGCAAGTTCAATCTTGAACTCGACGTCCCTTTCCGGTGGCATGCCCGGAAGATCATCGGGAAACACGTCTGGATATTCACACACCACTGGAATGTCCTCCAACTTAATAGCTTCATTGTGATGTACTCTTGCAGACAAAGGTGTGGTATTTTCCATAACCAATGTATGTTGACCGTGATTCTTGGAATTCAGTTGCACGGTACGAAAGGCAATATCAAAGAAAGCTCCATGATGTGTCAACCATGACATACCCTGAATGATGTTGATCTTTTGACCACCCAACAAGATGAGAGTAGGCGGATAAATTCTTCCATCCAAGCATAGAGGTGCTCAGGCAATGATCTTGTTGGCGGTGATACTACCACCCGGTGAACCAATCCGATAAACTGAAGATAGATTAGTAGTTGTCAATTTATATTTGACCACGTATTCTTCACTGACGAAGTCATGTGTGGTACCTGAATCAAATGACACAAATGCTGGCTGGTCCCGTAGGCTGAACATACCCGCTAAAACAGGTTCTCCCACCGTAACTTCCTTAATTGTTACGTAATTGACATTGCACACTTTTTGTGATGTCTTCCCTTGCTGACCAAATGATTCCTTTGCCACTTGACAAGACATGGGGCCGCTGCCCCGTTTGGTCACATGACATTCCGGTGTCAAAAGAGCCACATCACTATTAGTATCATGCGGTGTGATATCAAGCTCTTCATAAGATGATGATGGAAGAGATAGTTGATTTTGTGACTGTTCTTGATGAACATCCTCCCGCAATTGAGAGTCACATTGAAATTCTGGCGCTTGACTTGCCGATCGACTTCCTTGGCCTCACGATAATAAGTACACCGTCCGATCCTCCTGAGGAACTTCACAATTAATCTCCCGTTATATGCTCCTCTATATCTTTTCCTCCTTATAGCGAAGAGTTGCATCTTCCTGAACAATAGCGTCATCGACCAATTCATTATAGTTTTTGTTATTGAACAACGCCAGTTTAGCTCAATGTTTAACGTTTAACCCTCAAAAGAAGCATCCACACTTCAACGCCTCTGTATTAACATACTCGGCACATATTAAGCCAAATGATTGAATGTCTTAGAGTATTCATAAGCACTCATCCCCCCTTGCTTTAACTCCACAAACTCCTCCAATTTTGTTTTAATCATCCCATAAGATATGTGACGTGCACGGAAAGCATCACGGAACTTTGGCCATGTCACACGATGACCATCAAGGAGAGTGGTGAGATATTCAGCCCACCATGCTCCTGCGGCTCCATGAAGTTGTTGGGCAGCAAACAATGACATCTGATACCCATCACACTAGAGTAACTCAAACCTGGCTTCAATCACACGGAGCCAATGACCTGACTCCAATGGTTCAACCGCTTATGTGAAGACCGGCGGTTGAGTCGCCAAGAAATCCAGATATGTGCTCTGATGTAGATCATGTTGTCAAGCCTCATGTTGTACACCCTTTTGTAGCAATGTTTGAAGAGACTCAAACATCCTTGCAAAGATTTCTGCCATTCTGGTTGGCGATGGCACTTGTGATGGAATTGAGTCATTTCCACCATGAACGGAAGCACCCAGTTCACTCTCAGAATGATTTTGATCCATGCTGCAAGAGTGAGTAATACGGTTAATATCCAATGTTGCAATGTCAACTTGAATCATGACAAAGACCGTAATACGCATCACTTACGCAATGCAGCAAGCAAGGTGTAAACGAATATTAAATCTTGGAAACCGAGCTCATGAAGTCATAATGCTCATCAAACAGTCCCCTGGACTAAGTCACCACATTCGAGTATCAAAATAATGAACCTCTCAATTGGAAGTCCATCTCGACTATTGTCGATCACAATTGAATGTTAAGTGAGTTAGTGCATACCCTCACTAGTGTACTAGACACAATCATGTCACCGTTCGAGGTAATGCTTCACTTAGGTTTCACATTTTATGTCAATCTAGCATGTCGAGTAATCACCTCTGTATACGAGGAGTGACATGTGAATGTGAAACTAAAACGATTTGAGTCAATAACATGGCACACTGGTTCATTGTCCAGTTCCTGGTCCCGCAAACCAGCCTGTAGAGATTTAAATATTTCTCCCATTTAAAAGCAAAATCTGATCTGGAGTTTAACTACAAAGTTGTAGTACACTCAAAATACTTTCCATAATGTATTCATATGCCCTCATAGCATTTTGGAATAAAATATATGGAAGATTGATCAGAGGGTACAAGATAGTTCAAAACTGTAGTACGAAACTCAGTTCTGTTCCAGCTGACCATCCTGTATAAATTTGAAATTTTCATACAGTAAAGGTCAGTACCAAGATTTGAGTTGAGTACAAAAGTTTTAGTTCACTTCATACCCTTTCCATATGGTACTTTCACACCTCCAGGTGAGCTCTGGATTTAAAGTTATACAGGTTTTAATTTGACTAAAATTTTCTGAAAATTTTGACAGAACCTCCCCTGTATATGTGGTTATCGCCCACATTTTATACAGGTATATCAAAACAATATATTGAGGTAATTACAAAATAAACATGGTACAAAATCATGTTAGCATCCCAGAAATAAAATGGTTCAGCCTTACAAAGTTGTTATACAGGTCAAAGCGCGCAAATTTCAAACTATGTACAAATGGTTCCTGGTTCTGGACTGCCAGAACACTGTTTGCGACAAATGGAATTAGACACTGCTATTACAAGATTCAGTCCAAGCGTTGAATAAAAAGTTGATAGAGGACTTCTAATATTTCCATAAATGTATATATATGACTATGTCACCTTTCTGGATTAAGAGTTATAACTATCTAAACCTCACAGATTGAGTAAAGGGTTTCTGCCAGCAGTCCTGCAGATCTCTATATTGGACCCAGAATTGGATTTGGTTCAACATCGAATTAGGGAACACTTTGAATTACCAAGTTGTATAGATAATCCCCCCTTTTCCAAATATGTATCATAATGCTACAGGAGAATTTTCTACAGGAAGTTATGATTAAAATATAGAGTCTTTTGCAATGGTATAGGCATCTGGAGTAGTTTTGGTAGAGTTCAAATTTCACCAGGTTATCAAGTCTTTCTGTCTAAGGGGTCAACAGAAATTTTGTAGAGGTCTTCATGAGATTTCCATCCATATATCATACCCCTATGTTCTATAACAAGCAACCAAGATTGCAACCTGGCGATGTTGAGCAAACTTCTGCCAGAAACAAAGAATCTTTGTTCTACACCCTCGTCGAGTCGGAATTCAATTTATGGAGTCCAAAACATAACAGCAACTGGTAGTCGGACTTTTCAAAACATAATGCATCCATACTATCATGGGGGATTGTCAATGTATCAAATGTGATACTCACGGTACTACGTGCCTCACCAAATAGAATCTAACCGGTATATCCGGATACATCTATAGTTGACCCTAGTATCGTTCACTCGCAAACGTGTTCTACACGGATCGCTACCGTAGTTAGTGTACCTGCATAAGACAAACCATCCCCTTTCACTCCTTCACACCTCAAGGGTGGCACGGGGAAACACGACAGGCAGTCACAATAATATATATGAAATTAAGGCAGTCACAATAATATATATGAAAGTAAATGCATACGACTCAGGTGTGAGTCGCCCTCGAGCGATCTCATGTCTCGAGGTACAAAAGACTCCCGCACGAACCGGCATATACAGGCTTGAGCATACGTGTTTCGCACATTCTCATAGAACATGGGAACATAATATTGGGTTATCCACCACCCGACGGGGGCTCCCACTAATTTTGTGTCACGCTGGGGTACCGCGTGTTATATGTTCTCACAAACATGGAAAGTTTCAGAGACTCATATTGACTTTCCGTGCCAAGCCATGGAAATAATCACATACCACAATGCGTATGGAAGAGCTTACCGAGATTGATACGCTCTCGGTGGCATACCTTACCTCTTACCTAATGTCAGAGCATCGTTATAGAATATAATAACAAGTATTTAGCTTACCACCTTTATAACTTATACTATTAATACTCCTTATATGGGCATATAGCTAATTCCTCACTCATATACTCCTAAGTTTTCCAAGATATACTCTTTTCAAGCACACTGTTCCCAATGATGCTCTGATACCATGCTGTGAGGATCGAGGTCCCGACATCAAAGGATCTCACTGGGTGGTGTCGTGCGATGCGACACCCAACAACATACATGAAAATAATAAGACAAAATATAAACCATGTCTTTTATTTATAAAAACAACGGAGTTTTACAATACTATGTAGGAGAGAAACCTATACATCATAGCTACGCTCTCAGCACTAGCTATGCAGAAGCAATGACGTCCATGCCCTAGGACGCTTTGCACTAGCAACACTCAATTTCATGATCATGGTGGCGTTTCGAGCTCCCACTCGGCCGCGAACCCTGATGGGGGTACGGTGTCGTCATTTTGCCCTTCATCGATTGTACAACCTGCAAAAACTCGTTAACTGCAAAGGTGAGCATAAGGCTCAACAAGACTGACCCGTCTCACTATCTATAAGTCACTACATGCAAGGTAAAGACTAAGAAGAGGTAGGATATAGCATAATAGACTCGCCTACTAGTGGATCCTTATGTCATGTTTTAAGTAGCAAATGACATTTCATGGGCACGACACATCATAGACTACAATAGAACAAGAAATACTTTGCCGATGATATGACTTGCCCAAAGCACATAATGCTATTCCAGGTTATGTGTATGGAAAACATAAACTTTAATTGTGCTATCTCTAAGCCATACAAGGTTGCAATACAATATTATAATCATTGCAGCAATTATAATATATGTTTTAACTATTGTAGATGACTATGTCATGACAGCTCCGAACAAGTGATACTCAAATAACCGCGAGGGACGGTGATTGGAATCAGGACACACCCAAATACACGACACATACACCTGCGTGGACGAAAATACGTACTCTCCACATTGCGTTGTATGCAGCCACTTTTCACCCGTCACTCCAACGCGAACCAGTTCTACTGTCCCCACAGGAGGTCACTAATGGAACTCCACAAAGTTGTTCCGCTAGCACGTTCACACCCCTGGCTCAACCCCCAAATGACAGAGGTATAAGTTTTGACACCACAGTGAACAAGTTACATCAGTTTATTGGGCTCCATTAACCCATTATGCAACCGGTACTGTTCACACTTGCCCAGTGGTACCACATACGGCGTGGTCCTTAATCAACACAGGCAGGGCTACGCACCTGAGACCACGTCTCGCCACTTCCTATCCACCCCTGCCCGATCTCAAATTCAGGTTCATATCTCGAGTGCTTGCTATGTCTACCCTATGTGAAAAGTCCTACATCAGTCGCGAGTAGATTCACACTACTCGACTTCTACCCACCAGATCCACCTACATTAGCATGGCAGTTACTATAGGTCGAACTATAAATCGTTCCAACCAACCCCTGGGATTTGGGTCATGCAAGTGGATATCAAACACCTTATACATAACTCACAATATCAACTGAAGACGTAAGGTGATAAAGACTGCAAAACTCTGTAAAGCTTTTAAATGCAAACTGGGGCTTGCCTTCCTTTGTGACTCTATTAAACGTTAACTGTTAGTGATCTTCCTCCAGAGACTCCGCCAATGACTTCAAGTAGACACCCTGCCCTTCTCCTCCAAGCGACACACCTCGTCGAGTTTCGACGTTGCACAATCTATCGAAAGTTAAATGCACATATATTCAAATGTAATTTAGAAAATGATTTTAATCTGTTGTACAGGTTAAGTAAAAATGATAAGGGATCAAGGGTGGAGTTTCTGTTATTGGAGTCTATAGGAACAGGAAAGAAAATAAGACGTGGAATGGATAAGATTAACTCTATGTTTGATTTAGAGTGTATATGTACATAGACATATAATAAAGGGATTTCTGATGCTCAAGAGGTCCAATAAATCTGAAAAATTTAACAGTGGCTTCAAGGAATGATGTGTAGACAGTGTGCAAAGTTTGAGTACAAACAATGTCTGCATGTGGTCACAACAATTCCATATGTTTTCCCATTTCTATGAATTTTCATTATAATTCTGTTGCTGTAGCATGGCTACCAGTGGTTGTATTTTATAGAGGAGGTTGTCCTGGTTCTACCAAAATTGGTTTCATAAATTTCTAAGCAAACTAGAGGTAGATATTGAATTTTGAAGGTTCTACGAATTTCTGTAAATAGTTTCTGTTGATCAATGAACAACAGAAATAAAATTGGGGTTTGGTCAAGCTATACAGGTGAAATTCTCATGAAACTCTTTCTGTAGTTCAAGAACATCTCAAGAAATTTTTGGGATTTTTCCAGTGGAAGGATCAGCTGTAGAAATTCGCTAAGTGTTTAGAGAAATTGAATTTCCCAGAATTGAAAATGACTTTTCCTGACCAACCAAATGCACCACTGGAAAATAGAGATAATAAAATTTCTAAAAAAATATGTTTGGTGATTTTTGGATACTCCTACCAAGAGTTATGGAATCTTGAAGTTGAACAATGCTGCTGGAAATTTTAAAATTGTTGAGTGGCTGACAGTGGGCCCACCGTCAGCACCTTATTCAACCTCCAGTCGCATCCTCCAGTTCGCGCCCAGTGCACAGCTCGGCACGAATGACATTCGTCTGTTCCCGCTCCTAGAAGCAAGGAATGACCAAGGTACGCGAAAAGCAAAAATGTTTCTTCAACCTTGGAACACACGTGTGACAACATGACAAGGCACGAAGAAGACTAGAAGGTGGCTGGCGATGGCGGCGGCAGCCATGAACTCGGCTCCGATGAACATAGCACGCGAGGGCATCAATCTGATGCAGATCACGCCTGGAAGCATCCTATACACTCAAGGAACATGATTGTGCACTCAAATCGGGTCGAACACAGCTCCAAATATGAGCTCAACGGTGAACCCGAGCTCTCTCCAATGGTGATGGGGAAAACTCAGAGACCTCGACAATTACACGATGGTTTCTTCTAATTTTTTGTAGGAAGGTGCGCTAGGAGGTTTTATCATAATGTTTCATTGGATTGAAGAATTGTTGCACCTAGAATCCGAATTAAATCGATAGACGTAAATGTATGAAAACCGTTTTGGAAATTTTGAAATACGGAAGCTAGCGAGTAACATAGAGGCTGAGACTTCACCAGTACTAGTAGCTGCTGTGAGCGTGAGCGCACCTTTTTCCTTTGGGCAGCTGGGGGAGATAGAGCTCATGGTGGCCAGGCGGCATTGTGGCACGGTGGACGCCCGAAACTGGACAGGGGTGGATGTTGAGCCCTGGTGCGGCGTGACGATGGCTAGACCACCCATTTGCACGTTCCAGAGAAGTAGAGTGGACCTAGGCACAGCTTTTGGCGGACTCAGCTGGGGCGGAGAGCAACTGACCACGCCGGCGTCGTCGAACAGCAGCAGCACCCGGCGAGTACGGCAGGTGAGCTGGCTACACGTGACAGCAGAGAAACCATGTTTTGCCGTACAGAGAGAACTGAGAGCCAGAGAGAGAGAGAGAGAGAGAAAGAGAGCAATAGTAGAGATAACAGCAAGCCCGCCTGTGCGTGATTCAACAAGTAGAAAAGATCAACAATGTGTTGTACTTGCATGCCATGTGGTGTCCTCTGGTGAAGCAAAGGGGATAAGGGCAAGGAAACAGAGTCGGTTCAGCTTGCTGTGGTCAATGACCAGTGGACCCCACCTCATTCCCTTACTTTTTTCAAAAATTGATTTGAGCTAGCAAACATGCATCAAAAATACTCAAATTTGGCTGATTAACTAAACAAAATGTGAGGAATTTTATGGTGCAGTTAGATTTGAGAATTGAGCAAGTTGAATTTGAACTCAGATTTTAATTTGAATTCAAATGGTGATACTTGACTCAATGAAATAAATAGTTATTGAGGTTCATAATTCCCAAATATTTGAAGGTGGCCTAGTTGAATTAGGAAGAACCTCCAGGAAAATTGGAGCCTAATTTAGACAAGGTTAATTCCTGGGTAAAATTCGAATTTAAAATCCAACGCGTCTTACTGCACGTGTTGAATTAAATCGCAAAGGATGTTTGCAAACCACTATTCTTTGCATTAGTGTTATGCACACTAAGGTGTTTCAAATGATGAACAAAACCCTCATGTCCATTTGTGTTGACACGATATAAACAAACTTTTAGTACATTGTAATTCTAATGTGTATACAAAATTTCACGTGAGTAAATATTCCTTCTCCAAACTGATATGTATAGACAGAGATAAGTGTTGTGTTTACAAAATATAGGCTTTTACAGCGTTGAACTTGTATGTAGGCCTCCGTACGAGCCTTCCAAACCTGATAATCAATGTCATCGAACACACAAGGTTTTGCAGAGTATTTTTCAATGTCAATTAGTCAAAACACGTGCAAATCACAAAGATTAGATGTTGGTACAGGGCGGACCGGGTACCCATAGATATAAGGAAGAGGATGTGCAGGTCCCCGCCTCTAATGGAGGCGGGCCGCGGTGTATGCCATGTGACGCGAAGCTCCTGGACCAACCTCCCCGCTGAGGGTAGGCCAGACCCCGCCACGTGTCCTGCGCCTCCGGACCAGCCTCCACACGGAGTGGAGGCCCGGAGGTTTTGCGCACATCGCAGTTTCGGGCTGGATCTCTCCATTGAGAACGCGGCCGGCGCTGCCGCGTCTCTTGTAGGTCCGGACCTGCAGCTTCGGACCTGCCTCCCCGCAGGGGGAAGGTCCGACGCTGCCGCATGTCCTGCAGCTCCGGGTACGCCTCCCCGATGAGGAGAGGTCCGGCGCAGCCATATGTCCCACAGCTCTGGACCCGCCTCCCCGGTGAGGAGAGGTCCGGCGCAGCCGCGTTCCCTGTAGCTCCGGACCCACCTTCTCGTTGAGGTAGGATACGGTGCTGCCACGTGTCCTGCAAGCTCCTGACATGCCTCCCCGCTGAGGAGAGGTCCAGCGCAGCTACGTGTCCTGCGATGTCTGGCATAGGCCTTCCTGTGGAGGTGGACCCAGGCTCAGCCACTTGGTTAACGGCTACCGGGGGATGAAAGGAAGAAGGAGTAAAGTAATACATGTCCACTGTGTCCAAGAAGTAAGCACGCACGCCTTCCTTAGGTAAGCAGGGGAAGCGCTTGTAAGTTAAGAGGCATGTACCCAGTCTTCTTATGACAGGCCGGTGCCGAACTACTACATACGACGGACGAATGAGAGGTCGCGACAAGACAGACGGGATGTAGCCAACCACGATGAGGGGCTATGTGTATCCCTACAGCAGGGCATGGCCAGGCGGCAAATTGAAGCCATTGTCAGGAGATAGCATTTACTCCCAGATCTTAGAATGGATTTGGTTACACCTGGGGCCACCTGTCGGGCCCCGGGCACCACTTGTAAGTTGTCTGGCTTTGGACAATATAAGGACCAGATAGCCATCGACTTAGACAAATTGGCTCAGACCCAGACACACGATCGAGCAATACCATACACAAACCACCGTGGAGTAGGGTATTACGTCCAGGCGGCCCAAACAACGTAAATCCCTTGCATTCATCGTTCACTGTGCTCGATCTTACTAGGACTAGCCCCCCGAAAATACATCGAACCTCTGCGGGCTTCTTCCGAGCAGGTCCGGGGAAGGTGTCAGTTAGACATGACACAATGTTTATTTGTTTGGGATCCTGGCTCAAGTGAATGTGCACTCTTATTTGATGGACAAGATCAAGATGGCGCATTATGTTGTCCACCATCTTGGCCTCCTCCTTTGATGCACACAAAAAGATTTGATGGCGTTGCATATTTGGACCAACACATGAGAGAAGATGAACTTGAGTCGAGGATGACATCCATTTCAAGAAGGGGAGGATGATGAGGACATCACATCTATGGATACAAACAACACTGAGCACACATGATTGAGATGGTGTTTCATGGCCTAGCTAACATGGAGGTATTTGTGAAATGATGTGTTTGCCTTAAAATTAAATTGTTCTGTTCTTTGGCAGACTAATCAGGTATTATAATGATGTTGCCCGTCCTAATATAATATTGTGCTCCAGGTCACTATCAAGCATTCAGGATCTCTCTTCATGTATGCTGGTCACCTTGGTGGTGCATATGCAAAGAACAGCTTTGGGAATGTGTATGTTGTGTTCATTTCTTCTCCTTATTTCATGGTCAATGTATCATATTGCTGAAATTTCTTCACCTATTCAAGAAGGGGAGGATGATGAGGACATAACATCTATGGATACAAACAACACTCCACTGAACATACAAGATGCAATCAATAGAGTTCATACACAACAATTAATTTCAGAGGTGAACTCATTCTTATATATTTCCTTATATGTTTTTGAGCATAGATTGCTACTTAATGATTTAATTGTGATTAGGATCCATGGAGTGGTTCAAGGAGTACTTGGAGGAAGTATTAGGGACGTGGAAGACCAGAGAATTCGTTCAAAGAAGATGGAAACCGAACCAAACTCCAAATCGTATCCAACTCGGAGTCTAGGAGCAGTACGCACTAAAACGGACGCCCATGATGCATACGAACTACGTTTTGGACGTTCCACATATGCAAGGAAATGGGACAGGATATCCTTTCCAATGGATCTCGTCTCATATCAAAATTCCTTTGGAGTCATGAGGAATTGTTGAAACAATATCGAGTACAGAATCTGTCAGGGTGCTGCGCCATCATATTGGGCCATTGGGCCTTGTATCAAGTCTATGTCCATTATTTTCGTGTATTAGGGTTAGGTCACGACCCTAACACCCCCTCGGACGTCCTCCCACCTATATATACTCCATAGTAGCCGCCATAGCCAATTGGGTTTTGCTTAGATCAATAATATCGCCGTTTATCGGTTTGTGAAACCCCAGTTCAGCAATTTCAGATTGCTTCTTCTACGTTCTTGCTTGTGTTCTTGGTTGCACTTGCAGGGATTAGCCTTCTTGGCGAGGTCAAGTGTGTGCAGTGCGGTTGATAACCAACGGAGTGGTGGTGTAGTGATTGCAGGGGTTGTTCTTGTTCTACTCGAGAGCCTCGGATCATCAACGTCGAGATCTCCACATCAATCGACCTATCCATCAACTTTCGGAAGATCGGGACTCATCTTTTTCCTATCAATTGGTATCAGATTTCCAGGTTGCCCGTTAGGTAATTCATCTATCCATTACATTAGTCTTGTTATTCATACCTAGAGTCCACCAAAAAGCTACAAAAAATTTGCAGTTTAGTAGATCTGTTCATTATTTTGTCCAAACCACCATTGAGCCTTTGCAACTTTCGTTTTCAGTTTGGTTCTGTTGAGTTTGTGTCCTTTGTTGAGTCATATTGCTGGTTTAGAAAGTATTTTTGGTCTTAGTTTGAGTTTTGCATTGTGTGATTCATCCTTTTGAATCACGTCATCACGTCCAGATTAGATTCACCACTGTCCAGTTTGGTATTTTCATCATATATCGCACATACAAACTCGGATTTTGGTGTTCTTGTACTTTCTGAAAAGCTTAAGAAGTGCTCTATAACTTTAGTATCATCATTTCCCCAGAAAATATAGTTATCGATGTCTAAATTGCATTAGATTCGAATCTGTTATTGACCTAAAAATTCTGAACAGTCTGTATTTCGGGGGCAATATCTCCTATTGTTCTTTTCCAAAATAGGTCTTCCATATATTGAAATTAAAGAGGAAATATATACCTACAATCTTGCTCTTGTTAGTTTTTCTATTTGGAGCCTCTAAGTATGCCTATTTGTCCTTCGACGATTGATCAGAAAATCTGTGACAGAGCCACGAGATATCTTTGATTGATTTTCATTGTGTTCTTCCCTTGCAGCGCATTCTGAAAAAAATGAAAAAAAAAAGAAAAAGGCAAGTGCAAAACAAGAAACAAAAGCCACACAAAAAAGATAAAAAATAACAAAAAAAAACAGAAGTGCTTGCATTCTTTGTGTCATCTAGTTTTGTCTCATGTCTTGCTAGCTTGAACTACTAGGAACACATTTAGGCCAGCAACTTTGACAAGTACTTTGGACAATTATTCAACTTTATTATCTGATTTCATTGTTGCTAATCCTTGCTACATATAAAGTGCCATCCAAGCTACACTTTACTCTTGAGCCGAATCGATACACCTTTGCAATCATCCCATGCTTCATTGGTTTCTTCATACCGGACACCGTTTGCCACCTGCAGTGTCGGTAAGAACACTTGTAAGAGCGTGGTAAGACACTTGAGAGTGTGTGATTCCACTTCCACTTTGCCATTATCCTTTGTAGTTGATAGGGATAACATATTTTTTGTGTTGTCTTCTGTTTGCTACTAACAATGTCACCTAAAAGCAAGAATCATGCATTATATGCTGAGATGATGGACATGATGAAGACGACGATGGAGTTGCTCACTAAAAATCAAACATCAACCAAGGATTCATATGACATTCAGACCACCTTTACAACACCTTCCACAAGAAGTAATTACATTCTCCCATCTCTTCCTTCCTATGATGGTTTTGGTTACAATGAATATATTGCTTGGGCAATAGAATTGGATAAATTTTTTGGAAAATTGCATATGTGTGAGAGGAGAAAGATTAGAAATATTTCTAGTGCGTTAGTTGATTGTGCATTAACTTGGTGGGACAACTTATGCGATATAGAAAAACCTCGAACATGGAAAGATATGAAAATTCTTATGCGAGAAACTTTTGCTAATGTATCTAATTGCAAAGATAAAATACATGAACTTGAGAAGAATTTTCTTTTTGTACCTCCTCCTTTGCCTAACCTTTTGCAGGAACATGAACAAATAAATGTAGATGCAAATGAGAGTGGGGTGTTGAACATCTCTGTCGGTACCCTAGAAACCGTACACCCCTTGAGGTTATAAAGATCTCAAAGGAAAATCATCTACTTGGTTTGAAGACCCTCGAAGGCCCACATGTCAGACATAACCGGACTCGCTTCTCCAACATGGTTAATCCCTAGGTCACCACGTGTACTACCAAACCGGAGCTACCGCCCATAAGGGGGAAGCTCCGGGCCATGTACCGAAATGGCACCTCCGGACATAGCCCCAGACCGAGAGAAGCTCCGGACCTGACACGTGTCGGGTAGCTCCGAAGCTACCTGTTTCCACAGTATGCTCCGGAGCTACCACATGTCCAACCGTCAGATCTTCAGCCTCTAACCTCCGGAAGACCCCACAACGGCTCCAGATCTTCAAAGGGGAATCAAGGACTTCAAGACCCGATTAAGTGTCATTAATACCATATTAATGACACTTAAATGGACGATCTTAACACCAATAACGGTGCTGTCGAAGCCCGTTACAGGGTCATTAAGAGCGATTAAATGTGTTAAATAAGTGTCAATACTATTAACCGCCGGGGCCACATGTCGGGCCAGGCTAACTTGTAACGGCCTGCCCTTGTACTATAAAAGGACAGGCCAACGACACATACACCAGAGACACACACGCCATTGACGCTCAACACAAGCTCAAACATATAATACAACACCAACACACCCGTGGAGTAGGGTATTACGCTCAGGCGTCCCGAACCACGTAAACTCTTGTGTCTCCTGTGTCAATTCCTACTCACCTTCTTGAATCTCCACACGCCCATACCGAACATCAAACTCCCCTATCACTTTAGCAGTGTAGGGAGATCTGCCGGTTCCAAACCACCGACAGTTGGCGCGTCAGGTAGGGGCGCCTGAGATTTTGAGAATGGTGAACTCTGCTGCTGGATCATCTAACGGCCAACCTGCTGCTCAGGCTGTTGGGGGCAATCTCTCCAATAGGCAGCCACCAGCAGGAGCCTCAGCACCAGCAGGAGTCACACTCCCACCACCACCGTCTCCTCCAGCAAATCGTGCTGGGCAACGTGATGGTGCGCCGGCGTCAATTACTGCGTCGGCAAATCATGACAACTCGGAACACGCGCTCCATGCAGCGCGTGCTCTTGTCCAATGCCCACCACCTCTGGATGCATCCCGGGATGCACTGGAGCACTGGAGGGCTGATGTGGAGCATTTGGTTGCAGCCGCAGCCGAACACCTCAGCAACCAGGGTCCTCCTCCTTCAGGACGAGCCCCGTCGTAGCGGCGGACTTTGTCTGGTAGACTTGGTCCGCACGTCTCCAATAGCAGGAGACGTGTTGCGTCACAACAGGTGACGTCATTGTCCTCCGGGGCACGACATACTCACACGGTATCCAGGCTTTCGACTCATGACCTCCGGGCGGAGCTTGATCGCTGATACCGCCAGCGGGATGGCCGAGTCCATATTGAGCGTGCCCGTGAAAGACGGGAAGCTCAGGACCTTTCTACTCCTGACGGAGTAGGAGGAGGCTGTTCAGCCTTGGCCATGCACCTGCGCATGGTTAGATGGCCACAGAAGTTTCGGCCTCATCTGCTGGAAAAATTCGACGGGACTGTCAATCCCGCCGAATTTCTACAGATATAGTCCACTGCAATCTTGGCAGCTGGAGGAAACGAGGCCGTGATGGCCAATTACTTTCCAGTGGCCTTAACTGGGACTGCCAGGTCCTGGTTTATGAGCCTTCCACCCAACTCTATCAACAGTTGGGAGGAGCTGTGCCATCAGTTCACTGCCAACTTCGGGAGTTCATACACCCGACCAGGCACTGAACTAGACCTTTTTGCGGTCGTGCAAAAAGGGGTAGAATCCTTGCGATCATTCATCTAGAGGTTCTCTCAGGTACGAAACACTATCCCTTCTATCTCTAGCGCCTCTGTCATTGTGGCATTTAGACAGGGTGTACAAGACAAGAAGATGTTGGAGAAACTGACGATCAAGGAGATCACCAGTGTCACAGAACTCTTCAGCTTGGCTGACAAATGTGCCCGAGCTGCGGAGGGCCGTGAGATGCACTCCAAACTAACCTCGGAGGGTCACAAGAAATCCTCCAAGGAAGAAGCTGCTACCTCCGGGGGTGTCAAGAAGAAAAAGAAGACCAACGACAAGAAGAAGCCTTCGGCTGGCACATCCAACGTTACAGCTGCTACAGCTTCGGGTGGCTGGGGGCCACGCCCCGAGAAGCGACATCGACCGTCTTCTGAAGACGGTGGCAAACCCAAAGTGTGGTGTCCCATTCCCAAAACGTGCAACCACAGTTTGGAAGACTACCGGGAGGTCCAAAACCTTGCCGAGCTCTACAACAAGTGCCGGGAGGAATCTCCTTTCCGACAGAGGGAAGGAAAGCAAAAAGTTGACGAAGCTCCGGCAGAAGAGGAGTTGGGGTTCCAGGATCCCAAAAAGGTCCTGAAGGCCGTCTACACCCCCGTCGATGATGATTCTGATGTCTCTGACAACGAGCGTCGAAAGACCATGAACACCATTTTTGGTGGATCATGGGATATCACCTCCCGTCGCGTCATCAAGACTATGCGTCGGGATATGGCCGCTGTAGCTCCTACAGTTAGGCCGGAACCTCACCGAAAGTGGATGGACACAACCATCACTTTTGATACTTCGGATTGTCCCCGAAGCATGGTTGGAGCAGGACAGTTACCCTTGATGGTATCTCCTACCATCAACAACATCCAGCTCCACCATGTCAGGGTAGACGGAGGTTCGAGGCTTAACCTCATCAGCTTCGAAGCTTTCACTAAGCTACATCTCCGACCTACGGATCTCCACCCCTCTGGACCTTTCTCTGGAGTAGGTCCGGGGGCCATCACCCCACTCGGAGCTATTACTCTCCCTGTTACCTTCGGGACACGGGAGAAGTACCGCACCAAGAAGTTGGTCTCCGACGTCGCGCAGATCAACTTACCCTTTAATGCCATCTTGGGTAGACCTGCCCTGTACAAATTCATGGCGGCTGCTCATTATGGCTATCTGGTGTTGAAGATGCCAACGCCAGTAGGCGTTCTCCGGATCCGCGGAGATCGCACTGCCGGAGTAACTGCACTAGAAGAACTCCATGCGCTCACCACAGCGCAAGAGGAGGACTCCAGGCAGGAGCAAGCTCCAAAACCCCCGAGCATTCGCCAACAAGGCTCGACTTCTGCACCTCGAGTGCAGCCAAGCGGCGACACTGACATTCCCGTCAAAGTCGTCCAAATTGGTTCCGATGCCGCTCAGACCACCCGTATATCGGGAGGATTGAACGACAAATAGGAACTCGCGCTCATCACTTTCCTCCGGGCTAACGTCGACGTGTTTGCTTGGCAACCGTCACAAATGCCTGGGATCCCCAGCGAAGTAATTGAGCACAATCTGAAGATCTACCCCGATGCTCGGCCTGTGCATCAGAAGCCTCGGAAGCAATCCGTAGAGCGATAGAACTTCATCCGACAAGAAGTAAAGAAGTTGCTCGAAGCTGGATTCATCCGAGAAGTCTTCCATCCAAAATGGCTGGCGAACCCAGTCGTTGTGCCCAAGGCCGGCGGGAAGCTTCGGATGTGCATCGACTACGCCACACTAAATAAGGCATGTCCAAAAGATCCATTCCCACTACCTAGAATAGATCAGATAGTGGATTCCACCTCCGTGTGTGAATTACTGTGTTTCCTAGATGCATATTCCGGATATCATCAAATCAAGATGTCTAGGGAAGATGAAGAGCATACTTCATTCATCACAATAGATGGATTGTATTGTTACACAGCCATGCCCTTTGGTCTCAAGAATGCAGCTTCAACTTTTGTACGAGCTATGTACAAAACTTTTGAAGAACTTATTAGAGACATAGTGGAAGTGTACGTCGATGACATCGTGGTCAAGGTCAGGAACAAGGAGTCACTCCTTGACACCTTGCAGGCTGTCTTCGACAAGCTGCGGGCCACCCGCACAAAGCTAAACCCAGACAAGTGTGTCTTCGGGGTTAGCTCCAGAAAACTTCTTGGTTTCCTGGTAAGTCACCGGGGCATAGAAGCTAATCCGGTGAAGATTAAGGCCATTGAAGACATGGGGCCACCAACCTGCATCAAAGACGTCCAAAAATCAACTGGATGTCTAGCAGCCCTCAGCCGGTTCATCTCAAGACTGGCGGAACGGGCACTCCCCTTCTTCAAGTTATTGAAGAAGTTCGGACCATTCCAATGGTCCGAAGAAGCAGAAAAGGCATTCCAGGAGCTGAAACAGCTCCTCACCACCCTACCAATTCTGGTAGCTCCGAACCCTGGTGAGCCTTTGTTGCTTTATATTTCAGCTACTGACAAAGTCGTCAGTATGGTTCTGGTTGCGGAGAGACCAAAACTACCCCATACTCAGGAATCCAGACCCCTTCGGGAGGGTCCGGAGGTTCCTGACAGCGAGTCTGGGTCCCAGCTCCCAGATTCGAACCCACAAGAAGTCGCTTCAGGAGACCTAGACTCCTTCGGGAGGGTCCAAGTCATTTCTGAGGAAGCTCCGGGTTCCTCCAGCCAGAACCCGGAGGTCCCTGAAGAAAATCCAGACTCCTCCGAGGGGATCCGGGTCAGTGAAGAGGAAGCTCTGGACCCCTCCGGGAGGGTCCGGACCATTCAGCGCCCAGTGTACTTCATTAGTGAAGTACTACATGATGCCAAGACTCGATACCTAGAGGTGCATAAGCTGCTCTATGCAGTTCTTATTGCCTCCAGGAAGCTTCGCCATTACTTCCAAGCTCAGAAAGTCTCAGTGGTGACCTCTTACCCACTTCGAGCAATTTTGCATAATCCCAATTCAACTGGGAATATTGCAAAATGGGCAGCGGAATTGGCTAAATCTGATCTTGAATTTATTTCAAGGCAAGCAGTCAAGAGTCAGGCATTGGCAGATTTTGTGGCAGAATGGACTCCCTCTCCATCAAACCCTGGGGGCCCTAGTGAGCACAATACGGAGCATCAAGTTCCAACCTTCACCGAGCCTCACTGGACCCTCTACTTCGATGGCTCCATGGAGAAGCAGGGAGCCGGAGCTGGAATCCTTCTCCCCGCACCGACTGGGGAGAAGGTGAAATACATGGTACACCTTGAATTCAAGGCAACCAACAACATGGCAGAGTATGAAGCACTCATCTACGGACTAAAGGTGGCACTGTCACATGGTGTCAAGCAATTGCTGGTCAAGGGAGATTCACAACTAATCATTAAGCAGGTGAAGGGTGAATGCTCCTGCAATAATCTCCAGCTAGCCGCTTACCTCCTTGAAGTCCAGAGGCTTCATAAGGACTTTGAAGTCCTAGATCTCCACCATGTTCAGCGTGCCCACAACGCTGAAGCCGACGAACTCTCGACGAAAGCGTCAACCGGAGCTCCGGCTCTTGATGGAACTTTTGTCCGGAGATTGTCGAAACCCACAGCTCAGCCTGCCGAACTGAGCGAAGGGGGCGAGATCAGCATCCCGAAGCTGACGGTCCCGATGGACCAGTTACCGTGGCAGCCATCAAGGGTCGTAGGTGCTGCCGGAAGCTCCGAGCAACCCAACACGCAAGACTCAATTGCTCAAGTTATTTTCGATGCATGGATCTCGGAGATCCGGAACAACTTGAAAGACAACATCCTTCCTGATGATGATGTATCCGCTGACCGGGTAGTCAGATTGGCTAAAAGATACACGTTGGTAGAAGGGGATCTCTACCGGCGCGGTGCCAATGGCATCCTAATGCGGTGCATCACAAGGGAAGAAGGCCGCAAGCTCCTCGCAGAAATCCATGGAGGCGAGTGTGGGAACCACGCGTCTTCCCGAACGTTGGTTTGTAAAGCCTTTCGGCATGGCTTCTACTGGCCTACAGCACTCCAGGATGCAACTGAGCTGGTGAAGAAATGTGAAGCATGCCAATTTCATGCAAAGCAAATTCACACACCAGCTCAGCCCTTACAAATGATACCTCCTACATGGCCCTTCGCTGTGTGGGGGATGGACATCTTGGGACCTTTACCAAGAGCCGTCGGAGGTTACAAGTTCCTGTACGTCGCCATTGACAAGTTCACCAAGTGGCCGGAAGCAACTCTAGTTGTGACAATCAACAAGCAATCTGCTATCAACTTTCTACAGTCCATTGTATGCAGATTTGGAGTCCCAAACAAAATCATCACTGATAATGGGACCCAATTCACAAGCTCCGCATTCCAAGGATATTGCAAAGACCTCGGCATACAAGTTTGCTACACCTCTGTAGCTCATCCAGCCAGCAATGGCCGAGCCGAGAGAGCAAATGCTGAAATCCTTAAAGGACTTAAAACGCGCACTTATGAGCGCTTGAAAAAACATGGAGCCAACTGGATCGAAGAGCTTCTGCCCACTCTATGGGCCAATAGGACATCTCCAAACCGGTCAACTGGAGAGACACCCTTCTTTCTGGTGTACGGAGCTGAAGCAATCCTTCCTCCGGAAATCACCTTGGGTTCACTCCGGGTCCGGACCTTCGACGAAGCCGCGCAGGACCAGCTCCGGCGTGAAGACCTAGACCTCCTTGAGGAGGGAAGATGCCAAGCAGCTGTTCGGAATGCCCGATATCGCCAATCTCTACGGCGTTATCACCAGCGGCATGTACACAACCGACAGCTCGAGGAAGGCGATCTGGTGCTACGGAGAATACAATCCAGAGAAGGGTTAAACAAACTCTCCCCCGGCTGGGAGGGAACCTTCTGAGTGATTAAAGTATCCCGTCCCGGAAGCGTTCGCTTGGCTACCGAGGATGGGACACCTCTCCCAAATCCTTGGAACATCAAGCACCTCCGTAGGTTCTACACTTAATACCACGAAGGTGAGTCTTGAGTAACTTGAGATGTATGTTATAGAGTCATTGTACAGAGTCGGGTAGTTCCTCCGGGAGAGCAGCCGGACCGTTCCCGAAAGGTCCGCAAATTTCATACAACACTTGTCACAGTCTCCGGACTAAAAGTGTGGCTAACTACCCTGGGTCAAACGAGAAATGAAACACGCTTAGCCTGGTTCCGTACCCTAAGAGTGTACTTGTTTCCCCTGTACCCCGGACCTATAATGAAAGACATTTTCATGTGAAATAGACTCCACGTGCATTTATTTTGTACAGGCTCAACATATTTATTTTTCTCTTTCTTGTTTATAACAAAGACGTGCAATCCTTAAGAAATTTTAGTTCAACCGGTTTATATATGATTCGAGTTGTATTGTCAATTCTTTTGGATTCAAATATTGTTCATGGCCAACTCGCCTGAAAGCCGCCAAGCCAATCTAGGGCTGGAGTGTGCTATCGACTTAGCCTAGTCAAGCACCCTAAGTACGCCACTCTACCTACACCCCGGCAGGCCAAAGTAAGGCGGGTCCGTGTACAGTTGGATCTAGAAGAAAAGACAACACATTTGGTTGTATTTAGAATCGCGTTTGACTTAAAATCTTCTTGAGAGTCATAAGCCGCGACGAAGTTATAGACAAGAAACAAATTTTACTATTTTTCTTGGCTTAAGTGTGCAGGAAAAATAAAATCTACGTTGATGGAGAAAAGCCGGAGCTAACTAAGCTCCGACTCCCCTAAGGGGGCCAGCCGTCGACGCTGAATAAAAGATGGTGAGAAGACCCTGTAAATGGAGTCTGCTGCCAACCAATTGAGTGTTGGCAAAGGTCACTGCCGGAGCTACTAAGCTCTGACACCCCAGAGGAATAACTATCGATGCTCTACGCGTTGATAGAGACTATTGCCGAAGCTACTAAGCTCCAGCGATAGACAATGCCGGAGCTTCTAAGCTCCGACAACCTCAGGGGGCCTTCACTATCGAAGACTTCGAACCTAAATTCTACAAGTTCGGAGCAAAAGAGTCTTCAACAATGCACAATATCCTCTTGGTACATGTTCAAAATCAAATTGTGTACATCTACCAGGGGGCCAAGTGAAGATAAGAGTGTTGAAGACAAAAATTGAAATTCACAAAAATTTCGGGGATTTCATTTATCGGGAGACAAGGGATTACATCTGGAAACAAGGGATTACAAAATTGAGGAAGAAGAAAAGAAAATACAAGTGAGAACTATAGAGATGGTCCTAGACCCAATGGAAGAATTGGGCGACCTTCTGGGCAACCTACGATACGCTGGCTCGGGTAGCTTCGCCTTCTCCTTCGACAGGACCTTCAAGCACCGGGTCCAGAGGAAATTGGGAGTTCCGGCTGGTGTAGCACGTCAGCATGTACTCTGCGACATTCTTCACCAGGGATTGCCCCTCAACCTCCAGTTGGTCCGCGATGACATCGCCCACCTTGGAGAGCTTGCTACCTGCTGCGCTCAACGCCTGTAGCGCTAGGTCCGGCTCCGGCTCCGGATCACCCGGGCGCACGGGGCTGAAACCCATCGGTGTCAGTGCATCATTGGCCTTACTCAAGAACTCCCAAATCTATAGGGAGTCCTCAGCCCTCAAGCCCTTATCTCTTCCAGGGATCTTCCGGCCGCCACCAGTTCAGAATTCTCACGGGCAAGGCGCTCAACTTCTTTGGCATTTTGCTGGATCTTTTCAGCAACCCGCCTTTCGAGTTTTCCGAGCTCCTCCTCCCGGAGGTGGATCTTGTTCCAGCGGTCAACCAGGTCCTTCTCTCAACCTCTCACTTTCTTCTCCCTGGCAGTAAGGGCACACTCTTGTTCGTAGAGTTCCTGCCCTCGCACCCAGGTCTTCTCCTCTTCCTCTTGGCAGCGCTCTTCCACTTGGCGCGCTCCTCGAGACCCTTGTCAGCCAGAGCCACCTTCTCGGTGAGCTCCTCCTCCCTCCTCAGGACATCATTCCGTAGCTCTAGGAGTTTCTGCTCTTCATCCTCGAGCCGTTTCTCCCACTCTTCAAGTGCCTCTCGACGCTTGATGAGTGCGGTGTTAATGGCCTCAAGCTGTTCGTGGCGTGCATCGGCCGCATTATTGGCAGCTTTGGCCTGATCATAGATCTCCCGGGATTGAGCGTCGACGGCACGAGTCATACTCTCCCTGTCATCCAGTAACTTGCCCCAGTACTCCAGGTGGATCTTCTCCCACTTAATCCATTCCTTGTCATCCGCTAGCCTCGACTGCCCAGCTTGGTCTCGAAGTAGAGCCGATTACGCCACCGCCTAAGGGTTTGGCGCTCCTCTTCAAGAGCCTTGCTGTCGTGGAAGAAGGCCAGTTGGACTTGATGCAGACTGGAACATGCGTTGTCAATGGACAGCGACAACGGGATGGGTTTCGGACCTACTGGGGTCTCCTCCGCTGGTTCAAGCGGGTCTTCGGATACAAAAATTGGGTCCCACTCTACAAGAGTGGTCCCCTGGGTCTCCATGGCACTAGGGCCGTCCTCCGGGATGGCCTCAGTCGCCATCGAGGAAGGCCCCGCCGCCAAATCTTCGTTCACCCCCTCAGGCTGGGGGCCAGCGACTTCGCTGGGGCACTCTGGCTCGGCCGCAGGTACCTCCGACGTCGTCGCTCCCGGAGCAGGAGCCGCTACTGGCTCCGGTCTGAGCACCTCTTCCGATGAGGGCTCAAGCTCTGTCACCTCTTCAACAACCGGCTGAGGAGCCAGAAGACCTTCAACATCGATCGGCCCTGTGGCTGGAGCTCCAACAATGACCGGCTCAGCGGCCGGTGCTTCGGAGGTAGCCGGCCCAACTGCCGAAACTACCTCAGTTTCCAGCGCGCGCGCCGGAGCTTCCATCATTGCAACATCAGAACCCAGAGCTTCAACCTCCGGGACAGGTGCCGCTGGCGCATCTTCACTCCCGTGGTCCGGCGCTACCACAGGGACTTCTGGGGATGAGTCGAGGTCCATGACCACGACAGCCGACGCCGGAGCTGTCGCAGCTTCGGCCACCACTTGGGTCGGCACCGGGACAGGAGCAGAAGCTCCCGCTCTCACGGCTTCAGCCACTGTGGTCGAGGGTGGAGCCTCACTCCCCTTCTTGGAGACGCTGCAGATGATGAACGAAGAAAATTAAAAAATAGTTGCTACAATAAAAACAACTATCCAAGGTAGAAATCAAAAATTACCTTGGGAGGCTTCCGCACCAGCTTGCGCGGAACCTTTTTCCCGGGCATTCTAGGCTAGCCATAGCCGGCGCAGAAGCTCCGGAAGGCCCCCCGGAACTCGTCGCCGACACGGGTGTTTCCCGGGTCAAGGCTCGCCTCGATCGGGAAGAACCCCCGGACCTGGAGGCCTCCACCTGCCCAGGAGCTGGAGTTGCACGCCCGGAGCTAACACCCTGGGAGGACCCTACTGCGGGGACAACCGCGCTCCAAGAGGACACCACCGCGGGAACAATCGCGTTCCGGGATGACCCCACTACGGGAACATTCGCCGCAGTTGCAGAGGACCTTCCCCTCCGGGGAGAAGGAGCCAACGCAGAAGTAGCGGGCCCGACGGACCTTCCGTCGGCGTACTGCAACTTCCTCTTCCGGCTCACTGGTTCATCCGCCAATTCCTTGCCCTTGCCGACGACTTCTCCCCTCGGCTTAGGAGCAGAGCCGGAGCCATCCTTGGGTACTCCGGGGATCGCTACCCCGGAGGTTGGTCTTCTCTCGACGACACCAAGGTTGTCAAGCATGGGCATCTTCCGCTGGAGCTCCCTGCTGAACTCCGCTTCTACGTTCAGAGGAAGAAAAGTAGACGGCGGAGTTAAGTCATCGCCGTCGACGTCGATGCCCGTGCTGGAACTTCTTGAGGTGGAACTCCAAGGTTTTCCCCACCATGTTGGACTTCAACCCGGTCTCAACCCGGTCGTAGTCCATCACGCTGTTGAGGGCCCAAGCGAGTTTCTCCCTCCCCTTCAGTGGCGCCCACCTGTTGACCAAGAAATTGCAAAATACCACCTGAGGAGTCAATCCTCCTTCCACGCATTGGCGGATCCTGGTCAAAGCAGGGTTGAAAGCTTCTGCCAGCACCGGAGCTTCACTCCAGATCGTCGTGTCGATGCCGGGAAGACCATCAGGCAGCTCCAACCTTTCGTGCTCCTCCACCCTGACGACTATCCAGTCTTTCTTCCAGTCATCCCACTTCCCAGAGGGAAATGACCGGAGGTACTTGAATGGGCACTTCTTGTGCTTCACGAAGTAGTAGAAGCCAAGGTACTCATTGCTGCGGCCAGTGGTGTGGACGGTGAAGAAGGTCCGGAAGAGTTCAATGCAGGGGGGATGCCCACCCACATCTCACAGAAGTGGACGAAGATAGACACGAGGAGAATGGAGTGAGGGCCAAGGTGATACAACTGCAGACCATAGAAGTCTAGCAGCATCAAGAAAAAGGAAGAAAAAGGTGGGATCAACCCCACCATGGCGTACGAGGAGAAGTACACCATTTCGCCGGAGTGCTCCTTCTCAAACGGGAGCTCTCCACCGGCACAGACCGAGCAGTTGAAGAAGTCCGAGGACCATCCCATGAGGGCCTGGACCTTCTTCAGGTCGCCATCGGCCTTCAAGCGACTCTCGCGGAGACCCAACTCCATCGCGGCACAGCTAGGCAAGAGAAGAAAAGCGAAGCACAAGTTGGGAGTTTGATCACAAGAACAGATGAGAGGCGTAAAGAACTCCCGACGGTGCGCACTTTCCTTCTTAAGTAAGCCCTCGCAACGCTTGGATGGAAACAGCAAGAAAGTCGAAGGTACCACCCAAAAATTCCACCCAGCCGATGACAAGCGGGCCCGGGACCACCCCGACGATCAAGTCGAGGTTCTTACCCAGGTGAACGGTTGTCATCAAGAGGCGGGAAGCCCAAAGGCGGCGGCCTGACAAGGCGCGCGGAACCGATACGGTTTTCGTATCGGGAAACGGCGACCTTCAATTGCGTGAGATCCACACGCCAAATATCTTATCTGCCGCACGTGGGATATGCCACGCGGCGAGGATTTAATTCCAAGTCCTTGCTAACGGCACCCTCAAAGACCCTTGAAGACTCAGTTCAAAGGTCACGAGGATGGACCAACCTCCGGCGGAATGACTTCCCCGGAGGTAGGTCCAGGGGGCCACCGTCGGTACCCTAGAAACCATACACCCCTTGAGGTTATAAAGATCTCAAAGTAAAGTCATCTACTTGGTTTGAAGACCCTCGAAGGCCCACATGTCAGACATAACCGGACTCGCTTCTCCAACATGGTTAATCCCTGGGTCGCCACGTGTACTACCAAACCGGAGCTACCGCCCACAAGGGGGATGCTTCGGGCCATGTACCGAAATGGCACCTCCGGACTTAGCCCCAGACCGAGAGAAGCCCCGGACCTGACACGTGTCGGGTATCCCCGGAGCTACCTGTTTCCACACTATGCTCCGGAGTTGCCACGTGTCCAACCGTCGGATCTTCAGCCTCTAACCTCCGGAAGATTCCACAATGGCTCCGGATCTTCAAAGGGGAATCAAGGACTTCAAGACCCGATTAAGTGTCATTAATACCAGATTAATGACACTTAAATGGACGATCTTAACACCAATAACGGTGCTGTCAAAGCCCGTTACAGGGTCATTAAGAGCGATTAAATGTGTTAAATAAGTGTCAATACTAGTAACCGCTGGGGCCACATGTCGGGCCAGGCTAACTTGTAATGGCCTGCCCTTGTACTATAAAAGGACAGGCCGACGACACATACACTAGAGACACACACACCATTGATGCTCAACACAAGCTCAAACAGCTAATACAACACCAACACACCCGTGGAGTAGGGTATTACGCTCAGGCGGCCCGAACCACGTAAACTCTTGTGTCTCCTGTGTCAATTCCTACTCACCTTCTTGAATCTCCACGCGCCCATACCGAACATCAAACTCCCCTATCACTTTAGCAGTGTATGGAGATCTGCCGGTTCCGAACCACCGACAATCACTTCTGAATTTTTTGATGAATCAACTCATAATCCATTTAAATTTCTTGCTGAAAATGAGAGTAGTGTTAATGGACAATGCTATACAGTTCACCAAAGTATGACATTTTCAGATGTCCTGAATTTTGCTACCAATCATAATGTCAACGAGCAGCAACAAGATGAACCTTTTCATAATACGCCTTACCATTAGTTGATTTTCCTACTGATTCTTACAACAAAAATGAGTTGTGTGCTGATAATTATATTGTACCTATGCTAGAACAACTAAATGAATTTGATACTTTATCACTCACTTGTGCTGAAATTAAGCATTTGATCCCAACTAATGTGAAAGGGATGAGCTGAAATTGTTATCTTCTCTAAATACTTTGGGATATATTGAATTTGACACTCATTGTGATCTAGATATCGTAGAGAAGATAATATTTTCTCAATCTGAATTGCCTTTATTAGGTAGAAATATTTTTCATGCTATAGGCAACTATGAAGATAGTGGTGAATTTATAGTGCATAAAGTTTACATATGTTCAAATGTGCAAGCTCCTTTTGTGCTGCAACAATATGGTGAAATGAATGGATGCACTAACACTAAAAATGTATTGTCATGTTTTTCTAGCATTTTTTTATTGCAGCAAGGACAACAAATAAAAAAGAAGCATTGTTCACTGCGGTTGTGCAATATGGACAATGTTCATTCTACCCCCAAAGCAATCCTTTTTCCTGGACATATGAGCAAGTCGAGGACGGCTTGTCATAGAGAAGGGGAGAATGATGAGATCATGCATATTATTATTGTACCTACAAAAATGACACAATGTTTATTTGTTTGGGATCCTGGCTCAAGTGAATGTGCACTCTTATTTGATGGACAAGATCAAGATGGCGTATTATGTCGTCCACCACCTTGGCCTCCTCCTTTGATGCACACAAAAACATTTGATGGCGTTGCATATTTGGACCAACACATGAGAGAAGATGAACTTGAGTCGAGGAAGACATCCAA
Organism: Tuctoria greenei; assembly: GCA_036927565.1. Taxonomy (NCBI): domain Eukaryota; kingdom Viridiplantae; phylum Streptophyta; class Magnoliopsida; order Poales; family Poaceae; genus Tuctoria; species Tuctoria greenei. The sequence continues at coordinate 57,760,644 of JAYESD010000012.1, forward strand.
TTCAAGAAGGGGAGGATGATGAGGACATCACTTATATGGATACAAAAAACACTCCATTGAACATACAAGATGCAATTAATAGAGTTCATACACAACAATCAATTTCAGAGGTGAACTCGTTCTTATATATTTCCTTATATATTGTTTTTGAGCATAGATTGCTACTTAATGATTTAATTGTGATTAGGATCCATGGAGAGGTTCAAGGAGTACTTGGAGGAAGTATTAGGGACGTGGAAGACCAGAGAATTTGTTCAAAGAAGATGGAAACCGAACCAAACTCCAAATCGTATCGAACTCGGAGTCCAGGAGCAGTACCCACTAAAACGGACGCCCAGGACGCATACGAACTCCGTTTCGGACGTTCCACATATGAACGGAAAGGGGAGAGGATAACCTTTCCAATGGCTCTATTCTCGTATCAAGATAACCTCGGAGTCATGGGGAATTGTCGAATGAATATCGAGTACAGAATATGTCATGGTGCTGCGCCATCATATTGGGCCATTGGGCCTTGTATCAAGTCTAAGTCCATTATTTTCGTGTATTAGGGTTAGGTCACGACCCTAACACCCCCTTGGACGTCCTCCCACCTATATATACTCCATAGTAGCCGCCATAGACAATTGGGTTTTGCTTAGATCAATAATATCGCCGTTTATCGGTTTGTGAAACCCCAATTCAGCAATTTCAGATTGCTTCTTCTACGTTCTTTCTTGTGTTCTCGGTTGCACTTGCAGGGATTAGCGTTCTTGGCGAGGTCAAGTGTGTGCAGCACGGTTGATAACCAACGGAGCGGTGGGGTAGTGATTGCAGGGGTTGTTCGTGTTCTACTCGAGAGCCTCGGATCATCAACGTCGAGATCTCCACATCAATTGACCTATCTATTACCTTTCGGAAGATCGGGACTCATCCTTTTCCTATCAGTAGGGGGCTTTTCCCTGCAAAGATCTTCACCAGCAGCATGGTGAACGCCCGTTCCAATGCTAGCTCCTCCAGGCCACAGCCCCGCCAGCAGGCTCGGGTGAGGACCAAGCTTCATCCCTCCCCAGAGCGGGAAGATCTGGACCATCACGTCGTCGTGCAAACACTCCACCAACTGCAGGCCCGCACAACACATCACGACAAACTCCTGCCGTGACAGTTGCTACGGCGCTACCAGCGGCAAGCCCAGAAAGTGCACTCCTAGCCACGCGTGCGCTACTCCGCAACCCACCGACGGCAGGTGCCCTGCAGGGGGCAACCCAGCAGTGGGTAAACGACGTTGACAATCTTGTCGTCGCTGCACTCCAAGCAACTCTGCAAGGCGGGAGGAGTCGACATTTGTTTCATTGTTGCGTACGCCAACTGTCGATCGGCGGAACGCTGATTGCCCCTCAGCAAGGCTCTCGACGGCAGACCTGTGGGCTGAGTTGCAGCACCGCAGGTCTGGAGAGGACTATCGAGTTGTCATCGAACGCCAGCGGGAGCGGCGCTGCAATCTTGAAGCTTACTACAGCCTGCCGGGTCCTGGACCCCAGGTGCATGATGCTCTCCTACCACGTCAGCCGTATGTGGCACCTCCCGCGCAACACCAGGCGTACGCTGCGCCTCCCCCACTCCAGGAGTATGGTGTGCCTCCGCCGCATCAAGCGCCTGCCGTTCCGCCTCAACAACAGGCATACGTAGTGCCGCCTGGTCATCAAGGTCATGCAGCGCCAAACCTGGCGCCCGCAAGAACAGGTGGAGGGTGTGCAGCTTTAGCTCCACACCTACGGAGGGTGGTGTGGCCTCACAAGTTCCGGCTGCACACACCGGAGAAGTACGATGGAAGTGTCAACCCGAGTGAGTTCCTGCAGATCTACTCCACCTTGATCCTGGCTGCGAGGGGTGACGAAGTCTTCAAGGCCAACTACTTCCCTGTAGTCGTGGCCGACCTAGCCCGGTCATGGCTCATGAATCTTCCCCACACTACAAGGATTCCACCCTGTTGCAACGATTGTACTGCAATGAATACTAAATCATTGCAGTAAGCTTGGTCTGTTGCAACAATTCACTAGTTCGTGGCTTTAGTATCTATTGCCACGGAACACGATCGTTGCATTAGGATCTTTTGCAACGATTCACTAGTTCGTGGCATTAGGATCTATCGCCACGAATCTATTGCCACGATTCACTAGTTCATGGCATTAACATCTATCGCCATGGAACACGACCGTTGCATTAGGATCTGTTGCCACGATTCACTAGTTTGTGGCATTAGCATCTATCACCACGAATCTGTTGCCACGATTCACTAGTTCGTGGCATTAGCATCTATCGCGACGGAACACGACCGTTGCATTAGGATCTATTGCCACAATTCACTAGTTCGTGTCATTAGCATCTATCGCCACCAATCTGTTGCCACGATTCACTAGTTCATGGCATTAGCATCTATCGCCACGGAACACGACTGTTGCATTAGGATCTGTTGCCACGATTCACTAGTTTGTGGCATTAGCATCTATCACCACGGAACACGATCGTTGCATTAGGATATGTTGCACCGATTCACTAGTTCGTGGCATTAGGATCTATCGCCACGAATTTGTTGCCACGATTCACTAGTCGTGGCATTAGCATCTATCGCCATGGAACCCGATCGTTGCACTAGGATATGTTGTCACAATTCACTAGTTCGTGGCATTAGGATCTATCACCACGAATCTGTTGCCACGATTCACTAGTTCGTGGCATTAGCATCTATCGCCACGGAACACGACCGTTGCATCAGGATCTGTTGCCACGATTCAATAGTTCGTGGCATTAGCATCTATCGCCACAAATCTGTTGCCACGATTCACTAGTTCGTGGCATTAGCATCTATCGCAATGGAACACGACCGTTGCATTAGGATCTGTTGCCACGATTCACTAGTTCGTGGCATTAGCATCTATCACCACAGAACACGATCATTGCATTAGGATCTGTTGCCATGATTCACTAGTTCATCGCATTAGGATCTATCGCCACAAATCTGTTGGCACGATTCACTAGTCGTGGCATTAGCATCTATCGCCATGGAACCCGATCGTTGCACTAGGATCTATTGCCACGATTCACTAGTTCGTGGCATTAGGATCTATCACCACGGAACACGATCGTTGCACTAGGATCTGTTGCCACGATTCACTAGTTCGTGGCCTTAGCATCTATCACCACGAATCCGTTGCCACGATTCACTAGTTCGTGGCATTAGGATCTATCGCCACATTACCCAATCGTTGCAATAGGATCTGTTGCCACGATTCACTAGTTTATGGCCTTAGGATCCATCGCCATGAATCTGTTGCCACAATTCACTAGTTCACGGCATTAGCATCTATCGCCACGGAACCCGATCGTGGCATTAGGATCTATTGCTACGATTCAATAGTTCGTGGCGTTAGCATCTATCACCACGGAACCCGATCGTTGCATTAGGATCTGTTGCTATGATTCAATAGTTCGTGGCATTAGCATCTATCACCATGGAACCTGATCGTTGCATTAGAATCTATTGCCACGATTTACTAGTTTGTGGCATTAGCATCTATCACCACAGAACGCGATCATTGCATTAGGATCAGTTGCCACAATTCAATAGTTTGTGACGTTAGGATCTATCGCCACAAAACACAAACATTGCATTAGGAACTTATGCCACGATTCACAAGTTTGTGGCGATTGTATCTATCGCCACGAAACACAATCGTTGTATTAGGATCCGTTGCCACAAAATACCGGTTGGTGGCCTTAAGATCTATTGCCACAGAACACAAACTGCATTACATATAGTGTTCACGTACAGCTAGCTCACACAATACCCATATGAAAAAATCATCATCTTCGCTGTCCTCCCTCAATATTAGAGGTACAATACCATCAATTATATATGTATCATCATCGTCGTGGTCGTGGTCGTCGTCATCTTCATTTGAAAGAGCGGAAGCATCACCGGTTGCTCCGTCAATGTCATTCCTATCCCATGTGCTCATATCCTCATTTATATCAGTAAGTCGTCGATCATCAAATAATGTCTCAGCCTCCATCATCTTAGTGACATTATTTTCACTGTCTCCAGGAGGCATGGCAAAAAGGTTTCTTGGCACCGTTTTAACAATTGTAGACCATTTAGGTTGGTTCACACTACAAAAATTGTTCTGCTTGGGTGGCTAGAGTGTAAGGCTCATACTTAAATTGAGAAATAGTAGTGTCCACATCTATCATTCCGTATCGATCCATTTTGTAGCCTCTGCTTTGGACCTGACCAGAACGAGGCCGATCAAACCATTAACATTCAAATAACATAACCTCTTGATTTTTTTTGAAATCAACAGAAATCATTTTCTTTATTATTCCATACCACTCATGATCACCATCACGAACAACAACACCACAGTTTTGCATCCGTAAATCTTTTTCCACCTCTGATGTTCAAAAGAAGAAGCCATTTATGAATGATCGACTAAAAAAACATGCCCGACGATCGGGTCCTCTAGATAATGCATACAAATAATTGGTTACTTTGCCTTCTTTGTGTAATGTCGTAATTTGTACACAGTAATTAGTATAAAAGGGGTCATCGATAAACCAACTTTGGAACAGATATTTCTTCAATATTTCATCAAAGTAAAAACTTGCATGTACTTACTCGTTCCTGAAACCAATAAACAAACTCATCTCTATGGTGTCTTTCAACATCACGAGAATGAATCTTTTTCAGCTCTTCAAAATGCTCACTGAAAAGGGTACAAAATTAAATTAGCCATCTACAATAAGCATGATCCATTAATATAGTATAAAACATCTGAGTGTTATACGTACTTGATCCATGGAGCGGCCTCTTCAACATTAGAAATAATATAATGCTTGATGTTATGTAGTTACACCATAGTAAGTTCGCCCCATTTAAACCCTTTTAAAGAATTATCAACTATTGTAAATATATCAGACTCGAGAGAAGGTTCATTCCTAGCTGCAGCTTCATGACGTTCTGGCCTATTAAGCTTGGTGTTGATGTTATCCAAAAACTGGCTACAAAAAGTCATACAGTCTTCCATAATATATCCCTCAGCTATAGAACCCTCCGGGTGAGCTCTATTACTTACATACCTCTTCAATGTACCAAGGTATCTCTCAATTGGATACATCCATCTGTAAGAAATAGGTCCACCCAAGCGAGCTTCTTCGCCGAGATGGATTGGAAGATGTAACATGATATCAAAGAAAGCAAGAGGAAGCAACATCTCAAGCTTACAAATTGTTTCAGGAAATTGTTCAATCATGTTATCCAAATCTGGTTCCGCCAATTCTTTAGAACAAATTCCAGAAAAGAATCTGCTAAAATCAATTAAAGGTTCAACAACCTTTTCAGGCAATATGTCATGTATTGCAATAGGAAGGAGCTTCTGAAATATAATATGGCAGTCATGAGTTTTTAGACCTAATACCTTACGTGTTGTTATGTCCACACTTCTCTTGATGTTTGAGGCATAACCATCGGGCATCTTCACATCCGCCAAAAACTTGCACAAGGTGGTCTTCTGATCTTTTTGCAAGGTATATGATGCTTATGGACAATCATACTTTCCTTTCATACCCACCGGATGTTGCTTTGGCCGTATACCCATTTCTTGCATATCAAAACGAGCTTGTAGACTATCTTTTGTTTTACCATCCATATTAAGAAATTTACCCAATATGCTATCACAAATATTTTTCTCAATGTGCATGACATCCAAGTTATGCCTTATTAGCAATGTATTCCAATACGGGAGCTAAAAAAATATACTTTTCTTCTTCCAACTATGCCACCTATCTTCCTCAGTGCGCTTTCTCTTATTATTTATCTTTCCAAAACTCACTTGATCAAATGTCTTGTATTGTTGGAGTACTTCGTGACCAGAGAGTGATGATAGAGCCTCTCTATTCTCTATTTTATTGTTGAAAGAAGCTTTGTCCCGACGCCACCGGTGATCCTGAGGTAGGAAACGACGATGACCCACGTAGCAATACTTTCATACATGTTTCAACCACAAGGCGTCAGTGTTTACATCGCAGTATGGACATGCTAGCCTACCTTTTGTGCTCCATCCACATAGCACTGCATATGCTGGATAATCATTTATTGTCCACAATATAGAAGCTCGCATGAGAAATGTCTCTTTTTTTGAACTGTCATATGTTTCAATACCAACAGACCATAATTTCAGTAGCTCATCATTCAAAGGCTGCAGATACACATCAATGTTGTTTCCAGGTGATTTTGGCCCACGAATTATCATTTAAATCAACCAATAAGGCTGCTTCATACACAACCAAGGTGGTAGATTATAAGGGATTAGAATCACGGGCGATGTACTGTAAGAAATATTCATTACTCCAAAAGGATTGAAATCATCAGATGCTAGCCCAAGTCTTATGTTGCGAGGATCAAATGAGAAATTTGGGTGAATGCTATCAAAAAGCTTCCATGCTTTCGAATCTGCAGGATGGCATAATATTCCATCATCAATACGTTCTTCTTTGTGCCAGCGCATTTTTGACGTCGTTGATTCTGCCATATAAAACCTTTGAAGACGAGGAATAAGAGGAAAGTATCGTAGAATATTGCGTGCTACAAGCTTCTTGGCTTTTCGACAAGGTAAAGCCTCTCTTGCATCCCACCAGTACTATTTTTCCATCTTAATTCACCACATTTTGGGCATCAATCCAGCAGAGAATAGTCCTTCTGGAATAACACACAGTCATTGACACATGCATCGATCTTTTCGTAGCTCAGCCTGAGGTCACGAACAACCTTCTTAACTTTATCAAGTGTATTAGGAATGCAATGGCCCTCTGGAAGCACATATGAGAATAGTTCAAGGATGAACTCACACGCTTTTATTCTCAAACCTGTTAACACTTTATCTAGTACGACGTGACAATGAAGGATAATTGAATCACCTTCTCACAACCTGGATACAACTCCTTTTTGCATCATTTAGTAAGTCATAGAATGCCTTTGCACACCCAGTTGGCTCCTGCTGGTTTATAGCATTTTTTGGATCATCAACACCTGCTGAAGTACCACCATGATCACCAGTGCCTGTAAGAAGGCCGGACAGCATATTTTCCATAGCAGCAACATCAGAAATTATCTCCTCATTATTTGCTGATTGCTCAGCAATTTTTTTCTAGACTCGTTTTTCTCCATGGTGTACCCAACAAGTATAATCAAATGACATCCCATTATGAAGCAAGTGAGGATGAACTTCCTTGCGTCTCCCGTGGCAAATATTACGACATTTCGTGCAAGGACAAGGCTTAGTTTCTTCTTCACCAGTGCCCTGGAATGCTAAATTTAAAATGACTTCATTCCATCCTGCCACTCCTTCGTACGCCTGTCTTTTCCCATCCATGTCTTATTTTCTGACATCGCTTCCTACAATTCAATCGGCGTATCCGTAAGAGGATCGAACTACAATAACATTATGTGAGCAATTGTACCTAGCGCTATTGCTCCTCCACGTGCGGCGGCCGGCGGATGCTCCTCCATGCCGATGGACGGCTGATGCTCTTCCAAGAGCGTGGCGGCCGACGGATGCTCCTCCAAGAGCGTGGCGCCCGTCGGATGCTCCTCCAAGAGCGTGGCGGCCGCCGGACGCTCCTCCAGGCGTGTTTCATGCAATCGGGAGAGGGGCCGTTGTGGATCGAAGGGTTCATCGGGGAGGCAGCCAGGACAAAGGTACGTGAAACTATCAGAGTAGGCCCAACACTGCACTGGGCCGCTTGTTATTCGTGGGCTGAAACTGCTCTGAGTCACTTTGTATTCCTGGGCCGAAACCGCGATGGAATGCTTGGTGTTCGTCCCCATGTACGCGTGAGCCCATGTACTGAAATTTGGCGTCGTTAAAGGAGCTGTTTTTCACTAAAAGGAGAAATTTTTAATTTGACACGCGATGGGCCCAGACACGGCTTGTATACTCCCATTCAGTGCTTCCATGCTTGCTCCTACTTAAGTGTCATGATTTTATTGGCCCTTTCATTTACCTAACATAATGCCTGATTTAAATTCAACCAATGAGATGATGACACATAAGCGCAGAGTACGCATGGAAGCACAGACAGGAGCACTGAAGTTGCATCTGAATGGGAGGACACGGCTTGTATACTCCCATTCTGTGCTTCCATGCATGCTCCTACTTAAGTGTCATGATTTTATTGGCCCTTCCATTTACCTAAAATAATGCCTGATTTAACTTCAACCAATTAGATGATGACACATAAGCGCGGAGTACGCATGGAAGCACAAACGGGAGCACTGAAGTTGCATCCCCAGATGGTTGCCACATACGTTTACGCTCCAAATCATACAGCCAAGGGCGCACTGCACGGTTCCCGCGACTGTACCACCCTGCCCTGATGATTGCCACGTACGCGAGCGCACCAAGTCTTGCAGGGCGCGGGGCACACACGAACTCCACGTCCGAACATTTCTCAGCGATCCGAATAACTCGGCGCTTGGCGTGCACTATCCATCATCATGCGCATGAATAATATAATGAAATTATCAACTTTGATGATTCAATAATCCCAATAAAGTTTCATCCAACCTACCAAAATAAATTGGATCGTCCAGTCCATCGAACCAAACGTTAATTTGGATGATCCAAGACATAATGAAATGGATGATCTATCTCCAATCGAACTTTGATGTCAAACCAAACGCAACTGATGACTGAGCACTTTGTCACATGTCACTAGAGTGTACGGACAAATGACAAATACACGGCCTCAACACCGGGTTTAGGGTGCATCGTGGACTAACCACATGACCCGACCAAACACTCACGTAATTACCATACACCTGCAAGCGCAACCATCTGGCCGCATCCACCAACGCATCCCGACCCTGCGGAAGGATGACGAGCAGCGGCAAGTGAACACGTTGTAGCGGTGGCCCAATGGAAAACGGTGGCAGCGAACGGTGACATACCTGGATGTTGGCGTAGTCGACCTCGCACATCTTCCGCGAGTCATTCACCTTCCGCGGCGAGCTGAACCACACTGGCAGGAACTCCTCAGTTTCGCAGTCGAAGCATGACTTGGAGAAATGGGCCACCAACACATCCCGACCCTGTGAAAGGATGACGAGCAGCGGCAGGTGAACACCATGCAGCGGCGGCGCAATGGAAAACGGTGGCAGCGTACGGCGACGTACCTGGATGTTGGCGTAGTCGACCTCGCACATCTTCCGCGAGTCGGTCACCTTCCAACGGAAGCCATGTAGGTGCTTCCACAGTCGGAACACCGTTCATGTTCACTGGCACATTATGTACGGTCCGGGTGTGCCGGTGTATACCTTAACCCCCGTCGTGCGCCCCCGGTGGTGGTTGGAAGACCCCTGCAGGTATGTTCTGATTCCTGTCCTCTAACTACATCTAGGTTTCTGATGATGCATGCGGTTCACCACTAGACAAACCAGCAAAGCCTCGGTGATGAGAGCGGCATGCAAATTTCTTGATGACAAACTGGCTGCAAGCCCTGTCCCTCCCGTTCTGTCCTCCCATGCGTCATCCCGCTGATGTCTCAAAATGTTATTGGTCCCTTTAATAATGCTTAGTTTAACTACCATACATTCACAACAAATAATATGATGACACGTCAGCTAGAGTGTCATCAAAAAACTAGAGATGGATGCGTTAGCAGGTCGCAGTCAGTTTTTCATCAAAAAACTTGCATGCCGCTCAACCTTTTTTGGTTTGCCTGGTGGTGAACTGCCTGCATCATCAGAAACATAGAGATGGAGTAAGAGGTCTGGAATCAGAGCGTACTTGTAAGGTTCTTCCCAACAACCACCGAGGACGAACGACGTACGGGAGGTTAAGGTAAACCGGCACACCCGTACCATACGTGTACCCAGCTAGCCGTGTAGTTTCCTTCGAACCTCCGGCAGAAGAAAGCGGCATGCAAGTTTCATTCTATATGGAGAATGTTCGTTGTGTATTCATCAGGAAACACAGATACAATTTATATAGGCTAGCTAGTGTAGTGTGAAACCAAAACAAAACCCTTTCGCACTACATAAATTCAAAAGCTAGTGTTAATGACCAAACGTAGGCCTACACAGTCAAACAATGACGTTAGACCAACGCAGTCAACAATGACTGTTACATGTGTGCATGCCTATCCTTTCTACAGTCTGGTGGTGAACAGCCTACGTCATCGGAAGCCTAGATGGAGTTGCAGGATAGGAATCGGAGCATACCTGCCTGGACCAGGATCGCCTGACGTAGCGACATTTTGCTGCATGCGTGCAGTAAAGGTCGCATCCACCGTTTGTTTTGATCCGACGGTTGTACTTCCCAGCTATCCAACTAAGGGGTCCATTCAAATCGTTTCTTAAACTCTTGTCTGCTTGCTTCAACATGAGAAATAATTTACTTGCATATAATGATGCATACTTCAAACATCTAAATAAAACAAACTTCTATAACTGATTAACAAGATTAAAAACACATTAACTATCGAGAACATTAGGGAGGGTTGCGATGCTTTCATTTTGTAAACTTGACAAGAACTCCATTTCATTTAAGTAGGAGCACACATGGAAGCACTGAATCGGAGTATACAAGCCATGTCCTCCCGTTCGGATGCAACTTCAGTGCTCCCGTTTGTGCTTCCATGCGTACTCCGTGCTTATGTGTCATCATCTAATTGGTTGAAGTTAAATCAGATATTATGTTAGGTAAATGAAAGAGCCACTAAAATCATGACACTTAAGTAGGAGCATGCATGGAAGCACTAAATGGGAGTATACAAGCCGTGTCCCCTCCCGTTCTGTCCTCCCATGCATCATCCCGCTGATGTGTCAAAATGTTATTGGTCCCTTTATTAATGCTTAGTTTAACTACCATACCTTCACTACAAATAATGTTGGCGTAGTCGACCTCGCAAATCTTCCGCGAGTCGGTCACCTTCCAACGGAAGCCATGCAGGTGCTTCCACAGCCGGAACGCCGTTCATCTTCACTTGCACATTATGTACGGTCTGGGTGTGCCGGTGTGTACCTTAACCCCCGTCGTGCGTCCCCGGTGGTGGTTGGAAGACCCCTGCAGGTATGTTCTGATTCCTGTCCTCTAACTACATCTAGGTTTCCGATGACGCATGCGGTTTACCAGCAGACAAATCAGCAAAGCCTCTGTGATGAGAGCGGCATGCAAATTTCTTGATGACAAACTGGCTGCAAGCCCTGTCCCTCCCGTTCTGTCCTCCCATGCGTCATCCCGCTAATGTGTAAAAATGTTATTGGTCCCTTAAATATGGTATTTTCAGGAGTAATGTTTTATGATAATGAACTCAATGTTGTTCGGCTGTTCCATCCGTTATTTTATTTTCTATCTGCTATTTAGTAAACTATATATTCTATCTGTATTCTCTACTAATGAACGACCCTCCACACCACCGATGGCCTCTAAATTGGCCTGTACGATAGTTTAGCCACTGGAGGTGTCAGGAGATCGCCCACAGCGGGGCCTGCTAAGCGGTCTGTAAAGTAGTATACAGTACTAACAGGTAGCGACGACTGGAAAGAAAAGATGTGACAATGAACAGAGAGAAACGAAAGGACGAGAAAAATATTAGAAAAAGATAGGTATAACTCCAACGTTCCACTGGCCCTATGCCCCTATACGAGGTGTAATCATTACCACCACTCCTATATGTGGCCAGAAGTTATTACCACTGCTTCAAGGGAAGTGCTGCGGACTAGACGTGTCGATTAGTTTATTTTGTGTTTATCGGAGATTATGTAACATCTAGTTCTGTCGATTAGCGACGACTGGAATGAAAAGTGGAGACAATGAACAAAGAGAAGGGCACCGACTGCTGTGCAGTTTGGACTTCTGTGTAAGCGTGCAATCTACGAATCTTATCCGTTTGATGGACATCTAAGGGTGGCTGCACCTTTTACATATAAATGTATAAAAAGTGCGCAAGAAGGTAGAGGGATCTATGTGCAAAAAGTACAACACCCTTGGATGTCCATCACACGGCTGAGATTCACGATTGCACACTTGCACAGGAGCCCAGATTGCACAACAGTCATTGCCTTCGTTACAAACTACTGTATGATTGAATGTATTCATTTTCGGAAGAATCCATTTTTTTAAATTGTCCCGTGAGTTTCCTTTGACGCAAACAGGGCTAAACATAAGACGAGCGCGCATAGGGGAAACACAACAAGTCCAACATTCATCATAGACTAGCGGGCATAGGGGAAACACATATGCTAGTACAAGTCTTTTTTATGTACTCCCATTGTTCTCTTTCAATTGGCGTTGGGAGAACTAGCGGTGCATCAAACGGTAATGGAGGGAATATAATCCATATAGTGCAATGCCAGACAGCAGAGCATGTGATGCTCGTGCTTAATCCTACAGTTCTCTGTACAGAAGACTGACCACATCTCCCACGTAGGCCTGCCGCATTGGGCAGTTCCCTGGTCCCCCCCCCCCATTGAGCAGCCCCAAGCATCATATCAATGTTGGGCACCGCCACCGGCGGCGCTTCTGGACGAGGCATGCCCAGGAACCTCCAGGTGACACCATCGACACTATTCATGGCTTCACGCTGACATCGGCAACACTCCTTGTTGGTCCACTTCATGGCGACAGACCCAGCCGCGTTGAAGCCGACATGGGCCTCACCTTCGACCTGCCGGATATACTCGAAGGCGTCGCGGGCCCCACGGTCTACATCGTAGCGGAGCATGGCGAGGATGTAGGCCGCCACCATGTGGCCCTTCACAGCCGCCCAGGCAAGGAACAGGGTGCCCGGCTGCGCGCGACCGTGCAGGAAGACGAGGTCGAAACCGGTGACATAGCATGCATGAGGGTTGCCGACGATTGCCAGGCGCTCCACGAGGCGGTCGTAGCTCCGGTTATACTTCCATAAGCTCACCCGATCTAGCGCCACGCGCCTTCCTACGGCGCGATCCCGACACGCCGCGTGCATGGCCTTGCAGGTGGCGCGCAGACTGGAAATGTTGTCCATGGGCTGCGGGGAGGTTGCGGCGACCCACCCCGCGATTAGGACTGCAATATCGTGCGGCAAGAGGAACTCCATGGGATTCAAAGGGAACCAATGAGGACGCGCGCGACGGAGACGAAGATGAAGAGAATACACGGAGAAGAGGATGGCCTGTGTGTGTTGCGGAGAAGAGGATGGTGTGTCTTTATTAGTACACGCGGGAAGACGATGAGACGCGCGCAGTGATGGTTATGGCTTCTAAAGTGCACCATTTGGAATGCTAATTGCGAAACTTGGGTTACGGCTTCTAAAGTGCAACTGTACACTACTTTAGCCGCTGGAGTTGTCCGCAGGCAGGAGATCGCCTGCAGCGGGGCCTTCAAAGCGGTCTGTAAAAAGTACTCCTCCCTCCGCCCCAACTCAACTCTATTTTTAGCTTTGGTCAAACTTACCTTTGACCAATGATTTCTTGCCTGGTCCTTATCCTGATCATCAAGGTCTCGGTTTATTTGCCCACCATAATTTACGTAGTAGTAGCATATGGGATATACATAATTCTCCTCCATGTTTTTTTGCAAAACTATTTAGTGATATATCCTATGTGCATATTACATATGTAAAACTAATGTAAAGTATAAAAAATATTCAAAGGGAAGTATTAGGTTTCGTCAAATCTATCTTTGAGATTTACACAATTTTGATCCGTTTTAACAATACAAGAATTGTACTTTTAGATTCACCATGAAAATATTTCCATAATATACGATCTAGTACTACATGTTATTGAAGTTAATAAATTCGATATAAATCATTTGTCAAAGGTAATTAGTTCGACCAAAACATAAATGGAGTTGAGTTGGGGCGGAGGAAGTATTATACGTTGCTGTTTGCTGCATAAGGTTTCGTCCTTCGTTCAAGCCGTAGCCATTTGTACAGGCGACTGATGTGACCGGGCGCACCGAGCTTACGTGCACGCCAGTCACCAAGGCGCCTTAAATGCGCGTAGCGCATGCACATCATTGAATTCAATTGGAACCGCTTCGCGTCCCATCACCACTACTACGTGCGTCGAGAGACGAACAGCCAGGCGGGTTCAAATCCCCTACAGTACTGCAGGTGCAATAGACATGGCTGACATGAGGGTCCCACGTGGTGTGGGACCCACATGTCAGCCACCTCTATTGCACCTACAGTACTACAGAGGCCCCACCACTCAGTTGCAGTAACCGCAATGCAGTTACTGCAGGGGATTTCGTCTATGCTATAAGATCACCCAGTCATGACATCGTCTTCTCCGCACAACCACTCTTCCTCTCATTACAAAACGACGCCAAGAACACCATGGCTAACAAGACAACACCACCGACAAGCCCGCCGAAGGATGCCAAGGGGAAGCGTCCCCGATCGGACTCCCCCCCGAACATGGAGTGGGCTCTCCGGAAGATGGCGCGCGATGTATTTGACAATACATCGCGCTCCATGCGTCGCCTTGGGCTTGGTCCCCTTCCAGAGTATGCTGCCATGGGGACCACGAGCCACTACGTCTTCGGCATGACGCACTTGGCTGGTCGGCTCGACGTCCTCTGAGAGCCGCTGGCGGACGAGATCGGCGTCGCCGGCCACGACAACCTGATGCCGGCGACGTCCAGGAAACTGGGCTTCCCGTCTCCGCTGCGGTAGGCGCCCCCGCCTAGCAAGGAGCCCAAGGAGGAGGAGGAGGAGAAGGAGAAGTAGGTGGAGCGAGGTGGAGAAGTAGTTTTTTTCTTGTTCTTAGTTGTGTTGTTCATCTTTTCTTGTTTGTAGTTTGTTTTTTCTTTTTTTCCTGTTTGTAATGTATCATCTCAAGGTAATGAACTTTATATTTCTATTCATTGGTGCGCCAAAATAGTTCTAATGTTGTTGTTCTAATGATAAACTAGTGGACTATTTATCTCTTTTGTCTTTTAGAATGTAATATATTTCCACATCAAACTCTACTGAGCTGGAGATCTAGAAAGTGACTATCACCTATACTAGTTTATCTGACAGGACCAGCAGGGAGAAGACCACTCTCTGTTCAATCCCAACACGGATCAAACATAATAAGCAATCAAACTGCAAAGCACGTAGTAAATCACAAAAAACGCAACAATAGTTTATGGAGTACATATCAACTTTAGCCCAGATTAGATGCTCGTGGGCATCATTGCAAAAGGGTGAAGACAAAAATGACTTGATTCTGGATGGCTTGCAAAGACAAACTAGAAGTCAGGGTAATCGAAATATTTGCCCGATTTGGATTGAGTCTTAGATATAGACTTCCATAATAATAAAATGTGTCGGGTATTTTAACTTTCACAAGTGTGTCATAAAATCTATCTGGTGTTTTACTTTCACTAGTGTGTCATAAAGTGTATGCCGGCCACGTATCCTGATCCAACCGTACAACTTCAAATAAAGGACGGTTAGAGCATCTCCAACCCCTTTGTTATTTTTGGTTTGCTATTCTTTGAAATGACAAATATGCTATCCACATTTAGCATCTCATTCCATGAGCATCTCCAACCCGTTTGCTATATGATGTGCTACATTAAATTTCTTTCATATTTTATTAGTATATAATAATTATTTTAAAATTCAAATAACATTGTTGCAATGGCTATATTGTAACGGTTGTATTTATAGCGGCTATTTTTCAATGGTTCTGTTTCTAACGACTATTTTTCAACGGATGTATTTCCAACGGCTAATTTTCAACGACTTTTGCAACGGAACAACGATAATGTACCGGAAATCAGGAATAGCAAAGCAGATAGCATTTGTTACAAGTAGCCCACCGAGAGCTCCATATATAGCAAATGGCTAAAAGTAGCAATCCTAATAGCAAACCGGTTGGAGATGATTTTTGCTCTAGATTTGCTAAATAATAGGATAGCACATCATATAGCTAATGGGTTGGAGATGCTCTTTTAGCCATTACCTATATGGTGTGATATCCTATTATTTAGCAAATTTAGAGCAAAAATCATCTCCAACCCGTTTGCTATTAGGAATGCTACTTTTAGCCATTTGCTATATGGAGCTCTCGGTGTGCTACTAGTAGCAAATGCTATCCGGTTTGCTATCCACAATTTCTGCTACATTATTGTTGTTTTTGTTGCAATACCCAACTATTCGCCACGAATACGAAATCGTTGCAGTACCAGACTAGTTCCGTGGATCTAAAATTGTTGCAATACGGTACTATTCGCCACGTTTGTTGATTCGTTGCACTAACCTACTATTTGCCACAAACGTTAAATTGTCGCAGTATCATACTATTTGCCACGGATGTGAAATCGTTGCAATATGTAACTATTTGCCACGGCTGTGAAAATCATTGCAATACTGTAGTATTTGCCACGAATGTGAAAATCGTTGCAATCACGTACTATTACCACGAATGTGAAAATCGTTGCAATCACGTACTATTAGCACGAACGCGAAAACGTGGCAATACAATTCTATTCGTTGCAATACTTTAAATTGTCGCAATATGATAAATAGGTTCAATAACATACTATTTGCCACGAATGTGAAATCATTACAATACTGTACTATTGCCACGCCTGCGAAATTGTTCAAATACAATGCTATTCACTGCAATACGTTAAATCATCGCAATACGCTAAACCGTTGCAATAACATACGATTTACCACGAATGTGAAATCATTACAATACCGTACTATTGCCACGCCTGTGAAAATCGTTGAAACCACATACAATTACCACGAATGTGAAATCATTGCAATACCATGCTGTTTGTTGCAATACGTTAAATCGTTGCAATACGCTAAATCGTTGTAACAATATACTATTTGCCATGAATATGAAATCGTTGCAATACCCAACTATTTGCCACGATCGTGAACCTGTTGCAATACCTTACAATTCGTTGCAATACGTTGAATCATCGCAAGACATGAAACCGTTGCGATAGCGTCCTATTTGCCACCGGTGTAAAATCGTTGCAATATCATACTATTCGCCACGGATGCCAAGTCATCGCAAATAACCCATGTCGCCGCGGGAATCATTACGACGAATCGTAAAAACTATTGCCACGCTCTTTTTTGTTGCAACAACGACCTATTGCAATGAAAAACGACCTAGCGAAGAATTTTTTCATTGCGATAAACCAGAATCCTTGCAGTGCCAGGGGTCCATCACCTCATGGGAGGACCTATGTCAGCAGTTCATGGCGAACTTCGGAAGCTCGTACGAGCGCCCTGGCACAGAGCTCAACCTCCATGCTGCTAGGTAGCGCACGGGGGAGCCACAACGAACGTTCATCCAGCGATTCTCCCATGTACGGAACACCATCCCGCACATCTCCAATGCATCTATCATAGTTGCACTCAGACAAGGTGTGAGGGACAAGAAGATGCTCGTGAAGCTCGCCACGCACGATGTGCGCGATGTATCCGAGTTGTTTGCCTTGGCAGATAGATGTCCCAAGGCTGTGGAAGGTTGAAACTGGCACGCTCGACCCTCCTCAGGGAGTGGGGAGCCTTCGCAGTCCGAAGCAGAAGCCGCTACCAGGAGTGGTGGCAGGAAGAAAAAGAACAGGGGTTGTGGCAGGAGTAAGCCGAGGAAGAGGGCCCCCAGTGGCAGCTGCGGCAGATGGAAGAGCCTGGGGTTCGTGCCAAGACAAGCGCCCACGCCATTTACCTGGAGGTGATGATGCTGATTTCAAGTGCCCGGTGCACCGGCCCAATGGCCACATTGCAAGTGAGTGTCGGGAGGTCAAGAAGCTCTCGGAGCGTTACCGCGAGCAGAGGCAGAAGTAGCAGCGCCAAGAGAGCGAGCCTCCCTGCCATAGGGAGGGTAAGAATAAGCTTGATCCCGTGGAAGACAAAGACGAGGACATGGGGTACCAAGAGCCCCACAGGGCGGTGAAAGTCGTCTTCACGAGTGCTGATTCGGACACTAGCAGCGACCAGGAGCATCAGAAGCTCCTCTATGTCATCTACGGGGGAGCCACGGACACCATGTCTCAAAAATGCAGTGAAAGTCCTGCAACAAGCTATGGCCACGATGGCCCAAGCACCATGTTTGGCCCGCCACAGCAAGTGGATGAGAACTGCCATTGGCTTCTACGCCTCGTACTACCCAAAAAACATGGCAAGGGCTGGAGTGCTCCTGCTGCTTGTGGCACCAACCATTGCCAATGTGAAGCTCCGTTATGTGCTGATCGATGACGGTGCAGGCCTCATCTCAGCTGCTGCCTTCTGGAAGCTGTAGATACCCATGTCCCGTTCTCAGGCGTGGGCCTATGGCAAATCATGCCCAGTTGTAGCATCCACCTCCCGGTAACCTTCGATACTCAAGAGAACTACCACACGGAGAGTGTCCTGGCCGATGTGGCGGACGTCGAGCTTCCTTTCAACGCCATCATCGAAAGGCTGGCCCATACTAGTTCATGGCCGTAGCTCACTACTGTGAGACCTATGTGTGCTGAATACATTGGCTATGGTGATAAAAGTTTTGAAATCTGCTAAAACACCATTTTAGCAAGGTCCAACTCTAGCTCCGAGCTTCTGCAAGGTCCGACGTAAGGTCCGACTTGCATTGTCTTGGTCCGACATGTTTTTGGGCAGCTCCGGTGAGCTTTGTCTTAGGTCCGACATGTCTTTGTTCAGCTCCGGCATGTCTTTGATAGCTCCGGCATGTCTTTGTTAAGCTCCGATATCTTTTGCTAGGTCCAACATATGTTGGTTAGCTCTGACATGTTTTTCTAGCTCCGACTTTTGGGATGACTAGTTCCGACTAGTTTTGGTTAGCTCCGGCGCTAGGTTGTACTAGCTTTGGCAAGCTCCGGCGCTAGGTTGTACTAGCTTTGGTAAGCTCCGGCTTAAGCTCTGATTAGCTTTGGCAAGGTTCGGAGCTTGATGGTAATGGTCCAAATTTTCATGTGAAATGTTTCGAACTTTCTTTACATTTATGGAAAGGTTGCTTAGTATTCTTTTACTCTGTTTTTGGTGTGTTTTGGTGGTTAAGGCTTATATCATTTTGTTGTGCTTTGCAACATGCTTATGTGAGATGCTCATGTAAGGAGTTGTGTTCGGAGCTGACTTGAGTCAAATCGCGGACTTGGGCTCGTACGGATTGGTTGTTTGTTCATGTGCAGGTGTTGCTTGAGTTCAAGACATGGCTGGTGACGGGATCCTTTGGACTAGTCTCAGGGAGGAGATGAGGTTCCAACAACCAAATTCAGGAGCAATTGTGGTTCAGCGGGACAGGGGGTTGTGCAGGATGATTGATTCAAGGGCAGTGCATATCAAGGTTACTGGACATCGGAGGAAGGTATTTTCACATATGCATGCGGTGCATCACGTGGCAACATGAGTCCGAAGATGGTTTATGAATGGGAAGATCAGGTTGGAAGGATTGGATCGTGTCGGTTGATGACTTTGGCTGCTGCACAGTCGGTTATGGCTCGGTATGAAAAGTATCGAGGTTGTTATGATAGGATTTCATGTGGGTCACGAATTTGAGTTGTTTTAGGAATGTGGGATACATTCCTAAGGTGTCTATCTGCGTATAGATGAGTCCTAAGCAGTTATGGAAAGTTTCGATTCGTGAACAGAGTAGGATTGGAGTCCTAGTTGAGATTGGGTTGACCTAAGGGCTGGTTATATAAGCAAGGGAGGCCAGAGCTCATGGTGTACGACTTTGGGTGCTGTTCCTCTTGTGTTATATTGAATAAAATTTATAGTTTTAAGGAACTTTTGTGCCTTGTTCGTCCAACTTGTTCCAGACAAGTTTTACTCATCGAGTTTCTGGACAGCACTACCTTTCGTCGGTGGTTTTATCATAACTCGAGTTTTACAGATCCAATTGACGTGATTCTTTTTGGGTTGTCTTCACAAATTGATTATCTATCATCTGTCAAAGTTTCACGATCATTGGATTTGATTTTTCTGATCTACAAGAATTTCTTTGCTGCGTTCCAGAACTGTTTTTTTTTTCGGGTAGGACAGATTGACCTTTGTTCGATCTTTTGATCATAACTCGAGTTTTCCTCGACGGATATGAGTGATTCTTTTTGTGCTTTCTTCGTGACTTTATTCTATCTGATATATAGCCCTTTTGTCACAGTGAAACATGTTTAGATTAGTTTCACACATGATTTCTCTAACAGATCGTTTTTCTGCCGAAGGGGTTTGGATTTAATTGTTTTCGCTGCGTAAGATTTTTAAATCTACCATTCACCCCCGTCTGGTAGCTTTTCACGTGATCTTCGATCCTACAACTACAGCTATCTGATCTTGAAGATTCCAACGCCATCTGGAGTCCTCAAGGTCCGGGGAGACGACACTGTGGCAGTGTCAGCCTTGGAGCAGCTCCAAGCACTTGTTGCAGGGCGGGCGCCGAGCCTTGACGGTACAAGGTAATGCCGTCCAAGCCATGGCCCGTCCAAGCGGACCTCCACCGCAGCTCCGTGTGTGCTGCCTGCTGAAAATGACATCCCAGTCAAGGTCGTCAGAATCGGCTCCGAGGCTGCCTAGACGACCCGCATAGCAGGTAACCTGTACAGCAAATAGGAACTCACACTCGTCACCATCCTCTGGGACAATGTCGATATGTTTGCCTGGCAGCCATCGCAAATGCCCGGGATCCCCAGGGAGGTGATTGAGCATCATCTGAAGATCTACCCCGACGCCCGCCCAGTACAACAGAAGCCCCAAAAGCAGTCTGTGGAGCGCCAAAACTTCATCCGAGAGGAGATTAAGAAGTTGTTCGACGCTGGCTTTATCCGGGAGGTCCACCATCGTGGGTGGTTAGCTAATCCTGTTGTCGTCCCCAAGACCGGTGGGAAGCTTCGGATGTGCATCGACTACACCAACCTAAACAAGGCATGTCCAAAGGATCCATTCCCACTCCCCATGATAGATCCAATTGTAGACTCTACATTAGGCTGTTATATGCTGTGTTTCCTAGACGCGTATTCCGGTTCCCACCAAACACCTATGTCTATAGATGATGAATAACACACTGCTTTTATGGTCTTAAGAATGCATTAACACTAGATGGCCTGTATTGGTATGTCTCCATGCCTTATGGTATTAAGAATGCTCTCCCTACTTTCGTACGTGCAATGCATAAAACATTTGGGGACCTCATTAGAGACCTGGTAGAAGTGTATGTCGAAGACATCTGTCGGAGTGTTGATACGACAATTCTCCCGATACTACTATTGGTAGCCCGTAGAGTTTGTAGTTCGGTATTGGGCGCGCAGAGATTCAGAACACGATGGTGAGTAGACATAGGGATTTACGTAGTTCGGGCCGCCTGAGCGTAATACCCTACTCCACGGGGTGTGTAGTTGTTGTATTGAGCATCTCAGAGTCGAGAGCTTCCACAGAGCAAAAGTGTCAGAGGAGTTCCAAGAGAAGAAGTCCATGTGTATCGTCGACCAGTCCTTTTATAGTACAAGGGTTGGTTGTTACACCGTTAGCCTGGCCCGACATGTGGCCTTGGCAGTTTTTGATGCTTATACAATTAATGAGGTTGTTTATCCTTAATAGCATGGTAACGGGCCTTCATAGAGCCGTTACTGGTATTAAAGGCCTCCCGATCGTGTGTCATTAATATGGTATTAATGACACTTAACCGGGTCTTGAAGTCTTTGGTTGCCCCTTCAAGGTCCGAGTCGTTGGGGGCCTACCAGTCTGATTGTTGAGGCTGAAGGACTGGCGGTTGGACACGTGGCAGCTTCGGTGTAGATGTACATGTGTCCGTACCAGAGCTTCCCTCTGTCGGGGGTTAGGTCCGTGGGTGCCGCACAGGTGTTTAGCACGGAGCTATCACATCTGTGGGATGTAGGTTTGGTTGCTGGATACACGTGGCAGCACCAGGACTAACCATAGAGAGGAAGCAGGTCCTATCTCGTATGACACGTGGGGCCTTTGCAGGTCTTCAACTAAGGTAGGTGAAGTTCCTTTGGTCTTTCTGTAGTCCCATGGGGTATACGGTATGTAGGGTACTGACAGTCGCCCCCGGGGCCCATGTCTGGGAGAGACCTTTTTGATGAAGTCGTTCTGCCGGAGGTGGGTCCATCCTTCGTATTTTGATCCGTGTCTTCAAGGGTCTTTAGATGTGCCGTTGGTGGTAGTCCGCAGTTAAACCAATGCCTCGTGGAATATCCAGGATGCGGTAGGTGAGATCTGAGCGTGCAGATCTCACGCAATTAAAGGTCGCCGGTTTCCGATACAAAAACCGTACCGGTTCCGTGCGCCCTGTCAGGCCACCGCCCTCAGGCTTCCTTCCTTTCCTGATGACAACCGTTCGCCTGGGGTAAGGACCTCGACTTGATCGTCTGGGTGGCCCGGGCCCCCTTGTCATTGGCAGGGTGGAGTTTTTGAATTGTGTCATCGGCTCCTCTGCGGTTTCCATCCAAGCGTTGCGGGGGCTTACATAAGAAGGAAAGCGCGCACCATTTGGGGATTCTTTACACCTTCATTCGAACTTGCGCTCAAAACCTCCAAACTTTTGCTCGCGTTTCATATCTCGCCCCGCTGTGCTGCGATGGAGTTGGGTCTCCGCAGGAGTCGACTCAAGACCGACGGTGATTTGAAGAAGGTCCAGGCCCTCATGGGGTGGTATAGTGACTTATTCAACTATCAGGTCCGCCGGCAAGCTCCCGTTCGAGAAGGAGCACGCCGGCGACATGGTGTACTTCTCCGCGTACACCATTGTGGGAGTGATCCCACCCTTCTCTGCTTTTCTCTTGATGCTGCTAGACTTCTATGGTCTGCAGCTGTACCACCTTGGCCCCCACTGCATTCTTCTGGTGTCGATATTTGTCTACTTCTTCGAGATGTGGATGGGCATTCCCCCCCCCCCCCCCCCCGCGTCGAGCTCTTCCGCACCTTCTTCACCATCCACACCACCGGCAAGAGTGACGAGTACCTTGGCTTCTATTATTTTGTGAAGCTCAAGAAGTGCCCGTACAAGTACATGCGGTCGTTCCCTTATGGGAAGTGGGAAGACTAGAAGAAGGATTGGATTGTCATCAGGGTGGAGGAGCATGAGAAGCTGGAGCTGCTTGAAGGCCTCCCCAACGTCGACACTGAAGCTTGCCTGGGCCCTCAACAGTGTGATGGACGACGACCGGATCGAGAACGGTTTCAAGTCCAACATCAAAGGCGCAACCTTGGAGTTTCACCTCAAGATGTTCCAGCACGACATCGACGTCGAGGGTGACGACTTGACTCCGTCGGTGGCTTTCCTCCCTCTGAACATGGAGGCGGAGTTCATCAGGGAGCTCCGGCGGAAAATGTCGGTGCTCGACGACAATGATGAAGTAGATAGGCGTCCGACCACCGTGTTGGCAATCTCCGAAAAATTCCGAGGGTGGTCCCCCTTCCGCCCCGAGATAGAGAGTTGAAGTCGTGGGCAAGGGCAAGGAGTTGGCTGAGCCCTCGATCCGTAAAAGGAAATTGAAGCACTCTAACTGGAGGTCCGTCAGACCTACTCCTTCTGCAGCGGCTCCTTCTCCCCGGAGGGGAAGGTCTTCAATGGCAGCAACCACTCCAGCATCGGCATCTCCCCAGGGTGCCAGCTCCGGCCATGCGGCTCCAGTGCTAGGGCCAGCTGAAGGCTCTGGGTCCAGAGGTCCTTCCCAGTTGAGGGGGGCCTCAACCAAAGTGACGCCGGCAGCAGCAGCGAGCTACGGGGAACCTTCCGGAGCTGGCACGCTAGGGGCGACAGGGTCTGGCCCCGAGCGTCCGAGGAAGAGGTTCCGCGCTAGCTGGAGCGAAAGCCTTCTGAGGTAAATTTTGTTTTTTAGGTCAGTTGATTGTTTTTTGTTGTAATTGTGTTTTGAGTTTCTTCCTCCTTCATCCACTTAGTGCCCAAAAAAGGGGTTGAAGCTCCGGTTCATGCAGCAGCAGTTGAGGCTGTGTAGTCGGAAGCTCCGGCTCCAATCCCAGCGCCACCCCAAGAGGTGGCTGAGGTTGCGACAGCTCCGGCGCCGGCTGTCGTGGTCCTGGACCTCGACTCATCCCCAGAAGCTCTTGTGGTAGTGCCAGACAACAGGAATGAAGATGTTCCAGCAGCTCCAGCCCCGGAGGTTGAAGCTCCGGGTTTGGATGTTGAGATGACGGATGCTCCAGCCTCAGAGCTGGAGGAAGCTGAAGTCCCGGCCCTAGAGCCGGATGTTGTTGAAGCCCCGGCAGTCGAGCCGGTGGTTGATGAGGCCCCGGTGATTGAGTCAGGTGTTGATGAAGTCCCGGTGGTAGAGCCAGTGACTGATGAAGTTTCGGTGCCTGAGTCGGTCCTCGAAGAAGTTCTGGTGCCTGATCCAGTTGCTGCAGAGTGCCGGCGCCCGAGCCCATGGCGGTCGAAGCGCCAGCGCCTGAGCTGGCGATGGAGAAGGGGCCAGCATCAGAGCCGGAAGTGGCTTCAGCTTCGGCCGAACCTTCAGCGCCTGCCCCGGAGGTGCCCGCGCCTGAGCCAAGGTGCCTAGATGAAGCTATCGGCCCGCTGCCTGAGGGACCTGTTGTTGATGACCTGGCGGTGGGTCCTTCGGAGCCAACTCCGGCGGTTGAAACTTCTGTTGCAGGACCTTCCTCGGCGGCGGCTTAGGCTATCCCGAAGGACGGCCCTAGTGCCTAACCCAGGGGTGTCTGGTACAAGAGCGGACCCACTCTACAAGAGCGGACCTGATCCCTCTGTCGTTGTCTATTGACAACGCCTGCTCCAGTCTTTGCCAGGCACAACTGGCTTTTTACCACGACAGCAAGGCCCTCGAGGAGGAGCGCCAAACTCTTAGGAGGTGGCGCAACCGGCTCCAATTCAAGATTAAGCTAGTGCAGTCGAGGCTGGCTGACGACAAGGAGTGGGTGAAGAATGAGAAGGTCCAGTTGGAGTACCTGGGTAAGCTGCTGGACGAGCTGGAAAGCATGGTGCGATCCCTCGACAACCAGTCCCGGGCCATCCACGAACAGGCTGTGGCTGCTAATAATGCGGCAAATGATCGCGGGGAGAAGCTCAGCGCCATCCACGATAGCCTCATCAAGCGCCAGGAGGCCCTTGAGGAGCGGGAGATAAAGCTCGAAGATGAAGAGCAAAAACTCCTGGAGCTGCAGGATCACCTCGTGATGAGGGAGGAAGAGCTTACTTGGAGGCTAACTCTGGGTGACAAGAGTCTCGTGGAGCGCACCAAGAAGTTGGATGAGCGCTGCGAGAAAGAGGAGAAGAAGGCCTGGTAGCGAGGACAGGACCTTCACAAGAGGGAGGATGAAATTGCTGCCAGGGAGAAGAAGGTGCGGGGCCGGGAGAAGGACATGGTCGACTGCTGGAACATGTAAGACCTATATGTGCTGAATACATTGGCTTGTAGTGAATACACTTGGCTTTGATGATAAAAGTTTTGAATATCACCAAAACACCTTTTTATCAAGGTCTGACTCTAGATCTGAGCTACAGCAAGGTCCGACGGTAGGTCCAGCTTGGTTTGGGTAGCTCCGGTTACGTTCGATGCTAGGTCCGACTAGCTTTGGTCAGCTCCGGTGAAGTTTTGTCTTTAGCTCCGGTACGTCTTTGATAGCCCCAGCATATGTTTGATAGCTCCGGAATGCTTTTGCTAAGCTCTGACGTACTTTGTCTAGCTCCGGTTTTGGGTTGACTAGTTTTGACTAGTTTTTGGTAAGCTCCGGTGCTAGGATCTACTAGTTTTGGTATGCTCCGGTAGGTGCTTCATTTTACTAGTTTTGTTAGCTCCGGTTCAAGGTCCGGGTTCCTCTGGCAAGGTCTGGAACTTGACCGCCGTGCTTCTGCTTTTCATTTGCAATGTTTCGTACTTGCTTTACATGATTGGAAAGTTTGCTTAGTATTCTTTTACTAAGTTTTTGGTGCGTTTCGGTTGATATGGATGATATCGTGTTATTGTGGTTTTGCAACATGCTTATGTGAGGTTCTCACGTAAGGTGTTGTGTTCGGAACTAACTTGAGTCAAGTCGAGGACTTGGGCTCGTATGGATTGGTTGTTTATTCATGTGCAGGTGTTTCTTGAGTTCAAGACATGGCTGGTGACGGGATCCATTGGACTAGTCTCAGGGAGGAGATGAGGTTCCAACAACCAAATTTAGGAGGAATTGTGGTTGAGCTGATCAGAAGGTTGCGCAGCATGATTGAATCAAGAACAATGCATATGAAGGTATCATGGACGTCATTGGAAGATGTTTGCACGTGTGCAAGGAGTTCATGGATGTGGCTACATGGTTCCGAGACGTGATGAAGAGATGTGGACATAAAGAATTGGTCGGAAAGGTCCAACCGACTAGGTTATGGACTCAGGCTGCAGCTGAGTCGGGTTTGACTCAAATATGGAAAGATTTGAGTTGGTTATGATAGGATTGCGTGTGGGTCACGAATTTGAGTTGTTTAGGAATGTGGGATACATTCCTAAGGTGTTTGGAAGTCTTAAGATTGCTTCTATCTGCGTATAGAAGAATCTTGAGCAGTTATGGAAAGTTACGATTTGTGATCTGAGTAGGATTGGAGTCCTAGTTGATATTGGGTTGGCCTAAGGGCTGGTTATATAAGCAAGGGAGCCCAAAGCTCGTGGTGCAGGACTTTGGGGCTGTTCCTCTTGTGTTCTATTGAATAAAATTTGTAGTTTGAAGGAACTTTTGTGCCTAGTTCGTCAGACTTGTTCCAGACAAGTTTTATTCACCGAGTTTCAGGACAGCACTACCTTTCGTCGGTGGTTTTATCATAACTCGAGTTTTACAGATCCAATTGACGTGATTCTTTTTGGGTTGTCTTCACAACTTGATTATATATCATCTATAAAAATTTCACGGTCATTGGATTTGTGGTCTATGATCTACACGAGTTTCTTTTAAACGTTCCAGAACTGTTTTTTCTCGGGTAGGGCAGATTGACCATTGTTAGATCTTTCGATCATAACTTGAGTTTTCTTTGACGGATTTGAGTTATTCCTTTTGTGTTATCTTCGTGATTTGATTCTCTATGATATCTATCACTTTTGTCACGGTGAAACACGTTTAGATTAGTCTCACACACGATTTCTTTAACAGATCGTTTTTCTGCCGAAAGGGTTTGGGGTTTTAATTGTTTCCTCTGCTTAAGATTTTTAAATCTACCATTCACCCCCCCTCTGGTAGCTTTTAACTTGCTCTTAGATCCTACAATTGGTATCAAAGCCACAGTGCTCTAATCTTTGTGATTTGCACATGCTTTTTACTACTCATCATGGAGAAGTACTCTGCCAAACCTTGTGTGTTCGCTGGTATTGATTTTCAGGTTTGGAAGGCACACATGGAGGCTTTCATCCAGGCACAAGGATTTGCAATATGGGAGAAGGTGTATAAGCCTTATGAAGTTCCACCTAACGATCAAGTACAGCTACAAATCTTAGAGATGTCGACAACAACATGAAGGCTCGGAACTTGATTATACAAGGATTAACACAAAGCGACTTCGACCGTGTTGCACACCTCCGATCTGCATACGATGTGTGGAAAGCATTTTGTCACTACCACGAAGGATCGAACACGATCAAAGAGGTAATGCAAGACATGTTCAAGAAAGAATACATGCGCTTCGAGATGCAACCCGGTGAGTCTATTGATGACCTTTTTGCTAGCTTTAATAAGATTCTCAGCAACTTGCGTAGTCTCAATGTTAATTTTTTAGATGCTGAAAATGCTAGACAATTGCTAAGTGCATTAGATATGTCAACTTGGGAGATGAAAGTCACATCTATTCCTGAATCTACTGTCATGAGTTCACTTACTTTAGATGTACTCTATTCTAAACTAAAAACTCATGAAATTGACATCCTAGCACGTAAGAACCCAAATAAGTCTATTGCATTTGTTTCACAATGTGATATGTCTAGCTCCGGCCAATCATCATCTTGCAATACTCTTGCTTTGTTGTCCTCACTAACCCTGGAGCAGATCGAGGAATTTCCAGAAGAGGAGTTGGCACTCATCTCTACTAGATTCTCAAAAGCATTGCAAAATGTGAGAACTAGAAGGAGCGGAAGCTCCGGACCTCAACGCTGTTTTGAATGTGGTAAAACAGGATACTTTTGTACAGAATGCCCTAACCTTTTAGGTCCGACCACGCGGGAAGAAAAACAAAGCAAGGTCCGGACCTCCTCTGGAAATTTCAACAGGAAGAAGAAAGGTACCATAGGACGCAAGATGATCAACATTTCCATCACCGCACTTCAAGAGCTCAGTTCAAGCGACGTGGACATTGGAAGTGATGAAGATGAAGATGATTTGGCAAACTTGTGCTTTATGGCGGGCAAGTCAAGATCAAGTATGGAGGAGGCAGAACACAACAGTGACGATGATGAGGTATGTTCTACATGTAATGAAATGTGTGATGCTATTTCTCGTGCAACTATTATTGTCAAGAAAAAGGACAAAAAACTTATGGATAATGCTACTAAAATTGAATCACTAGAATCTGAAATCAATCGATTAAAATCTCTAATTCCTAGTGATGTTGCATGTCCCTCTTGTGACTTGATCTATGAACAATTGTCCTCCCTAAGAAGTGCACATTCCTCCACACTTGATAAACATGAACTTGAAATTGAAAAGAACAAGAAGCTTGCTGCACTTAATATTGGAAACATAAAAGATGCTTCTTGTTCTACAATTGATTTGCATTGTTCTAGTTGTGATAATCTTGATAAAAAACTGCAAGATGCTATGAATGAAATTTCTATATTGAACAATGCTTTACGTTCTCATGAAGTTAAATTTTGTTCCAATTGCAAACTAAAAGGAAAAACTTCATGTGAAAATTGCCTTGATCTGTCCAATAAACTTGACAACATGCATAAGACATTAGATCGGTTTTGTAATGGGAATAAGAACCTAAACTTGTTGCTGAATTCTTCCAAGTCTTGCAATAATAAAACTGGTTTAGGTTTTGATTCTTATGCTCATGCTAAGGCACATCCACCTAAAATTGTAAAGTCATTAGGAAGTGGTTTGATTCGAACAGTTCCTAGACAAAAAGAAGTGGTTTTCAAATCTGCAGGAGTGTTGTCTCATTCGGTATCAAATAAAAATGTTGATTGCTCATCTAGACATGAACACAAAGTTAAATTTCATTGTACCTACTGTGGTAGAGATGGTCATGTCATAAAGTTTTGTTATAGACTAGCTAAACAACAGAAAAAGGAAAAGGATGATTGCTAGATCTTATAACTTTCATGCAATTAGAAAAACACAACCTGCTTTAATGAGTCAGAAATTTGAAAAGGTAGCTTCCGGAACTTTTGGCAAGAAATCTACAAAGGCAGCTCCGGTAGTTCTGATAGCTCCAAGAGCTCCCGGATCTTCTGCTGTTCCCTCCAAAGCTTTAGTTTTTGCCTCCGGACCTTCTGCTTTTACCTCCGGAGCTACTGGTTTTCACTCTAAACAAGTAACAACTTCTAAATCAATTGTTAAGAACAGAAAACCTCAATCTTTGACACGTAAACATGCTGTTTTGTCTCAGCTTTCGCGTGTTTTTCCTACTGCACGATGCATGACTCAGTACTGGATTCCTAAATGCCTTTTGACTAACCCCAATATTGAGTCATCGACGTATTGTGCTTCTATGTAGGTTACACATTTGAGGAAGGAGAACATTTGGATTGTGGATTCAGGTTGCTCACGCCATATGACCGGTAACAAAGATTGGTTCTCCTCCCTCTCTTTTGTGTCACGTGTAGAGAATGTTACTTTTGCCGATAATTCTTCAACTCCTATAATTGCTAAAGGTTCGGTTAGAGTAAATGATCACTACACTTTGAAGGATGTGGCACTTGTCAAAAATTTGAAATACAACTTGCTTTCTGTTTCACAATTGCTAGATGAAAATCTGGAAATTATTTTCAATAAAAGCTGCTGCAAAGTTGTAGGTTCAAATAGTGAGCTTATTTTTAACATGTCTCGGTTTGGAAGAGTTTTTAAAGCTGATTTTGATATGTCTTCCTCTAAGAATAGGTGTCTAGTTGCTAATGATTCAAAGGACTTATATTTTTGGCATCGTAGACTTGGTCACGTAGGCTTTGATCACCTAACGCATGTTAGTGCTCTTGATCGCATACGTGGGCTGCCTAAGCTTAAAGGGGACAAAGAAATTGTGTGCTATTCTTGTAGACATGCTAAGACGGTTGCAGGTTCACATACTCCTCTCACAATGATCATGACAACTGAACCATGTCAACTTTTGCATCTTGACACCGTAGGACCTTCACGTGTTCAATCTTTCGAAGGTAAATGGTATGTTCTTGTTATTGTTGATGATTATTCTAGATACTCTTGGGTTTACTTTATGGCGTCTAAAAATGAAGTTTTTAGTCACCTTAGAACTTTATTTCTTAGATTGTCAATTGATTACCCGGGATCTTTAAAAGCAATTAGAAGTGATAACGGAACTGAATTTAAAAATCAATCTTTTGATCACTTTTGTGCTGAAAATAGAATAGATCATCAATTTTCTTCACCATATGTACCTCAACAAAACGGTGTTGTATAAAGAAAGAACAGAACCTTAGTTGAGATGGCTAGGACTATGCTTGATGAATATCAAACTCTTAGGAAATTTTGGGCCGATGCGTTAGCAACCGCTTGTTATGTCTCAAATCGTGTTTTCTTGCGTGCTAAGCTAGGTAAAACACCATATGAGCTCCGGTTTGGACATAGGCCTTGTGTTACACACTTTCGGGTCTTTGGTTGCAAATGCTTTGTTAAGAAACATGGTAACCTTGATAAATTTGAACCAAGATCCATTGATGGCATGTTTCTTGGTTATCCATCTCATACTAGAGGCTACCGTGTGCTTTTATTTGACACTAACAAAAATATGGAGACTTGTGAAGTGTCTTTTGATGAAGCTAGCCCAGGTACTAGCTCCGGTGTTGCAGGAACAGAGCCGTATCCTCAGGGGGAGGGTATTTTCGAAGATGAAGAAGAGCCGGTGATACTGCCTGGTAGTTCCGAAGTTGACACGTGTCCAGCTTCGGACATTGAACAAGCTCCGGCTATCACCTATGATGGTCCTGATCGTCCACAAGTCACAAGCTCATCAATCTACGATGAACCTAATGAAGAAGAAGCTTGTGAGACATCTGTTCCCCTACCCTTTTACAAAGATCATCCCCCACAACAGATAATTGGAAGCTTGCACGAACGAGTCACACGGTTCAGGTTTTGCGATCCAAACTCTTATGCTCATTCTGCTTTTGATGCTTCTTTTGAACCCAAAGATATATCACACGAACTCACTAATGAATCTTGGATTATTGCCATGCAAGAAGAGTTAGAAAATTTTGAAAGAAATAATGTTTGGAAACTTGTACCTCCACCTCAAGGTCACACTTTAATTGGAACTAAATGGGTATATAAAAATAAACAAAGTGGGGATGGGGTTGTGGTTAGGAATAAGGCTAGGTTGGTTGCTCAAGGTTTCACTCAAATTGAAGGTCTAGATTTTGATGAAACTTTTGCTCCTGTCGCTAGGTTAGAAGCCATAAGAATTTTGTTAGCTTTTGCAGCATCTAAAGGTTTTAAGCTATTTCAAATGGATGTTAAAAGTGCTTTTCTTAATGACTACATAGATGAGGAGGTTTATGTCGAATAACCACCGGGTTTTGAAAATCCAGATTTTCCTAATCATGTTTACAAACTGTCCAAAGCCTTATACGGTCTCAAACAAGCCCCTAGAGCATGGTATGATAGGTTAAAAACATTCTTTGAAAAGGGGTTTACCATGGGCAAGGTTGATAAAACTCTTTTTGTGCTTAAACAGGGCAATGATTCATTATTCGTTCAAGTGTATGTGGATGATATTATCTTTGGTTGTGCTTCTCATGATCTTGTGTCCAAGTTTTCAGCTATGATGAGTTCAGAATTTGAGATGAGTATGATGGGTGAACTCACTTACTTCTTGGGGCTGCAAATCAAGCAAACCAAGGAGGGTACCTTTGTGCGTCAAACGAAGTATACCAAAGACCTCCTAAGGCGCTTCAACAAGGACAAAAGCAAGCCTCTTCGGACACCAATGGGAACAGCAACAACACATGAACTTGATGAGGATGGTGAATCTGTGAATCAAAAAGAATATAGAAGCATGATCGGATCACTTTTGTACCTCACGACATCAAGACCGGACATACAATTCAGCGTATGTCTTTGTGCACGGTTTCAAGCATCCCCACGTGTTTCACATCGTCAAGCCGCCAAAAGGATTCTTAGGTACTTACATGGAACCCAAGAAATTGGCATTTTTCTTCCTTCTTCCTCAACCGTTACTTTGAAAGCTTTTTTGGATGCTGATTTTGGGGGTTGTAGGATTGATAGGAAAAGTACTTCCGGTGCTTGTCATTTTCTTGGTAATTCTCTTGTTGCTTGGTCCTCTAGAAAACAAAATTCAGTTGCACAATCCACAGCCGAATCTGAATATGTAGCTGCTGCTAGTGCTTGCTCACAAATTCATTGGATTGTTCAAACACTTAAGGACTATAGGGTTGATCTAGATAGTGTTCCACTGTTCTATGATAACACTAGTGCCATTTGCATTTCTAAAAACCCTGTGCAACATTCTAGAACTAAGCACATTGACATTAGGTATCACTTTCTCTGAGATAATGTTGAAAAAGGAAACATTGTGCTTCACCATGTAGATACCAAACAACAATTGGCTGATATTTTTACAAAACCTTTGGATTTCACTCGTTTTTGTTATCGTAGTGAAATAGGGGTTATGCATCCTCATGGCTTAAATTGAGGGGGAGTTTTGAAACATGGGAAGTCTATGTGTGAAACTGAAATTAAAATAATATGAGCATAGTATTTCATACATATATGACTTTGTGATTCCTTTTACATGCTGAAAGTTCTTACTACATTACTCGTGTTATACATTTTGTAGTTTTTGCCATGTCTAGTAATTGGAATAATTACTTACACTAAAACTGGTCATGGTCGAACTTTCTTGCTATTTTGAAATTGTTACATGTTCACAAGTGCTTTTAATCATTAAGAATTCATCAAGTAATCAACTCACATGTTTAGTTTTTATGAACAAATATAAATTGAGAAAAGATCAAGAGAATATGCTTGCATCGCACTTCTTCTTTTGAGATGGCTTGTCATTGCACTTAGATATGAACTTGGAAGAAGTTTTGTATGACTAAAACCATGTCCTTAAGCTTCTGATTGTCAAATGACATAGGCTTGGCTTGGTTGGTTAGAATAAGGCAGATGCGCATATAATCTCTTGCAAAACATCATATGATCTAAATTTATGCTTTGAAAAATAATAAAATGCAGCAACTAGTGTCATGCTTTCTGGTTTTGAAATAGTTAAGTTTATGGGATCATGACTTGCTTAAATTGAAAATTTCATTTGATGTGATAATGTAAGGTACTTGATAGTATGACTTGGATGAGCATTGTTTATATGTATATGTTATAATATGCTCATAACAACTAAAGGGGGAGAGATAATTTATTTATATGCTCATGACTTGCTGAATACACTGTCAAAGGGGGAGAGATAAGCATGAAGAGAAAGAGAATATGTGCATAATGAGAGATAATAAAAGGGGGAGAGATAATATGGGATAATTTTTCTTCTCATATTACTTTTGATTTAAAAAAATGGGGAGAAATTGCCTTCAAAACTTTTATGTGAATAAGCCAATGTTCGGATTTTAAATGGTGTTGTCAATGCATTCATCAAGGAGGAGATCGTAAGACCTATATGTGCTGAATACATTGGCTTGTAGTGAATACACTTGGCTTTGATGATAAAAGTTTTGAATATCACCAAAACACCTTTTTATCAAGGTTTGGCTCTAGCTCTGAGCTACAGCAAGGTCCGATGGTAGGTCCGGCTTGGTTTGGGTAGCTCTGGTTACGTTCGATGCTAGGTCCGACTAGCTTTGGTCAGCTCCGGTGAAGTTTTGTCTTTAGCTCCGGCACGTCTTTGATAGCCCCGGCATATATTTGATAGCTCCGGAATGCTTTTGCTAAGCTCCGACGTACTTTGTCTAGCTCCGGTTTTGGGTTGACTAGTTTTGACTAGTTTTTGGTAAGCTCTGGTGCTAGGATCTACTAGTTTTGGTAAGCTCCGGCAGGTGCTTCATTGTACTAGTTTTGTTAGCTCCGGCTCAAGGTCCGGGTTGCTCAGGCAAGGTCCGGAACTTGACCGCAGTTCTTCTGCTGCGGCTGAGTCGGGTTTGACTCAAATATGGAAAGATTTGAGTTGGTTATGATAAGATTTCGTGTGGGTCACGAATTTTAGTTGTTTAGGAATGTAGGATACGTTCCTAAGGTGTTTGGAAGTCTTAATATTGCTTCTATCTGCGTATAGAAGAATTTTGAGCAGTTATGGAAAGTTACGATTCGTGATCTGAGTAGGATTGGAGTCCTAGTTGATATTGGGTTGGCCTAAGGGCTGGTTATATAAGCAAGGGAGCACAGTGCTCGTGGTGCAGAACTTTGGGACTGTTCCTCTTGTGTTCTATTGAATAAAATTCGTAGTTTGAAGGAACTTTTGTGCCTAGTTCGTCAGACTTGTTCCAGACAAGTTTTATTCGTCGAGTTTCTGGACAGCACTACCTTTCGTCGGTGGTTTTATCATAACTCGAGTTTTACAGATCCAATTGACGTGATTCTCTTTGGGTTGTCTTCGCAACTTGATTATCTATCATCTGTCAAAATTTCACGGTCATTGAATTTGTGGTCTATGATCTACGCGAGTTTCTTAGCAACGTTCCAGAACTGTTTTTTCTCGGGTAGGGCAGATTGACCATTGTTTGATCTTTCGATCATAACTTGAGTTTTCTTTGACGGATTTGAGTGATTCCTTTTGTGTTGTCTTCGTGATTTGATTCTCTCTGATATCTATCACTTTTGTTACGGTGAAACACGTTTAGATTAGTCTCACACATGATTTCTTTAACAGATCGTTTTTCTGCCGAAAGGGTTTGGGATTTTAATTGTCTCCACTGCGTAAGATTTTTAAATCTACCATTCACCCCCCTCTGGTAGCTTTTCACGTGCTCTTCGATCCTACAGAACAAGATCCACCTCCGGGAGGAGGAGCTCAATAAACTCGAAAGGCAGGTTGCTAAAAAGATTCAGCAGAACGCCAAAGAGGTTAAGCGCCCTGCATGTTAGAATTCGGAGCTTGTGGCAACCAGAAGATCCTTGGAGGGGATGCGAGGCTCGAGGGCTCTGGTGTCCCAGCAAGTTTGGTAATTCCTGGGCAAAGACAACGACGCGCTGACGCCAATGGGTTTTAGTCCAGTGCGTCCGGATGATCCGGGGCCGGAGCTGGACCAGGCGTTGCAAGCGTTGAGTTCGGCAGGCAACAAGCTCACCAAGATGGGTGACGTCATCGCGGACCAACTGGAAACCCGGGGACAATCCCTGGCGATGAACATCGCAGAGTACGTGCTGATGTGCTATACAAGCCGGGACCCTCAGTTCTCACTGGACCCGGTGCTTGAAGGCCCCGTCGACAGAGAGGGAGAAGCTGCCCAAGCCAGCATATCGGAGGTTGCCCACAAGGTCGCCTCGTTCTTCCATAGGGTCTAGGACTCTATCTTTGTATCTCCCGCTTGTATTCTCTCTTCTTTTTCTCCAATTTTATAATCTCTTTTCTCTATATGAATGAAATCCAAGTTTTTATGAATTTCATTTTTTGTCTTCAACACCTTTGTCTCACTTGGCCCCCTGGTAGATGTACAATGTACCAAGAGGATGTAACAGTTGTTGAAGACTTGCATGCTTCGAACTTGTAGAACGTAGGTTCGAAGTCTTCCATAGTAGAGGCCCCTTGAGGTTGTCGGAGCTTAGTAGCTCCGGCATTGACCATCGTCGGATCTTAGTAGCTCTGGCAGTAGTCTCCATCAACAGGTAGAGTGTTGATAGCATGTCCTCTGGGGTGTCGGAGCTTGGTAGCTCCGGCAGTGACCTTTGTCAACACGCGGTGTGTCGACAGGAGACCCCACTGTGGAGTCTTTCCACCATCTTTTCTTCACGTTGAGGGCTGGCCCCCTGGCTTTACCGGAGCTAAGTAGCTCCAGCGACGCTCGCTGTTAATGTTTGAAACATCGAATGCAAACCACCTAGGGGGGTGTCGGAGCTTTGGCAGCTCCAGCTTTGTTCACCATCATCATGAAATCTTTGTTTTTCCTGCACACTGAAGTTAGGGAAAGAAGTAAAATCCATTTCCTATCTATAACTCAATTGCGACTTACTACACCCGAGAAAGTTTAGGTCGAACACAATTCTAAATACAATCAAGTTCACTGGCTTGTTTCCTCTTGGTCTGATCGTTTCTGAACTCGCCTTACTTCGGCCTGCCGGGGTGTAGGTAGAGTGGCTTACTTATGGTGCATGACCAGGCTAAGTCGATAGCACACTCCGGCCCTAGATTGGCTTGGCAGCATTCAGACGAGTAGGCCATTAACAATGTTTAGACCCAGAAGAATAGACAATGCAACTCGAATTATACTTGAATTGGTCGAGCTAAAGTTTCTTAAGTATTACACAACTTTGTTATAGACAAGAAAGAGAAAAATAAAAAATATTGAGCCTGCACAAAAAAAATGCACGTGGAGTCCGTTTTCACACAATGATGTCTTTCATTATCGGTCTGGGGTACAAGGGAAACACGTACACTCTTAGGGTACGGAACCAGGCTAAGTGTGTTTCGTTTCTTGTTTAACCCAAGGTACCTAGCCACACTTTTAGTTCTGAGACTGTGACAAGTGTTGCCTGAACTTTGCGGACCATCTGGGGAAGGTCCGACTGTTCTTCCGTAGGAGCTACCCGACTATGTACAATGACTCTATAACATACATCACATGTAACTACAGAATCACCTCCGTGATATTAAGCATAGAACCTACGGAGGTGCTCAATGTTCCAAGGATTAGGGAGAGGTGTCCCATCCTCGGTTGCCAATCGAACGCATCCGGGATGGGATACTTTGATCACTCGGAAGGGTCCTTCCCAGCTGGAGGAAAGTTTGTTTAACCCTTCTATGGATTGTACTCTTCATAGCACCAGATCACCTTCCTCGAGCTGTCAGCTGTGAACATGGCGTTGGTGATAGCGCCGAAGAGCATAGCGGTATCGGGCATTCCGAGCAGCTGCTCGGCACCTTCCCTCTTCAAGGAGGTCAAGTTCCTCATGTCGTAGCTGGTCCTGCATGGCATCGTCGAAGGTCCGGACCTGGAGCGATCCCAAGGTGGTTTCCGGAGGAAGGACTACTTCAGCTTCATACACAAGGAAGAAGGGTGTCTCTCCAGTTGACCGGTTTGGAGTTTTCCTATTGGCCCACAGTGTGGGTGGAAGCTCTTCGATCCAGTTGGCTCCATGTTTTCTCAGGCGCTCATATGTGCGCGTCTTGAGTCCTTTTAGGATTTCTGCATTTGCTCTCTCGGCTTGGCCATTGCTTGTCGGGTGAGCTACAGAAGCGTAGCTGACCTGAATGCTGAGGTCTTTGCAATATCCTTGGAATGCAGAGCTTGTGAACTGGGTCCCATTATCAGTTATTATCATGTTTGGGACTCCAAATCTGCATATTATGGACTGCAAGAAGTTGATTGTTGATTGCTTGTTTATTGTCACAACTGGAGTTGCTTCCGACCATTTGGTGAATTTGTCAATGGCAACGTACAGGACCTTGTAACCTCCGACGACTCTTGGGAAAGGTCCCAAGATATCCATCCGCCACACAGCGAAAGGCCATGTAGGAGGTATCATATGTAGAGGCTGAGCTGGTGTGTGAATTTTCTTTGCATGGAACTGGCATGCTTCACATTTCTTCACTAGCTCAGTTACATCTTGGAGCGATGTAGGCTAGTAGAATCCATGCCGGAAGGCTTTACCGACCAACGTGCGGGAAGACGCGTGGTTCCCAGACTCGCCTCCATGGATTTCCAAAAGAAGCTCGCAGCCTTCTTCCCTTGTAATGCACCGCATTAGAACGCCGTTGGCACCACGCCGGTAGAGATCCCCTTGTACCAGTGTGTATCTTTTAGCCAATCTGACTATCCGGTCAGCGGATACATTATCTTCAGGATGGAAATTGTCTTTCAAGTAGCTTCAGATCTCCGAGATCCATGCATCGGAACTAGCTTGAGGATTTGAGTCTTGCGTGCTGGGTTGCTCGGAGCTTCCTGCAGCACCTACGATCCTTGATGAACGCCATGGTAACAGGGACATCGGGACTGCCAGCTTCGAGGCGCTGGTCTCGCCCCCTTCGCTCAGTTCAGCAGGCTGAGCTGTAGGTTTAGAAAAACCTCCGGACGAAGGTTCCGTCGGGAGCCGGAGCCCCGGTTGAAGCATTCATCGAGACTTCATCGGCTTCAGTGTTGTTGAGACGCTGGACATGGCAAAGATACAGGATGACGAAGTCCTTCTAAAGCTTCTGGACTTCAAGTAGGTATGAAGCTAGTTGAGGGTTGTTGCAGCAACATTCACCTTTGACTTGTTTTAAAACAAGTTGTGAATCACCCTTTACCAGCAGCTGCTTGACAACATACGATAGTGCCACCTTGAGTGCATAAATTAGTGCTTCATACTCCGCCATGTTGTTGGTCGCCTTGAAGTGAAGGTGCACCATGTATTTAACCTTCTCCTCGGTCGGAGCGAGGAGAAGAACTCCAGCTCCGGTCCCCTGCTTCTGCACGGAGCCGTCGAAGTAGAGAGTCCAGTGAGGCTCAGTGAAGACCAAAACCTTGGGTTCCAACTTCTGCTCACTAGGGCCGCCAGGATTTGATGGAGAGGGGGTCCATTCCGCCACTAAGTCCGCCAATGCTTGACTCTTGATCGCTTGTCTTGGAACGAATTCAAGGTCGAACTCGGCTAATTTCACCGTACACATTGCAATGTTCCTAGTGGAATTGGGGTTATGCAAGATTGCACGTAGTGGATAAGAGGTTACCACTGAAATCTTGTGAGCTTGGAAATAGTGTCGGAGCTTCCTAGAGGCAATAAGAACTGCGTAGAGCAGCTTATGCACCTCTTGGTACCGAGTCTTGACGTCGTGGAGTACTTCACTGATGAAGTTCACTGGGTGCTGGACCGTCTGGACCCTCCTGAAGGGGCCCGGAGCTCCCTCCTCATCTACCCGGACCCTCCCGGAGGGGTCGGGACCTTGTTCCGAGACCATCGGGTGCCAGTTGGAGGTACTCGAAGCTTCTTCTGAAGTGACCCGGACCTTCCTGGAGGGGCCCGTATCTTGTTGCTTAGTAGAAGTGACTCCTTCATTTGAAGGAGATGGATCCTCCGGAGTCTCTGCTTGAGGATCCGTGTTTGGGAGCTGGGACCCAGACTCGACTTCAGGTAGCTCCGAACCCTCCCGAAGGGGTCTGGATTCCTAAACTGGAGATGGTTCTGGCCTTTCTGCAAACCATGATCATGCTGACAACTTCGTCAGTTGCCGAAATATAAAGCAGGAGTGGGTCACCAGGGTTCGGAGCTACCAAGGTTGGTAGGGTGGTGAGGAGCTGCTTCAGCTCCTGGAATGCCTTCTCTGCTTCTTCAGACCATTGGAATGGTCCGGACTTCCTCAATAGCTCGAAGAAGGGTTGCGCCCATTCCGCCAGTCTTGAGATGAACCGGCTGAGGGCAGCTAGACATCCAGTCAGCTTCTGGACGTCCTTGATGCGGGCTGGTGACCGCATGTCTTCAATAGCTTTTATCTTCGCCGGGTTTGCTTCTATTCCTCGGTGGTTTACCAAGAAACCAAGAAGTTTTCCGGAGCTAATCCCGAAGACACACTTGTCCGGGTTCAGCTTCGTGCGAGTGGCTCGCAACATGTCGAAGACAGCTTGCAAGGTGTCAAGGAATGACTCCTTGTTCTTGATCTTGACGACGATGTCATCGACATACACATCCACTACGTCTCTGGTGAGCTGTCCAAAATTTTTGTACATAGCTCGTACAAATGTTGAAGCAATATTCATGAGACCAAATGGCATGGCAGTGTAATAATATAATCCATCTACTGTGATGAAGGAGGTATGATCTTCATCTTCCCTAGACATTCTGATTTGATGGTACCCAGAATATGCGTCTAGGAAACACAGAAATTCACACCCGGAGGTGGAATCCACTATTTGATCTATTTTAGGTAGTGGGAATGGATCTTTCAAACATGCCTTATTTGGTGTAGTGTAGTCGATACACATCCGAAGCTTCCCGCTGTCCTTGGGTACAACAACCGGGTTTGCCAGCCATTTTGGGTGGAAGACTTCACGAATGAATCCAGCTTCGAGCAACTTCTTCAGTTCTTGACATATGAAGTTTTGTCGCTCTACGGATTGCTTCCAGGGCTTCTGGTGTACAGGCCGAGCGTCGGGATAGATCTTCAGATTATGCTCGATCACTTCCCTAGGGATCCAAGGCATTTGTGACGATTGCCAGGAAAACACGTCGACATTAGCCCAGAGGAAAGTGATGAACGTGAATTCCTATTTGTCATTCAGACCTCCCGATATATGGGTGGTCTGGGTGGCATCGGAACCAATTTGGACGACTTTGACGGGAATGTCAGTGTCGCTGCTTGGTTGCACACGAGGTGCGGAGGTTGAGCCTCAATGATGAATGCTCAAGTGTTTTGGAGCTTGCTCCTTTCCGGATTCTTCCTCCGGCGCTGTAGCAAGCACGTGGGGTTCTTCTAGAGCTGTCACTCCGGCGGCGCGATCTCCACGGATCCAGAGAACACCGGCTGGTGTTGGCATCTTCAACACCAAGTAGCCATAATGAGCAACAGCCATAAACTTGTATAAGGCTGGCCTGCCCAAAATAGCGTTAAAGGGTAAGTTGATATGCGCCACGTTGAAGACCAACTTCTCGGCGCGGTAGTTCTCCCGGGTCCCGAAGGTCACCAGAAGAGTAATGGCATCGAGTGGGGTTATGGCCCCTGGACCTACTCCGAAGAAAGGTCGGGAGGGGCGAAGGTCCAAAGGTCAGAGCTTAAGCTTGACGAAAGCTTCAAATCTTATGAGGTTCAGCCCCGAACCTCTGTCCACCATTACATGGTGGAGTTGGATGTTGTTGATGGTCAGAGATACCATCAATGGGAGTTGGACAGCTCCAATCATATTCTGAGGGCAGTCCGAAGCATCGAAAGTGATGGCAGTGTCCATTCACTTTCGGTGCGCCTCCGCCCTGATAGTAGGAATTACTGAGGCCATGTCCCGCCGCATGGTCTTGAGGACACGGCGGGAGGTGATGTCCCACAAACCACCAAAGATGGTGTTCATGGTTTTCCGACGTTCGTTGTTGGAGACGTCGGAGTCATCGTCGACGGAGGTGTAAACAGCCTTCAAGACTTTTTTTAGGGTCCTGAAAGCCTAACTCCTCTTAAGTCGGAGCTCCATCGACTTTTTGTTTCCCTTCCCTTTGACGGAAAGGAACTTCTTCCCGGCTCTTGTTGTAGCGCTCGACAAGGTTCTGGACCTCCCAGCAGCCTTCCAGATTGGAGCTGCCTCCATCTTCATATGATAGCCGAGGCCGTTTTTCGGGGTGTGGCCCCCGGTCACCCGGAGCTGCAGCAGCAGCAATAGTTGGTGTGCTGGCCGATGGCTTTTTCTTGCCGTTGGACTTTTTCTTCTTTTTACCACTCCCGAAGGTAGTGGCTTCATCCTTGGAGGATTTTTTGTTGTCCTCCGGATGTGGTTGGGAGTGCATTTCACGGTCCTCTGCAGCTTTGGCACATTTATCTGCCAAGCTGAAGAGTTCCGTGACGCTTGTGATCTCCTTGGTCGCCAGCTTCTCCAGCATCTTCTTGTCTCGTACGCCCTGTCTAAATGCGACAATAACAGAGGCGCTGGAGATAGAAGGAATAGTGTTTTGTACTTGGGAGAACCTCTGGATGAAGGATCGTAGGGACTCTCCCCCCTTCTGCTTGACAGCAAAAAGGTCCAGTTCGGTGCCTGGTCGGGTGTATGAACTCCCAAAATTGGCGGTGAACTGTTGGCATAGTTCCGCCCAACTGTTGAGGAGTCGGGTGGAAGGCTTATGAACCAGGACCTGGCGGTCCTAGTCAAAGCCACGAGGAAATAGTTGGCCATTACAGCCTCGTTGCCTCTGGCCGCAAGGATTGCAGTGTAGTAGATTTGGAGAAACTCAGCGGGATTGAGAGTCCCGTCAAATTTCTCTGGCAGGTGAGGATGGAACTTTTGTGGCCATCTGACCATGCGTAGGTGCATGGCCAGGGCAGAACAGCCCCCTCCTACTCCCTCGGGAGTAGGACTGTCCCGAGCCTCTTGCCTTTTGCGAGCGCGCTCGATATGGACGCGGCCATCTTGTTGACGGTAACGGCAATCAAGCTCCGCCCAGAGGTCGTGAGTTGAAAGCCTAGTTACCGTATGGGTGCGTTGCACCCCGGGAGGCAGCGACGTCGCTTGTTGAGATGCAACACGCCTCCTATGTTGGGAAGCGTGCAAACCAAGTCTGCCCGACACGGTCCGATGCTGCGATGGGGCCCGCCCCGCGGGGGGGGGGGACCTTGGTTGCTGATGCGATCGGCTGCTGTTGCAACCAAATGTTCCACATCAGCCCTACGCTGCTCCATTGCACCCTGGGATGCACCTAGAGGTGGTGGGCATTGGAGAAGAGCACACGCGGCATGGAGCAAACGTCCAGGGTTGTTGTTTGTCGATGCCGTGACCGATGCAGATGCTCCATCCCGCTGTCCAGCTTGATTCGCCGGTGCGTACGGTGGCGGTGGTGGCATGGCTCTTGCTGGAGCCACAACACCTGCTAGCGGCTGCATGTTGGAGGAATTGCTTCCAGCAGGTTGCGCAGTAGGGTTGCCATTTGATGATCCAGCAGCGGAGTTCACCATGTTTGAATCTCGGGCGCCCCTACCTGGCGCTTAACCTGTCGGAGTGTTGATCCGGCAATTCTCCCGGTACTACTGTTGGTAGCCCGCGGAGTTTGTAGTTCGGTACCGGGCGCGCAGAGATTCATAACACGATGGCAAGTAGATACAGGGATTTACGTGGTTCGGGTCGCCTGAGCGTAATGCCCTACTCCACGGGGTGTGTAGTTGTTGTATTGAGCATCTCAGAGTCGAGAGCTTCCAGAGAGCGAAAGTGTCAGAGGTGTTCCAAAAGAAGAAGTCCCTGTGTATCATCGACCAGTCCTTTTATAGTACAAGGGCTAGTCGTTACACCATTAGCCTAGCCCGACATGTGGCCCTGGCGGTTTCTGATGCTTAATACACAATTAATCAGGTTGATTATCCTTAATAGCGTGGTAACGGGCATTGACAGAGCCGTTACTAGTATTAAAAGCCTCCCGATCGTGTGTCATTAATATGGTATTAATGTCACTTAACCGGGTCTTGAAGTCTTTGATTGCCCCTTGAAGGTCCGAGCCGTTGGGGGCCTGGGAGTCTGATTGTTGAGGCTGAAGGTCCGGTGGTTGGACACGTGGCAGCTTCGGAGCTTTCCGTCTACGACGGGTAGGTCTAGTGTAGATGTACACATGTTGGTACCGGAGCTTCCATCTGTGGGGGGTTAGGTCCGGGGGTGCCGCACAGGTGTTTAGCCCAGAGCTATCCCATGT
The DNA here is from genome assembly GCA_036927565.1 of Tuctoria greenei. NCBI lineage: Eukaryota > Viridiplantae > Streptophyta > Magnoliopsida > Poales > Poaceae > Tuctoria > Tuctoria greenei. Next base: position 57,804,273 of record JAYESD010000012.1, read on the forward strand.
GTGGGATGTAGGTCCGGTTGCTGTATACACGTGGCAGCACCAGGACTAACCATAGAGAGGAAGCAGGTCTGGTCCCGTATGACACGTGGGGCCTTTGCAGGTCTTCAACTCAGACACGTGAAGTTCCTTTTGTCTTTTTGTAGTCCCAAGGGGTATACGGTATGCAGAATACCGACAACATCATGGTAGAAATCAAAAACCACACATCCTTTCTAGACAAATTAGCACAAGTCTTCAGCAGGCTGCGCACCACGCGCACGATGCTAAACCCCGAAAAGTGTGTCTTCGGGGTCGCTTCTGGGAAGCTGCTTGGTTTCTTGGTGTCCCTCTATGGAATCAAAGCTAATCTCGAGAATATTAAGGTGATAGAGCAAATGCGGCCTCCGGCTCGCATCAAGGATGTGTAGAAGCACACAGGGTGCCTAGCGGCCATCAGCCGGTTCATCTCAAGACTGGCAGAGCGAGCGCTCCCCTAATTCAAGATTCTACGTAAGGCAGGTCCCTTTGCATGGACTGAGGAGGTGGAAACGGCATTCCAGGAGCTCAAAAGGCACCTAACGTCCCTCCCCATTATGGTGGCACCGGAGCCCGGAGAGCCCTTGCTGTTGTATATTACCGCAACAACAGAAGTGGTTAGTATGGTCTTGGTCGCAGAACGACCGAATCCACAACAGCTGCATGCATGGGAAGGAACTCACGACACGAGCATTGAGCCTCAGAGCTCGGACCAGGCCGTGGATCTTTCTCTGGGAAGGTCCGGAAACAAGGAAACCCTCGGGTCCCAACCCTCGGAGGATGATGCGGATCCTAAAGGCCAAGAGCCCCAGGACCTGGACCCGATGCGAGGAGCACTGGACCTCTCAGACAGAGTTTAGACCACTTAACGACCAGTCTACTACATCAGTGAAGTCCTCCATGAGGCAAAAACAAGGTACCTGGAAATACACAAGCTGTTGAATGCCATGTTGATAGCATCGAGGAAGCTCCGACACTATTTCCAGAGCCACAAGATCTCGGTAGTTGCCTCCTTTCCGCTACGAACGGTGCTCCACAACACTAATGCTACTGGCAATATCGCCAAGTAGGCAGCAGACCTAGCAGAGTTGAGCTTGAGTTCCTCCCTCGGCATGCGGTCAAGAGTCAGGCGCTGGCGAATTTCTTGGCTGAGTGGACTCCATCACCTAGCAACCCAGAGGGCTTAGACATCGGAGAAACTGCGCCCAGGGCACCAGTCTTCACCTAGACCCCCTGGACACTTTACTTCGATGGTTCCACATGGATGCAGGGGCCGGAGCCGGGGTGATGCTCATTACCCCGACTGGGGAGCAGTTCAAATATATGGTACGTCTTGTATTAGAGGCCACCAACAACATGGCAGAATACGAAGCCCTTATCTGTGGGCTAAAGACAACCTTGACCCTCAATGTCCGCCAACTCCTTGCCAAATGTAATTTCCAGCTAATTGTCAAGCATGTCAAGGGAGAGTGCAGTTGCAATGACCCCTGACTGGCAGCATACCTGCTGCATGTCTGGAAGTTGGAGAAAGAATATGAAGTATTGGATCTGTTCCATGTGCCCCGAGCTGACAACTCAGTCCTAGAGGACATGTCAACGAAGGCCTCCACAGGGGCCCCAGTGCCCGAAGGAGTCTTTGCAAGGACGTTATCACTACCAACTGCCGAACCGGGCGAAGGGGGTGAAGCTAGCACCTCGAAGCTAGCAATCTCGGTGGCCCTGCAACCATGGCGCCGGCCAATGTTCTTATGCGCCACCGGCAGCTCCGAGCAGCCGGGCGCCCAAGACCCAGAGGCTCAAGGAGGTCCCAATGCATGGATCTCGGAGGTCTGGGACTACTTGAAATATAATTTCCATCCCGAAGAACATGCTCTGGAAGAAACACTAAGATATACACGTTGATGGAGGGGGATCTCTATCGGCGTGGCGCCAACGACATCCTACTGCGATGCATTACCCGGGAGGAAGGCTACGACTTGCTCGCAAAAATCCATAGAGGTGAGTGCGGGACCCACGCATCGTCCCGCACGCTGGTCAGCAAAGCCTTCCAGCACGGCTTCTACTGGCCAACAGCACTCCAGTATGTCGTTAAGATGGTCAAGAGATGCAAGGTGTGCCAGTTCCATGCCAAGCAAATCCACACACCAGCTCAAGCACGGCAGATGATTCCCCACTCGTGGCCATTCGCCGTGTGTGGATTGGACATCATGGGACCTTTTCCTAGAGCCGTCAGAGGATTCTGGTACCTCTACGTTGCTGTGGACAAGATCACCATGTGGCCAAAAGCCACCCAAGTTGTCACCATTAACAATCGGTCGGCAGTAAAGTTCATCAAGTCGATCGTGTGCCGGTTCGGGGTCCCCAATAGGATCATCACCGATTACGGGACAATGTTCACGAGTGCAGTGTTCCAAATATACTGCAAAGACCTTGGGATCCAAATTTGTTATGCCTCTGTTGCTCGACCTAAGAGCAGCAGACAGGTGGAGAGGGCAAACGCGGAGATTCTCAAGGGCCTCAAGACTCGTACATATTCAAGTCTTGAGAGGCATGGTGCAAATTGGGTGGAGGAGCTGTCATATGTGTTGTGGGCTAGTCGGACATCAACCAGCCGGGCTATGGGAGAAACGCCCTACTTCTTGGTGTTTGGGGTGGAGACCGTCCTTCCCCCAGAACTCACCATGGGCTCCCCCGTGTCCGGAGGTACGACGAAGCCATGCAGGACCAGCTCAGGCGTGAAGACAATGACCTCATCGACGAGGGAGGGATACAACTAGCTCTTCGAAACGCACGGTACAAACAAGCGCTCTGGCGCTACTATCAATGGACCATGCATAGTAGGGAGCTGAAGGTAAATGACCTGGTGCTGCGACGAATACTCTCGCGTGAAGGGGCGAATAAGCTCTCCCCCAGCTTGGAGGGGCCCTTTCGGGTAACAGAAGTTTGTCGCCCCGGGTGCGTTCGCCTAGCTACGAAGGATTGAGAACGAGTGCCTAACCCATGGAATATCAAATACCTTGGTATGTTTTATCCATAGCCCAGCGGTAGGACAATCTTTCTTTCGTTATAAAGGAAGCATAGTGTCTAGAGACAACACTTGGGTTAACCAAGGCTAGGGAGGTGAGCTCCGAGTGTACGCCTTGCATGGCATGGCCCAGTACCCTGAGTAGGCACACTCAGTTCCCTGTCACCCAGGTAGGGTCGTTCTTCCTGTCTGTTCTCTCCTATGAAAGCTATAATGAAAAAATGTTTGCCCTATCCTGAGGTGTTTTATTCATTTAAAAATTACTTTTAGTTCTTATAAATATCAGTACACGTTCACCTTAGCTCATCACCTAGCGTGGGTGCACTCAGATTTTCCCTCGTCTCTTCAAATAGTGGGAGTTTTGCTGTCCGATTGCAAGTGGGGTTACTTGGGGTACATGTTATGTATCCGGAGCCTTCAAACCCACTCCCTGCCCACGGTGGGTATCGAGTTCTGGGTGTAGGGGCATTGAGTTACTCAAGTTCCACGGTCGATGTTTCCTACGGTGACAGTGGGTGTTGCCAGAGCTCCTATGCTCCGACAACCCTGGGGGTCCCGGTGTCGACATTCTATGCTGACAATGGGCACCGCCAGAGCTTCTATGATCCGACAACCCGAGGGGGCCCGGCGTCGATGTTCCCTACGTTGACAGTGGTTGTTGCCGGAGCTCCTACGCTCCGACGACCCCAGAAGGCCCAGCGTCGACATTCTACGCTAATAATGGCACCGCCGGAGCTTCTAGGCCCTGACAACCCCAGGGGGCCTGGCGTCGATGTCCCCAAAGCAAGTGGGAGTACTACTTGGTACATGTACACAATTAAAAATTATGTACGTCTACTAGGGGTCAAGACACAAAATATCAAAGACAAAAATGAGAAGGACCTCATCCATTGAAACATCATATTACAAAGTCGGAGGATTTCATTACAAAAACTGAGGTGTACAGGCGGGAGCAAGAAAGGAGAGGCCTAGTTCCTATGGATAGCTGAGGCAACGGCTTTGGTGGCCTCCTGAACACTTGCCCTGACGCCATCCAGCCCCTCCCCGACGATACCATGACCGGAGTCCACACTTTCCAGGAATCGCATTGGGTGGTGCCATGCGATGCGACACCCAACAGCACACGTGTAAAGGAACGCGTATTACATAAATCATTTTCTGAAATTTACAAAGATATTCAGTTTGCAAATAGTTTATAAAAATAAACTACAGCAGAAGATAAGATTACAACTCTCGTACTCCAGTCTAATAAGCAAAAGAGAAGTCATCGAGCCCATGGACGCTCCTCACTAGCAACAAAAACCAAACAACAGCGGCATGGTTCCCACATGAGTATATTACTCGGACAGCCCCGAGTCTCATTGGACAGCCATAATCATAAGCATAGAGGTTAGTACCTGCAAAAAAACTTATATAGCAACCATGAGCACGAAGGCTCAGCAAGACTTAACCGTCTCACCTAAACATGAAACTCTACATGAGGGTAAAGACATAACATAGGATGGCGGATTTGCGTAACGGACTCGCCTAATTGTGGGTCCTTATTTTTCAGATTTATAGCAACAGATTAAACCTTGTGTGGGGCAACATCGTAACTCCACAATCAAACAAAAAACGCTTATCACGATGCTGCATGCCCAAGGTAGAAATTAAATTTAGTGAGCACTATACTAATACATACAACATAGCAATACCATGATAATATAATGTTTATAACAACAGCAATTAATTCTCATCTCAAGCGCAAGTATTTAACCACGTCACAACTCAATGAACAAGTGGTACTTATAACCGCGAGGGACGGTGATTCGAATCAATGATACCCGGAAAACACGACACATACGCCTGTACTGTAAGTCACATCGGTGCACTCCACGGACGTGTACGCAGCCACCATTCTCAAGTTCCGCCCAAGTTGAATCGATTCAATCGTCTAGGACAGTATCCCCACTCACGGTGCACCCTTCTGCTGTGAAGATGTCGTGAGCGAGTTTCCGTCTACTGTGCTGCGGCCGAAAGCCTGAGGCGATCGAAAAAGTCTCAACAAAAGCTTCCCAAGGTACATCGGTTTCCTGGACGCCATATATCCAGTATGAGTCCGGTACAATTCAAACTTGCTCAGCAGGGCGGCATACGGATCGGTCCTTAACCGACATAGGCAGGGATACGCACTCAAGACCACGTCTTGTTGCATCCTACGCCCCTGCCCGGTCTCATTTTCAGATTACTACTTCATTCTCTTTGAACCAATCTCATGTGAAATAGTCCTAGCCATGCGAGTAATTCCCAACTACTCGGCTTCTACCGAATCCTATACAACATTTAGCATAGCATAGTCTACACGATGACTTGACAACTATCCAAATACTCCATGGGTTGATCTGGTCATGCAAGTGGATTTTCAATCACCTTAGCTCTAATGCACAATACTCACCCTAGACATATGTGATACAAATCAAAATTTTGCAATAGCACTTAAATGCGAACCGGGGTTTGCCTGGTTGCGAGACAGTGTCAATGTTAATCTCCAAAGGGATGACTTCAAGTAGCTCCGGGGTCCTCTTGAGCTCGGCAACTAATCGATATGCAAATAATTATGCAAGTTAATCAATACCGGTATTATATTATAGTTCAAAGGAAAGACAGTTAAGTATATGAATTTAAGCTTAATGGTTCTGGAAATTTTACAGGGGACATTAGGTGCTATGAGGAATATCTGGACCAAAAATTGGAGATGTTCAAGGAAGATGGATGTCTCTAAAATTCCAACAATAAAAACCTTCTCTGAATTTTGGTTGTAATTCTGGAGGTCTATCATGGCTTCCAGTGCTTGTATCATACAGAAGGGTTCTCAGCGGTTCTACAGAATTTTGTTTCATAAATTTCTAAGCTTTCTATTGTGAGATATTGAATTTAGAATTTTGGATAAATTTCTGAAATAGTTCTGATGTTTTTGGGCATTCTATGACCTGTGAGGAAAATCTCCAGATTGAACTAGGTTATTAAAGTCCAATGAAGCTGAAATTTTTACAGGAATTCAGAAACTTACTACAGAACATTTTGGCAAAATTTCATAGTTTTCCATGAAGTGAATTATCAGATAAAAAGGAAACATGGTTTTTCCTTAATGAGCTCTACAGGAAAATTTAGGGATTTTCGTGAAGATTGGGTTGTAGTTCTGATGAGTGTGGATCAATAGCAAACCAAAAAAATTGGTTGGACACATTTTGAAGCTTTATACTGAGAGATATTCAATTTAGAAGTTTGCACAAGTTTCTGTACAATTTCTAAATGAATTTGGCTATTTTTATGTGCATAAAGAATATATAGGTGATCAGACCATGTAAATGAAGTCTAATGACCCTGAAGTTTTTACTGGAGTTCAAGGATATAAAAATGAAGGTTCTGGAAAAAATTGGTATTTTTTGAAAGAGCAGAACTATAGGAATTAATTCCATAAGCATTTTCCTTATTTGAATTATGGAGAAATTCTTAGGGACTTTCATACAAATCCAAGTGAACCAATGGAAATTACTCTTCATGCTAGTTATAACAAAATTTATTTGGGAATCTGTGGAAAAGTATCATAGGATTTATAGATTTTCCAAGTTGGGGCAAAATCTGGAATAAATTTCAAATGGAAAATGTTTGAATAATCCAGGGGGGTCCACGGGTTTAAAATGGACCAATCGCTGGGCGGCAACACGGAGGGTTACTGGGTTAACCGCATGGTCACAAAAGATCCCCGAGCCGCAGCTGATCCGGGCGCGCCCTGCGCTTCCACTGACGACGGGGCCCCACGGGGTCGTCGTCTACCTCTCGCCAGGCGCGCGACTGTGGCGGCGCCTCGCCAGAGCTCTCGACGCCCGTCCATCCACAGCATGTCTACTCACCAAACTCGCCGCCTAACCGTATTTCGAGGTGCTGAGCACGCTGGTGGGGTCAGCGTATGCCGGCGATGGCCGGAAAGGCTTGCGCGACGGCTGCAGCGGCGATTAGGGTTTTGGCCATGTCGGCCGAGCCCTACGGTGGGTGAAACTGATCAGGAAGTCCTTAGGAAGATTCATGAAAGCCTGGAGATCAAGAATCTGGCCACAAGAGGGAGAGCAAAGGCTTGGAAACTGGTGGCGACCACGGACCGAGGAGGGAAAAATCCACAGTTGTGGAAAAATGGGATTCCGGTGTGAATACTCAAAGAAACTCGATGACTCCTAATCGAGGTGATGCGCCTGGACATATAGAACAAAATAGCACAGGTGCACAAGGAATAATGAACTGTATAGAAGGAATTTCACACGCGAAGCAACTCTACTCATAACCGAAGTTCGTCGGGAGAAAAACAAATACTGGGGCTAGGAGGCATGGCATGGGCTGAATCTTTACGAGCAGCTAGAACATGAGTAGGCGAACCTTTATCCTTCTAGGACCGAGGCGAGATGATGGCCGTATCGTCGGGTCGACGATGAGCAGAGGCGCGGCAAAACAGGGGAGAGTCCCGGCGGACTCGGTTTCGAAGTTAGCAGCTTCGGGGATGGCCTAGCTGTGCAAGAAATGGACCACAAGGCTGTGCAAGAGGTTGGGGAGTGAGGAGAGGAAATGAAAAATGCTTAACACGGAATACCTTTTCTGCAAACCGGCTGAACAGAGAAGGAATCGGGAGAGAAGTGAAAATGGTGCTGGAGACTTCAAGGTGAAGAAAGAGCAAGCCAGGGGCATGGAGGGGGTATAAGTAGGGGGCCAGGGCGAGCTGGGGGCAGCTGGAGTCGGCCACAACAGTGCAAGCAGCTGCCTGGACTTTGCATGCAATGTGGTGTCCCTCGGAGAGCCAAAACAGCACTTTGCTTTGGTTGACAAGTGGGTCCCACCTTATCTTCATCTTTGCCCCATAAATTCTGCCACCTAATTCATTCCAAAATTTGCTAGATATTTGTGGGATGGCTGTATTAATCATATAGAATTTGATTTTGAATTCCCATTGTTGATTTGACAAAGTTTCATTTAAATTTAAATATGAATTTGAATTTGAGTTGAATTCAATGAAGCTATTGAATTAAATAGCAAACTTGCTTCAAAAATTATGAAACTTTGCAGGGATGCTATTTGGAATATCTGGAATCCAGTGGTCAACTCAAACCTTCATGTTAAATTTGTTTAAACAGTAGCTAAGTTTATTATTTTGAATTTCCTCATTTGGAGTTTGAATTAATTTGTTTTTCTCAATTCCATTTTAATGCCATTTGTCATTCAAAATAAAAATTCTCCTAACTGAACTTTGAATTTTTGGAAATTAGGGCTTTTACAGGCCCTTCAATCGCTGGGCCCAGGGGAAAGTGGGTGTCCTGGCTCTGATAACATGACAGCATGTACTCGGCGAAGGTCTTGGCCAAGGACCTCCCTTCTGTTTCCAGCTGGTCCACGATGACGTCACCCATTGCGTCGAGCTTGCCACCAGTGGAGCTAAGAGCTGCTAGCGCTTCGCCCAGCTCTGGCGCTGGGTTAGTCGGACGAACTGGGCTGAAGTCAAGCAGCGCCAGTGCTCCATCAGCTCGCCTTAGAAAGTCCCACACCCGCTTGGACTCGGCGGCTCTCGAGCCCTGCAATTCTTCCAGTAACCTCTTGGTGGCCGCGAGCTCTGCACCCTCTTTGGCAAGGCGCTCAGCCTCTTTACCGTGCTGCTGATTGCTCTTGGCTAGTTGTCATTCGTGATCAGCAAGTTCCTACTCCATAAGGTGGATGCGGTTCCGTCGCTCCGCCAGGTCTTCCTCCCATCCCCGCACCTTATCCTCACTGGCGGAGAAATCGACCTCTCTCTTATTGAGGTCTTGTCCCATTTGCCTGAGTCCGTCTATCTCGAGATGGCACTCCGCATCAAATTGCTTATGGTGGTCTGCCAAGCTATGTTCACCTAGGAATAGCTTCCGGGAGAGCTCCTACTCCTTCCGGCCCAAATGCCTCTGCACCTTGAAGAGTTCGGCCTCCCTCCCATCAAACTCCTGACGATGCCTCTGGAGAGTCTCATGCCAGGCAGACAAACCTTCTTGACGCTTGTCTGAAGCCCTGTGGCTCTCCGCAGCATCCTCATATATCTTCTGAATTTTCGTGTCAAGAGCCTTGAGGGTGGCCTCCCTCGCACTGAGCAGTTCGCCCTGCTCGAGGAGTCAGACTTTCTCCCTCTCGATCCAATCCTCGCATCGACAGAGCCTTGACTGCTTCCGCTTAGTCTGATTGTAGAGCCTATCGCGCTAGCGTCCGAGAGCGGTGTGCTCTTCTTCCAAGGCCATGCGATCGTGCTCAAAGGACAACGCGACCTGCTGGAGACTAGAGCAGGCGTTGTTGATGGTCAACGCCAAGGGAATGGGCGCCAGACTTGATGGGGGCACCTCCTCCTCCATCTCCTCTAGGATGTCTGCTGTCATCAGGAAGGGGACCCACTTCACAAGCGGGGCCCCCGCGGGCTTGAGGCACCTGGAGTGTCCTCTAGAAGCCCTGCAGCCATGGTGGGGCCTAGAGGAGGATCGGCCCAAACAGCGTGGTCTCCACTGGACCCTTCAGTACGACCGTAGATGCCTCCAGACCAGTCCCCACAGGGGCAGAGACAGGCCGCTCAACCGGAGCCTCCACGACTTGCAGCCGGGACGCGGGCGCGCTAGACGACTCTGGCTGAGGCACCGGAGCCTCGACCACGTCTGGTACAGGGGCAGTAGCTTCATAAACCACCATCGAGTCCTCTGTTGTAGCCGGTGAGGGGGCCAGATCTTCAGCTGCTTCCGGCTCGAGAGTTGGAATCGCTCCCGTAGCCCATGTGGGGGCCGGCCCCTCAGCCATGTCTAGCTAGGGTACCAAAATCTTTTCTGGAGACGGTGTGGGGGTCGAGCCTTCATGGGCTCCCAGCACGGGAGGAAGAATCTCCGCCGATGCCGGAGCACACACCGGGACTACATTGGCACCTGGCATCTCTGCTGGAGCTTCAGTAGGTACCGGTGCCGGCGCCGATACTCCGGCCATCTCAGTGTCAGGAGTCGGGGTCCTGGATGCCGGCGCGGCTGAACCTGCAGTTGGCACTGTCATTGCACTACCCGGAGCCTCCATGTTCGTCAATGCAGGTATGGGGGCTAAAGCTGAAGCATCTGTCTGCTCAGCCCTCTACACTACCGCAGAAGTGGCGACCTCCCCTGCCTTCTTTGAAGCGTTGTACACCGGAGATGGAAACATTTGAAGAGTGATTTTAACCCGATGTGGGAGCAAGGTAAGAGCATAGTCGTTTACCTTGGGAAGCCCCAGGTTCCGCTGAAGTAGAGTCGCTTTGGGACGGGGCCAGAGCCGGAGCCCGATGGAGTCGATGTGGCCAGGACTCCTGATCCCTCAGGGACCTACGCTGGAGTCTTCTTAGCCGAGGCACCCCCCAACTCGGTGGGACCTCGAGAGCTTGGCTTTGCGCCTGGCGCCAAGGTGGGAGGTGGCCCTCTGGAGCTGGCGCCCTTTGGAGGTTCTAGAGCCGGATGTGGTCCTACTACCGGGGACCCGACATGGCTTCCATCGCCCCGCACCAGTTTCCTCTTCCGGCTGGAGGGCTCCATCGGCGCCTCGCCCTTGCTAGAGCTAGTAGCTTCACCCCCTTGGCTTGGGGCAACAAGGGTTGGCTCCCCAAAGGCCCAAGGAATAGTGATCGCGGAGGGAGCCCGCCTCTTCACAACCCCAAACTCGTCTAGCGTAGGCCTCAACTTCCAGAGCTCCCAATAGAACTCGGGAGCTGTGTTCAAAGACGGGAAGGACTGGGGGCATCAGGGAGTCAAGCGGGATGGGTTTGCATTGGAATTTCTTCAACAGGGTCCTCAAAGCTTCGTCCCTCAATTGGCAATCAGCATCACGCTGCGTGAACGTCCACGCAGGCTGTTCCCTGAACTTCAGTGGGGCCCACCTATTCCTCAGAAAGTTCCCAAAGACCATATGAGGGGTCACTGCACCGGTGATGCAACCCTCAATCCTCGCCACAACCGGTCTAAATGCTAGTGATAGCTCCGGGAGCTTGTTCCAGACATCAGTGTCTACGTTGGGCAAGTTCCTTGGCAGCTCCAGCTTCTCGTGCTCGTCTACAGTAATGATCACCCACTCCTTTTTCCAGTCATCCCATTTGCTGGAGTGAAACGTATCAAAGTACTTGAAGGGGTCCTCTCCTGCTTCACAAAATAGTACAATCCAATCATGTCGTTCCCTTTCCTGGTGGTCGAGGAATTTCAACTGGATGCCATAGAACTCCAGCGGTGTCATAAGGAAATGCGAGAAGGGTGGAAGCAAGCTGACCATGGAATATCCTTGGAAATAAAACATATCACCGGCGCTCATCTTCTCGAAGGGAAGCTCGCTTAGGCGAATCTTTTTGTTAAAGGAGTCATGGGACCACCTCATGTAGGCATGGACCTTCTTGAGCTCCTTCTCGTTCTTGATCTTGCTGGTGGGGAGACCCAACTCCATTGCAACAAAATGGAGCAGGGGAAAGATGGTTGTGCAAGGGCTAAGGCGCAAGGCTGGAGGATGCATGAAAGCAGTATGGTCCTGAACGCGAGTAAAAATGGAGGCGTAAAGGGCTTGCGACCCGTGCTAGTCCCCTTCTTAAGTACACGTCTGCGATGTTTGGGTGGGAACCACAGTCGCTGCGATGATTAAGCTACCCACACGATGACTGGTGGGCTAGGGTCCGATTCAGCGGGAAACCCGAGGTTACCGCCTTGGGGCAACTGCTCCCGTAGGGGGAAGTTCAAAACCTAAGGGCGGCGACATGATGAGCGCGCGGAACCAAAACGAAATTCGCATCGGGAACTGACGCCAGTTGATGGCGTGATATCTGCAGAAAAAGATTCTATCTGTCGCATTGAAGGGAAGCCCTTAAAGCCGCGACACAGGGATTCAAAATGGCCCCACCATGGGTATAACCACTCAACCAGGGGAGTTCCTCCCCGAGATGGGTCCAGGGGCCACTGTCGGTACATGGCGGATCGGGTACCCATAGATTCAAGGAAGAGGACGTACAGGGCCCCGCCTCTCATGGAGGCAGGCCCCGACGTGTAATTGCATCTAGGATATCCCTTGTGGGTTTTGGCTAACTGATGACGAACATATGAGATCCTAATGAAACTATTGAGATGATTGCAGGACAAACAAAGTGAAACATCTCGGTGCACACAAAAAGGTGAAAAATGGAGTGGTGTCCAAAGAGGAATACTTTGATGGAACTTGGAAGAACAAATTAGATTTTAAACGTATAACGAGTGTATGAAAGACACACATCCAAAGAGCTCACGACCTTGCGCAGGGGTAAGGGTTTTAAAATTAACCTTACATCTCACAGCGCACCGGACTAGACCGTTTTCCAACTGGACTAGTCCGCCAGACTTTCTAGAGCATGTTTTCACATAGGGCTGGACTAGTCCATTTTCCAACCCGACTAGTCTGCCAGACTTTCTAGAGTCTGCTTTCACATAGGGTCGGACTAGTCTGTTTTCCAATCGGACTAGTCCGCCAGACTTTCTGGAGTCCATCTTCACATAGGGTCGGACAAGTCCGTTTTCCAACCGGACTAGTCCGCCAAACTTTCAGGACATTGAGCTGCACTGTGACCGGACGAGTCCGGACTACCACCGGATTAGTCCGGTATTAGGGTTTTTCAACGGTAACTTTTTGGAAACCCTATAAAAAGAGAATCCACGGCTTTCCTATGGACATACACGTCGAATACTACTGATAATACAAACCCTAGCGCCGCCACCTTGCCCCAAGAGCCCAAAACACATCTCCCCACACATCTAAAGTGCAAAAAGAGTATAATCAATTGAACACTTGGATTCGGGATTGGGAGATCGTCGTGCCTTTGTTGCGAGCTCTTGGGGGTTTATCCTTCTACACTCATACTTTGCATTGCAATACTTTCAAGTGTATTTGATCGCTTCTTTCGTCGTAATTCCCGTGGGAGCCCTCAACTTGTGAGGTTGCCCCACAAACTCAGTGATTACCCGTGCTAGTGGAATCAAGTCGGCCTGTGTGGTGACTTGAAGAGGAAAAGGGTTGGAGACCCGACTCTGTGTGAGCTTCCACAATGAGGACGTAGATCTCGTGGTGAGATTGAACCTCGGTAAAAATTCTTGTCTCTTGTGCCTTATTTCTTTTACATTTTGTTCACTAAATCTCTTGATTACCAAACATCAATTTAAGTTGCTTATAAGTTTCCACGTGCATTCATACAATAATCGTAAACCAAAGTTTCTGTTGTTCTCATTTCCGCTGCTAAAAGAATCTAGTTTCCCAAACATTTAATCAATTCACATTGTTCAGCACACCGTACTAGTCTGCCCACACAACCGGACTAGTCCGGTCAAACAAGTTTTTGACGACTCTATTAAGTGTGCAAGAAATTTTAAAGTCCTCACCCCCCTCTAGGCCACATTTAAAAGGTATTAGAGCTTGGTTCTCCGTCAACGAGACTCACATCTCGGAGAGATCAATGGCCGCTGAGAAGAAAAACGATATCCCAAAGACGAACATCGATGAGGAGGAACAAGAAGCTAAAGCCTTCGATGTGCTGAAAGAAAGCCCACATGATGATGAAGAAGTGCGACAGCTAAAGGCACTCCCGAGAAAGAAGTTGCTGGCACAAAAAAGAAAAGAAGAAGAGAAGACGACCGAGAGTGGTCATCACGACTACTCCCGATATCCTTACAACTACAACCGTCTCAATTCAAACAATCACTATCTCTATTCCTATGGGAAAGCCTCCATAGTTTGACGGAAGTGACTACACCATGTGGAAGTACAACATGAAAATGCATCTAATATCTCTAAATCCTAGTCTATGGCACATTGTTTGCACAGGCATAGATACCCCGGACACGGATGAGGAACTCACTCCAGAACAAGAACAAGAAATTCACAGAAATGCACAAGCCATCGCGGTGATCACATCATCACTAAGTAGAGAGGAATTCACCAAGATCGATGGATTAGAAAGTGCAAAAGAAACCTGGGATACACTTAAGACAGCTCACGAAGGAAATAGGTCAGTTCGTGAAGCTAATGTTGAGATGCTTGAAGGAGAGTTGGGGAGATTTGCTATTGAAGAAGGCAAATCACCTCAAGACATGTACAACCGGATGAAGGCACTCATCAACAAAATTCGTGCCTATGGAAGTAAGAAATGGACGGATCACGAGGTGGTCAAAAGAATGATTAGAGCCTACATGCCAAGAAATGTCACACTTTGCTCAATGATTACAGAAAGCCCCGGATTTCACAAAATGACTCCCGATGAGTTGTTGGGGAAGATCATAAATAATGTAATGATGGATTTCAAAAACTTAGTAAGATAATACTAACCAAACATTCCATAAGCCAAAAAGCAAGTATCAAACATTGCAAGTTAAAACAGATCCGCCGCACAATTATTTCAGCAAATAAAATTATCGAATCGACCAAAAGCGGCGCTGCAATGTAAAGGCAAAAGATCGGACATTTCAATCCCAAATTCACGTGCAAATCACATGATTGAAAGATCTGACAGTCCTAACAAAGTAAAGAGTAAGTTCAGACAATCCGAAATGGGCTTTTCAGCAATATTTAAAACTTTGCGTGTGAACCCTCGCTTTTATTGAAATTGCCAATGTATTCAACACACATAGGTCTCACACTTTGTTAGCTCAAAAGGCAAGAGACAGATTACAAGCGAGCCTTGCTCGAGTATATGAACTATAAGAAAGTAAGAACTTCTAGGAAAGTAATGTGTAAGCGTAAATGCACACGTGAGTGTGAAAAGGAAGGCACAAATGAAAGTGCGTGAAACGAAAAAGGTGCAAGTGCACCAATGGAAAAAGTGCGTAAGGAAATGCGTAAGGTAAATGTGTAAAGTAAATGTGTATAGTAAATGTGTATAGTAACCGAGAATACAGAGTGAATTCGCCCCCCTCACAAAAGGCCTCGCCGGTCCTTTTAGAGGTGGGCGAGGTGGTCCTATCTATCCGACATTCCTTATAGTGGGGCCGATTTTACAGTGTTCGTCATATGCATCCAGTTGTCTGAGGAGCGGTATCTTCAATCTTGGCTTCTTCTTGGTCTCCACGTGTGACACACGGTTCCGAAAATAAACCAAGTGGATGCATATGTGTGCCTAGGATGTTCATCACACATACACGACAACTTGAAAAATGATAATAAGAAAAGTCACCATGTCACAATAGTAAATAGGTACCTTAATACAATAACTCAATGGTTCTTGAATTATAAATCTCTAATTATTGCAGCGGTAAAATAAACTAAGAAGCGCAACTCCAGTCCACAGCCAATTGACAATAGCAAGCAACCTAGTACTCCACATGGTCCTTGTCGTACTCCCAAGCATCACCTGTAACTGTTTTAGCTGGCAAATTGCAAGGGTGAACACATGTCATACACAATAAGTGTGGGAAAGTATGACATGTAGCTAAAAACAAGGAATGATAATAAATGGCTAATTCCATAAAAGTACATTTAAATTCACAATTTTGTAAAAGCAGTATGCAATGTCTAGGTGAAATTAATTTCCATCATATCCCAAGTAAATATCATAATCCATATCCATCATTCTCAATTACCATCATAATTCATTCAGAACAAGCCAACAATTGATATCATCATGTATGCCAAATTCATACCTCCTCATGATTGACCTTCCTCATATAACATAACCTAATTCATATCAATATCCAAAACATCCCAACTCCCAAGTCCAACTCTAATCATGTAGGTCATCCAGGTGCTTGTAACCTGGAGCACGACTATCATGATAGTTTTTTACACTCTGCAAAGGTTGTACCACTTTACCCACAAGTTCGTGATTTCATCACCCGTCGGCGACTAAAGAAAACATCCATTATGCCAATTACACTACCATAGGTGTATGCCCAATATATCACAAAATAGCCTTTTATAAAGTGATTACCTGCTTGTGCAAACCCACTGAGGTTTCACTGGAGGTGATGTCTCCAACTGAGCACATCCATCCAATGGCCGCCTCTTGTGCCGTTCGGATCCTAGGGCACTCCCACCACTGATGCCAACCCAACTGACTCCCATTCTCCAAGCCCTCCATATGATTCGAGCGATACTGGTAATACACTAATTAATCAGCTAAGCCGCACCAATATTTGGCTTTGTGGTGGCACTGTTATCCTGGCATATTCTCGCATAAACCGGACCTTAGATCTAAGGCAAGAAGAACAACCATCTCATCCAACCCAGTCTACAAACCATGCTTGCTTAGATCATCCAAATTCCATATCACTAAAATTATTCATCGTTACTCCATCTTCATTATTCCACATGATTAGAGTTGTTAAGCAAGTTTATTTTGTTTCCCATAACCCCATAAAGGGATGCGACTAAAAAGAGAAACACCCCTACCCGACTCATTATGTACTCCACGACAAGGGATGTCAAGCAATACTAGTAAACTCCTATGAATAGGTTTCCCATCAAATTGACACAGGCATGCAGTTTCTCAAACAAAAAATTTAAAACATATGTTCAATATGGTCAAGGAAACATGCCTTGCTCTTGTGGCTAGTTTAGATCAAGCATGGAGGCTAATTGATTATGGTGAATTCAATGACGAGTCCAGATTTGATGTTTTACCATTTTAGTTTGAAGCTTGGAATTGAATTTGAATGTCCCAATTTAGGGTTGGAATAATTCCTTTTTCTTTCTCTCTATTTTGTATTCTTTTCTCCTTTAATTTTCATTGAAAACGTGAATACTTGGAAATTAAGGATTTTACACCTTAAGTTCTAATATCCATTAGCAACCATGTTCTATATGTAAAATTTTTAAAAAGTTCCTATTTTTAGTGAACATTGGTTAACTCATATGGTCCATGTGAGTTTGAAATTCCAAGTCCACTTTCAAAATTTTTATGTTCGCATTTTTTGCGTTTTTGTCCTTCCGAAAAGCGTGCTTTTACAGATCAGTGTAGAAATCTTCGTTCTCCACTTCTTCACCATTGTAGACCGGGGAAAGATAAGCAACAAGAAAGTTTGAGTACCAACGATACTCAACAAGTGGGGAAGTTTATGACATGAGGGTTACAAACAAGGAAGGCAAACAGTGGTAAATCACTATAGCAATGACAGCCTATCCTTACTGTTATTAAGCACCTATGTCTAGGTGAATCCCAACCATAAGTCCCAAAGTAACCAGATAATTCCCAAACCAAACAATCCATCCATTTAACCATGTGTGCTAATTATGAACTTGGTCTCAAGCCACTCGTGTCCGTGAGCACGACTGTCTAGAGAGTTTGACAAAACTATGCAGAGTGTGTATCCTTTACGCACATTTCATGGTTCATCCCCTGTTGCTAGGTGGACTGAAATAAACCTCCCTGTTGCCAGCGGCAGTCAACCATGTTACACACTTCCTTAGGTGCGCGGCCAGGAGATCACTACGAGGTCTTTCCGATGGTTCTCCCGACTTGCATTGGTACTCTGAGGTTCCACCGTTCCGACACCTGGAGTCTATTTTCCATCTGCAAGGACAAGCCCCCTCTTGAGCCATGCGGATCCCAAGGAAGTACTCTGAACCAATTCTCCGCTCGTTCGATTACCAACGCTACACCGGAAGAGACAAAATTACTAAACCAAGTTGTCCCATATACAACCCTGTGGTGATACTGTATGGATTAGAAACTTCATCCATAACTAGGTCCTTAGAATCCGATAGGTGTCAAACCCCAGACCAATGTCTTGTACACGCATGCACCATACCAGTCAACACCTCCTATCAAATTCCTATCAAAAATTCCATTATTGCCAACAGCTCATATTTTATAGTAGATCAAATATAACATGTAGACAAATTGATTCATATTCATTTAAGCATGGCTAAGCGTGAACTAGTTAATATTAATCCACCCAAACCATGGCGAATAGGAATATTGTGGAAATTCTAGGGAACACATAATATAGGATTCATCTTTTAAATTAGCATGCATCTAACTAAAACATAAGAAAAAGGGTGCAAGGTGGTCAAGGAACTTGCCTCCAGAGTAGGTTTGGTGGTCGACGGGAAACTGGTGCTCTTGAAAGTTGAAAGTCGGTTCTGGCCCCAACTCTAGATACGACGTTGCACATAAAATAATAACATACAATAATAACAATCACAAAATGCATACATTGCAGTCAAATAAACATAAAATCCTACGCATATATGATTTATGGGTAATTTAGTTCATAGACATAAATTATGTATTATTGAGAATTTTGAGTTAAATGAGATAATTTGAATAAAACATATTTTTAGTAATTTTATACAGATTTTTATATTTATTTGAAACCTATTATTATTTTATAGAAAGTTTTCTCTTCAAAAAATATTCTTAAAATAGATTACTAACATAAAATATACAGTTTACAATTTTTACACCATTTTTAATATTTATTTCTTATATGTAAATTAATTTCTATGGATTAAATACACTTATAAAGCATTTATACCTAAATCAGCAATTTAATTAAATTATTAAAAATAAAACAGAACTGAGTATTAATTAAATTTTTTTATAGGGTTGTTTTTATTGTATTTTATAGAAACTAGGGACTTTTATTTAATTTCTGGTATTTTCTGGGGCTTTTCTATAAAATCAAACTTAAATCAGAGACTAAAAACCATTTTTATAAAGTCCAGGGTTTTTTTTTATAATTTTTCCAGAATTCAATTTTCTATTTTCCTAAATTCCAGGGGCTTTCATGGTATTTTTACGCAATTCCACAGTTATTTCCCAATTTCCAAAATGTTTAAGGTTTATATTGTAGAAAATCTGGACCAATCTGTGAGTGGTTTGAAATATACAGGGGTTTAAGTGCAAATTTGGCAACAGTTATATTGATTTGAATATGGGCCGTTGGATTAAAATTGGATGGCTCAGATTTAATGTAACGAAAGGGTATCCCTTGATCTAATCTCGGCCGCACATTCACAATGAACGGCCTATAGTAAGCCACGTCACCCCGGGTGACCAGGACGGCGGCGCGCGGCCGCCGGAGCCGATGGGGATGGCGGCGCCATAGCCAGAGTGGGTTGGCGTGCCTATCTTACGGTACGGGCTATCAAACTTGACGGAAAATGATGGAAACAGGAGAGGGGAAGAAGAGAAACTCACCCAGAGGTGTCTCACAACCCGAAAGAGAGCAAAACTTTGACGGCGACGGCGAGAGGCGGCGGAACTCGGCGGCGCCCGACGGAGTCAGCGACGTAACGACGTTTTCCCCTGACGATGATGTCCAGCGAGCTCCTGAGCACACGCTGAGCATGTTAGGCAAGGTTTCTTGGACCAGAATTGGATGAATTGACGGGAACGAAAGAGCCATTACCAAGCTCGTCGGTGCTTAAGGTTTGGGGTGTCGTGGTGACCGATTTAGAGGGGAATCAGCCCGGGTTTTATAGGGTAATGAACGAGTAAGGCACGGCGGCATCATTGGGCACGATCCGATGCTTGATTGAGGGAGAAACTGATTACTTTGAAGGTGGTTGAGTGGGGCGGTGCGGCGCGCGCGGGCGTTACGGTGCGGCGCTTTTGTGGAGAGGACGAAGCTGACAGCAGGGCCCGGCTGGCAGCAAGATGGAGAGGGGAAGGAGCGGGCGTGATAGCTTTGGGAGAGAGTGGAGTTGGGCCAACGCAGAGAGGGAGGGGGATTTTGGGCCGGGGAAGGGATGGGTGGCCCAGGTAGGTTTTTTCTTTTTCTTTTTTTTTGTTTTTCTTCTCTTTTACGATTTGAGTTTTAAAACAGAAATTATAACAAATTTTAATTTGAAAAATTTCACACATTCAATTAAACATGATACAATTTCCTTATATGACTTTTACTCCAAAAGAAATTGCTTTATAGCTCTTAAAAATTTATTTTACATTTTTTTCCCGTTCCAAAAATTTGGTGATACAATTCTACCCCCCCTCCCTAAAAAGGAACCTCGCCCTCGAGATTCGGACGTCCTATAGTATGAGATCGGAGACTGGGGATTGAGTCATCTTTGTCTTCTCCATGTTGCTTCTTCCTTCGAGGATATTTTCGTTGAATCATGCACACGTGAATCATCTTCCTCCTCGTTATGCCTCATGGTAGCTTTAACCGGTAGGCTACCCCCCCTATGCTTTGACTTACATTAGGGTACACTTTTCTCGATATCATGTAATACTGTAGTAGAGTGTAGAATATCACGAGACATACCATTCACAACTTCATATGCGCCCTGAACATCCTCCAAGGACATGTTATTGACCCAAACACGCGATGGATTATGTGTCGACTGCTTCTTTGGGCAACTGAAGGAGTAGTGGCCTCTCTCACTACAGTTGTAACATTGCCCAGTCATGTTTGTACCTTGAGTTTTATTGTCTTGTTGCTTATTATGTCGTGGTTGTTGCCCTATTGGACGAGAAGAACATTGGTGTTGCATCTGCTGACCTTGCTGGGTATATGGCACTGGTGAAGTGAAGTTGGCAGGACGACTCATGTGTGCCATCTATTGTGGATTAAAGCAAGGGCGGTTGTTATCGACAGAGGATTGCCCCATCACCATCTTTCGCTTCGGTCTTCTCCATCACATTCCTTCATCTTCCTTTCCAAAGTGAAAGCCTTATACACCATGAAAGTTAGCATAATTGCTAGAGGACATCATCAACTGTATCTCTTTATCTAGTCCCTCCATGAAACAAAATTGCTTCTTGGGATCAGTGTCCACGTCTCCAGGGGCATAACAACATAAATGTGTAAACTTGTTTAGATACTCACGTACACTCATATTTCCATGCTTCAGGGCGAGGAACTCTTGACACTTTGCTTGAATTTTGCCTTCGGGCACATGATGGTTCCGAAAGTTGTGCAAAAACTCTTGCCAAGTTATGGTCTGTGGGTTTTCATGTGCAGCTGTATAAGCAGTCCACCAGTCAGCTGCAGGTCCAAATAGTTGATGAGATGCAAGAAGTACTCTTTCTCTACCTTCACATTGAACTATTCCCAGCTTATTTTCAGTTGTCTTTAACCAGTCGTCAGCGTCCATAGGCTCTATAGTATTTGAAAAGACTGGAGGTTGAGTGTTCATGAAGTCCCTTAGACAATATCTTGTCTGCTGATGAGGAGGCGGCGGCGGTGGAGGTGCTTGTTGGGCTTGTTGCATGTTGTTAAGAATCTGTGTCAAATTCTGCATCAATTGCATTTGCATCGCCATCATTTGTTGCATTTGATTCGCTTTTGGTGCTCCACGGGCACCCCTTCCATTCCACTGTGGTATCAGGATCCCGTCATCCTCATCATTGCGAAGGGGTACACCACGACCACATCCTCTTCCTCTGTCTGCCATTTGATGTTGGGGTGTTGTTTTAGAACAATAAGATAAGAGAATAACTATTGTTATATACGACTCCCACTATATGCATCAAGGAGAATAAGTTTATGTAAATATTATTTTATTCAATAAAAAGATGAGGTTGTGTACAAGGAGCCATAGCATTACATAACACACATCACACCAACAAACAAGCAAACAGTCACAAACCAAAACAACAAAACTTAGGATCATAACACGTCTCTACTTGTCTTATTAATTTATTGGGTAATGTAGCTACTCCTAAGTTGTGTGTTGTGGGGTGAGTTAATTCTCTTCTTTAGATCCTCTTCGTACATCCAAGTCTCAACGTCTGAAGTATCCTTCGGGGATCCTCATCAATGATCATCTGATACTCTTGGATAATAGCCTTCTGATACTTCACGAGATCACGCATGTCTTGAAGCTCCCGCTGGCAGCACTCGAGGCGATTGCTAAGATGAACTCCATCATTGATGCTCCTTTCCATTTGCCAGTTCGTGAATCGTGGCTGTAGTGGTACACAAGTTATTGATGCCGATTAAATGTTGAGTCGTGTAGGCGTGGATAGTGTCCTGGTGTCTATAGCAGTTGGTGTAGCATTGGCTAGTAATAGCCACCCATGTTGCATCCTTCTTTGCATCCTCTCGAGTGGCTCTCCAAGCTGGGGTGAAGTGATTCTTGAGTAGCTGACCATTGTAGTAGATCAAGAGCTCACTCATCCATTCTTCACGACCGACATGATGAACCTTGGTAGTATGAGAGCGAATGTAGAGCTTGTGGGCGTCGTACCCAGCAGTAAGTAGCATCGCCCTAAGACGATGATTCATTCCTTCGTGGCATCGCCAGTAGAGTAGTACATCGTCAAATTTCTTGAATCGTGCTGGGTGGATCTTGGAGCATGTGCTAGAGCACATGAGACAAGTTGAATCCATGTGGTGGTCAGGTGAGTGTTGTCCTTCTACAGTCGAGGAGATGAGTGTTAGGAAATGAAAATAGTGAAGGCAAACAGAGTAAGAGAACAAGTCAAGGTAGAATATACAAAGAAATTTTGTAAAAGACTATTTATGAAAATAGCAAAGTCCTTAATGTGTCCATTTCTATCTAGGCTCGCGTCCTATGGGAAACACACCTTTGATACCACTTTGTCACACCTGGTTTTAAGAAGATGACCAGATGCTTTCCACATATATGCCAGAATCAGTTGAATTCATAC
Organism: Tuctoria greenei; assembly: GCA_036927565.1. Taxonomy (NCBI): domain Eukaryota; kingdom Viridiplantae; phylum Streptophyta; class Magnoliopsida; order Poales; family Poaceae; genus Tuctoria; species Tuctoria greenei. Next base: position 57,826,904 of record JAYESD010000012.1, read on the forward strand.
ATGTGTAGACGAAAGTGAAATACCATTAAATTGAGCGATGTTCGAGTACATAAATTATTACATAAATGACTATCTTGGTCTAATAGAAAAATTACAAAGCTGCGGAAAATAGTAGATAAACGGCGCTCCAAAGCATAGGCGTCGCCCGGGGGTTTCACCAGTGTAGAACATCTCATCCGGATTAGCGTAGAAATCTTCTTAGTCCACTTCTTCACCATTGTAGACTGGGGAAAGATAAGCAACAAGCAAGTTTGAGTACCAACGGTACTCAGCAAGTGGGGAAGTTTATGACATGAGAGTTACAAACAAGGAAGGCAAATAGTGGTAAAACACTATAGCAATTACAACCTATCCTTACTGTTATTAAGCACCTATCTCAAGGTGAATCCCAACCATAAGTCCCAAAGTAACAAGATAATGCCCAAACCAAACCATCCATCCATTTAACCATGTGTGCTAATTATGAACTTGGTCCCAAGCCGCTCGTGTCCGTGAGCACGGCTGTCTAGACAGTTTGACAAAACTCTGTGGAGTGTGTATCCTTTACCCACAGTTCGCGGTTTCATCCATTGTAGCCAGGTGGACTAAAATAAACCTCCCTGTTGCAAGAGGCAATCAACCACGTTACACACTTCCGTAGGTGTGCGGCCAGGAGATCACTACGTGGTCTTTCTGATGGTTCTCCCGACTTGCATTGGTACTTTGAGGTTTCACCGCTCCGGCACCAGGAGTCTATTTTCCCTCTGCCAGGAGAAGCACCCTCTTGAGCCATGCGGATCCCAAGGCAGTACTCTGATCGCAAAACCGGGAGAGACCAAATTACTAAACCAAGTTGTCCCATATACAACTCTGTGGCAATACTGTATGGCTTAGCAACTCCCTCCATAACCCCGGTCCCTAGAATCCGATAGGTGTCAAACCAAAGACCAATGTCTTGTGCACGCATGCACCGTACAAATCAACACCTACTATCAGATTCCTATCAACTAATTCCATTATTGCCAACAACTCATATTTTATAGTAGATCAAATATAACATGTAGACAAATTGATTCATATTCATTTAAGCATGGCTAAGCGTGAACTAGTTAATATTAATCCACCCAAACCATGGCGACAAGAAATACTGTGGAAATTCTAGGGAACACGTAACATAAGATTCATCTTTTAATATTGCATGCATCTAACTAAAACTTAACAAAAGGGGTGCAAGATGGTCAAGGAACTTGCCTCCAAAGTAGGGTTGGTGGTCGACGGGAAACTGGTGCTCTTCAAGGTTGAAAGTCGGTTTTGGCCCCGACTCTAGATATGATGTCGCACATAAAATGATAACATACAATAAGAACAATCACAAAATGCATACTTTGCAATCAAATAAACATAAAATCCTATGCATATATAATGTATGGGTAATTTAGTTCACAGACATAAATTATGTATTATTGAGAATTTGGAATTAAATGAGATAATTTGAATAAAACATATTTTTAGTAATTTTATACATATTTTTATATTTATTTGAAACCTATTATTATTTTCTAGAAAGTTTTCTCTTCAAAAAATATGTTTAAAATAGATTCGTAGCATGAAATATGCATTTTACAATTTTTACAGTTTCGAAAGACAGCAGCCAGTTCAGCTAAAGAGCTCATTGTCTCCATCCCACTTTGCATTTTTAATATTTATTTCCTATGTGTAAATTAATTTATATGGATTAAATACACTCATAAAGCATTTTATACCTAAATAAGCAATTTATTTAAATTATTAAAAATAAAACAGAACTGAGTATTAATTTAAAATATTTATAGGGTTGTTTTTATAGTATTTTATAGAAACTAGGGACTTTTATTCAATTTCTGGTATTTTTAGGGTTTTTTGTAAAATCAGAATTAAATCAAAGACTAAAAACCATATTTATATAGTCCAGGGGTTGTTTTATAATTTTTCCAATATTCAATTTTCTATTTTCTTAAATTCCAGGGGCTTTCTGGCTATATTTACTCTATTCGACATTTATTTCCTAATTTCCAGAAAGGTTAAGGTTTATTTTGTAAATAATCTAGACCAATCTGTGAGTGGTTCGAAATATCCAGGTGTTTAAGTGCAAATTTGCCAACAGTTATATTAATTTGAATATGGGCCGTTGGATTAAAATTGGATGGCTCGAATTAAAATTGGATGGCTCACATTCAAAATGAACGGCCTATAGTAAGCCACGTCACCGCGGGTGACCAGGGCGGCGACGCGTGGCGGCCGGAGCCGATGGGGATGGCTGCGCCATGGCCGGAGTTGGCCGGCGTGCCGGGTCTAACAGTACAGGCTACCAAACTTACGGAAAATGATGAAAATAAGAGAGGGGAAGAAGATAAACTCACCCAGAGGGATCGCACAACACGAAATAGAGTGAAACTTAGGCAGCGACGGCGAGAGGTGGCGAAACTCGATGGCGCCCTGCGGAGTCGACGCAGCGACATTTAACACCGATGATGATGTCCGCCGAGCTCCTGAGCACACGGTGAACATGTTAAAAAGGCTTCGTGGACGGGAATTGGATGAATTGATGGGAACGAAAGAGCCATTACTGATCTCGTCGGTGCTTAGGGTTTGGGCTGTCGGGGTGACCGATTTAGAGGGGAATCAGCCCAGGTTTTATAGGGGAATTAACGAGTAACGCAAAGCGACATCATTGGTTATGATACGATGCTCGATTGAGGGAGAAACTGACGACATTGAAGGTGGCCGAGTGGGGTGGCGCGACGCGTGCGGGCGTTACGGCACGATGCTTCGGTGGAGAGGACTAAGCTGAGAGCGAGGCCCGACTGGCAGCGATATGGGGAGGGGAAGGCACTGGTGCGGGCCGGCTCTGGGAGGTAGGGGAGTTGGGGCAACGCAGAGAGGGAGGGGGATTTTGGGCCGGGGAAGGCATGGGCGGCCCAAGTAGGTTTTTGTTCTTTTTCTTTTTCTTTTTTTTCTTTTCCGTTTTGTTTTTATTCTCTTTTACGATTTGAGTTTTAAAACATGAATTCTAACAAATTTAAATTTGAAAAATTTCACACATTCAATTAAACATGATGCAATTGCCTTATATGACTTTTCCTCCAAAAGAAATTGCTTTATAGCTCTTGAAAAATCATTTTACATTTTTTCCCTTTCCAAAAATTGGGTGTTACATAAATGAAATCACAAAGTCATACACGTATGAAATACTATGCTCATATTATTTTAATTTCAGATTCACACATAGACTTCCCAAGTTTCAAACCCCCCCCCCTCAATTTAATACATGAGGATGCATAACCCCTACTTCACTACGAATGCAACAAAAACGAGTGAAATCCAAAGTTTTTGTAAAAATGGCAGCCAATTGTTGTTCGATATCTACATGGTGAAGCACAATGTTTCCTTTTTCAATATTATCATGGAGAAAGTTATACCTAATGTCAATGTGCTTTGTTCTTGAATGTTGCACGGGTTTTTTTAGCAATACAAATAGCACTAGTGTTATCACAAAACAATGGAGCACTATCTAGATCAACCCCATAGTCCTTAAGAGTTTGAACAATACAAAGAATTTGGGAGCAAGTGCTAGCAGCAGCTACATATACAGATTTGGCTGTGGATTGTGGAACTGAGATTTGTTTTCTAGAGGACCAAGCAACAAGTGAATTACCAAGAAAATGACATGCACCTGAAGTACTTTTTCTCTCATTCTTACAACCCCCAAAATCAGCATCCGAAAAGCTTTCAACGTAATGGTTGAGGAAGAAGGAAGAAAAATGCCAAATTCTGGAGTTTCATGTAAGTACCGGAGAAATTCTTTTGACGACTTGACGATGTGAAGTACGTGGAGAAGCTTGAAACCGTGCACAAAGACATACACTGAGTTGTATGTCAGGTCTTGATGTTGTGAGGAACAAAAGTGATACAATCATGCTTCTATATTCTTTTTGATCCACGGGTTTACCATCTTCATCAAGTTCAAGTGTTGTTGCTATACCCATTGGTATCCAGGCTTGCTTTTGTCCATGTTGAAGCGCTTAAGGTCTCTTGTGTACTTTGTTTGATGCACAAAGGTACCTTCCTTGGTTTGCTTGATTTGCAGCCCCAAAAAGTATGTGATTTCTCTCATCATACTCATCTCAAATTCTGAACTCATCATTGCTAAAAACATGGACACAAGATCATGAGAAGCAAAACCAAATATAATATCATCCACATACACTTGAACGAATAATGAGTCATTTCCATTCTTAAGTACAAAAAGAGTTTTATTGACCTTGCCCATGGTAAACCCCATTTCAAGTAAAAATGTTTTTAACCTATCATACCATGCTCTAGGGGCTTGTTTGAGACCGTACAAGGCTTTGGACAGTTTGTAAACATGATTAGGAAAATCTGGATTTTCAAAACCTGTTGGTTGCTTGACATAAACCTCCTCAACTATGTATCCATTAAGAAAAGCACTTTTAACATCCGTGTGATATAACTTGAATCCTTTAGATGCAGCAAAAGCTAACAAAATTCTTATAGCTTCCAATCTAGCAACAGGAGCAAAAGTTTCATCAAAATCTAGACCTTCAACTTGACTGAAACCTTGAGCAACAAACTTAGCCTTATTCCTAACCACTTTGTTTATTTTTAAACACCAATTTAGTTCCAACTAAAGTGTGATCTTGAGGTGGAGATACAAGTTTCAAAGCACTATTTCTTTCAAAATTTTTTTGACTCTTCTTCCATGGCAATAATCCAGGATTCATTAACGAGTGAGTGTGATATATCTTTGGGTACAAAATAAGCAACAAAAGCAGAATGAGTGTGAGAGTTTGGATCACAAAACCTGGACCCTGTGACTCTTTCATGCAAGCTTCCAATGATTTGTTGTGGAGAATGACTTTTGAGAACCCGGAGCGTATTGGACACTTCACAAGCTTCTTCTTCTTCATGTCCATCACAAATCGATGACCTTGTGACTTTGGGACGATCTGGACCAGCAATGGTGGTCGTTGGTGCTGGTTGTGAATCAAAATCAGGAGTTGGAACAATGTCATTAACTGCTGAATTTTTGGGCAGCAACTCCTCTTCTTCCTCATTTTCAACGAAATATTCTCCCCCTGCGGATATTGATACGGACCTCCAATATTTGGGCTAGTACATGGGCTAGCTTCATCAAAAGAAACCTCACAAGTCTCCACAATTTTGTTAGTGTCATGTAAAAGCACATGGTAGCCTCTAGTACGAGATGGATAACCAAGAAACATGTCATCAACAGATCTAGCTTCAAATTTGTCAAGATTACCATGTTTCTTAACAAAACATTTGCAACCAAAGACCCTAAAGTGTGTGACAAAACCGAAGCTCATATGGGTTTTTCCCAGCTTAGCACGCAAGAAAACACGATTTGAAACATAACAGGCGGTTGCAATTGCATCTGCCTAAAAGTTCCTAGGAATTTGATATTCTTCAAGTATAGTCCTAACCATCTCAACTAAGGTTCTGTTCTTTCTTTCTACAACACCGTTTTGTTGAGGTACATATGTTGAAGAAAATTAATGATCTATTCCTTTATCAGCACAAAAATGATCAAAGGATTGATAAATTTAGTTCCATTATCGCTTCTAATTGCTCTTAAAGATTTTTGGTGATCAATTGACAATCTAAAAAATAAAGTTCCAAAGTGACTAGAAGCTCCATTCTTAGATGTCATAAAATAAACCCAAGAGTATCTAGAAAAATCATCAACAATCACTAGAACATACCATTTACCTCCGAAGGATTGAACACGTGAAGGTCCTACGGTGTCAAGGTGCAAAAGTTGACCCGGTTCAGTTGTCATGGTCATTGTGAGTGGAGCATGTGAACGTGCAACCATCTTAGCATGTCTACAAGAAGAGCACGCAATTTCTTTGTCCCCTTTTAGCTTAGGCAACCCACGTATGCGATCAAGAGCACTAAGACACGTTAGATGATCAAAGCCTACATGACCAAGTATACGATGTTAAAAATATAAGTCTTTAGAATCATTAGCAACAAGACACCTATGCTTAGAAGAAGACATATCAAAATCAGCTTTAGAAACTCTTCGAAACCGATAAAGGTTAAAAATTAGCTCACTATATGAACCTACAACTTTGTAGCAATTTTTATTGAAAATAATTTCCAGATTTCATCTAGCAATTGTGAAACAGAAAGCAAGTTGTATTTCAAATTTTTGACAAGTGCCACATCTTTCAATGTGTAGTGATCATTTACCTTAACCGAACCCTTAGCAATTATAGGAGTTGATGAACTATCAGAAAAAGTAACATTCTCTACACATGACACAAAGGAGAGGGAGGAGAACCATTCTTTGTTACCAGTCATGTGGCATGAGCAACCTGAATCCACAATCCAATTGTTCTCCTACTCAAGTCACGAATCGAAACTTTCTATAACTACTCAAGATTCTTCTATAGGCAGATAGAAGCTATCTTAAGACTTCCAAACACCTTATAAACATATCCCACATTCCTAAAACAACCCAACTTCGTGGCCCACACGAAATCCTATCATAACCAACTCAAATATTTTGATATTTGAATCAAACACGACTCAACCGCAACCTGATTCCATAACCTAGTGAGTTGGACTTTGCTGACCAATTTTTTACGTCTGCTTCTCTTCATCAGGCCTTGGAACATTGTTTATACGTACATGCATTCCTTGCACATGTGGAAACATCTTCAAACGACGTCCACGATACCTTCATATGCATTCTTCTTGATTCAAACATGTTGTGCAACCTCCCGATCAACTCAACCACAATTCCTCCTGAACATGGTTGTTGAACCTCATCTTCTCCCTAAGACTACTTCATTGGATCCTGTCACCAGCCATGTCTTGAACACAAGCAACACCTGCACATGAATAAAAAACCGATACTTCCGAGCACAAGTGCTCGACTTGACTCACGTTAGTTTGGAAAACACAACACCTTACGTGTGTACATCACATAAGCATGTTGCAAATCATAGCAAAACGATATCATCCATAACCACCAAAATAGACCAAAAACATAGTGAATAGTACTAAGCAAGCTTTCCATAGATGTAAAGCAAGTTCGAGACATTGCAAGGTAAAAGCAGAACCACTGCGATCAAGCACCGGACCTTGCCAAAGCTAACCAGACCTTGAACCGGAGCTTACCAAAACTAGCAGGACCTATCGCCGGAGCTAACCGAAGCTAGTCGGACCTAGCACCGCCGGAGCTTACCAAAACTAGAAGGACCTAGCGCTGGAGCTAACCAAAGCTAGTCGGACATAGCGCCGGAGCTTACCAAAGCTAGTAGGATCTAGCGCCGGAGGTAACCAAAGCTAGTCGAACCTAGCCAAAATAAGTCGGACCTAGACAAGGAAAGTTGGACCTAACCAAAGTAAGTCAGACCTTACGTTGGACCTTGCCGGAGCTATCTAAAAAAAGTCGGACCTATTGTCAGACCTTGCTGGAGCTCGGCCCTGGAGTCAAACCTTGTTGAAAAGGGTGATTTGGCAATATTCAAAACTTTTATCGCCATAGCCAATTTATTCAGCACACATAGGTCTCACATCCTTGATCATATTGATCCTGTTTTATTAAATGTTTTGTTTGCAAAACTGCATTCTTGTGTCAAATATGATAGTAAATCCATACGTAGGAGTTTACTAGTGTTGTAAGCCATCCCTGTCGCCGGGATATACATGATGAGTCAGGTATGGGTGTATTCTTATTTTTGCACCACATCGCTACACGGGTTATGTGTAACTTAAATAATACGCTTGACAAACATTAATTACAAGCATTTGGGATGGTAATAAGATGATGATTAAATTAGTAACATGGAACTTGGGTGATCTAAGCAAGCATGGTTTTATGGAATGTGTTGGATGGTACGGTGGTTTTGCTTGCCCGACCGGTTCATGCAAATATAAGCCAGAACAATAGTGCAACCACAAGGCCATGTATGGGTGCGGCGTAACTGAATAATTAGGAGTGTTGCTAGTATTGTATGGACCATTGGATAGCGCGGGGAATGGGAGTCGAGTAGGGCTACTCTGGGATCTGCATGGCACACGAGGGGGCCCGTGGGTGGGAGAATGGAGATTCAACCCTGTCGGTGAAACCGTAGTGGGCCCGTACATACAATTAGTCCCTTTTGAAAGGCTATTTTGTGGTCTCTTGGCCACACACCTATGAAAGTGTCATAAGGCATAAAAGAGGTTCTTAGTCACCGAAAGGTGATGAAATCACGAACTTGTGAGTAAAGTGGTACAGCCTCTGCAGAGTGTTAAAAACTACCATGATATCCGTGCTCCCAGTCACGAGCACCTGGACAACTTCCATGATTAGAATTGGATTTGGGATTTTGAGATGGTTTGGTATGGGTTGGTTTGTCACATGAATATAGTCGGATTATGGAAGGATATGAATGTGATATATGGTGATGATATTAATTGTTAGCTAGCTATAAGTGAATTATGATGGTAAATGAGAATGATGGATATGGCCTATAATGATTAATTGGGACGGGATGAGAATTAATATCACATAGACATGATAGGCTGCTTTTACATGTTTATGAAATGTACTTTTCTGCAACTAGCCATTTTATTTCCATCCTTTTGTTTAGCTACATTTCATCTATTCTCACACTTGCTTAGTACGACACGTACTCACCCTTTCAGTCCGCCACCAACAGCTACAGGAGACACTTGGGAGTACCCTGAGGATCATGTGGAGTACTAGGTTGCGTACCACCGTCAATTGCGTGTGGAATGGAGTCGTGCTACTTAGTTTACTTTCCGCTGCAATAATTAGAGACTTGTCATTCATGAACCATTGGATAATTGTAATAAGGTACTTATTTAATAGTTAAAATGTGGTTAACTTCTGTATATCGTTTGTGATGCATCCATGTATGTGTGATGAACGTCCTGGGCACACATATAAGCTATACTTGGTTCATATTCGGAACCGGGTGACACAAATTGGTATTAGAGCCGCATTGACTATAGCACGCAAGCCTAGGTAGAATGGACATTCTAGAGCACATAGGAACACTCCTCTAATCTGCTATTTTTGAAATTTCTTGCTGCTGTTTTTATTTCGTCATTTCAGCCACCAAAAGGTGTCGATTGATGCTGCATTTTCAATGCAAATTTTGGCCTTGTCTTATGTTGCTCGCTGCTATTTTTTCTGCTTAAATCTTTTCGTAAAGTGTGCATCTTTGCCGCTGCTATGTGTGGGTAAATTGATTTTGTAAGCTGCTGCGTTTTTCCTCCCTCTTTCTTTTCTTTTGGACAGCCGCACCCCTCTTTTCCCATTACTTTGGCTGCTGCAATTTTCAGATTTGTGTTACATTATTCTCTCCTATAATGTACTCTTGTTTTCTATAGATGCCAATCACTGGGAGTACAGCGCGCAAGAGCACTTGTCTGCCACCCCTTGGAGGTGGGCCTAACCCCATTGAGCTTGACAAGCTGAAGCAAGAGGAGGAGAATATCAAGCCCGAGGAGGAGGAAGCTAACCAGTCGAACACTATGGGAAGATCCAGAGAAGTTTGAGCCGTATGAGGAGGATATGGACAAAGATCCTAATGAATAGTATTACGTACCAGCTTCAGATGAGGAGCAAAACGGAGGTGAAGATGGAGGGGGATCACAACCTGGTGCAAATGAGAATGGACACAACAGCCCCGAGTTTCCCCAAGTTGAGGAGCTTTGGACCACCGAAACCGAAGGAGGACATGCATCGCTGGAACTAACGGAATTCCTTCATTCCCGTTGCATGTGTGCTAATTACTTCGTGAAGAGAGTCTCTCACCCCGGACGCGATGAATGGCATGCTGAGGTTCTCATTTTCTTCATCAACAAAGTGGTCTCACGACATTATGCTCCCACCTGGAGGTCTACTCAAAAGGATGCTACGGATGATGCTGCATGGGCGGCACTCACGAGTTTGTGCCGTAATCGCTGCTTTGAGATTGAGAATACCACGTTTGAGTTGCACCCTCAGCAGAAGAGTGGTACGGGTAAGATAACTGCACCATAAGAAGCTTCAGACAACTTGCTAGAGATGGATAGGTGTCAAAAGGCATTATTGGACATGAGCAGTCGCTATGCAACCACACGAGCAGAGATCCACTACATTCGCAAGGAGCTAGCTCGATTGGAAGCCAACATGGAGATGAAGGAATGTGAAGGAAGAGGAGAACCGTGGTCACCCAAGCGAATCTGGTCCCCTACATCACCATGGCGCAACCCCATCACATCCGCGCATCCAAGGATGCCCTCACTGCCTCACAATTAGGAATTTATGTCCCCTATTAGTATTTTGTAATAAGTACGCTTAGATCATATTAGTTTTCAATAGTGTGGTGTGCTAAATTTTTATTGGTGTTTGCTTGTGTGCTTAGTTGCGATTTGTGGGACGCCTCGGTGAATGTCCACATCTGCATATAGTAGAGTGTTGTGAGATGCTTCGGTACTTGTCCACAACCTCTAATAGGGTTCTAGTATTAATAAGAGAGTTCCTTAGTTACATATACCTTGATGCATATAGTTGGGGCGTTTCTTTCCAAATTCTAAATTCTTCTGTCTCTACACTTCTTTCACCAACAGATGCCGAGGACTCGCAACCAGAGGAATGCCAATGATGTGGAGGAGAACGATGGGGCACCTCAGAACATCAATCGACAAGGGGCTATCAACCTTGAACAGTTGTTAGCTATGCAGAACCAGCTCATGCAGACCATGATACCGACTATGGGACAGCTGGAAGCTGACAACAACAATCAGCCTCACATGCTGCCACCGCCACCACCCTCGCCACACCACAACTGTTTGGGAGAGTTCATGAGGACCAGGCCGCCTACCATTGCTCAAGCCACAGATCCAATGGAAGCTGATGATTGGTTGAAGTCCGTTGAGAAGAAACTTGCTATTGTCCAGTGCACTGAGAGCGAGAGAAGGTTCCTTTTGCCTCACACCAGTTAGATGGAGCTACTGCAGATTGGCGGGAACCTCTTTGCAATGCCCACACAAATCATGAAGGAATCACACATGCTGAATTCAAGAAAAGCATCCGTTCTCACTAAGTACCTGAGGGAGTTATGATACCGAGAAGGCAAGAATTTGAAAACATCAGACAAGGAAGCATGAGTGCGAGTGAGTATCTCAATAAATTCACTCAACTGTCAAGATATACTCCAGAAGACATCGGCACTGATAGCAGAAAGCAATATCTGTTTATGAGGGGTCTCAACAATGAAATTCAAGTCCAGTTGCTCCATACTGACTATGCAAACTTCCAGAAGCGTGTTGACAAGGCCAATGTGGTTGAGAACAAGGTTTGTGAGATGGAGCAAGACAAGAAGAGGAAGATGCCATATCATGGGCAACCGCAAGGAAGGAATGTCCGTCCTTGTTATGCACTATCATCTGCACCATACTACAACCCATTTGCTCCTGCATACCGTGCTTCTTATCCACTGCACCCAAATAAGCCACCACAACAACGCCCCACCATGCAAGCACCTCGCTATGCTGTACCACCTATGTCGTGTCCTAACATGGCGGCTAATGCTCAATATCAGTTGCGCCCAAGCTTTCCTAGTGCTACCGTCGAAAAGACATGCTATGTGTGTGGAGAGGCTGTGGACTTTGCAAGTCAGTTCCATAAAAGAAGCCATGGACCGATGAACAATGCACCAAGGCCAATCTACCCATGACCAAAGGGAGGAGCACCGCAAGGCAACCGTGGATAGCAGAATTTTTCTCGTGGCAATGTGAATCATGTCTCTACTGAGAAAGCCCAGCAAGCTGATGAAGTCGTGATCGGTATGTTCCTCGCCAACTCCAACCCCGCGACTGTTTTATTTGATTTTGGAGCATCTCGTTCATTCATCTCATCAATGTATGTTGCCAAGTATAATCTACCTATATCACTTATGAAGCAAACTATTCTAGTAAGTTCTCCTGGTGGAGAGATGAGGACAAATATAGTATGTCCGAAAAAAAGCATTAAAATAAGGGGGTAGACTTTCTCGCAAACCTCATTGTCCTGAGCTCTCAAGGAATAGATATAATACTTGGAATGGACTGGCTGGGCAAGTATAATGGAATCATTCAATGTGCCGAGAGGATTGTGCAGTTGACAAGTGAACACGGTACACGCATCGAAGTTGAGGCAGCCAAACCGGCAAGAGAGAAGGCTATACTGAATCACGTGGAAGGTGTGACATTGGAAAGCATCCCGATTGTTCGCGAGTACTTATATGTGTTTCCAGATGAGGTACCAGGTATGCCACCTGATCGTGACAAAGAATTCGCCATTGAATTGATACCCACAATGACACCTATAGCTAAGAGGCCATATAGGATGCCTCCTAAGGAATTAGCAGAGCTCAAGATGCAAATTCAAGAGCAGCTAGAGAAGGGTTGTATATGCTCGAGATTATCACCATGGGGAGCACCAGTGCTCTTCGTAGGTAAGAAGGATGGAACCCATAGGATGTGTGTGGACTATAGGTCTCTCAACAAAGTGACAATCAAGAATGAGTACTCATTGCCCCGTATAGAGGATTTGTTTGACCAAATGAAGGGTGCTTGTATTTTCTCCAAGATCGACCTGCGGTCAAGATACTTCCAAATGAACATTAGACCATCCGATATACCCAAGACGGCATTTCAGACACAGTATGGGTTATATGAGTACACCGTTATGTCATTTGGATTGACAAACGCGCCTGCGTACTTTATGTATCTCATGAATAAGGTCTTCATGAAGTACCTGGATAAGTTTTTCGTAGTGTTCATTGATGATATTATGGTATACTCGAGAAGCGAGGAAGAACATGAGGAGCACTTGAAGCATACATCACAGAAACTAAAGGAACATCAGTTGTATGCCAAATTCAGCAAGTGTCAGATCTGGTTACAGGAAGTGTCTTTCTTAGACCATATCATCACCGTAGGAGGAGTATCGGTCGACCCGAGGAAAGTGAGAGATGTGCTTAAGTGGGAACTGCCACAGAATGTGAAGGAATTTCAGAGTTTCATTGGAATGGCTGGATATCAGGGCTGATTCATCGAGGATTTCTCCAAAATAGCGAAGCCCATGACCGAATTACTAATGAAAGGTAAGGCATTCCAATGGACTCAAGCTTGTCAGGATAGTTTTGAGGAGTTAAAAAAGATGTTGACAACCGCACCAGTGTTAGTATTGCCAGACGTGAGCAAGAGTTTTGATATATATTGTGATGCGTCAAGACAGGGACTAGGATGTGTGCTTATAAAAGAAAGACAAGTGGTATCTTATGCATCAAGGCAATTAAAGAAACATGAGCTGAATTATCCTACGCACGACCTTGAACTCGCAGTCGTGGTGCACGCCTTGAAGATATGCATACATTATGTTTTTGGTCATCGACGTGAGATTTATATGGATCACAAGAGCCTCAAGTACATATTCACCCAAAGGATCTGAATCTAAGGCAACGCCTATGGTTGGAGGTTAATAAAGATTACGATGTAGGGATCAACTACCACCCAGGGAAAGCCAATGTAGTGGCAGACGCTTTGAGCCGAAAGGGAACATGTCACCAGCTCACGGTCTGAGAGATCCCACCCGAGCTATACAAGGAATTCGAACAGTTGAACCTTGGGTTCATAAATGAAATGGGGGCAATGGAAGTCAACCGAACATTAGAGCATGAAATACATGAAGGACAAACAAAGGATGAGCACATCCAAGAAATCAAGGAAAAGATTCAAGAAGGGAGAGATTTCAGATTTGATGAGGATGACCATGGCACTATATGGTTGGGGAAAAGAATTGTTGTGCCTAATGTGAAGCATCTCCATGAGATAATATTGAATGAGGCACATGACTTGCCCTATTCCATTCATCCCTGATGTACGAAGATGTACCAGGACTTAAAATCTCGCTATTGGTGGGATGGCATGAAGTGGGACATAGCTGAATATGTTGCGCTATGTGACACGTGTCAACGAGTAAAGGCTGAGCATCAGCGACCTGCTAGAGTATTTCAGCCGCTGAAAATTCCCGAGTGGAAGTGGGAAGAAATCGGCATGGACTTTATAGTTGAATTGCCATGCACTCATTCTGGTTATGAGTCTATATGGGTTATTGTGGATTGGTTGACAAAGTCTGCTCATTTTATTCCTGTACGTACCAAATACAAAGTGGTAAAGCTAGCAGAGCTATACATGGATAAAATTGTATGCTAACATGGGGTCCCGAAGAGAATTGTCTCGGATAGAGGTTCTCAATTCACCTCTAGGTTCTGGCAGAAACGCATGAAGCTATGGGTACAAGGTTAAATTTCAGCTCCGCGTACCATCCACAGACTGATGCACAAACTAGGAGGACAAACCAGATATTAGAGGACATGTTGAGAGCATGCGCCTTGAAACATGGACGTAGCTGGGACAAGAGTTTGTCGTATGCTAAATTCTCGTACAACAATAGCTACCAAGCAAGTTTGAAAATGCCACCCTATGAAGCACTATATGGAATGAAGTGTAGGACACCTTTATTTTGGAATGAAACAAGAGAGAATCAAGTATTTGGTCCTGATGTGTTACAAGATGCTGCAAGGCAAGTTCAAATAATACGTGAAAACCTAAGGGCTGCCCAGTCTCGACAAAAAGGCAATGCTGATAATAATCAAAGGAATCTGGCATTTGAAGTTCGAGATTTTGTATACCTAAAATGTCACCTCTCTGAGACCAACGACGGTTTAACATTAAGGAAAAACTGGCACCTCGTTATATCTAGCCATTTAAGATTTTGGACAAGCGAGGAGAGGTAGCATATCGACTTGTGCTACCAGCGCATCTCTCCGATGTGCATGACGTGTTTCATGTGTCTCAACTCAAGAAGTGTCTGAGAGTGCTGGAAGAGCAAGTACAGACGGACGAACTAGAACTCTAGGAAGATTTGACCTATGTCGAGCTACCTATCAAAATCTTGGACACAAAGGAAAGATTCACGAGGAACAAGAAAATCCGTTGGTGCAAAGTGCAATGGAACCACCATATGAAAGTCGAGGCCGTGTGGGAATGTGAAGAAGGCCTCAAGGCATAATTCCCTCATCTATTCTCCACACTATCGAATCTCGAGGGCGAGATTCACTTTATGGGTGATAGGTTTGTAACAACCTCATATTTAGCATCAGCATTGCATACATTTTTCATGCATGAAACATTATTAGAACAAAAGAGAAGAAAAATAAAAGATAAAACATATATATATATATACATATATATATAGGTAATAAGAAAAGTGAATAAGAGTATAAAATATATAATAGAAAAAATATAAACAAATGTAAAATATATATAAAAATAATATAAAACAAATGTATATAAAGTCTATAATGAAAAAAAAAAAGAATTTACAGAACCTTCCGGAAGTTTTTGGGGGAAGCTTTGCTTCCACCCCCGGAAAGGTTCTGGGCAACCGAGCGGGAGCCGCCCTGGCGCCCAAGCATGCTCGGTGGACTCGTGGCCCAGTCGGATGGCTCCGTGCGGCCGTGTTTTTGGGTCGAGGCCGACTGGGACTCTGTCCCGAGGCTCGGTACCGAGCGCCCCTCCGCCTATATAAGGAGCCAGGCCTCGGTCTTCAATCATAAAAATGTCCTAGCGATCGTAAATCCCAGCTAGCGTCGCCATGAAGAAAAAACCTAGCCGCCAGAGAGATAAAGGAGGCCGCCGCAAGGAGAAAGAAGAGGAAGAGGAGGAAGGAGACGCCGTTCGTCGAAGATCATCACGCCGCTGTCGTTGTGCCGCTGGAGGATAGCTATGCCGTCTACTTCGTCTACACTAGTTCTCTGTATTGCGACCTTTGAATCCGCTACACCTACGATAGGATTCGTTTTCCGAGACGAATTTTAGCGATGTAATAGATCTAATACCTGGAGTTAAATCGTAATTGCATCTACATCTATTTTATTTCAACAACCCTAACTTTCATTAAAACCCCCGTAAACTTGCATGAACACATATGAACTAGTTGCATCTAATTAATAAACAACCGTAGATAATTAATTAAACTCTGCATGCATTCATGTCATTGCATATTGATTAATATGTGTGCATTGTGTTGATTCATATGTGTTTTCTTGTATGTGTATGATTGCGAGTAGAGGGACGTGCTCAAGAGGCCATATACAATGATTTCCAGAACCAAGACTTCAAAGCGCTTGAGCAACCCCATCCGTCGGAGCAAGGCAAGTGTCTTGATCACATTGATCCCGTTTTATTAAATGTTTTGTTTGCGAAACTACATGCTTTTGTCAAATATGATGGGAAATCCATACAGAGGAGATTACAAGCATTGTATGCCATCCTTGTCGCCGATATATACATGATGAGTCGGGTATGGGTATATTTTTCTTTTTTCACCGCATCACTACACCTGGTATGTGTAACTTTAATAATATGCTTGACAAACTTTAATTACAAGAATTTCGGATGGTAATAAGATGATGATTAAATTACTAACATGGACCATAGGTGATCTAAGCAAGCACGGTTTTGTGGAATGGGTTGGATGCTACAGTGGTTTTGCTTGCCTTAGATCTAAGGACCAGTCCATGCAAATATATGTGAGGACAACAGTGCCACCACAAGGCCAAGTATGTGTCAGGCGTAGCTGAATAATTAGGTGTGCTACTAGTATTGTATCGACCATTGGATGGCACGGTGAATGGTAGTCGAGTAGGGCTACTCTGGGATCCGCATGGCACAAGAGGGGGCCCGTGGGTGGGAGAATGGAGATTCAAGCCTGCTAGTGAAACCTTAGTGGGCACGTACATACTAGTAGTCTCTTTTGAAAGGCTATTTTGTGATCTCTTAGCCACACACCTATGGAAGTGTCATAGGGCATAATAGAGGTTCTTAGTCACCGAAAGGTGATAAAATCATGAACAAGTGGGTAAAGTGGTACAACCAATGCAGAGTGTTAAAAACTATCATGATAGTCGTGCTCCCGGTCAAGAGCACCTGGACAACTTCCATGATTAGAATTGGATTTAGGATTTTGGGATGGTTTGGTATGGGTTGGTTTGTCACATGAGTATAGTTGGATTATGGAAGGATATGAATTAGATATATGGTGATGATATTAATTGTTACCTTGTTATAAGTGAATTATGATGGTAAACGAGAATGATGGATATGGATTATAATGATTAATTTGGACGGGATGGGAATTAATATCACATAGACATATAGGCTGCTTTTACATGTTTATGAAATGTACTTTTTTGCAACTAGCCTTTTATTTCCATCTTTTTGTTTAGCTACATGTCATCTATTCCCACACATGTTGAGTACGACACGTACTCACCCTTGAAATTCCCCCACAAACATGTAACACCCACTATTTTAGAGAGGAAAAAAATATTTGTAAAGTGAATTTTTCAAGATGTAAAATCATTTTTATTGGAAATAAAATTCATATAAGGCAAGGTGCATCATGTTTGAATGATTGTGTGAATTTTTGAAAATTCAAATTCGCTAGGCATTTGGTTTACAAATTTCAAACATAAAACAAAAGAAAAAGAAAACAGAAAAGAAAAAGAAAAGGGAAAAGAAAAAGGAAAAACGCCCCTGGGCCGAAATCCCCAATCCGGCCCAACTTCCCCCCTCTTCGCCGCGCTGGCCCGCGCCTCCTCTCCCCTCCCTCTCTCTCTGCCAGACGGACCCCGCGCCGCACCCTCTCGCTGCCAGTCGGTCCCGCTTGTCAGGCCCGTCGCCCACCTCCCGTCGCGCCCGCGCTGTAACGGCCGCGCGCCATCACCGCGCCGCCCACTTTCCTCCCGTCTTCATTTCCGACCGTTTCACCTCAATCAAGAGTGGAATCGTTCCCATGATGATCGCCGCCTGTTTCTACACCGGAACCCCTATAAATACCGCCCTAATCCCCTCGGATTTCATCACCCCGTCGCCCCAAACCCTAGTCGCCGTCGAGGTCAGTATTGGCGACCACGTTCCCGTTGACTCCTTCAATTTCCGTCCACGACACCTTGCCTAACACCTTCGCCGCATCCTCAGGAGCTTGCCGGACATCTTCGTCGGTGGTTACCGCCAATGCGTCGCCGATTTCATCGGGCGCCGACGAGCTTCGCCGCTCCCCATCGTCGCCGGCTAGCCTTTGTCCAATTTTCGGCCTCGCGACCACTACTGGTGAGTTCCCCTCGCTTCCACCTTTCGTTTAAGCCTTTTGGATGTACCCCGTGGCCTCCGTGGCGCGTTTTTGGATTTCTCCGGCGAGCCCGCCGCCGCGCGCGCGTCACTGCCGCCGCGCGCCGCCGCCCGACCCTAATCGGGGCGACGTGGCTCAATGCCCGTCGTCCATTATGTTTCATCGGCCAAGATTAGAACCCCCGTACCCCTTCGGTACATTAAATCTGGGCCATCCAATTTAAAATCAACGGCCCATGTTCAAACTAGTTTTTCCCGCCGCCAGGATTTCACTCAGGCCCCTGGAAACTTGCGGGCTACCCCCTGGGTTTTCCGGGAATTCAAATCTAACCCCTAGAATTATCAGACTAGCCCCTGGACCTTTTGGAAATTAGAAAAATACTGGTAAATTGAATAATAAGTTTTTCTAAGCCCCTGGAAAATTATAAAATAGCAAATAAAATCTGGAAAAATTGTAGAATAATCCCTGGACATAATAAAAATTATTTTCAACCTCTGGAATAGTTCTGTATTTGCAGAAAAACCCCTGTTAGTTCTAAAAATTAAATAAAAGTCCTTAAATTGTATAAAATAATTATAAAAACAGATTTAATTATGTTTTGTTTATTTTTATTACTGTATTATTTTTATAAATTTATTTAAATTGCTGAAATGGTCATAAAAATACTTTTTAGTATAATGAATTCATAAAAATTGTTTTACACACTTAGAAATAATTAGTAAAAATAATGTAA
The DNA here is from genome assembly GCA_036927565.1 of Tuctoria greenei. Classification (NCBI taxonomy): domain Eukaryota; kingdom Viridiplantae; phylum Streptophyta; class Magnoliopsida; order Poales; family Poaceae; genus Tuctoria; species Tuctoria greenei. Next base: position 57,845,884 of record JAYESD010000012.1, read on the forward strand.
AAATTGTAAAATTTATATTATTGATTATAAATCTGTTTTAAGCTTATTTTGAAAGATAAAACTTCTAGAAAGTAATTTTAGGGTTCTAATAAGTATAAAAATGGTATAAAAATCTATAAAAATATGTTTTACTCACTAAATTTCATTTAAACTTTAAATTCTCATCAACAAATGTATGTCTATAATAAAAATCAACCCTAAAATCACTTTTGCGTAGGAATTTGCGTTTATTTGAGTATTGTGCATTTTACTATGTTCTTATGGTATGTTATTTTTCGTGCATCGTCGTAATTTAGAGTCGGGGCCAGAACCCATCCTTAAACTTCAACAGCAGCAGTTTCCCGACGACCCCGAGACACAGTTTGGAGGCAAGTTCCTTGACCATCTTGCACCCTTTTTGTTAAGTTTTAGTTAGTTGCATGCTAAATTAAAATATGAATCCTATGTTATGATTTCCTAGATTTTCCACAATATCCCTTGTCAACATGATTTGGGCATTTTATTATTATTTAGAATACGCTTAGCCATGCTTAATTGAAATATGATCTATTAATTTACAAGTTTACATTTGAAGTATTTTGATTCATGAATTGGTGGCTAAACGGAAATTAGTAGATAGGAATCTGATAGGGGGTTTTGTATGGATTGGTGCATGCGTGCACAAGACCTTGGTTTGGGGTTTGACACCTATCGGATTCTAAGGACCGGTTTATGGAAGAAGTAGCTAAGCCATTTAGTATCACCACAGAATTGTATATGGGACAACTTGGTTTAGTAATTTGGTTCCTCCCGATGTAGCATAGGTAATTGATCGGGCGGGGAATGGGCTTTGCCTTAGGGTCCGCATGGCTCAAGAGGGGGATTCTCCTGGCCGAGGGAAAATAGACTCCAGGTGCCGGAGCGGTGAAACCTTAGAGTACCCATTGCAAGTCGGGAGAACCATCGGAAACACCTCGTAGTGATCTCCTGGCCACACACCTACGGAAGTGTGTATTGTGGTTGGCTACCACGGGCATCAGGGAGGATTACCTTAGTCCACCTGGCAACAGGGGACAAAATCACGAACTGTGGGTAAAGGATACACACTCTGCAGAGTTTTGTCAAACTGTCTAGACAGCCATGCTCACGGACACGAGCGGCTTGGAAACCAAATTCATAATTAGCACATGGTTACTAAACGGATGGTTTGGGTGGGTCTTAGCTGGTTTAATTTTGGGATATTGGTTGGGATTTCACCTAGTTGTAGGTGCTTATTAATCAATTAAGATTAGGTTGTTACTGCAATAGTGCTTAACTTAATAATTGCCTACCTTGTCGTGAACCACACATGTCATGACTTCCCAACTTGCGAGTACCGTTAGTACTCAAACTTGTTAGTTGCATATTTTTCTCCCCCAGCCTATGAAGACTCAGAGGTGGAGAACCAGGACTTCTACGGAGATCCCGAAGAGATGTTCTAGGCTAGCGCTCCCCCGTGCAACGCCTGTGTTTGGAGCCCTTGTTATGTTATTCCGCTGCTTGTGTACTTTTATTTTAGACCTGGATGGTCATTTATGTAATAAGGTGATGTACTCGAACATGGTATTATATTTGGTATTTCACTTTCGTCTACACATGTACGAGTTGAACTGATCCTGGCATACATGTGGAAAGCATCTGGTTGTTTTCTTAATACCAGGTGTGACAAAGTGGTATCAGAGCCAGGTTGCCCGTAGGACGCAAGCCTAGATAGAAAAGGACGATTTAAGGACTTTACTATTTTCAAATATTATTAGTTGTAAAATTTCTTTGTATTTTTTTTACCTTGCACTTATTTCACTTACTCTTTAATTTGTTTTATTACTGACACTCTCCTGTTTCAAAATCTTAGATGGCCAACGTCAGGAGAACCGCTCGCATGTCAACTGGAGGCTATGTTCCCAACCGAAGGATTGCTGCCCGCCGTACCCCACTCAATGATCCTCGACGTGCGGTGGTGATTCGTACCGATGGAAGAGCTGCAGGACGACTTCGACGACGACTTCAAGCCATACTACTCGACGCCGGCTACCGACATGAGAGACTGGCACTCACCTACCACTCTATTGGGATGCAGCGTCCCTACCGGATCGAGTGGTCATGCAAGCTATTTGTCTACTATGGGGATGAACTACTCAAGGTGCACCGTACCCCTGCTGCAAGAAGCTACCGACGCCACGCTGAGCAGGATGTCAGCTGGGAGGCCATCACCTATTGGAGCCACACTTACCGTTACCAGCTGCGGAACTCAGTACACGCCTACACTCCCCAGCGTCCCAGCAGCACTGGCAACTTCGTCACCAGGTACGTGGAGGGGCCCCTGACCCTTCCACAGACTCACCAGACAGTTGATGACGTGGAGTGCCTCAGCATTCGCCTCCACAAGGCTCAGCAAGAAATTCAGGATGTTCGTGAGCTGGCAGCACATTATGAGAGGCAAGTGAGGAGGTACCGTCGGATCACCGACGAGGACCCAGATGGGTATGCTTCAGACACCTCCACTTGGATTCCGAACTCTCCTGACCGTCGTGTTGGTCGTGGCGACACCGACTCGATGGACTACTCTTCAGACGAGGAGCCAGACTCAGGGGAGCCTTCTGTGCCGCAGCAGCCAGCCAACTCTCCTCCGCATGGCAACGAGTCCCGTGGCAGCAACTCGGGATATGATGGAGATGACGATGAAGACCCAGACGAGGAGGAGGACCCCGAGGAGCGAGAGTAGACTCTGGACTGCTCTACAACTCAGGATTAAGACACTTACCCATGTGTTGTAATAAGAGCGATGTAGTGACGATTTGTGTAATCTTGAGTTGTATGATTTTGTTTTGAGAACTCGATTATACATGTTTGTGTTTGCTTATTGAAAGTGATATTTATTTCTCTATCTCTTTACTGATGCATATAGTGGGAAAGAAGTATAGAATAGTTTCTATCTTATCGTTTTGTTCTAAAGCAACACCCCCAATCTCAGATGGCAGGAAGAGGAAGAGGACGTGGACGTGGTGTGCCACCCAATCAAGATAATGAAGTCCCACTACCTCAGTGGAATGGAAGAGGTGCTCGTGGGGCACCAGCTGCAAACCAAATGCAGCATATGATGGCTATGCAACTTCAAATGATGCAAAACTTGACACAAATTGTGAACAATATGCAACAGGTTCATCAAGCACCACCACCCCCTCCGCCACCACCACCACCACCCCCACCTCCAAGATTTTGCTTAAGAGACTTCATGAACACTCAACCCCCACGCTTCTCCAACGCCACGGAACCCATGGATGCAGATGATTGGATCAATACTATTGAAAGTAAACTAAGGATTGTACAATGTGAAGGAAGGGAAAGGGTGTTATTGGCATCACACCAACTCCATGGACCTGCGGCTGATTGGTGGACCGCCTTTACTGCTGCTCATGGCAACCCAGACAATATCACCTGGGAAGAGTTTAGAGAAAACTTCCGCAATCATCATGTACCGGCAGGAGAAATTCAAGCCAAGCGTATGGAGTTCCTAGCACTAAAGCAGGGGAACATGAACATAAGGGGGTATTTGAACAAGTTTACACAATTATCTCGGTACGCCCCTAGAGATGTTGACACTTATGCCAAGAAACAATTTTGTTTCAAAGAGGGACTGGATAAAGAAATACAGTTGATGATGTCTTCCAGTGACTATTCTAGTTTCCAACATCTGGTGGATAAAGCTTTCACGGTAGAACGAAAGAAGAAGGAGTGTGAAGGAGAAGACCGCAAAAGGAAGATGATGATGGGGCAGACTTCAAGTAGCAATAGCCCTCGCTTTAACCCACAACAATCGGGACACCTGAGTCGTCCCATGGGCAGTAATCAAGGACAGCGGTACCCTAATAACTCCTCATTCAGACCTCAATCTCAGTATGCGCGGCCCCAGTACCAGCAGATGCCATCACAATGCCCTCAAATGTATCAGCAGCATCCTATGACTTCAAACCCTCGTCCAACTGGGCAACCACAGCAAAATCAACAAAGAAACAAGGCTCTAGACACCAGTACTCGGGGAGCTTGTTATATATGTGGTGACAAGGGGCATTACTCCAACAACTACCCGAAAAAGCATTCGCAGTAGAACCAGTCAAGAGGAAGGGTCAATCATGTTGTTCTGGAGGAAGCTCAAGACGCATCAGATGTGGTGATTGGTACGTTCCCTGCTGATTCCCATCCTTCTACAGTATTGTTTGATTCTGGTGCAACACATTCGTTCATAGCAAAAGAATTCATAAGAAGACATGGAATGAATGCTACATTAATGAAACAAGTATTAGTAGTCAACTCTCCTGGAGGAGAGATGTTGACAAGGCAAGTATGCCCTAATGTTAATATAAGCATTAGGGGGGGTAGCATTCTTAGCAAACCTTATAGTGCTGGAGACACAAGGAATAGATATTATTCTCGGAATGGATTGGTTAACCAAGTACAAAGGAGTGATCCACTGTGCCACGAGAACAGTATGTCTGACTCATACGGATGGCACAAACGTGGAGTTTCATCCTGATCAAGCACCGGTTCAGAAAATACGACTCAACCAGATTGAAGGGGAACAAGAGATCAAAGTTGTTTGTGACTTTCCAGATGTGTTTCCTGATGAACTACAGAGAAATTGAGTTTATCATTGAATTAGTACCTGGTACAGCACCAATTTACAAGCGACCATACCGGATGGATGCTAAACAATTGGCAGAATTGAAGGATCATATTAATGAGTTGTTAGCAAAAGGATACATTCGTCCTAGTTCCTCACCTTGGAGAGCTCCAGTGATATTTGTGCCCAAGAATGATGGTACACAGAGGTTGTGTGTGGATTATCGAGCACTCAATGCCGTAACTATCAAGAACAAATATCCTTTACCAAGGATTGAGGATTTGTTTGACCAGTTGCGAGGTGCATGTGTGTTCTCGAAAATTGATTTGCGATCAGGGTATCACCAATTGAAGATACGACCCTCGGATATACCAAAGACGGCATTTGTTTCAAGATATGGATTATATGAGTATACAGTCATGTCTTTTGGATTAACTAATGCCTCGGCTTATTTCATGTACCTTATGAATAAGGTATTTATGGAATATCTTGATAAGTTTGTCGTGGTGTTTATTGACGATATTTTGATATTCTCCAAAAGTGAAGAGGAACATGAGGAGCACCTAAGATTGGCTTTACAAAAACTTCGGGAACATCTGTTGTATGCAAAGCTAAGTAAATGTGAGTTCTGGTTAAAGGAAGTGTCATTTCTGGGACATGTTATATCACAGGGAGGAATAGCAGTAGACCCCAGTAAAGTGAAAAATGTTTTGAATTGGAAAACACCAGAAAATGTTGGGGAAATCAGAAGTTTCTTGGGCATGGCTGGCTATTATCGCCGGTTTATCGAAGGATTCTCAAAAATATCGCGTCCGTTAACCAAGTTACTTGAGAAGGGAGTTGCGTACAAATGGACACCAGAGTGTGAAGCTAGTTTTACAGAGCTAAAGAAAAGGTTGACTATTGCTCCATTGTTGATTATGCCGGATATGCAAAAAGAATTTGCAGTTTACTGTGATGCATCCGGACAAGGACTGGGATGTGTACTAATGCAAGAGGGGCACGTAGTGGCTTATGCATCACGTCAACTCAGAAAGCATGAAAGAAATTACCCTACTCATGACTTGGAGTTAGCAGCAGTGGTTCATGCATTGAAGTAATGGAGACATTATCTTATAGGAAAAAGAACTGAAATTTATACGAACCACAAGAGTTTGAAGTATATCTTCACCCAACCAGATCTAAATCTCAGACAACGCAGATGGTTGGAACTTATCAATGATTTTGATGTCGGAATCAACTACCATCCTGGGAAAGCTAATGTGGTCGCAGATGCATTAAGCAGATCAGCTCAATGCAATAGCTTGGCACTGCAAGGTCAACAACCGCAATTATGTGAGGAATTAGCAAGGCTAAACCTTAGTATCGTAACTAATACTGAGGTAGTGTCTATGGAAGTAGATTTTAGTTTGGAAAAGGATATTCGTGAAGGGCAAAGGAATGATAAGTGGATCCAGAAGACTAAGCAACTAATGAAAGAAGGAAAAGCACCGGGCTTTAGAGAAGATGAACAGGGAACTTTATGGCTAGGGAAGAAAATATGTGTACCTGATATCAAGGAGATTCGAGAGCTGATACTGAGAGAAGCCCATGATTCTTCATACTCTATTCATCCGGGGAGCACAAAGATGTATCAGGATCTAAAGGATCGATATTGGTGGCATGGAATGAAACGAGATGTGGCGGAGTACATAGCTCTGTGTGACACATGTCAGAAGGTTAAAGCAGAACATCAAAGACCCGTAGGATTACTTCAACCCATTAAAATTCCAGAATGGAAATGGGAAGAAATAAGTATGGACTTTATTGTGGGATTGCCGAGAACTCAGTCAGGGTACGACTCTATATGGGTCATTGTGGATCGTTTAACCAAAGTAGCTCACTTTATTCCAGTAAAAGAAAGCTATTCTGGTTCAAGGTTGGCAGAACTATATATGACAAGAATTGTATGCCTGCATGGAGTGCCGAAGAAGATAATATCAGACAGAGGTACTCAGTTCACTTCCAGATTTTGGCAAAAGTTGCATGAGTCTATGGATACCCGACTCAATTTCAGCTCGGCATATCATCCGCAAACTGACGGTCAAACTGAGCGTACTAACCAAATTCTTGAAGACATGTTGAGAGCATGTGCTTTGAAAAACAGTAGGAGTTGGGATAAGAACCTACCATATGCTGAGTTCTCCTATAACAATAGTTATCAAGCCAGTTTGAAGATGTCTCCGTTTGAAGCTTTGTATGGACGAAAGTGCAGAACACCGTTGTTTTGGAATCAAACTGGGGAAAGCCAAGTATTTGGGCCCGAAGTATTAAGAGATGCTGAGAGACAAGTACAAGAAATCCGGAAGAATTTGAAGACGGCTCAGTCAAGGCAAAAGAGTTATGCAGATACTCGACGATGAGATTTGTCATTTGAGGTTGGTGATTTTGTGTATCTCAAGGTGTCACCTGTGAGAGGGTTAAGACGATTCAAGGTGAAGGGTAAGTTATCACCCCGATACATTGGTCCCTTCAAAATACTGGAGAAAAGAGGAGAAGTAGCCTATCGGCTCGAGCTTCCATCTCATTTATCAGATGTGCACGATGTATTCCACATGTCACAATTAATGAAATGCTTAAGAGTACCAGAAGAACAATTGCCCTTGGAAGCAGTAGACGTGCAAGAGGACTTGACCTATGCAGAACAACCTGTTAGGATTCTCGAGACGTCAAAACGAGTTACGAGGAATAAAGTTACTTGGATGTGTAAAGTCCAATGGAAACATCACTCAGAAGAAGAGGCAACATGGGAAAGAGAGGAAGACCTCAAGGCAGAGTTTCCCAGTCTATTCTCTTAGGACGTCCAAATCTCGAGGGCGAGATTTCTTTTTAGGGGGGTAGAATTGTAACACCCACTATTTTAGAGAGGAAAAAAAATTTGTAAAGTGAATTTTTCAAGAAGTAAAATCAATTTTATTGGAAATAAAATTCATATCTGGCGAGGTGCATCATGTTTGAATGATTGTGTGAATTTTTGAAAATTCAAATTCGCTAGAAATTTGGTTTACAAATTTCAAACATAAAACAAAAGAAAAAGAAAACAGAAAAGAAAAAGAAAAGGGAAAAGAAAAAGGAAAAACGCCCCTGGGCCGAAATCCCCAATCCGGCCCAACTTCCCCCCTCTTCCCCGCGCCGGCCCGCGCCTCCTCTCCCCTCCCTCTCTCTATGCCAGACGGACCCCGCGCTGCACCCTCTCGCTGCCAGCCGGCCCTGCTTGTCAGGCCCGTCGCCCACCTCCCGTCGCGCCCGCGCTGTAACGGCCGCGCGCCATCACCGCGCCGCCCACTTTGCTCCCCTCTTCATTTCCGACCGTTTCACCTCAATCAAGAGTGGAATCGTGCCCATGATGATCGCCGCCCGTTTCTACACCGGAACCCCTATAAATACCGCCCTAATCCCCTCGGATTTCATCACCCCGTCGCCCCAAACCCTAGTCGCCGTCGAGGTCAGTATTGGTGACCGCGTTCCCGTTGACTCCTTCAATTTCCGTCCACGACACCTTGCCTAACACCTTTGCCGCATCCTCAGGAGCTTGCCGGACATCTTTGCCGGTGGTTACCGCCACTGCGTCGCCGATTTCATCGGGCGCCGACGAGCTTCGCCGCTCCCCATCATCGCCGGCTAGCCTTCGTCCAATTTCCGGCCTCGCGACCACTACTGGTGAGTTCCCCTCGCTTCCACCTTTCGTTTAAGCCTTTTGATGTACCCCGTGGCCTCCGTGGCGCGTTTTTGGATTTCTCCGGCGAGCCCGACACCGCGCGCGCGTCACCGCCGCCTCGCGCCGCCGCCCGACCCTAATCGGGGCGAACTCAATGCCCGTCGTCCATTATGTTTCAACGGCCAAGATTAGAACCCCCGTACCCCTTCGGTACATTAAATCTGGGCCATCCAATTTAAAATCAACGGCCCATGTTCAAACTAGTTTTTCCCGCCGCCGGGATTTCACTCAGGCCCCTGGAAACTTGCGGGCTACCCCCTGGGTTTTCCGGGAATTCAAATCTAACCCCTAAAATTATCAGACTAGCCCCTGGACCTTTTGGAAATTAGAAAAATACTGGTAAATTGAATAAAAAGTGTTTCTAAGCCCCTGGAAAATTATAAAATAGCAAATAAAATCTGGAAAAATTGTAGAATAATCCCTGGACTTAATAAAAATTATTTTCAACCTCTGGAACAGTTCTGTATTTGCAGAAAAACCCCTGTTAGTTCTAAAAATTAAATAAAAGTCCTTAGATTGTATAAAATAATTATAAAAACAGATTTAATTATGTTTTGTTTATTTTTAGTTCTGTATTATTTTTATAAATTTATTTAAATTGCTGAAATGGTCATAAAAATACTTTTTAGTATAATTAATTCATAAAAATTGTTTTACACACTTAGAAATAATTAGTAAAAATAATGTAAAATTTGTAAAATTTATATTATTGATTATAAATATGTTTTAAGCTTATTTTGAAAGATAAAACTTCTAGAAAGTAATTTTAGGGTTCTAATAAGTATAAAAATGGTATAAAAATCTATAAAAATATGTTTTACTCACTAAATTTCATTTAAACTTTAAATTCTCATCAACAAATGTATGTCTATAATAAAAATCAACCCTAAAATCACTTTTGCATAGGAATTTGCGTTTATTTGAGTATTGTGCATTTTACTATGTTCTTATGGTATGTTATTTTTCGTTCATCGTCGTAATTTAGAGTCGGGGCCAGAACCCATCCTTAACCTTCAAGAGCAGCAGTTTCCCGACGACCCCGAGACACAGTTTGGAGGCAAGTTCCTTGACCATCTTGCACCCTTTTTGTTAAGTTTTAGTTAGTTGCATGCTAAATTAAAATATGAATCCTATGTTATGATTTCCTAGATTTTCCACAATATTCCTTGTCAACATGATTTGGGCATTTTATTATTATTTAGAATACGCTTAGCCATGCTTGATTGAAATATGATCTATTAATTTACAAGTTTACATTTGAAGTATTTTGATTCATGAATTGGTGGCTAAACGGAAATTAGTAGATAGGAATCTGATAGGGGGTTTTGTATGGATTGGTGCATGCGTGCACAAGACCTTGGTTTGGGGTTTGACACCTATCAGATTCTAAGGACCGGTTTATGGAAGAAGTAGCTAAGCCATTTAGTATCACCACAGAATTGTATATGGGACAACTTGGTTTAGTAATTTGGTTCCTCCCGATGTAGCATAGGTAATTGATCGGGCGGGATATGGGCTTTGCCTTGGGGTCCGCATGGCTCAAGAGGGGGCTTCTCCTGGCGGAGGGAAAATAGACTCCAGGTGCCGGAGCGGTGAAACCTTAGAGTACCCATTGCAAGTCGGGAGAACCATCGGAAACACCTCGTAGTGATCTCCTGGCCACACACCTACGGAAGTGTGTATTGTGGTTGGCTACCACGGGCATCAGGGAGGATTACCTTAGTCCACCTGGCAACAGGGGACAAAATCACGAACTGTGGGTAAAGGATACACACTCTGTAGAGTTTTGTCAAACTGTCTAGACAGCCGTGCTTACGGACACGAGCGGCTTGGAAACCAAATTCATAATTAGCACATGGTTACTAAACGGATGGTTTGGGTGGGTCTTAGCTAGTTTAATTTTGGGATATTGGTTGGGATTTCACCTAGTTGTAGGTGCTTATTAAACAATTAAGATTAGGTTGTTACTGCAATAGTGCTTAACTTAATAATTGCCTACCTTGTCGTGAACCACACATGTCATGACTTCCCAACTTGCGAGTACCGTTGGTACTCAAAATTGTTAGTTGCATATTTTTCTCCCCCAGCCAATGAAGACTCAGAGGTGGAGAACCAGATCTTCTACGGAGATCCCGAAGAGATGTTCTAGGCTAGCGCTCCCCCGTGCAACGCCTGTGTTTGGAGCCCTTGTTATGTTATTCCGCTGCTTGTGTACTTTTATTTTAGACCTGGATGGTCATTTATGTATTAAGGTGATGTACTCGAACATGGTATTATATTTGGTATTTCACTTTCGTCTACACATGTATGAGTTGAACTGATCCTGGCATACATGTGGAAAGCATCTGGTTGTTTTCTTAATACCAGGTGTGACAAAACAGCTGCTGGAGACACTTAGGAGTACCTTGAGGATCACGTGGAGTACTAGGTTGCATACTGCCGTCAATTGCCTGTGGATGTAAAAGCCCTAATTTGCATAATACAAACTTCAGTTAGAAGGACTAAAATTTTTGAATGATAAAATAAAATAAAAAGTAAATGAGAAAAACAAAGTAATTCAATTTCCAAAAGAGGGAATTAAAAAAAATAAATGTAACTACTGTTCCAATGAGTTTAACATGAAGATTTGAGTTGACCAATGGATTCCAAATATTTCCTGCAAACTTTCATAATTTTGAAGCAAGTTTGCCATTTAATTCAATAACTACATTGAATTCCACTAAAATTCAAATTCAAGTTTGAATTCGAATGGAACTTGCTCAAATCAATATTTGAATTCAGAATCAAATACTCCATATTCAATTTGGCCTCCCCACAAATATCGAGCAATTTTGGAACAAATTAGGTGTGTGAAATTCACTGTCATGGACTTCTCCTCTGTTCTCTGTTTTTCTCCACCGTGTGACACCTATCAGCATGCTAGTGCTACCAGCAGCCTGTGTGCTTGCTTCCTCTCTTGCTTAAGAAGCTAATCCAGCTGCTCGCTCAAATATCTCCACGTTCTCATTCAGTTCTCCCCTGTCCAGGGCAGAACCAACACAAGTTTTTGGTGTTCTTCTTTCCATATTCTCTGTTTCCTCTCTACTCCTCCAAATCAGGTACAAGCAGTCTGTTTGAATCATTTTTCTTCCCCTCTACTTCATCACAAACAACTTGGGAACCTGCTTAACCAGTTTTCTTACCAGCTCAAGCTTTTCCAAAGTCCAGGGAGGTGAAAACGCGGCCGCCCGTCTCTGTTCCGTGTTGCTGCCCCTCTGCTCCACGGCGGAACTGGAGCTGCACCTGTTTTCTCACCTCATTCCTTAAAGACAAAATGTTCGCCAACACTCCTAGATTCTGCTCGCAAAGTTTCTGCTCATTTCGTCCCTCCTAGCTTGAGTATTAGCAATTTTCCCGATGTGTTCGTGGTATGAACTGAACTAGGTCATCCTTTAAATTCCTTTTCCACGTGCAAGTTTTCAGCGTGACTGTGAGCTTTATTGTACTAGAGGTACACTTCACCTCATTGCATAACAATCGTAAGTTCCTCAAGCAACCACACCGGAATCTTGATTTTACTGGCCGGCAGTGAAACACGACTCGGTCCACTATGACTGCAACATTTCTCTCTTTTTCATTGAGTTCTTAACCAGATCATTCCTAATAATTCCCTTGAGCTCCAGTAAAACTTTCAGTTTCTTTTGTGGTTATTTTAATAGCCAAATGGTGTGTCCAATCTGTATGTACCTAAAAATTCCAAAATATCCAGAAACTTTTTTCAGCGAATTGTTCATACTTGTAAATTCAATATCTGGCAGTAGAATGCTTAGAAAATTATGAAACTAATTTTGTTGAGCCATCCTTGACCTCCTCTAAACAGAACACCAACTCTTGGCAAGGTTAATATTCAAGATTTCCCATGGGAATTCTTGGAGTGTTTTGCTTTGTTGAATTTTTGACACCGGAGAATTCCATGATTTGATCCCAAATTTCCAGAACCAGTGCCCATGATTTTATATACTTAACCGTGTTTCCCTTCAACTATGTTATATTATCACTATTGAATCACTTTGCATTTTCTTTGCATATTGATTAGTTGCCGAGATCAACGAGACCCAGAGCCACTTGAAGTCATCCCCCCCCCCCGGAGATTAGCTTTGACACCGTATCGCAACCAGGCAAGCCCTGGTTTGCATTTAACGGCGTTTTGAAATTTGATTTGTATCACACTATATGGATTAGAATGTATTGTGCATTTGGTCTAGGTTTTCTTGGAGTTTTCCACTTGCATGACCAGAGTACCCAAGAGAGCATGGTAGGTGTTTAAGTCATCGATGTGTCCATGCTATGCTATATGTTATAGTTGCTTCGATAGAGGTCGAGTAGTAGGAATCTACTCGCGAGTTCAGGAATTAGGTTCACACGGGATTGGTCGAGTGAGAGATTCAGCATTTGCTTAAATATGAGACCAGACCTGGAGTAGGAGCAGCAGGAAATAGGGGCTTGTGAGCTATAGCTCTGCCTGTGTCGGTGAAGGACCGATCCTTGTGCGGTCCTGTTGAGCAAGTTTGAATGTACCGAAGGCATACTAGATATATGACTAGATATATGGGACCCAGTAAACCGATGTAACTTGTCCACCTTAGCGTCGAGGCATACCCCACCACCTTATAGGTGTGGGTTGAGAGCAGCAAGGTGTAAACCTGTCAGCGGCTATGTCGTACTCCGTGTGGGGGCCTCTTGCTCGTAGCGGTGGGACAGATTTGACATGTAGATAGCGGGTGAAAGGTTGCCGCATACAACATAAGTGGAGTGTGCCTTCGCAGCTTCCAGTATGGGTGTATGTGTTGTGCTATTCGGGTATCCTTGCAGGTGTATATCGATTTGAGTTACCGTCCCTCGCGGTTATTGAGTACCACTTGTTCACTAAGTCATGATATAGTTAATTATTTGGAGCTGAATATTGTTGAATCATGCTTTATGGAATAATTATGTATTGATACTTGTATGTTTAGAACAGGTTTCTCACTAAATTTCAGATTCATGAAGCCTTAATTTGCAGCTAAAAGCTGAAAGTAAGGACTAATATTTAGGCGAGTCTTTATTGCAAACTGTTGTCTTATGTTACGTATATCATGCATATAGAGTTCCATGCTTAGTGGAGACGGTTAAGTCTTGTTGAGCCTTCGTGCTCATGGTTGCTATTTTAAGTTTTGCTGCAGATGATGACGTATATGATGAAGGGTTCACCGGTGAGGCGTTGCGCCCGTCGGGGTACACGACCGAGTGGGAACCCTGCACGCCGCCGTGATGTAATTTGTGTGCTGCTAGTGTGATTCAGTTCGCGGGCTGAACGGAATGACTTTTGCATAGCTTAGGCTTGAGTGACGAGAGCTATAAACTTATCTTCCACTGTAGTGCATTTTAGTGTATATTATTTGTAGAAGACAAATCTTTTATAACAGTATGTTATTTTATGTAATATGTTGTACCTTTTTCTATGTGCTGTTGGGTGCCGCATCGAACGACACCACCCTATTGCGATTCCTGGAATGTCAGGTCTCCGGGCCTCACAGCCTGGTATCAGAGCCGCATTGGGAATAGTACACTTAAAAAGGATCGTGTTACGAGAAAATTTAGGTTTACGGTGAGGAATCGATAGTAGCCCACATAAGGACTATTAATAGCATAGGTACTTAAGGTGCCAAAGCTAACATATGTGTTATTATATTATGTAATGATGCTCCAGCGTCAGGTAAGAGATAAGGTACGCCACCGCAAGCGGATCAATTGCGGTAAGCTCTCCGTACGAGAGGTAGTACGATGATTGTTCCTCGTGACTTGGCACGGGAGTTAATATGAGTCTCTGAACCTTCTCATGGTTCTGGGAACATATGAAAACGCTACTGCCCGGCATGCTTCAGGCAAAAGCGAGGATACCCCATCGTGTGGTCACAAACACGAAGTATGAAACTCTTGAACGTTCAATGTTCAAAGGGCCATACGCGGCGCTGATCCCTAGCACAAGAGATAAATGATGTGGGTACTTGTCATACGGTTGAAAAGCACATAGTGTGTTTTTTAAAAACACGCGATTAAGTTGATAAAAATAACTCACCAAAGTCTGTGTCACCGTCTGAGAAGACAGTTGGTCAGGCTGCGATGGGTCACTTACCAAGTGACCCCACTTCCACACCTCGATAGGTGCTGGCTGCTGACCGCTCTTGTGCTCCTATCGATACATGTTTGCACAATGAAGATTATAAAATTACTTTATAGAATGCGAGTAGCACTTACCATAAGTTTAGCGAGTTGTATGTAGCCGTCCCTGCACAAACGATGTTTTCCGTCCGTCCCCCTACCATCTCGATGGGATTTAGAAACTGTCTGGAAGCCCTTGCTCGCCCAAAGAGCACACAAGGCATGGTACGCGTCCGGACGACTATCAAGCCACATTAGGCTGACCTGCAAAAATTTAGTGTTGAATGAAAATATTGATCACAATAAGATAATGAAGAAAAGTAAACTAAAAACTTTACCTCTGCATATTGCACCTCTGCCAAGTACGTGTCGGTCGATTCCTTCCCCGACTCACGCTCGTTAGGATGCAACTTGAAGTACGCGTCCATAGCTTGAATACGATCTACCGATAGTGACTGCATCACAATCTTCTTGGCGCAGTTATGGAAGACGAGATGAACGTGATCCGTCTGCTCGGCCTCATTCTCCAAACCATACAGTGCCTGAAAAAAATAAATATACATGTTAATGTATGTAACTTATATTAGATTTGTATTTTCCAAGTATTGTTCATACTTAACATGAAGTCCTGCCAAACAGCCTTCTGGTGGTTGCCATGAAGAACGTCATGGGACCTATAGTAGTCATCCCAAGACGTGGCAGCGCGTCCGTTCACTACACCGGGGTAGTGCAAACAGACTAGACGGCCCTGAACACTGTTCTCCAACGCGTGGCGTCCTCGGCCCGTGAATAAAGCATCCTCCCAATTCCTGATACATGATTCTCAATTAGTATATATATATATATATATATATATATATATATATATATAAGTCTAAAAGTATCTAAATTGAATTGCTAGAGATCTACTTACCTATCGCCAATCAGAAGAATAATGATCCGATCATTTGGGCTTGCAGCAGTCGAAGGAGGAACCACGAAGTGGCTCCTCCTAGTCCACCGCTCTGGGACCAGCTCCAAAACAAGTGACCCAAAAGTGGGGTCACCCAAATGCACTGGCTCCAAAGAAGGAGGCTCCGAAGCAGGCTCTGAAGAAGTCCCCGAATAAGAAGGAACCGAAGAAGGAGGAACCCTAGCCTTTGTGTCCTCGGACGTAGAGTCATCCTAAGAATTTTAAAGATTCATATTATAGAATAAATAATTGCTTATATCATTTATGTAATTAAATGTTCTTTATCTATTGTGACCGCTGTACAAGTCCACATGATGACTAAGGTAGACGGCTCACCAACTGAGCCTGTCTACCTCAGTAAGCTGACTGCCCTGGAAGACCTCCTCTCCTCTTGTGATTGTCGGTGGCAGAGAGCTCCGCGCCCCTGCCCCTCTTCATCTGCTGCTGCTCGACGACATCCTATTTAAAGGAAAATTTGCTAATGATTTGAATGGAAAGTATAGAAAAGAAAATAAGAGATGAAATAAATGTTACTTGTACTCAATTTTAAAATCCATCAGCATCACGATGTACACTACTATGTAAACTGGACCACCGATCTTTTGTCATGGTAGTTGCCTATTTTCATTTTTTTCGCATCTTACTAGTCCCTTTGTCTTCTGCATCTCCAACTAAGTCATCATGTCCTAAATTAGGCTCGACGACAAAAGATCTGACAACTCTTGTTCTTGGTAGACAACATAAATCTCATCATCAAGGTATCCAACATCGTCTGGTGTATATAACAGCTCACAATGATTCACTTTGTTTACAACCCACCATGCTTTAAGCTTTTCGCATGGATAATGTAGATCATACACTTGGTCGACTTGGTGTGCAAGGACGAAGGTGTCGCTGCCTCATAGCCAGTCCTTGTGTTTGACTTCAGCCATGCCAAATTGGTTTTGTCGAGTTCTATTGTTAGGATCAAACCAATCGCAGTAAAAGAAGACTACATTAAGGACCTTATTCCCGGCAAAACTTTCAAGGATGTTTTTAATGATCCCATAATAAGTAATTTTACGTCCTTGGTCATGAACTGCCCTATTCCCAACTTTTATTTTACATGTTGCTCTGAAAGGACATTGAGCTTCAAATTCAGTTGAACAAAATCAAAACCCATTGACGTCGTATCGACCGTAGCTTTTAATTTTAATGGATGCATAGGAGAGTTGTCAGAATTCTTCATGGACGCCGACTTATTTTTTGCACTGTTCACACTGCTACAATAAGCCTCATATCAAGCGGCTCCAAAAGTCTTATCACACACGTTTTCTAAAACCGCCTGAAACGAAGATCCTTTGATAATCTGTAATTTTACAAGCAGAGAAGTGAAACCGCCAATGATAATGGTATTATCACAGGCGGTTCTTTATTACGACTAGCTTCCCATGAAGACACATTATCACAGGAGGGTCGTGCAGTATATATAACCGCCTGTGATAATGGTGTTATCACAGACAGATCTTTACCTATTATAAGCCACCTGTGGAGATAAATTATCACAGCCGGTTTGTACCATAACAATAACCGCCTGTGATAATGAGGTTATCACACGTGGTTCTTTACCTATATCTAGCCGCCTGTGATAATGATATTTCACATGCAGGTCTATCCGTAGGTAAATAATCGCCTGTGATAAGGTATACCCTTTGCAGTACTACATGTTATTTCTAATTTTCAGGTCAATTCAATATAATCACATAAGTCAACAATATAATCACAGAAGTAAACAATATACTCACAGAAGTCATATCACAAAACTCAATTTCACTAAAACAATATATATATATATATATATATATATATATATATGTAGAAGTTACACATACAAGTCATCTTATAGTTTACAAGTTTCACTAAAAACTATTTCCATTGTCATATTAGCAAAGTTTTGGCACATCGACTATTGCACCATTCTCATCAAAGAACTCCCCTCTTTTGTGCAAAATTTCGCGACGCATAAATTGACATAGTTCACCAGCAATCTTGTCGGCTCCTCCACCAGGCATACTTCTACAAACCAGCCATTCTTGGTTCACATTCTACATGTGCTGCAATGAAACACATAACGAGGTTTAGAATGTGTTGGTTTGAACAATCTCAAAGTATAGATCAAAGTGAGAGTATACAGGAATTTATTTGGTATTTTTGGAGCAGTTGTACTACGAGCAATAGAATTTTAAAATTTGGAATTAAAATATGAAAATAATGTTTCTTGTAATATTGAACAACAGAGAATATAAGTATTAAAATACACTAGTTACAATGAAAATGAAACTCAAAATAAGAAAATAAGATATCGACATTAAGGATAACTTACATCCTCACGATTCACTCTATATTCGCTGGCAGTCCGAAGATGCTCGCATACATAATACCCGCATAAGACACTCCCACCAGGCTGCTTCGGACAAGGATAATATGTTTTAATGTCAAATGCATTCGTATTAGGAGGTCTCTCACAACCAAGTCGTTCCGCATAAAACCGCTAAGTGATGTGATACAAAAAATGTCATATGAAACTTGTCAACACATTCTAAATGTGTGTAAATTAAAAGTATTGAATAAACGTATAGTTTCAAAATGTAAAGGTCATCTTTGTAATGATCTGGTGGGTAATCGGCTGAGTCCAAGACTGTTGCCAAACCTTGCGTTGGCTTGATGAAGATCATTATGCAGTGTTTACTGCACACGTACAAACACATGTGTTAAGTTAATAATTAGCAATAATTGCTATTTCAATGTCATGTGTCGAACTTACTCGAAGTGGTACGGAGCCTTTACGAGGTCCTTGCCATATCTGACAAAGTTGAACATTGCGTGTTCTATTTAAGCTACAAATTATGTCCTTCTATCCTTCTTATGTTTTACGATTGGTTTTTCATTTTTTTTTCATGTGCCTGTACTCTACTGAGTCTCGATCCACCTTAACATCGAATAGCATCTTTGCAATCCATGTAGGTTCATGGACATTTGTCTTGCATTTCATCTTTTCATTATCCATGTATTGCATCCTATTGAAGAAGTCCATAATTGTTATAATCTCATGAAATGTGTATGCGTGTAGTAAGAAAAGCAAATGTAAAATATTAGAGGCACTCACAAGCACCAGAAGAGTAGCAGGTTGATTTCGAGCACGCCCCAATGGAAAAGGGTATGCGGCTCTTCAAATAAAATGAGTCGTTTATTTTCTCCAGTGCTCCAGAATACATCTTTTGGAACACGAAATGTGATGCAAGAAAGATCATATTTTGTGCTGGCAGTGATGTACCACTCATGCATTCTTTTGAGTGGGATGGGTTGTTTACTAAGTTGTACGGATGTAATGAACGGCTTTCCATTCTCAAATGGTTGAGTAACATCCTCAACCTTGTATATTGGAACTTCTGGTTTAACTAAAGCCGCCCACCGATTATACATGACATCGTCTTCTTCCCACTCCTTGATATCTTCTAATGCTGGCTCATGAGAAGAGTGAGATGCACTCAATTTTCTAATATTTTCCTTCATATTTTTCAAATACTTTGAGACTTCTGATGAAAGTTTCTTAATTTTGTATGAGCTAACTTTGATAGGCACTGATGATCGATGAGTAGTCATCGAAAGTAGGACACTGGCTTGTTGTTGAACCCATTGTTCAACTGATTGCTCTTTACTCTCAGTAGTTGGCTCTAGTACTACTTCAAACTGTTGCTCAACTGGTTGCTCTTTACTAGCAACTGCTTGCTCTAGTACTGCTTGAAGATGTTGTCCAACTTCTTGCTCTTGGTTATATTTACTAGCAAGGATACTATCATCCTTGTTGAGACATAGGGGGATTGGATCATCCTGGACTAGCAGTGGATCTTCCCAGACTTTCACCTTAGAAGACGGTTTTGCAGTATTTTGAGATGCGACGGGGCTAGAAATCAACTCATCATCCAACACGATATTGTGTCGGTGCCAAAGGATTAATTGGTTGACAGCCTGCCCCAGAGTCGCGATCCCCTCATGTGTGATGTGGTCTATTTCATAATCTTTGTAATAATTATCAATGACCTGATGAACTTGCACCACAACATAATACAACGAAAGTGGATTGCTGTTGAAGTCACGATCACGCTTTGCCATAGCAGTGGCAACCAATTTTGTTTTGTTCCTTGCTCTACCGATTGGGACAAGAAAATTGCAAGATCTGTCCTTAGCTATATTGTCGAAAGCGAACTTATGAATTGACCCTGAGTCTGACACGGAACCTACGCTGTTGCTAGGGTAGGCAGTTGGAGATACCAAATGCTCCTTTTGCACGAGAACCATCGCTGTACTCGGTGCCACTAATTATCCCGATTGTCTAAGTTGTTCCATTATTTCTTGCACATTTTCCTTGACCTTTTGAGCAATCGTTTTATCAAGTGTTTTCTTGAACTTCTCATGTCTTCTATATGTCTCTTTATCTTTCGGGAAAACATCTAGCCATGACATTTGAAAAGATATTTCTCGAATCCGTCCACTGTGTTCAGGGTTTCCTAGGGTAGCGGTAAGTTGGTCATTCTCCCTCTTCAGCTTGAAGAGACCCTTTTGTTGCTTTTTAATTACTTCTTTCATTTTGTGCTCTACTTCATTCACAGAGTTGGGCTTTTCAATTTTGCCCTCGCTGGTCAAACCTAACCGACCAAAGACCCACCGTTGAGTTCTCTCATCGCAACCTTCTAACGTGCGAGGATTGCCCTTACTAGTAATTTCATCTAATATCTTATTCCATTTCTGAACATTGGGGGCATATCCGGTAGACCCCAAACGATGATTGTATTTGTTCTTTTTGGCAAGCCCTGACCTAGTTGCAATTAGGGCTTTAGCATCAGGTGTGGTCTTTTGATTATCAAATTCATGCCACCGAGCTTGTGTGATTTTAACATCTCCCTCGGACTAGGGACCTTATCAGCATTCATTTCACTCTTCCAACCACTAAACTTCTTTCCGCAAGAGACCAATGATGCTTCTTTATAGATTCTTCCGTGCCTTTCGGGAACTTGAATTGTTTCTTTATCCTTGCCCACAACTCATTCTTGGTCTACTCAGGTAATTTTCTCCAATTCTCGGTTTTGATCGGCACGAGCTATCTAACAAGAAAACCGCATGCATTTCGGTACTTGGTAACTAAATCCAGTGATTCTTGGGGAAGCCCACCTGGACCGACCCTTGTTATGTATATGATGCGGTCAAATGGACCCTTACTGGGACCTCGTTGCCCTCATTTGCTTGAGTGAACCTGAGGATTCATCCAGTGGAGAACCTTCAGCGGTTTTAGCGGCCGAAGTCTCCTCCTTGTCTTCGCGGTTAATCTAGGTAGAAAAGAATTATAAGACTTCGTATACTTGACAACCAACATTAACAGGAACTGGTGAAGTTAAGATTCGTGATCCATACCTCGTCAGCAGGATCATATTCCAGGTCGAGATCCTCTGAATTCTTTTTATTTTTTATATTCGGAAAAAGATCCGATGGAATTTGAAAGGAGTTTGAACTGCTGGAGTCACTAAACTCCATATTGCCTTCTTTATTGTTACTACCATCAATAGTCTTTTTAGGGCTTTCCATGCTAGAACTAATAAAAAAATATAATGAATGGCATGTTTCCCCTACATGAAGTGTTGCATGAAGAAAAAGATGGAAGCATTCTAGGGTTTTATTAGGCATTCTAGGGTTTAAGGCAACTGACCAAGGTGATTGACCAAGTTGCATTTTACGGTTTAAGGCGACTGACGAAGGTGATTGACCAACTTCCATACCTTTATATTGAAGCCACCTTTCCTCTTATTTTTAAAAATATTTTCCCATTTTACTTGATGTTATTTCTTTTTCATCTGACCTCCTTGCCATAAAAACCTTCTTCTAAGTACATCCAACTTTTCCACAGTAGTTTTTTGCAAAAGAAACATTGACATATGATAAATTGGAATACTAGAGAGATCGTCATTAATCAAGACAACCCTCCCTACCATAGACAAGATTTTTCAAAGTTTATTTTAAGACCTAATAGTTGTTCATACAAAGCCAAAAGTAGTTTTGGATTTCTAGCCCCCATTAAATCATTTGTGATACATACAATTGTATCATTTGCATACTGTAAAAATGCCACACCATTATGCACTAGATAATCAGGTAAATCTGAAAACAAATTATTTTCCTAGGCCTTATATATCATCCTAGCAAGACAATCAACAGCAGTGTTAAACAAAGGTGGTGACAAAGGATCACTTTGTCTAACCCCCTTGAAGCTTTTAAAGTAAGGACCAATCTAATTATTGATTCTAACACTCGAGGCCTTATATATATAATTATATATTAGGAGCATAAACAACTGCTAATGTTTCTATACATAAATCAACCACTGATAATGTTTGGAGCAATAAGCAGATAGAGCATAAACCACTGATAATGCTTCAATAAGGAAATCAACCACTGATAATCTTTGGAACAATAAGAAGATAGAGCTACGGTTTGAGGCCACTGACCAAGGCACTGAACAACCACTCTGTGAGACCTATATGTGCTGAATACATTGGTTTGTACTAAATACATTGGCTTTGATGATATAAGTTCTAAAATATTTCCAAAACACCCTTTTTAGCAAGGTCCGACTCTAGCTCCGAGCTTCTGCAAGGTCCGACAATAGGTCCGACTAGCTTTGGTTAGCTCCGGCTCTCGGTCCGACTAGCTTTGAAAAGCTCCGGCGCTAGGTCCGACTAGCTTTGGTTAGCTCCAGCGCTAGGTCCTGCTAGCATTGGTAAGCTCCGGTTCAAGGTCTGGTTAGCTTTGGCGAGGTTCGGTGCTTGATCGCAGTGGTTCTACTTTTAACCTGCAATGATTCATACTTTCTTTACATTGATGGAAAGTTTTCTTAGTAATGTTTTACTAAGTTTTTTTTTGGTGCGTTTTGGTGGTTATAGCTAATATTGTTTTTGCTATGGTTTGCAACATGCTTATGTGAGGTGCTCACGTAAGGTGTTGTGGTTTCAGAACTAATGAGAGTCAAGTCGTGGACTTGTGCTCGGAAGTATTGGTTGTTTATTCATGTGAAGATGTTGCTTGAGTTCAATACATGGCTGGTGATGGGATCCATTGAACAGGACCTAGGGAGAAGATGAGGTTCAACAACCAAGTTCGTGAGGAATTGTGGTTGAGTTGATCGGGAGGTCGCGCAGCATGTATGAATCAAGAACAATATATATTAAGATATCGTGGACATCGTTGGAAGATGTTTGCACGTGTGCGAGGAATGCATGGACGTGGCTACATAGTTCTGAGGCATGATGAAGAGATGTGGACATAAAAAATTGGTCGGAATGGTCCAACCGACTAGGTTATGGACTCAGGTCGCGGCTGAGTCGTGTTTGACTCAAAAATGGAATGTTTTGAGTTGGTTATGATAGGATTTCATGTGGCTCACGAATTTGATATGTTTTAGGAATGTGGTATACATTCCTAAGGCGTTTGGAAGTCTTAATATTGCTTCTATCTGCGTATAGAAGAGTCTTGAGGAGTTATGGAAAGTTTCGATTTATGAATTGAGTAAGATTAGAGTCCTAGTTTGAGTTGAGTTGGCCTAAGGGCTGGTTATATAAGAAAGGGAGGCCAGAGATCTTTGTGCACGACTTTTGGGCTGTTCCTCTTGTGTTCTATTGAATAAAGATCATAGTTTAAAGGAACTTTTGTGCCTTGTTCGTCCGACTTGTTATAGGTAAGTTTTTCTCGTCGAGTTTTCTGCACAACACTTCCTTTCTTCGGTGGTTTTATCATAACTCGAGTTTTACAGATCCAATTGACGTGATTGATTTTGGGTTCTCTTCACAACTTTATTATATATCATCTGTCAAAATTTCACGGTCATTGGATTTGTGGTTTTTGATCCACACGAGTTTCTTTGCAGTATTGCAGATCAGTTTTTTACCCGGTAGAACAGATTGATCTTTGTTCGATCTTTCGAACGTAACTTGAGTTTCTATCGACGGATTTGAGTGATTCTTGTTGTGTAGTCTTCATGACTTGATTCTCTCTGATATCTATCACTATTTTCATGGTGAAACACGTTTAGGTTAGTCTCACATATGATTTCTTTAACATATGGTTTTTCTGCGAAGGGGTTTTCATTGCTTCTGCTGAAAAAGTTTTAAATCTACCATTCACCCCCTCTCCCCTCTGGTAGGTTATCACGTGATCTTGGACCCTACAATTGGTATCAGAGCCACAGCGTTCTAATCTTTGTGATTTGCACGTGTTATTAACTAATCATCATGGAGAAATACTCCGCCAAACCTTGTTTGCTTAGTGGTATTGATTTTCAGATTTGGAAGGCACGTATGGAAGCTTTCATCCAGGCACAAGGCTTCGCCATATGCGAGAAGGTATACAAGCCTTACAAAGTGCCGTCAAACTATCAAGTTACAGCTACAAATCTGAGGGAGGTCGGCAACAACAAGGCTCGGAACTTGATTATACAAGGATTAACTCAAAGCGACTTCAACCGTGTTGCACACCTCCGATATGCATACGACGTGTGGAAAGAACTTTGTGACTACCACAAAGGATCCAACACGATCAAGGAGGTAAGGCAAGACATGTTCAAGAAAGAGTACATGCGCTTCAAGATTCAACCCGGTGAGTCCATTGATGATCTCTTTGCTCACTTTAATAAAATTCTCAGCAACTTGCTTAGCGTCAATGTTAATTTTTCAGATGCTGAGAATGCTAGGCAATTACTAAGTGCATTAGACATGTCAATTTGGGAGATGAAGGTTATGTAATCCCAGATTTCCTTATTATCAAGTTCAGTACCAGTTGGTTGTCAACCATAGTAAAGATTAATTATGGTTATACACATAAACTTGATATCATCAATAATCTTTCTTTTACTCATACTGAAATTTTAGTAATAGAAGGAATGAACTTCATCAATGACCTTACAATAATTTAAGTGACCTTTCTAAAATTTTTGAAGCTATTGAATAAAAATTTTTGGGGCAAATTACTATGCAGTATTAATATATTAAAATTAATTTGAATATAGCACTATATATTTAGGCCCTGCCAAACTATTCAAATATGAGGCTATAAATTTTTCCATGACCTCATAATATTCTAAATAGACTTCCTACCAAGTTTCAATATTTTTGAATTCCATTTGCTATTTTATTTGAGACGCTTAGCAAATTCTAGCCATATTTAGAGTTCAAATTTTGAATTCTGTTCAACTCATTTGAACATCAAGATTTGAACATACCATCATTGTCAGCATAACTTGCTTGACTTATTACCAAAGTTTCAATTTTTGAAACTCATTTACTATTTAATTCAGTGACCCCATTGAATTTCATTCAATTTCAAATTCAAATTTGAAATTCAAATGAAACTTGACCAAATTCGAAATCCAATTTCAGAGTCAGGTTCCAGATATTTATTTGAGCCTCCCCACAAAAATCTAGAATTTTTGTATCAAGTATGGTATGAGAATTAAAGTTGCAGATAGGGGAAGAGGATAAGGGGCAGTGGGACCCAATTTCAGCCTCACACTCTCGGCTGAACTGACGGACGTGCTCTATATACGGCTGTCCCCGCCGATCGACGCCGGGAGTGCTCGCCACCGCGACATGACATGCAAGCAGGCAGCTGCGTGGACTAAACACCCCCCTGTCCTATAAATACCCGTCCCCTGGCCGTCGGCGTCGAGCTCCATCTCAGCTTCGCGCCGCCGTCGCCCAACTTTGCTGTTTCAATTTCCTCCCGGTAAGCACCTCGGCCTTACCTCTATTTCCTTCCATGCAAAAAGCAAAGTTGGCGCCAAGTCTGTGCTCTATCTTCTACGCCAACTCGCATAGCATTTTGCTCATCGTGTTGTCCGTAGTTTGGAGTTCCACGGACACCCCCATAGTTGAGAACGAAAGCCGCATCTGGTCCACCGTCGCCAGTCCTCAATAAGCGGCGCCACAACTCAACCTCAAAAGCAAAAAGGATCACCATCCCAAGCTCTTTCTCATGGTAAAAGTCGTGTCTCTTTTCATTCAGTATCGAGAAATATCTTCCAGTTTTCTTTCGGCCTTTGCCATTGAACTAGCTCACTTCTCGGTTTAATTCTGTTTCTACATGTAATACCTTCAATCCAGTTAAGGATTATATTCAGTACCTCCTAGCGCACCCCCCTGCCAAAAATCAGTAGACGCCATCGAATGAAGCTTGAGATATTCATGGTTTTCCCACCGCCAATAGAACCCCGTCTGTCCATCGATGAAGTCGACCTTGCCGGCGATGTCACCCCTTCCTAACATCAAAACCATCATCCTCATGATCCCAGGAATGTTTCTAGCTTTTTCCTGAGCCTTTTGCGCCATCCCCATGTGATTCCGACGATAGCCGAAACCCTAGCTCCGCCGCCGTCGTCGCACCGCCATCTCCGGCTGTCGCCGCGATTGGACCTAACCATCGTGTTGTGCGGTAGATTTTATAGTTTGGCAGTCAGTACCGAGACGAGTGGAGGTCGATGCAGCCGTCGCGGCGAGCTCGCCAGCGCAGCGCCACCGCGGCCGAGCGGCGCGTCGTGAGGAAAAAGAAGACCGCGGGCCCCATGTGTCGGTGACGCGTGCGAGCCAGCAGATCAGCTGTGGACACGGATCCAATGCGGCTATGTGGGTCGATTCTGTGGCCCCCGTACGGCTTCAACCCGATTGGCCCATTTCAAATCCGTGGGCCCAACCCTTTATTCAAATAACTTCCAATTGAAATTTTATTCCAGATTTTGCCCCAACTTGGAAAATCTATAACTCCTAGTAGAATTGTCTATAAATTCCCAAATAAATTTTGTTAGAACCAGCATGAAGAAAACTTTCCAGTGGAGCACTTGGATTTTTTCGAAAGTCCATAGAAATTTCTCCATAATTCAGATTAGAAAAATGCTTATAGAATTCATTCCTACAGTTCTGCTTTTTAGAAAATTCCCAAATTCGGGACGCTCTCCAAAATTCACTTGATCTCCAGTAAATATTTCAAGTTCATTGGACATCATTTACTGGGTTCATCAGTGTTCCAAATCTCTATGTAGTTATAAATTGAGAAAAATAGAAAATGAATTTCAGAAATTTCCCCAAACTTGTAAAATCAGTTCCTCCCTGTAGGAAGCTTAGAAAACTGTGAAACTAATTTTCCTAGAACCAGTGAGACCCCCTCTACATGGTACAACCACTGGTAGCCATGATAGATCTCCAAGATTTCGACCAAAAATTAGAGAAGGTTATTGCTTACCAAAATTTTTAGGAACAACAAACTTCCTTGATCATATCCTGTTTTTTGCAAGAGTTTTCACTATGGTCACTAGTTTCTACCATAAACGTCCCAAAACAAATTAAGATCATTATCTTATTTTGATCATAAGATATTAGCTTATGACCTTAAGCATATTGATTATTTTCAAAGTCATTCATATATAGTATATGCATAACGTGTAGTGACTGAAGTCGCGGAGCAGCCGGAAGCTTTGGAAGTCCAGCTACCAAAAAGTAACATAGAGTCAGACTCGCATTCAGGCAAGCCCCTGTTTGCATTTAAGTTCCTTATAATGTCTTTGCAGTTTTCATTCACCTTACGTCCTCAGATGTTTGTGCATTATGTTTAAGGTGTTTGACATCCACTTGCATGACCAAAGAACCCAAAAAGTGGTTAGAATAGCTCACAGACTCGTGTAGTAACTGCCATGCTTATATTCATAGGAATCCGGTAGAAGTCGAGTAGTTGGAATCTACTCACGAGATAGGATTTTTTCACATGAGATGAATTGGATCAAGGAATAATTTATAAATATGAAATTTAGAACGAGCAGCGGGTAGGATGCAGCGAGACGTGGTCTCACGTGCGTAGCCCTACTTGTGTCGATTGTGGACCGTTTCGTGTCAGGCCCCGCTGGACAAGCTTGAATTGTACCGGAGACATACTGGAGAAATGGGCTCCAGCAAACTAACGTAGCTTGATACTGGTTTGTCGAGGCATACTGTTTTGTTTTATAGGTGTAGGTTGAGGGTAGCGAGGTGTAAATCAGTTGGTGGGCACGTCAGAGTACGCCCCATGCAGTGACCTCCTGCTCGTGATGGATTGACCGGTTCGACATTCGAGTGTTTGGTGAAAGGTGGCCATATACGACTAGTACTGAAGTGTTATGTAGGTACTGCTGTAAGTACTCGTCAGCACTTCCGAAAGTGCATATGTGACGTGTTGATCGGGTGTGTTCTGATTGCAATCACCGTCCCTCGCGGTAAAAGAGTAACACTTGTTCACTGTGTCGTGACGTAGTAAATACTAATGAATTTAGGAGAATACGGTGTATTGAATTATAATTGTTTTGCATCCTTGTATGGCTTAGAGATATCAAAATTAAAAGTTTATAGTTTCCCCACACTTTACCTGTGATAGCATTATGTGCTTTGGGCATGTCATATCATCAGCAAAGCGTTTATTTTTTGATTGTGGAGTCTATGATGTGTCGTTCCTGAATAATGTCATGTGCTATTTAAAACATGACTATAAGGATCCACTTGTAGGCGTGTCCTTTATGCTATCCTTACCTATGTTTAGTATTCACCACTGCATATGTCTAGTGAGACGGGTTAGTCATGCTGAGCCTTAAGCTCACATTTGCAATTAACAAGTTTTGGCAGGTTATGCGACTGATCGCGGGTTCGATGACGAGGCAGCACCCCCTCTAGGGTTTACAGCCGATTGGGAACCCTGCACGCCGCCGTAAGTTGGGTGTTGCTAGTGCGAAGTATCCAAGACATGGATGACTTTGCTTTTGCATAGCTAGTGCCAAGAGTGTAGCTATGATGTATAATTCTTTTTCCTTTCGTTTAGTATTGTAAAACTTCCGTGGTGTTCATAAATAAAGACTTGGTATTGTAATTTGTTCTCGTTCTTTTCTTGTATACTGTTGGGTGTCGCATCGCACGACACCACCCAATGAGATCCTTGGAGGTCGGGATTTCGGTCCCCATAGACATGGTATCAGAGCATCATTGGGAACGATGTACTTGAAAAGAGCATATTTTCAAAACTTAGGATTGTTGAGTGAGGAATTAGCTATATTCCCTTATAAGGAGTATTATTAGTATAAGATATAAAGGTGGTAAAATAACTTATGTGTTATTAATTCTATAACGACGCTCTGACGTCAGGAAAGAGGTAAGGTACGCCACCGTAAGTGGATCAATTGTGGAAAGCTCACCATGCGAGAGGTAGCATGGAAGTCTTTCCGTGGCTTGACACGGAAATGATAATAGGAGTCTCTGAAGCTTTCGATGTTTCTGAGAACCTATGACACGCAGTATCCCAACGTGCTTCAAAGTTAGTGGGAGACCCCGTCGTGTGGTGTATAACCCGTATGCATCTCTAGAACTATTCAGGTTCTATCGAAGCATAGGAAACACGTATGCCCGAGCGTGTATAAGCCAGTTCGTGCGGGAGTCTTTGCTGTATAGACGTAGTATAGCCATTTACCTCGAGACATGGAATCGCTCGAGGGCGACTCACAACAGAGTCGTATGCATTTACTTTCATATATATTATTATTGTGACTGTCTATCATGTTTCCCCGTGTCGCTCTTGAGGTGTGAAGGTGTGAAAGGGGTTTGTTTGTCTTCTGCAACATTTACTACGGTAGCGACCTGTGTAGAACACATTTGCGAGTAAACGATACTAGGGTCACCTATAAACATATCCGGAAATACCGGTTAGAATTCTCTTTGGCGAGGCACGTAGTACCGTCAGTATCGACTTTGATACTTGACCATCTCCAATGACAGAATGGTTGCATTACATTTTGGATAGTCTGACTATCAGGTGCTGGTAGGTTTGGACTCCGCAAAATGAGTTTCGACTCGACAAAGGGTTAGAACAAAGGTTCTTGATTTCTGGCTGAAGTTTGCTCAACTTCGCCAGGTTGTAATCTTGGTTAGTTAGGAATGAAAATAGGTATATGATATATGGGTGGAAAGCTCTCGAAGACCTCTACAACTTTTCTGTTGACCATCAAGGCAGAAAAGCTAGATAATCTATTAAAATTTGGGGTATTCTTAAACTGCTCCAGATGACCCTACAAATGTACCAGTCTCAGTGTTTTTGCAATAACTCACTGTAGAAAAATCTTCTGCCTTATTGTGATACATATATAGAAAGGGTAGAAGGAATCTACATTTTTGTTATTTAAAGTCTTTTCTGATTCGAATTTTAGGCAATTCAAATTTCGATCTCAAAACAGGGAACTGCAGGTCTGCTGTTGAACAACAGTCAGTTCATCTGTTAAGTTTATATAGCTCTAGCTTTTGATCCAGAATAGTGACATGGTCATATATATACATTTATGGAAATCTTAAGAAGTCCTATATCAACATTATGTTGCACTCATGGCCTGAATCTTGGTGTAACTTTGTTTAATCCCTATGGACGCAAACTTGGTTCTGGCAGACCAGAACTTGAAACAGTTTGCACATAGTTTCGAATTAGCGCGCTATACCTATATAACAAATGTTTCATGACCGAAATATTTTACTTATGGATTTTTAACTTGATGTTATACAATGATTATTTTGTCATTACGTAAATATATTGATATGATATACCTGTATAAATTGTGGAGATCACCACATATACAGGGGAGGTTCTGTCAAAATTTCTAGAAAACTTTGGTCAAATTTAAACCTGTATATATTTTATTTCCTAGATCCCATGGAGCTGTATGTGTATAATATGGAAATATTGTAAAGTGTACTACAACTGTTGTATTAAACCCAACATTTGGTTCTGACGTTTCCTGTATGAAAATTTTGCATTTATACAGGAAGGTCAGCTGGAACAGAACTGTGATGGGGTTCCAGTGTGTTGTTTCCTTTGGCAGTTTATCCCATCCATTATCTGATTTTCAACATAGTTTGTTGGATTTGAGTATTCGAACCATTCAAATATTTATTTATAGATGGCAGATGTGATGATGCTATTGCCGGACGGATGGATATTTTCCACTTGCGCTAGCCGTCTTGGCTTCCCGAGTATGCTGTGGGAGGTGCTCCAACAGTTTGGCTTCATCGAGATGCCATGTCATGCTATTGGGGTCAAGAAATGATTTATAGAAGCGTTCTGTCATGCACCATCTTGGTCGACATACCTGCTAGTCCACATCGTTATGGATGGGCTCCTTTTTCGGTTACTGTCAAGGGAGCTCATTTGGAGGACACGTGGGCGATCGCAGCGGGCGAGGCGCTTATGAAGCTTTGCGAGCTTCATCAAGATGTCATGGCTGGGACTCAATTTGCTCTTCTTCCGGTCCGTGGTTTGGCTGGTTTTTAGTGGCAGCGTCGTATGGGTGCAGCATATACACCGTACGGCGACACAACCTCGACTACACTTGGAACATATGCGGCTGCATCCAATATGGTGGTTCTTACTCAAGGTGCAATTATTCAGGAGCAAGTCGAAGCCTTGAGGCAAGCGACTGAACGGGGAGATACTCTTAATTATATCAATGAAAATCTACGTTCGTTCCTAGCTCCAACAAATCACCGACTGAATAAGTGCGAGAGTCAGCTGCATTATGCTCGCATTACACTACGGAAAGCTTGTGCCGAACAACGGCAAAATCGCAATGAACTGCAGCAAGCTCGTGGTGAGTTGCAAGTGAGTCAGTTAGAGGTGCAACAACAGCAGGAGCAGCTGTCGGTAGTCACTAAGGAACGAGACACAGCCATTGAGGCAGCTCAAAATTGGGAGTATGAGGCAGAACAACTTCAGGATAATGTGATTGAGGCCAAGGCACAATTGCAACCAGTGGTGTATCCACCGGCCCATGATATACCACTGAATATGGGTGAACAAGTGCTTTCGAATGATGAAGGGGAAGAAGAAGATCCCGAGGAACTCGAGTACGTCGAATAGGACGTATCGAAGGGGGATGGGGCAACACTTCTGCCATCACGGGGCAACGTATAGTTTAGTAGTTGCTCGTGTTTATTTTGTGGTCATGTTTGTGTCATATTAAGAATAGCAGTGGGTATGTATAAGATGACAAGGTGTGTATGACATCTCATCGGGACCAAGTATGGTAGAGATGCACTTCCGTAGTGGGAGTTCATCATTTTGGAGTTCACTACTGTAAACTTGGTCATGAGATAATATATCTTGTATAAAGTTTGTACTTTGTCCATATATGTGAATGTTATGCACTTATTCCCTTGTCAATATTCGCACTACTGTAATATGAAATGGATGAAGGAAAAGTAAACATGTGCTAATTTTAAGTCATATGGATGCAGAATGGTGCGTACACGCTCGACGCCTAAAATGGGAGGTTCAAGTCGTGGTCGTGAGGACGAATCTACGACCCAGGAGCGAGCTGCGACACCGCAGCAACAAGTTCCACCACCACCACCTCCTGAACTTCCGAGGAGTCTAGCAGATGTTTTCGCCACAGTGCTAGGCTCGCGCCACAAGCAAACCGAGTTGCTGCAGACTTTGATTCAGAATTCGTCCCGTCAAGGGGGGCGACGAGATGCGGATCCACGACATCCTTCTCCGAGTTAATACTCGGACTTCATGTCAATGCACCCGCCGGTCTTCATGGAGGCCGATGAACCGTTGGAAGCGGACAACTGGCTCCGCTCCATCGAAGGAAAGTTCGGTTTGCTACGAATGACCGAACATCAGAAGACTCTGTCCGCGGCCCAACAGTTACAATGGTCTGCTGGTGCGTGGTGGGAAAATTATCTTGATGCACGACCATCTGACAATGACGTGAGTCGGGAGGAGTTCCGGGAGTGTGTGAGACCTATGTGTGATGAATACATTGGCTTTGACAATAAAAGTTTTGAATGTTGCCATAACATCTTTTTGGCAAGGTTCGACCCTAGCTCCGAGCTTCTGCAAGGTCCGACAATAGGTCTGACTTTCTTTGTCTAGGTCCGACATGTTTTTTTGGGTTGCTCCAGTGAAGCTTTGTCTTCAACTCTGACATGTCTTTGATAGCTCTGGCATGTTTTTGTTAAAGCTCTAATATGTTTTCGCTAGGTCCGACTTATGTTGGTTAGCTCTGACATGTTTTTCTAGCTCCGGCTTTTGGGGTGACTAGTTCCGACTGGTTTTGGTTAGCTCCGACACTAGGTCTGACTGGCTTTGGTAAGCTCCATCGCTAGGTTGTACTAGCTTTGGTAAGCTCCGGCTCAAGCTCCAGTTAGCTTTGGCAAGGTTCGGAGCTTGATCGTAATGTTACAAATTTTCATGTGAAATGTTTCGAGCTTGCTTTACACTTATGGAAAGGTTGCTTAGTATTATTTTACTAATTTTTTGGTGTGTTTTGGTGGTTATGGCTGATATTGTTTTGATATGCTTTGCAACATGCTTATGTGAGGTGATCACATAAGGTGTTGTGTTCGTAACTTACTTGAGTCAAGTCACAGACTTGGGCTCGTACGGATTGGTTGTTTGTTCATGTGCAGGTGTTGCTTGAGTTCAAGTCATGGCTGGTGACAGGATCCTTTGGACAAGTCTCAGGGAGGAGATGAGGTTCCAACAACCAAATTCAGGAGGAATTGTGGTTGAGCGGGTCAGGTCGCGCAGGATGATAGAATCAAGAGCAGTGCATATGAAGGTTACTGGACGTCGAAGGAAGGTGTTTGCACGTACACATGCGGTGAATGACGTGTCAACATGGTTCCGAGGATGGTTTATGGATGGGAAGATCTAGTTGGAAGGATCAGATCGTATCGGTTGATGACTTTGGCTGCGGCGAAGTCGGTTATGGCTCGGTATGGAAAGTATCGAGTTGGTTATGATAGGATTTCGTGTGGGTCACGAATTTGAGTTGTTTTAGGAATGTGGGATACGTTCCTAAGGTGTTTGGCAGTCTTAAGATTGCTTCTATCTGCGTATAGAAGAGTCCTAAGCAGTTATGGAATGTTTTGATTCGTGATCGGAGTAGGATTGGAGTCCTAGTTGAGATTGGAATGGCCTACGGGCTGGTTATACAGGCAAGGGAGGCCAGAGCTCATGCTTGACGACTTTTGGGCTGTTCCTCTTGTGTTCTATTATAATAAAGATCGTAGTTTAGAGGAACTTTTGTGCCTTGTTCGTCCGACTTGTTCCAGACAAGTTTTTCTCGTCGAGTTTTCTGCACAACACTACCTTTCTTTGGTGGTTTTATCATAACTCGAGTTTTACAGATCCAATTGATGTGATTTTTTTGGGTTGTCTTACAACTTGATTATCTATCAACCGTCAAAATTGCACGGTCATTGGATTTGTGGTTTTGGATCTACACGAGTTTCTTTGCAGCGTTCCAAAAATGTTTTTCTCGGGTAGGACAGATTGACCTTTGTTCGATCTTTCGATCATAACTTGAGTTTCTCTCGACGGATTTGAGTGATTCTTCTTTTGTCATCTTCGTGACTTTATTCTCTTTTATATATATCACTTTTGTCACGGTGAAACACGTTTATATTTGTCTCACTCACGATTTCTCTAACAGATCGTTTTTCTACCGAAGGGGTTGGGATTTAATTGTTTCTGTTGCATAAGATTTATAAATCTACCATTCACCCCCCCTCTGGTAGCTTTTCACGTGCTCTTTGATCCTACAGGGAGGCGTTTCATTCCTATCACGTACCTCCCGGTGTTATGAGGAGGAAGCTTCAAGAGTTCTTGGAGCTAAGGCAAGGAGGAAGGAGTGCTTACGAGTACTCCAAGGCATTCAACAACTTGGACCAGTATGCTCAGGACCAAGTGAGTACTGAAGACCGGAAGCGTGAATGCTTCTATCGGGGTTTGAACCCCAAGATGAAGGATAAGCTTGCCTTGTTCAACAGCGGCAGCTTCAACAACATGGTCAATGCCACGATCGTGCAGGAGGACGCTACTAGGGAGTTGTTATCCGACAAGAAGAAAAGGAGTGCTCCGCTGGGAAGCGGAGGGGGTGCTCCTCAGAAGTATCGAATGGTCTACCGATCACCATCCGGACAGAGGTGGCAGCCGCCATCGCGACCACAGATGTTTCGTGGTTGCCCGTTCAACAAAGTCGGCATCCGTCCACAGCAGCAACTGGGGATGATTGATCGTGCACTTCCACCTCCACCGCCTGCACCGGGATTCCGTCCTACCTTCCGTGTCGGTCAGACGCCATACACGTGTTTCACGTGTGGTCGTACGGGGCACTTCGACAAAGACTACTCACAGAGCGGAGGACAGTCATCGTACCAGGGGGTAAACCAGCCCCGCAACAAGCCCAAGAAGCCAGCCATCAGAACCAGCAATGGTTGCCACCTCGCTATCAAGGGCGTTTCGGAAGGTGCACCCGTACTCACTTGTACGTTCTCTCTCATTGGTCATCCCATAGTCATCCTTTTTTACTCCGGTGCTTCCCCCAACTTTATTAGCAAGTCTTATGTCATTCAATATCAGTTTCCTATCATTTCCACAAAAACTCCATATATGATTTGTTCTCCGGGTGGAAGAGTAGTAGCAAATGAGATGGTTCATAGGGCACCTCTTAATCTAGGTGGGAACATATACCCTACCTCTCTTATATTACTGCAGCGTCAGAAGCTAGATGATATATTAGGAATGGCATGGTTGCAACACAACGGTGCTATTATAGACATCATTCTTCGGAGAATATATTTGAATTCTTCACTCCACCCTCCCCAAGCTCTCACTCTTGGGAGTAATATCCAAGTGACTCCAACTATTTACAACATCGAGCCTTGTAAACTTGAGGACATTCCAGTGGTATGTGAGTATCCGAATGTATTTCCCAAAGATCTTCCTGGTATCCCACTAGAAAGAGATGTCGATTTTAAGATTGAACTTGTACCGGGAACAGTGCCGATCTCGAGGAAGCCGTATAAGATGGCACCTAAGGAACTTGCAGAACTGGAAGAGCAACTGAAGGAACTTATGGACAAGGGTTCCATTCGTCCAAGTTCATCACCTTGGGCTTGTTCTGCATTGTTCTTGGAGAAGAAGGATAAAACGTTGAGACTATTTGTGGACTATCATCCACTCAATGTTGTCACAATCAAGAATAAGTATCCACTACCATGCATCGATATTCTGTTCGATCAATTGGTGGGTGCTAGGGTATTTTCAAAGATGGATCTTCGCTCTGTGTATCATCAGATCAGGATTCGACCAGAGGATATACCTAAGACGGCATTCTAGACGAGGTATGGATTGTATTAGTACCTTGTCACGTCCTTCGGATTGACCAATGCACCGGCCCATTTCATGTATCTCATGAATTCGGTGTTCATGCCGGAATTGGACAAGTTTTTTGTGGTCTTCATCGATGACATCCTTGTGTACTCAAAATTCGAAGAAGAACATGCACAACATTTGCACATCGTGCTTCAACGATTGCGAGACCACAAGCTGTACGCCAAGTTCAGCAAATGTGAGTTCTGGATCAGCCAAGTGCCATTTCTAGGGCACATCATCTCTGCCGACGGGATTGCAGTTGATCCAAGCAAGATTAAGAAAGTACTCAAATGCGAGTCTCCAAAGTCTGTGCTTGAAGTTTGAAGCTTCCTGGGTTTAGCAGGATATTATTGGAGGTTCATTCCATGTTTCTCCAAGATAGCTAAACTAATGACGGAACTTTTGAAGAAACGAAGAAATATGTATGGATAAAGGAATGTGAGGAAGGTTTTCAAGCATTAGTGAAACACCTCACAACAGCGCCGATATTAGCCCAACCAGACACAACCAAGACATTTGATGTTTATTGTGATGCATCTGGGATTGGTTTGGGTTGTGTATTAATGCAAGACAGAAGGGTGATTGCTTATGGATCACGGCAACTTTGGAACAACGAGCAGCATTATCCGACTCTTGATTTTGAGCTCGTTGCCGTGGTACTTGCATTGAATATGTGGAGACACTATTTGTCGGGCAACCTAGTACATCTTTACACCAATCACAAAAGCTTGAAGTACATCTTCACCCAAAAGGAATTGAATGTGTGACAACGAAGATGGTTGGAATTGATCAAGGACTATGAGATTGAGATCCACTACCATCCTCGCTAGGCGAATGTAGTTGCAGATGCGCTAACTTGCAAGTCCCATGTCAATAATCTTTCTATCACCTTGATATAAGAATAAGAACTGAGTCTCTACTTGGTTCCATATGGGGCGCTCTACAATCTAGCTCTCATTCCTACAATAAGGGAAGAAAATGTGGAGGATTAGAAGAAAGACAAGGACTATCGCATATTCGTTGAAGAATGAAGAAGGGGGAGATGAAGTGTTTCCGATGTGACGAGGATGGAACCATCTTTTTTCAAAGACCGCATCGTGTTGCCCCGCAATGTGGGACTTCGGAAGAATATTTTGGATGAAGCTCATTTATTCAAGTATTCTATTCATCTGGGAAGTAACAAATTGTACCATGACTTAAAGAAGAAATTTTGGTGGACTCGGATGAAGAGGGAGATAGCGAAGTACTTATCCTAATGTGATACGTGTCGGCGGGTGAAAGCCGACCATCTGAAGACAGCGGACAGCTACAACCTTTAAGCATACCGATGGAAATGGGAGAACATCAGCATGGATTTCATCGTGGGATTGCCTCTCACATTCCGTAAGCATGATTCTATTTGGGTGATAGTTGATCCCTTGACCAAGTCGGCTCATTTTAGACCTGTCAATGTCAACTACCATGCCCCAAAGTACGCAGTGTTGTATATTGCTAGAATCATGTGCTTACATGGATTACCTCGCACCATTATCTCAGATCATGGAGCCATATTCATTGCTCGATTTTGGGAGCAGCTCCACGCATCGTTGGGTACCAAGTTGATTCGAAGCTCAGCTTACCATCCTCAGACTGATGGTCAAACGGAGCGAGTAAACCAAGTGATAGAAGATATGCTCCGCACCTGTGTCATCCACCATGGTATGAATTGGGATGATCACCTACCATTGGCGGAGTTTTCATACAACAACGATTATCAGGCTAGCATCCATATGGCACCATATGAAGCTTTGTATGGCCGGAACTGCCGCACACCCTTGACCTAGTGTGAATCTGGTGAACGAGTGATATACTGCATCGACTTGGTGAATGAAGCCGAAGAACAAGTATGAGTTATTCAAGCTAACCTCAAAGCTGCTCAGTCTTGTGAGAAAAGCTATGCAGACAAACGGCATCGACACCTTCACTTCGATGTCGGGGATCACGTTTATCTTCGTGTATCCCCAATGAAAGGGATTCATCACTTCGGAGTAGAAGGGAAGCTAGCTCCACGTTTCATTGGGCCGTTCGCAATAATTGAACAGTGCGGACGTGTGGCCTATCGGCGAGAGCTGCCAGCATCGCTTCCAAGGGTCCACAATGTGTTTCACATTTCATAGTTGCGGAAATGTCTCAAGGCCCCACCTGACGTCCGTATGGAGGATTTGGAAGCTCTCCAACCAGATCTTACTTACTCTGGGCATCCAACCCAGATAATTGATGAGAAGACTCGCACCACAAGAAGCCGCTCCTTGCATTTCTACAAGGTCTTGTGGGGCAACCACACCGCTAAAGAAGCAACGTGGGAAAGCGAGGAATATCTTAGAACAAACTATCCGGACTTGTTAGCGACATATGTTCGTTCGGTCTTTTCCTTTTATCCTTTCTTTTGTAATCTCGGGACGAGATTCTTTTAATGGGGGAGAAATGTCAAATCCCAGTTTTCCTTATTATCAAGTTCAGTACATGTTGGTTGTCAACCATAGTAAAGATCAATTATGGTTGTACACATAAACTTGATATCATCAATAATCTTTCTTCTACTCATACTGAAATTTTAGAAAAAGAAGGAATGAACTTCATCAATGACCTTAGAATAATTTAAGTGACCTTTCTACAAATTTTGGAAGCTATTGAATAAAAAAATTTGGGGCAAATCACTATGCAATATTAATATATTCAAATTAATTTGAATATAGCACTATATATTTAGGCCCTACCAAACTATTCAAATCTGAGGCTATAAATTTGTCCATGACCTCATAATATTCTAAATAGACTTCCTACCATGTTTCAAGATTTTTGAATTCCATTTGCTATTTTATTTGAGACGCTTTGTAAATTCAAGCCATATTTAGAGTTCAAATTTTGAATTCTGTTCGACTCATTGGAAAAAACAAGATTTGAACACACCATCATGGTCACCATAACTTGCTTGACTTATTCCCAAAGTTTCACAATTTTTGAATCTCATTGGATATTTAATTCAGTGACCCCATTGAATTTCATTCAATTTTTCAAATTCAAATTTGAAATTCAAATGAAACTTGACCAAATTCGAAATCCAATTTCAGAGTCAAGTTCCAGGTATTTATTTGAGCCTCCTCACAAAAATCTAGAAATTTTGGATCAAGTTTGTTATGAGAATTAATGTTGCAGAGAGGGGAAGAGGATAAGGGGCGGTGGGACCCAATGTCAGCCTCACACTCTCAGCTGAACCGACAGACGTGCTCTATATACGGTTGTCGCCGCCGATCAGTCCATCGACGAAGTCGACCTTGCTGGCGATGTCACCCCTTCCTAACATCAAAATTATCATCCTCATGCTCCCATGAATGTTTCTAGCTTTTTCGTGAGCCTTTTGCGCCGTCCCCATGCGATTCCGACGATAGCCGAAACCCTAGCTCCGCCGCCGTCATTGCACTGCCATCATCGGAAGTCGCCGCCGCGATTGGACCACACCATCGTGTTGTGCGGTCGATTTTATGGTTTGGCGGTCAGTACCGAGGCGAGTGGAGGTCGACACAGCCGTCACGGCGAGCTTGCCGGCACAGCGCCATCGCAGCCGAGCGGCGCATCGCGAGGAATACGAAGATCGCGGGCCCCACGTGTCGGTGACACGTTCGAGCGCGCGGATCAGCTGTGGACACAGATCCAGTGCGGCTATGCCGGTTGATTCTGTGGCCCTAGTGCGACTTCAACCCGATTGGCCCATTTCATATTCGTTGGCCCAACCCTTTATTCAAATAATTTCCAATTGAAATTTTATTCTAGATTTTGCATTTAAGTTTGTTACAGTGTATTTGCAGTTTTCATTCACCTTACGTCTTCAGATGTTTGTGCAATACGTTTAAGGTGTTTGACATTCACTTGCATGACCAAAGAACCTAGGAAGTGGTTAGAATAGCTCACAGACTCATGTAGTAACTGCCATGCTTATATTCATAGAATCTGGTAGAAGTCGAGTAGTTGGAATCTACTCGCGAGATAGGATTTTATCACATGAGATGAATTGGATCAAGGAATGGTTTATAAATATGAAATTGAGACCGAGCAGCGGGTCGGATGCAGCGAGACATGGTCTCACGTGTGTAGCCCTGCTTGTGTCGATTGAGGACAGTTTCATGTGCGGCCCCGCTGGACAAGCTTGAATAGTACAGGTGACATACCGGAGAAATGGGCTCCAGCAAACTGACGTAGCTTGATACTGGTATGTTGAGGCATACCGTTCCGTTTTATAGGCGTAGGTTGAGGGTAGCGAGGTGTAAATCAGCTAGTGGGCACGTCAGAGTACGCCCAACGCAGTGACCTCCTGCTCGTGACTGATCGACGAGTTCGACATTCGAGTGTTTGGTGAAAGGTGGCCATATACGACTAGTACTGAAGTGCTATGTAGGTACTGTTGTAAGTACACGCTGGCGCTTCGAAAAGTGCGTATGTGACGTGTTGACCGGGTGTGTCCT
Organism: Tuctoria greenei; assembly: GCA_036927565.1. NCBI lineage: Eukaryota > Viridiplantae > Streptophyta > Magnoliopsida > Poales > Poaceae > Tuctoria > Tuctoria greenei. The sequence continues at coordinate 57,886,200 of JAYESD010000012.1, forward strand.
GATTGCAATCACCATCCCTCGCGGTAATAGAGTACCACTTTTTCACTGTGTTGTGATGTAGTAAATACTGAAGAAGTCAGTAGAATACGATGTATTGAATTATAATTGTTTTCCAACCTTGTATGGCTTAGAGATATCACAATTAAAAGTTTACAGTTTCCCCATACATTACCTTTAATAGCATTATGTGCTTTGGGCATGTCATATCATCAGCAAAGCGTTTCTTGTTTGATAAATAAAGACTTGGTATTGTAATTTATTCATTTTCTTTTCTTGTATATTGTTGGGTGTCGCGTCGCAAAACACCACCCAATGAGATCGTCGGAGGTCGGGATTCCAGTCCCCACGGGTTACATTTATGTGTGAATCTACTCTCATGAGTACACTTACATTAAATGTACTTTACTCTAAATTGAAAACTCATGAAATTGACATAATTTCACGTAAGAATCCCAACAAATCTCTTGCTTTTGTTTCTCAATGTGATATGCCTAGCTCCGGCCAATCTTCATCTTGTGGTACACTTGCTTTGTTGTCCTCTCTAACCCTTGAACAGATTGAGGAGTTTCTAGAGGAGGAGCTTGTACTTCTCTCTACTAGGTTCTTAAGAGCATTGCAAAATGTGAGAACTAGAAGGAGAGGAAGCTCTGGACCTCAATGATGTTTCGAATGTGCTAAGACAGGACATTTTCGTTCAGATTGCCCTAACCTTTCAGGTTCTACTTCCCGGGATGAAAAGCAAAAAAGGACGTAGCACTCTCCTGCAAAAGATACGAAGAAAAATAAGGGTTTTACAGGACGTCAATTGGTGAGCAGTTTTATCTCCGCACTTCAAGAAGATGGCTCAAGCGATGTGGACATTGGAAGTGACGAAAATGAAGACGATTTGGCAAACTTGTGCTTCATGGCGGGCAAGTCAAGATCAAGTGTGGAGGAGGCTGAACACTATAGCGACAATGAAGAGGTATGTCCTACTTGCGAAGAAATGTGTGATGCTATTTCTCGCGCCACTGTTATAGTTAAGAAAAAAGGACAAAAAGCTTAGGGACAATGCTGTTAAAATTGAGTCACTAGGATCTGAAATTAATCGTTTGAAATCCTTGATTCCTAGTGATGATTATTGTCCCTCATGTGATTTAATATATGAACAATTGTCCTCATTAAGAAGTGCACACACCTCCACACTTGATAAACTTGAGTTAGAAATTGAAAAGAACAGAGAGCTTTCTGCACTTAATGATAAAAACTTGAAAATGCTAGCCGTTCTACAATTGATTTGTATTGTTCTACTTGTGATGATCTTGATAAGAAACTACAAGATGCTATGAATGAAATTTCAATGTTGAACAATGCTTTACGTTCTCATGAAGTTAAATATTATTCCAATTGCAAATTAAAAGGAAAAACTTCATGTTACATGCATAGGACATTAGATCGGTTTTGTAATGGGAATAAGAACTTAAACTTGCTGCTGAATTCTTCCATGTCTTGCAATGATAAAACTAGTTTAGGTTTTGATTCTCATGCTCATGCTAAGGCACATCCACCTAAAATTGTAAAGTCATTGGGAAGTGGATTGATTCAAACAGTTCTTAAACAAAAAGAAGTGGTTTTCAAATCTGCGGTAGTGTTGTCTCATTCGGTTTCAAATAAAAATGTTGCTTTCTCATCTAGACATGAACACAAGTTAAATTTCATTGTACCTACTGTGGCAGAGATGGTCATGTCATATATTTTTGTTATAGACTAGCTAAACAACAGAAAAAGGAAAGGATGATTGCTAGATCTCATAACTTTCATGCAAAATTTGATGCACTTGCTAAACCGAATGATAGGAACATGCAATCTGCTGTAATGAGTCGAAAACATACAAAGTTTTCTCCCAAACCTACTGGTTTTCTTGCTACACAAGCAACACCTTGTAGGTCAGTAGTTGGGTACAAAAATCCTCAAGCTTTGGCTAATAAACCTGATGTTTTGTCTCAGCGTTCGCGTGTTTTTCCTGCTGCACGTATTGTGACTCAGTACTGGATTCCTAAATGCCTTTTGACTAACCCCAGTATTCATCGACGTATTGTGCTTCTATGTAGGTTACACGCTCGAGGAAGGAGAACATTTAGATTGTGGATTCAGGTTGCTCACGCCACATGACCGGTGACAAAGAATAGTTCTCCTCCCTCTCCTTTGTGTCACATGTAGACAATGTTACTTTTACTGGTAATTCTTTAATTTGGCCTAGAGGGGGTGAATAGGCCTTTATGATTTTTGTCGGAACCTGCAACTCTTAACAACCAGATCAATTCTCAAGCTATCGGACTAGTCTGGTCAAGAGCAGATTAGTCCGGTGTGTACCGACTAGGTTAATCAAATTTGATCAATTAACTTGATCCTAGGATGTAAGCAGCGGAATTATACTTGTAATTTAAGTGTTGCACAACTATAAACTAGGATGTATCACAATTTAATCTTAAAATCAATGTTTCAATGTAAAGTGAGCACGATTGATCGAAACCCTAGATATATATATATATATATATATATATATATGAAATGTAAGAACAATGGGTGCAATGAAAGAACACAAGCACTTTATCTTGTGGTTCGAGTCCCACAGAGGCAACCTACATCCACGTTGAGGAGTCCACAAAAGGACCGGGTCTTCTCCAACCCTACCCTCGTTGGATCGCCACGGAGGTTAATCCTCTTCACTTATCACAAAGGGAAAATAACCAAATTCAACAGGCCTTCTCACATGTTGAGGGCTCCCCAAGATTACAACAAGAACACCACCAAAAACACACTCGAAAGATCACAATGAAAACCACTAAAGCGTGTTAGGGAATCAAACCAAGAGCTCAATGAGTGATGAACCGTGTGTCTCCAATGATCCAAAGTGTATCCTCAAGGGATTGATCTTTGTTGCGTTTGATTTCATGGAGAGATGTGTTTTCTAGGCTCTTGGGAGGTGTGACGGCGCAGGGGGTCGAGAGTTCTTGGAAGATGGGCCGTGTACACCTATTTATATGGGGTTCCCAAAAGTAATCGTTAGGGTTTAGAAAGATCATAATAGTTCGTGGTGGACACCAGACTAGTTCGGTGTGTTTTGTGTAGCAAACCTTAGGTGTCCCGAAATGTTGGACTAGTCCGACTGAGAGTGGACTTGTCCGAATTTGGTTCTAGAAATCTTCGGACTAGTCCGATGGATATCGGACTTGTCCGGAAAAGTGAAACCCTAAGTGAATTGGGGACAAGTCCGCACTTGGAGGACTTGTCCGATTTAGGTCAGAGCGTTTATCGTACTAGTCCGTGCTAATATTGGACTTGTCCGATTTTGTGCAACTTGTGATGTGTTTGTAGGACTAGTCCACACTGGGGAGTCTGATTCTAGTCATAGAGATATCAGACTAGTTTGTGGTGATATCGGACTTGTCCGATCTTGTTCAGAAAGAAATCGGACTAGTCTGGGGTCAGTCATACTAGTCTGGTGTTGTATGAATATGTGCAATCTGTGTGATTATTTGTGCTTGAGCTCTTGGGGTGTGTTTCCTTAACACACTCCATACACAATGATCTACTACACTTATTCTTTGAGCTCTTTTCCACATTGCTCCTTATTCTCCCTTCTTTATGGCACTTTGCTCATTTTTTCATTAGAACCTGTGCTTATCTCAATAAAGTGGTTAGGATCTCATTTGCTTGTCATAAATCATCAAAAACCCACAAGGGATTCCTAGATGCACTTTCAACCTCCCCCTTTTCGGTGATTGATGACAACTAATTGAGATTTCACAAAATATGATAAAAAGTTGAGATTTTCATAAAGTGTGCACATATGAGTTTAAAACAAATTAAGCAATGAATACATGATCCATATGTGAACTCTTTATGGTGAGATGCATAACTAGGTGTATAGAAGCAATAATCATGATGAGAATGACATAATTGACATCAACACATCAACAACAAGCATATATGTCATTCTTATAGAAAAAACCCAGATTTCATCAATTTCTTCATAAGTAGTTCAAAATATTTCATCACAGGACCAAAATAACCATAAGAGCATATTAAGAGCTTTACAACCCACAAAATAGACAAATGCATAAAAACAAGCTCTCCTCGCATCCTACAGCTAAAACCTAAGACTCCCCCTCAATCTCTCCCCCTTTGGCATCAGGACACCAAAAAGGAGAGGAGGGACCTAAAGTCTTCAAGCCTCGCTATCGGTCCTCTCATCGTCTTCATATTCATCTTCTGGCTGATGAGGAGGAGGAGGAGGAGGAATGGAGCCACTCGAGTCCCCAATGCCAAAATAGGCAAGCTCAGAGGGAGTCAAGGGCTCGAGCTCGGTATAATTAGAGTCAGAGTCATCAGAAATTACAAGAGATCCAATGGGCTCGATCTCCAGCTTTTGGTAAATCTGCTTCACATTCTCCTTGACATATCTCATGTCTGCCTTTCTTCTCTTGTTGAGCTTGTGGGCCTTCACCTCGGCCTTTTTGCAGGAGGCGAAAATAGCAGACAGATGCTTCAAGATGCCACTTGGGGACCCTTTTTGAGGTGGGGTCCTAGAGGCGGGAGCCGCCCTAGCACTGGCTCTCGCAGAAGCCTCGGGGCTGGAGGCTGAAGATGGAGCATCTTGAACAATTGGCTTTTGAGGCATCTGGGGCCTCAAGGTAAGGTGCTCCACATCCTTGACAAACTCTATGCATGTGACCTTCTCAATAATGAACATGAGATATGGTGCGTAGCCACAGGACCTATTTGGCTTGCGGGAGATGTTGACCATGTCGTTCCAAATATAATCAAAGACATCAAACTTTCTGTCTTTGCTTATGACCTTCATCAAGGTCCTGAGGTATCCCTGCACGCTTCCTGCATCCCCATCCTTGGGGGCAATTGTCTTCCTTAGAACCTATCCTTCTCAATAAAACCAATGTTGTGGATGATAAAATTGTCATTGCTCGAGGTGTCAAGATGCAGCAACCTTGCAAACTCTTTAGAGGTTATGGTGTACTTGGATCCGTGAATCATCCAAGTGACCGGCTCTTCCTCGTCACTAGCAATGTGACACGTTGCATAGAAATGCGCGATGACCTCATCATTCCAATTGTTCCTGAAGGAGAAGAGAGCCTTCAGGCCATGCCCTTCCATTGCCTCCACCACCTCAACAAAGGGTGAGCAACCATTCTTCTCAAAGTGCACCCAATCAATCCATTGGTTGCGCACCACAGTCGTCTTCATTTGGACATATACAGACTTGTAGATGTCTGCATGGAAGTTGCTCCAAAACCTCCCATCGACAGCTTGCTTCGGATGGCTGTAACAATCAACATTCCTGAATTTGGCCGCCGTGTCACCGCCCTTTCTGTTGAATCTATGCTCTGCGGGATCCCTGGCCCCTTCCCTTGGAGCTGACAGCTTTAGGGGGCCAATCGAGCCCGTTGTAATTCCATTGCCCTTGCCCTTGGCTTGGCGAGGGCCACCTCCAGCAGAAGCCTTGGATGCTGGCTTCTTCGCGAGCACCTTCCTTCGAGCCTGGGGAGGAGAAGGTGCCGGCTCGAAAGGGCGCCCTTGGCACTTCTTGCTAAGGCTCGTCGAGTATCGAAGCACCGCTTCACGGTCCATCTCGACTTCGAAGTCAGAGATTTCGTCGTTGGTACTCGACATTTTTCTAAGAATAGTTTTCACAAGGCATTGATGAGAAGAGATGGCAAGGAGTTGCATTGAGGAATTGAGAAGTTAGGGTTTAGTCCAAAAAAATCGGACTACTCCGGTGTACAGACACAGACTAGTCTGGTTGACCGATCTTGTCCGTGCATGGGCCGGACTAGTCTAGAGTTCAACCTCTAGAACCCTAACTATGAGACAAATGGTAATTCCTAATGCACAACTAGTTTAGCATCAATGAAATACGTCAAGTAAGCATGTATATGGTGATAGGAACCAAGCTAGTTGATCAACATTGAAGGAAACAACTATTTCTAGGGTTAGGGAGGACAATTTACCGAAATTGCTTGATTCGCGGAGATGTAGGTGTTGAAGGATCGGACAAGTCTGTGGTCGTCAATCCCTACGCGAAGAAGATCAATTTCCACCCAAACTTGCAAAGTTTTGATGGAGGAATCAAAGAATCGCCTTGGGGAGCTCGAGCTTGGAGAGAGAAAGCTTGAGGCAAGTGTGGGGTGAGGAAGATTAGGTTTTGGTGACGGCTAGGGTTAAGGACACGAAAAATCGGACAAGTCCGAAAAAGATCAGACTAGTCCGAACTTTTCTAGAGACTATATCGGAATAGTCCGTAGTCCGTCGGTCTACTCCGGCCTAACCGTCACACTGCAGACTAGTCTGCACGGGCGGACTAGTTCGGGCAACCACGGACTAGTCCGTGGTCCACAGGGAAGAAATGCTTAGCCCATTCACATATATTCGAAGGTACTTATTTAGAAAATAGGGAGGCAAATCAAAACAAATAATCTTGATGAATATGATCAGTAAGCATAAAACAATCAAGCGATGACCATAATTCACCAAGATCTAGTAATTGACATAGCTTTTCAGGAAAATTGAGAGAGATGATTTTCACAACACAATCAATGAATTTTGAAGATAGCATTCAGGTATACAAGATTTCAAGCCACACATCGAGCATCGAGGATATTTACTTCATTTCGGAGTTCACAAAAGCGTTTTTCATCAAGTGGCTTGGCGAATATATCTGTTAATTGCTTTGCGGTATTGACATGTGAAATGCCTACATCTCCCTTCATTTAATGGTCTCTCAAAAAGTGATGATGGATGTCTATGTGTTTGGTCCTAGAGTGCTCAACGTGATTATGTGCAATTTTAATGGCACACTCATTATCACAAATGAGTGGAATATGGATCATATTGTAAACGTAATCCCTTAGAGTTTGTCGCATCCAAAGAAGTAATGCACAAAAAATGCCTGCTGCAACATACTCTGCTTCGGCCGTGGATAAGGCAATGGAGTTTTGTTTCTCGAAGGACCAAGAAACAAGGGATCTTCCTAGGAATTGGCATGTACCGGAGGTACTTTTTCTATGAACCTTGTATCCGGCATAATCTGCATCGGAGTAACCAATGAGATCGAATTTGGAACCTTTGGGGTACCAAAGGCCTAGGTTGGGTGTATGAACTAAATACCGCAAGATTCTCTTAATGGCTGTCAAATGACACTCTTTTGGGTTGGCTTGAAACCTTGCACACACGCATACACTCAACATACTGTCTGTCCTGGATGCACATAAGTAGAGTAAAGATCCAATCATGGAGCGATATACCTTTTGATTGACATTTGGTCCATCTTCATTGAGATCCAAGTGGCCATTCGTTGCCATGGGAGTCTTTATGGGCTTCGCCTTGTCCATTCCAAACTTCTTGAGTATGTCTTGAGTGTACTTAGTTTGGCTTATGAACGTCCCTTCCTTTTGCTCCCTCACTTGGTATCCCAAGAAGTACCTTAGCTCTCCCATCATAGACATCTCAAACCTATCTGTCATAATTTTACTAAATTCCTCACAAAAAGATTTGTTAGTTGAAGCAAAGATTATATCATCAACATAAATTTGACAAACAAATATATCATTGTCAAAGTTCTTTGTAAAAAATGTATAATCTACTTTACCTATCTTGAAACCATTTTCAATTAAGAAATCTCTAAGACACTCATACCATGCTCTAGGAGCTTGTTCGAGGCCGTAGAGAGCCTTAGGCAATTTAAATACGTGGTTGGGGAACTCTTCATCTTCAAATCCTGGGGGTTGCTCCACATATACCTCCTCATTGATTGGTCTGTTGAGGAAGGCGCTTTTCACATCCATTTGATAGAGCTTGAAATCATGGTGAGCAGCATATGCAAGTAATATTCTAATAGACTCAAGTCTACCTATGGAAGCAAAGGTCTCATTGAAATCCAAACCTTCGACTTGTGAATTCCCTTTGGCCACAAGTCGTGCCTTGTTCCTTGTCACCACCCCGTGTTCGTCTTGTTTTTTGCGGAAGACCCATTTGGTGCCGACGACGTTGGACTTGGGTGTTTCGACTAGTTCCCACACCTCGTTGCATTTGAAATTGTTGAGTTCTTCTTGCATGGCCACAACCCAATTCGGATCCTTTAATGCATCCACAATCCTACGCGGATCCAAAAAGGATACAAACGAATAGTGCTCACAAAAATTAGCTATGCGTGATCTAGTAGTTACTCCCTTTTGGATGTCACTGATGATGTTGTTGATTGGGTGATCCCTTTGGACGCATTGGTGCTCTCTTGGGTGTAGTACTTGCTGTCTTGAATCTTCATGATCATCTTCTTCTCCCCCTAAATGGTTGCCCTCATTGACTTCTAGGTCATTTTCGTCTTCATGAGGTTGATCTTGTATGGAAGCTGCCCCTTGATCATTGGCCTCCTCTTGTGGTTCATTTTCCTCATGCATATGTAGAGGTGGCTCTTGTGGTTGAACTTCGCCTAACGCCATTCTTCTCAATGCTTGACAAGGAGCTTCTTCTCTATCTCGCACACATGGATCAACTTGCTCCTTTTGGAAGCCATTAGTTGCATCGAACACTATGTCACGTGCTACTTCAACAAGTCCGGAGGTCTTGTTGAAGACACGATGGGCGTAAGTGTTCAAATCATAACCAAGCAAGAAACCTTCATCAGACTTTGAAGTCCTAGGCTTCTTGTTCAAAATATAGCATTTGGAACCAAAAACTCAAAAATATGAAATATTAGGCTTGTTACCAGTGAGTAGCTCATAGGATGTCTTCTTGAGTAGTCGATGAGGATAAAGTCGATTTATGGCGTGGCAAGCGGTGTTGACCGCTTTCGCCCAAAATTGATCTGAGGTCTTGTACTCATCGAGCATTGTTCTAGCAATCTATATGAGGGTTCAGTTCTTCCTTTCGGCAATTCCATTTTGTTGAGGGGAGTGAGGAGCTGAAAACTCATGCTTTATGCCTTCTGCATCTAGGTACTCCTCAACTCGTGTGTTCTTGAACTCCGTGCTGTTGTCGCTTCAAATGTTCTTGATCGTCAATGAAAACCCATTTTGAGCATGCTTGAAAAATTTCATCAAGATTCCTTGTGTTTTTGCCTTGTCATGTAAAAAGAAAACCCAAATGAAGCGAGAAAAATCATCGACAATTACTAAACCATATTTGTTACCGCCGATGCTTATGTATGCAATTGGACCAAATAAGTCCATGTGAAGTAGCTCGAGCGGTCTTGTCGTAGTCATGATGTTCTTAGCGGGATGGGGTGCTCCAACTTGCTTCATGGCTTGGCACGCGCTACAAGGCCTGTTTTTTTTCAAAAACAACATCTTTCAAACCTCGGATGTGATCGCCCTTGAGGAGTTTTTGAAGGTTCCTCATAGCAACTTGTGCTAGCCGTCTATGCCACGGCCAACCCATGTTGCTCTTTGCAATCAAGCATGTGTCGAGTTTGGCTTTATCTTCGTTGAAGTCGACAAGGTAAATATTTCCCTTTAACATACCCTTGAATGCAATGGAACCATCACTCCATCTAAAGACGGTCACACCCTCGTTAGTGAACAAACAATTATAACCTTTGTCGCATAATTGAGATATGAACAACAGGTTATAATCTAAGGAATCAACATGTAACACATGAGAAAGAGTATGTTGTGATGATATGGCAATTTTACCGTACAGAGCACCTTTCCTTGAATATTGTCTCCAAAATAGATGCCCTCGCTTGGATCTTCATTTGCTTCATACTCTACGAACATCCTTCTTTCTCTGGTCATATGGTTGGTGCAGCCACTGTCTAGCACCATTTAGATCCACCGGAGGAATAGACCTTGCGTTTACCTTCCTTTGCCATGAGGCAAGTGTCGTTCCCCTTTCGTGCGCCAAGTGTGGGGAAGAGAGTGGACTTCATGGATGGCTTTTCGATGGCTATGCTAGCCATCTCCTCTTCTTTTGCGGACGAGGACTCATCATTCGAGTCCCATTCTTTTCCAAGATGCGCATGTTCAGCTTGCTTCTTCTTCTTGAAGAACTTCTTGGGTTGAGGCTTCACTTCTTTGGTCTTCTTCTTATTCTCTTCATATGGGTAGTCAACTATAAAGTGGCTATACTCACCACAATTATAGCATGCCCGCCTCAACTTCGGTCTTGATTTTTCCTTGTACTTCCCTTCACTCGATTTAGCCCCTTGTCTCTTCTTCATCATTCTCTTGAATTTCTTCATGAATAGTATCATGTCATCTTCATCCAAGTCACTTTTCTCATCATCACCGTCTTCTTCTAGTTGAGTTCCTCGAGCTTCTTTAGACAAGGGCTTAAGGGTGGACTTTAGAGCGACCCCTTTCTTCTTTGGCCGGGTGGGATCGGCAATTTCCTTACCATGTTTGGCTTGTTTTTCCATCATCTCAAAGTTGATGATTTTCCCAAGTAGCTCATTCGTGGTCATCTTCTTATACCCGGGGCTTTATCGTATCATCGAGCACAAGGTAACATTGCGAGGCATGAAGGCTCTTAGAATGAGCTTCACCACCTCGTGGTCATTCCGCTTCTTGCTTCCGTATGCTCGCACCTTGATGATGAGCGTCTTTAGTCGGTTGTACAAATCTTGTGGCGACTCATCTTCTTCAATGGAAATCTTCCTAGCTCACCTTCAATCTGTGGGGACCGAAAACCTGACCTCCAAGGATCTCATTGGGTGGTGTCGTGCGATGTGACACCCAACAGTATACAAGAAAAGGACGAGAACAATTTACAATACCAAGTCTTTATTGAAAAACACAGCGGAAGTTTTAAAATACTAACGAAAGGAAAGAGAACTATACATCATAGCTACGCTCTCAGCACTAGCTATGCAAAAGCAAAGTAATCCATGCCCTGGATACTTCGCACTAGCAACACAACTCACGGCGGCGTGTAGGGTTCCCAATCGGCCGTAAACCCTGGAGGGGGTGCAGCCTCGTCATCAGTCGTATAATCAGCAAAAACTCGTTAACTGCAAACATGAGCATAAGGCCCAGCAAGACTAACCCGTTTCACTAGACATATGCAAGGGTGAATACTAAGCTAGGTAAGGTAAAGCATAAAGGACTCGCCCACAAGTGGATCCTTATATTCATATTTTAAGTAGCACATGCCATTCTTCAGGGATGACACAACATAGCCTCCACAATCAAACAAGAAACGCTTTGCCGATGATATGACGTGCACAAAGCACATAATGCTATTACAGGTAAAGTATGGGGAAACTGTAAACTTTTAATTGTACTATCTCTAAGCCAAACAAGGTTGTCCAATCAATTTGTAATCCAATATATCATATTCTCCTGACTTCTTCAGTATTTACTACATCACAACATAGTGAACAAGTGGTACTCTATTACCGCGAGGGACGGTGATTGCAATCAGGACAAACCCGGAACAACACGACACATACACACTTTCGGAAATGTCAGCGAGTACTTACAGAAGTACCTACATTACATCTCAGTACTAGTCGTATATGGACACCTTTCACTAAACACTCAAATGTCGAACCGGTCGATCCATCATGAGCAGGAGGTCACTGCGTGGGGCGTACTCTGATGTGCCCACCAGCTGATTTACACCTTGCAGCCCTCAACACACGCCCATAAAACGGAACTGAATGCCTCGACAAACTTGTATCAAGCTACGTCAGTTTACTGGAGCCCATTTCTCCAGTATGTCACCGGTACAATTCAAGCTTGTCCAGCAGGGCCGCACATGAGCAAGGCTACGAACATGAGACCACGTCTCGCCGCATCCTACCCACCGCTCGGTCTCAATATCATATTCATAAACCATTTTCTGATTCTAGGTCCTCCCGTGTGATAAAATTCCTATCTCGTGAGAAGATTCCAACTACTCGACTTCTACTAAATTCCTATGAGCATAAGCATAGCAGTGTCTACACAACGGCCGTAGACCTACCCAAGACTCTATAGGATTTGTGGGCCATGCAAGTGGATGTCAAGCACCTTAAACATAATGCACAATCATCTAAAGATGTAAGGTGAAATAAAAACTGCAAAACACTGTAAGGCACTTAAATGCAAACCGGGGCTTCCCTGAATGCGAGTTTAAGCCTATGTTAGTTTCTGGCAGCTGGACCTCCAAAGCTTCCGGCTGCTCCTCAATTTCAGCTTCTACACGATATGCATATACTAGGTATGAATGACTTTGAAAATAATTAATATGCTTGAGGTGGTGTGAATATCCTAGGATAAAAATAAGATAATTATCTTAATTGGCTTTTGGACTTTTATGGTAGATACTAGTGACTATAGAGAAGATCCTTGCAAAGAACAGGAGATGATCAAGGAAGTTTGTTGTTCTTCAAAATTATGGTAAGCAATAACATTCTCTAAAATTTGGTTGAAATTTTGGAGACCAATCATGGCTAAAGGGGTTGTATCATGTAGATGGGGTCTCACTGGTTCTAGGAAATTTTTTTTCACTATTTTCTAAGCTTTCTACAGGGAGAAACTAATTTTTCAAGTTTGGGGAAATTTCTGGAAATTGATTTTTCCATTTTTCTCAATTTATAACTACATAGAGATTTGGAATATTGTTCAACCCAGTATTTTAAGTCCAAAGAACTTGTAATTCTTACTGGAGGTCAAGTGTATTAACAATAGTGTTCTGACTAAAATTGGAAATTTTCAAATTAACAAAACTGTAGGAATGAATTCTTTAAGCATTTTTCTTATCTGAATTACAGAGAAATTTCTATGGCTTTTCATACAAATCCATGTGCGCCACTGGACAGTATTCTTCATGCGGGTTCTAACAAAATTTATTTGGGATTTTTTGGATAATTCTACTAGAAGTTATGAATTTTCCAAGTTTGGATTGAATCTGGATTTAATTCTACTGAAATTTCAAATAAAGGGGCCGGTCCCACTTCATTTGAATCGGGCCAATGAGAAATGATCCAAATTGGGAGACACGGGGTTAACCGGTGCAGTCACACAGAATCCGCGTTCACAGCTGATCCCACGCGAGAGGGCGTCATTGGTAGGTGGGACCCGCAACCTTTGTCTACCTCCCGACGCAGCGGCGTCTCTCGCCTGAACCGCGGCGGCGCTTTGCCGGACCTAGTTGTGTCGACCTGCTTCCGGCCTCGCCTTGACCGCTCAACCATAAAATCGACCGCACAAGCCGATGGTGGTGTCCAACAATGTCTGCGATTGTCGGAGATGGCGGTGCGATCGTGACGGCGGAGCTAGGGTTTCGACGTTCGTGGAAAATGCTCGGAAATGGCGTAATAGGCTCGGCAAAATGTCGGGAATGTTCATGGGAGCACCAGGATGATGATTTGGGTGTTAGAATGGGGTGACATCACCGGCAAAGCTGAGTTCGACGGTGATGTACGATTTTTCAACCGGCGGCCGCGAAATCTTGGAATCTAAGGTGCTCGTTTGATAACTTTCACGGTTTTTGGGCAGGGAGATTCGTTAGGACATACAGAAGCTATCTGCTAACCAGATTAAAGGATGATTGCAAGAATGAAATGAATTTAAGCGCGAAGCCTTGCTGTTCTATTGAGAAATGGTTTGGTTATCGAACAAGAACTCGAGCTATACTTCATGTCATAGGCTTAGATTCTGTGAGCATAAACTAGAGAGGATTGCAAACCTTTTTGCTTAAAAGATTGAGGCTGTAGATGGCCTAGAACTGGAGCTCGACGGTGAGACACTGCAGGTTCTCGTCGGCTTCCTCGACGATGACCAGAAAACTTCAAAATATCCCAAGCAGAAGCTATGTCACAATCAATGACCAAATAGAATACATAGAGGAGGTTGTGGCAAGCCTTTTATCTACTTACGGCTCGGGGAGAAACGGCTTCAATCGTATGTGAAAGCTTGATCGAACAGAGTGTAAATGGCGTGAATCGAGGTGGAGCTCAACGACGATGGCCAAGGGCGGGGGGGGGGGGGGTATTTATAGGGGCAAGGGATGGTAGGAGCGTGCCACGGTGCAAGTAAGAAGGCAGCTTGGTGGATGCATGCCGCATCGTGGTGTCGCGCGCTGCCGGCGTCGATCGGTAGGGACAGCTGGATACAGCGCACCCCGTGGGTTGCACTTGAGTGGGTTAGGCTCACAGTGAGTCCCACCTCCTCTTATCCATTTCCCCTCTCCGCAACTTCAATTCTCCTACCAAACTTGATCCAAAAATTCTAGATTTTTGTGGGGAGGCTCAAATAAATATCTGGAATTTGATTCTGCAATTGGATTTCGATTTGGAGTAAGTTTCATTTGAATTTCAAATTTGGATTCTAAATTGAATGAAATTCCATGGTGTCACTGAATTAAATAGCAACTGAGTTCCAAAAATTGTGAAACTTTGAGGATAAGTCAAGCAAGTCAAGCTGACCATGATGATGTGTTCAGATCTTGATGTTCAAATAAGTGGAACATAATTCAAAATTTGAATTCCTAATATGGTCTGAATTTGCTAAGCGTATCAAATAAAATAGAAAATGGAGTTCAAAATTTATGAAACCTTGTAGGAAATTTATTTGGAATGTTAGTAAACCATAGAAAAATTTATGGCCTCAGAATTGAATAATTTTTACAGGGCCAAATGTACAGTAGCATATTCAATTTGTAATTAATTTGAATATATATTGGGTACTGCATATTAAGTTGACCTAGGATCCTCCATTCAAATAATTTCAAACTTTGAAGAGAGGTCAAAAGAATTTATCTAAGATTATTGGTGAAGTCCATTCCTCATGTAAATAACATTTACACATGAGTGGAAGAAAATATTTGATGAGATCAAGTTCATTAGCCTAGCTATAATTGGTCTCCATTAGGGTTGATAACCAACTTACCACTGAACCTCATATGAAGGAAAACGTGGGATTTTACACAATTATTTTGATTTTCGCTTCTCGCACATGACGATCGGCCTCATGTGTGGGTCGCAATGTATCCCATATCTCTTTTGCGAACTTGAGTCCATCCACCTTAGTAAACTCATCACGACTGAGTGATGAAGTAATAACTGCAGCAACTTGGGCATTTTGATGGATTGCTCGCTCTTGGCTAGGTGTGAGCTCCTCATCATCATCTGGGATGTCTATTCCTGTGCATACTATGTGCCACAAACCTGGATTGAGAGAAATCAAATGCATTTTCATGTTTTGTCTCCACATTGAGTAGTCATTGCCATCAAAGTGTGGGGCTTTTCTAAGTGGAATAGATAGATAACGATTGTTGTTAGTATTTAGGCGATCATAATTAAAAGGATGTCGGGAGTAGTCGGTTTGACTACTCCCCTTCTTCTTCTTCTTATCTTCAATCTTTACTTTTCACTTGGAAAGAGTTTTCTTCCAGCGTCTTTAGTTCCAGCGTCTCCTCATCGTCATCCTAGAAGTCTTGAATGGCCTCGAGGAGCCTCTCCAGTTTTTAGTTCTTGTCTTCATCAACCTTCTCTTAGTTTTTCTCTTGTGTACGTCCATCATGTCTGACACGATCTCTTCGAGTGATTAGTCTCCTTTTGAAGAACCTTGCTCTGATACCAATTGAATGTGTACTAGAGGGGGTGAATAGGCCATTTTGATTTTTGTCAGAACCTGTAGCACATAACAACCAGATCAAATCTCAAGATATCGGACTAGTCCGGTCAAGAGCGGGTTAGTCCGGTATGTATCGACTAGGTTATTCAAATTTGATCAATTAACTTTATCCTAAGATGTAAGCAGCGGAATTATACTTGTAATTTAAGTGTTGCACAACAATAAAATAGGATGTATCACAATTTAATCAAACTCAATGTTTCAACGTAAAGTGAGCATGATGGATCGAAACCATAGATATATATATATGAAATGTAAGAACAATGGGCGCAAAGAAAGAACATAAGCACTTTATCCCGTGGTTCGGTACCCATAGAGGCAACCTACATCCACGTTGAGGAGTCCACAAAAGGATCGGGTGTTCTCCAACCCTACCCTCATCGGACTGCCACAGAGTACAATTCTCTTCACTTATCACAAAGGGCAAATAACCAAATTCAAGGGTCCTTCACACACGTTCAGGGCTCCCCAAAATTACAACAAGAACACCACCAAGAAAACACTAGAAAGATCACAATGAAAACCACAAGAGTGTGTTAGGGAATCAAACCAAGAGCTCAATGAGTGATGAACTGTGTCTCTCCAATGATCCAAACTGTATCCTCAACGGATTGATCTTTGTTGTGTTTGATTTCGTGGAGAGAGGTGTTTTCTACGCCCTTGGGAGGTGTGACGGCGCAGGGGGTCAAGAGTTCTTGGAAGATGGGTTGTGTACACCTATTTATATGGGGTACCCAAAAGTAACCGTTAGGGTTTAGAAAGATCGGACTAGTCCATGGTGGTCACCGGACTAGTCCGGTGTGCTGTGTGTAGCAAACCCTAGGTGTCCCGAAATATCGGACTAGTCCAACTGACAGCGTACTTGTCCGAATTTGGTTCTAGAAATCTTCAGACTAGTCCGATGGATATCGGACCTGTCCGGAAAAGTGAAACCCTATGTAAATTGGGGACAAGTCCGCACTTGGAGGATTTGTCCAATTTAGTTCAGAGGGTTTATCGGACTAGTCCGTGCTAATATCGGACCTGTCCGATTTTGTGCAACTTGTGAAGTGTTTGGAGGACTAGTCCGCACTGGGGAGGAATAATCTGATTTTAGTCAGAGAGATATCAGACTAGTCCGTGGTGATATCGAACTTTTTCGATCTTGTGCAGAAAGAAATCGGACTAGTCCAGGGTCAGTCGGACTAGTCCGGTCTTGTATGAATATGTGCAATGTGTGTGATTATTTGTGCTTGAGCTCTTGGGGTGTGTTTCCTTAACACACTCCATACACAATGATCTACTACACTTGATCTTTGAGCTCTTTTTCACATTGCTCCTCATTCTCCTTTCTTTTTGGCACTTTGCTCATTTTCTCATTAGAACCTGTGCTTATCTCAACAAAGTGGTTAGGATCTCATTTGCTTGTCATAAATCATCCAAACCCACAAGGGATTCCTAGATGCACTTTCAATTTTTCAACTCCAATGATTGCTAAGGGTTCGGTTAGAGTAAATGATCACTACACTTTGGAGGATGTGGCACTTGTTAAAAATTTGAAATACAACATGCTTTCTGTTTCACAACTGCTAGATGAAAATTTGGAAATTATTTTCACTAAAAATTGCTGCAAAGTTGTAAATTCAAATAGTGAGCTTATTTTTAACATGTCTCGGTTTGGAAGAGTTTTTAAAGCTAACTTTGATATGTCTTCGTCTGAGCATAGGTGTCTAGTTGCTAATGATTCAAATGACTTATATTTTCAGCATCGTAGACTTGGTCACATAGGCTTTTGATCATCTAAAGCGTGTCAGTGCTCTTGATCGCGTACGTGGGCTGCCTAAGCTTAAAGGGGACAAAGAAATTGTGTGCTCTTCTTGTAGACATGCTAAGAAGCTTGCAGGTTCACATACTCCTTTCACAATGATCATGAAAACTGAACCGGGTCAACATTTGCACTTTGACACCGTAGGACCTTCACATGTTCAATTCTTCGGAGGTAAATGGTATGTTCTTGTGATTGTTGATGATTATTCTAGATACTCGTGGGTTTATTTTATGACATCTAAGAATGAAGCTTTTAGTCACTTTAGATCTTTATTTCCTATATTATCACCCAGGATCTTTAAAAGCAATTAGATGTGATAACAGAACCTAATTTAAAAATCAATCTTTTGATCACTTTTGTGCTGAAAATGGAATATATAATCAATTTTCTTCACCATATCTACCTCAACAAAACGGTTTTGTAGAAAGAAAGAACATAGCCTCAGTTGAGATGGCTAGGATTATGCTTGATGACTATCAAACTCATAGGAAATTTTGGACTGATGCGATTGCAACCGCTTGTTATGTCTCAAATCGTGTTTTCTTGCGCGCTAAGCTAGGTAAAACACCATATGAGCTCCAGTTAGGACATAGGCCTAGTGTTACACACTTTCGGGTCTTTGGTTGCAAATCCTTTGTTAAGAAACATGGTAATATTGATAAATTTGAACCTAGATCGATTGATGGCATGTTTCTTGGTTATCCATCTCATACTAGAGGCTACCGTTGCTTTTACTTGACACTAACGAAATTGTGGAGACTTGTGAGGTGTCTTTTGATGAAGATAGCACAGGTACTAGCTCAAACCTTGTAGGTCCAGATCCATATCCGTAGGGGGAGAACATTTTCGTTGAAGATGAGGAAGAAGTGGTGCTGCTACCCGAAAATTCAGCAGCTATTGACGATGTTCCAGCTCCTGATTTTGATTCACAACCAGCACCGACGACCACCATTACTGGTCCAGATCCTCCTCAAGTCACAAGCTCATCGATTTGTGATAAACATGAAGTTGAAGGAGCTTGTGACGTGTTCACTCCCCTCCAGGTTCTCGAAAGTCATCCCCCACAACAAATTATTGGAAGCTTGTACGAACGAGTCACATGGTCCAGGTTTTGCGATCCAAACTCCCAAGCTCATTCTGCTTTTGTTGCTTCTTTTGAACCCAAAGATATATCACAGACACTCACTAATGAATCCTGGATTATTGCCATGCAAGAAGAGTTAGAAAATTTCGAAAGAAATAATGTTTGGAAACTTGTACCTCCACCTCAAGGTCACACATTAATTGGAACTAAATGGGTGTTTTGTAAAATCCCACTTAATTCTAAATATGAAATTCAGTTGTCAGTTAAATTCGAATTTAATTGGGTTCAAGATATGGTCATGTACATAAACTTGAACCTATTCAGTTCTTTCTTCTTAGAATAATTCAAATATAATTTCTGCAAAATTTTTGAATTTTCGAATGGGGTTTGCTTGGGCAAATCGATTTATAGTACCTCATATACTCAAAAAATCAAAATAGAATATAGCTACTGTATACACATGCCCTGTCAAAAATATTCAAATCTAAGGCTATAAATTTTTCTATAGTCTTCTAAAATTATAAATAGGCTCCTTGAAAAGTTTCATGAATTTTAAAATCCATTTGCTATTTTATTTGAGATGCTCAGCAAATTTGAGTCAAGTTTAAATTCAAATTCAAAATCTGGTCCAAATATACTTGAACATAAATATTTGAACACACCATTATGTTCAGCACGTTTTTCTTGACATATCCATGAAGTTTCATGATTTTTGGAGTTCATTTACTATTTTAAAATGAATTATAAAGTGGGCAGTGGCTGTAAGGCTGACTGGTTGGGCCCACCAGTCAGCAGCCCACGTGCAGCCGCAATCCAGCGCGCGCTGCGCGCGCCACCGCGACGGCGTGAGCTGCCCCTCCTCCAGCTCCCTACAAATATCGCTCCCTGCTCCTCCTTATCCTCTCCTCTCTGTTCCCTACTAGTTTCTCTCTCCCCCGTCGAGGCCCTGCTCCAGTTTGCTCCCGTGCGCGACGTACTGACTGCCGGCGCTGCACGGCCGTTGCCGGCGAACCGGAAGGTCCTCTCACCGAGCTCTCAACAGCGAACTTGTTCCCCACTCCCTTCTCTAGCCTCTGGTTCAATCCCTTCGTTATTTCGTTGATGTTTTGGCTGGTATTTTGAAGCTAAACCGGAGCTCGCCGTCCAGGTTTCCGTGCACCATCTCTGTTCCACGGTGCCAGGCTGCTGCGAGCCATTTCGGTCTTCAACTCCAACAGCATGAAGGTGCGCCCAGGCACCCTATGGCTCACGGTGAAAGCCATTCCTCATTTACGTGAGTATCGAGAAAATTTTCCTAGTTTTACTCTCGGCCGAAGCTTATGAACTAGCTAGGTTTTTCATTGATTTCGGTTTCCACACTTAATCACTCTTCACAATTGCTAGCAAATAGTTTCTCCACTTCCTTGCGCACCATATCAAACTGGAATTACCAAAAAAATGATAGACCGTAGCTCGAGAATCATGAGTTCTTCCCTCCGCCATTGAAAAGTTAGCTCTGTCACCGTCGACGGTTGTTTGCCGGCCGTTACACGATGATTTCACCTCCCCATCACTTCCCTCATGGTTCCAGAAGACTTGCCCAACCTTTTCCGAAGGTTTTAAGCCACAGGGCGACGGTTGCGACATGGCCGGAACCCTAGCTGCCGCCGCTGCCGATGCGCCGCTGTTTCCGACCATCGGCAAGCTTCACCGACCCCAGCATCGTGCTCAGCGCATGATTTTAGGATTGGGCGCCCAATACTAGGCGCTGCGGTGGCCGGGAACTTGGTTCCGGCGAGGTTTGCCGGAGCGCGCCGCCGCTGTAGCCCCGGTCGCCGCACGCGTCCAGAGGTTGACGATGACACAACGGGCCCCGCGTTTCAGCGTCTGTTAGTCTCCCGTCGGATCAGTTGTGGCCACAGGATTTGTTGTGGCTACCCGGTTTTTCTCTGTGGCCCCCGTGTGGTTTGAATCAACTGGTCCATTTTAAAACCGTGGGGCCCACTGTTTAATTTTATTCCAGATTTGGCTCCAAATTAGAAAATCCACTACTCTCTATAGATTGCTCCAAAAATCTTCAAACAAATTTTTTTTGAAATCCCTTGAGCTCTCGTTTCTGTTAGAACCAATTGGGATCTATGAAAACCTGTTTTCGATTCTGTAGAATGCAATCTTTGCAAATACAAATAGATTTTTTCCCAGCTGAACCTTCCACTGGAAAATTTCCCAAAATTCACATAAAATACTTTGTCATGTTCTTGGTTACCAGAAAAAGTTTGGGAGCCATTGAACCTGTATAACTGAACCAAACTCCAAATTCCTTTCTGCTGTTCAGTTATAAAATAGAACTGTAATCACGAATTTAATCAAATTTCTAAATTCAATTTCTCTTAGTATCGTTGCTCTAAAAATATCAAGTAAAATCCTGTATAACCCTTAAAATCTGATCTTTCATGTTGAACAGTTAGTTTGGTATGAAAACCTGTATGATTTTCTGTATAATTCAAATGCATTTTTCCTTTATTGAATTATTAAAGATGTTCAGTTGCTTTGTTATGTCCCAAATTTGAACAGAACCTTGCTTTCGGCATGTACTAGGTCCTATAAAAATTTCAGATTTATTAGACCTAATATCCTGGTCCAAATTCAATTCCCAATATGAATGTTAATTGAAAAACTAAATTCAGTTATAAAATAATTCCAGAAATTCTTAGCAACTTTAGAATTCAATATCTCTTTCACAGAAAATTAGAATATTGTGAAATAAATTTTACTAGAACCTATGAGACCCCCTCTACATGATACAACCACTGGTAGCCGTAATAGGTCTCCAAAAATTTCAACCAAAACTTAGAGAAGGTTATTAATTACCATAATTTTTAGGAACAACAAACTTCTTTGATCATCTCCTGTTCTTTGCAAGAGTCTCCCTTGTAGTCCCTAACATCTACCATAAAAATCCCAAAGCCAACAAAGATCATTCACTCACTATAACCATAGTTAGAAGCTTATGAACTATATATACATTATAATTTACTAGCATTCATTTATGCATGTCGTGTAGTGATCGATATTGATGAGAAGTGTCACTTGGAGGAGAAGGCCAGGGTGTCCACTTGAAGTCCTTGGAAGAGTCTTTAGAGAAGGACCACTAACAATTATCATTTAATCGAGTCGCAAACTAAGGCAAGCCCCGGTTTGCATTTAAGAGCCTTTCAGAATTTTTCCAGTTTTATTCACTTACGCCTTCAGTTGACATTGTGCATTACGTATAAGGTGTTTGATACTCCACATGCATATCCACAAATCCTATGGGAGGGCTGAAAAGGTTACAGCTTGATGTGTAGAACTTCCAATGCTAATAGTGTAGATATACCAGTAGAAGTCGAGTAGTTGGAATCTACTCGCGACATAGGAATAACAGTTCGCATGGGGGTGAAAGATGACAGAATGGCATATGAAATGAATACTAGACCGGGTAGGGGGAATATGAGTCGACGAGATGGAGTCTCGGGCGTATAGCCCTGCCTGTGTCGCTTGAGGACCGTGCCGTATGCGGCACCGTTGGGCAAGCTTGAATTGTACATGTTGCATAATGGGGTATGGGCCCAATAAACTAATGTAACTCAAGACTGTAGTGTGGAGACTCCTCGGTTATCCTTGAATGGAGATGTGAAGGCATAAAGGTGTAAATCTTCTAGCGGGCAACATCGACGTGTCCGTGTAGGGGACCTTTTGCTCAGGATGAAGAGGTTTATTGACATTGGGGTCTTGGGTGAAAGGTGGCTGCATATGACGCGGGGATGAGAGCACATAGGTGTCTCCCAGATGGGTGTGCGTGCCGTGCAGTCCGGGTGGGTCCTGGTTGCAATCATCGTACCTCGCGGTAATAGAGTACCACTTGTTCACTGTGTTGTGACGTAGTAAATACTAAAGAAGCCAGAAGAATATGATGTATTGAACTATAATGTCTTTACAACCTTGTGTGGCTTAGAGATAGTATAATTAAAAGTTTACAGTTTCCCCATACTTTAGCTGTAATATTGGTATGTCCTTTGGGCATGTCATATCATCAGCAAAGCGTTTCTTGTTTGATTGTGGAGTCTATGATGTGCCGTGCCTGAAGAATGTCATTTGCTACTTAAAACACGATTATAAGGATCCACTTGTAGGCGAGTCTATTTATGCTATTCTTTACCTATGGTTAGACTTTACCTTGCATATGTCTAGTGAGACGGGTTAGTCTTGCTGAGCCTTATGCTCACGTTTGCAGTTAACGAGCTTTTGCAGGTTATACCATTGATGAAGGGCCTAACGACGTTGCCTTACCCTTTAGGGTTTACGGCTGAGTGGAGGCCCTGCACGCCGCTGATATCTGTGAGTGCTGCTAGTGTAAAGCGTCCAAGGGCATGGACAACTTTACTCATGCATAGCTAGTGCTGAGAGTGTAGTATGATGTATAGACTTCTTTCCTACGTTATATATTATAAAACTTCCGCTGTGTTTATAAATCAAAAACTTAGTATTGTATTTTATTCTCGTTCTTTTCTTGTATACTGTTGGGTGTCGCATCGCACGACATCACCCAATAAGATCCTTGGATGTCGGGATTCTGGTCCCCACAGGCATGGTATCAGAGCATCATTGGGAACAGTGTACTTGAAAAGAGGATATTTTCAAAAATTAGGATTTGAGTGAGGAATTAGTTATATGCCTTTATAAGGAGTATTATTAGTATAAGATATAAAGGAGGTAAACTAACTTATATGTTATTAATTCTGTAACGACGCTCCGATGTCAGGTAAGAGGTAAGGTACGCCACCGTAAGCGGATCAATTGCGGTAAGCTCACCATGTGATAGGTAGCATGGAAGTCTTTCCGTGGCTTGACACGGAAATGTTAATAGGAGTCTCTGAAGCTTTCTATGATTCTGAGAACCTATGACATGCGGTACCCCGACATGCTTCCAAGTTAGTGGGAGCTCCCGTCGGGTGCTGTATAACCTGTTAGTATGCATCTCTAGAACTATTCATGTTCTATGGGAGCATGCGAAACACGTATGTCCAAGCGTGTATAAGCCGGTTCGTGCGGGAGTCTTTGCTGTACAGACGTATTACAGCCATGTACCTCGAGACATGACATCGCTCGAGGGCGACTCACACCAGAGTCGTATGCATTTATTTTCATATATATTATTGTGACTTTTTGTCGTGTTTCCCCGTGCCATCCTTGAGGTGTGAAGGTGTGAAAGGGGATTGTTTGTCTTCTGCAGCATTGACTACGGTAGCAACCCGTGTAGCACACGTTTGCGAGTGAACGATACTAGGGCCACCTATAAACGTATCCGGAAATACCGGTTAGAATATTTTTTGGTGAGGCACGTAGTACCATCGGTATCAACTTTGATACTTGACCATCCCCAAATGACAAAAATGGATGCATTATGTTTTGGAAAGTCTGACTATCGGGTGCTGGTAGGTTTGGACTCCGCAAAATGAGTTTTGATTCGACATTGTGTTAGCTCCAAGATTCATTATTTTCTGGCCAAAGTTTGCTCAACTTTGACAGGTTGTAATCTTGGTAAGTTAGGAATAAACATAGGATTATGCT
Source organism: Tuctoria greenei (assembly GCA_036927565.1). Classification (NCBI taxonomy): domain Eukaryota; kingdom Viridiplantae; phylum Streptophyta; class Magnoliopsida; order Poales; family Poaceae; genus Tuctoria; species Tuctoria greenei. The sequence continues at coordinate 57,910,294 of JAYESD010000012.1, forward strand.
ATATGGATGAAATGATCCTGAAGGCATCTACAACTTTTCTGTTGACCGTGAAGGCAGAAAAGCTTGATAAACTGTTGAAATTTGGGGTATGCTTAAACTACTCCAGCTAAACTTACCATTGTACCAGTCTCTGTATTTTTACAATAACTCACTGTAGAAAAATCTTCTGCCTTATTGCGATATATATCTGAAAAGGGTAGAAGCAGATCTACAGTTTTTATATTTAAAGTTTCTCTTGATTCGAATTTGAGGTAATTCAAATTTCGAGCTCAAAACAGTAAACTGCAGGGCCGCTGTTGAACAACGGTCACTTCATCTGTTAAGTTTAGATAGCTCTAGCTTTTTGATCCAGAATAGTGACATAGTCATATATATACATTTATGAAAAGCTTAGCAAGTACTCTATCAACTCTGTGTTGCACCCATGTCCTATATCTTGGTGTAGCTGTGTTAAATTCCTATGGTTGCAAACTTGGTTCTGGCAGATCAGAACTTGAAACAGTTGGCACATAGTTTAGAATTGGCGCACTATACCTATGTACCAAATGTTTCATGGTCGAAATCTTTTACCTCTGGATTTTTAACATGATGTGGTACTATGTGTGTTTTTCTTTACCTCAAGATATTGTTTCGATATACCTGTATAAACTGTGGACAAAAACCCACATATACAGGGGAGGTTCTGTCAACATTTCCATGAAATTTTAGTCAACGTAAAACCTGTATAAACTTTTTAATCCAGAGCTCACCTGGAGGTGTTCAAGTACAATCTGGAAAGGTTATGAAGTTCAATAAAACTTTTGTATTCAACTCAAATCCTATTCCTGCCATTTACTGGGAGCAAATTTTGAATTTATACCGGATGGTCCGCTGGAACAGAACTGAAGTTCATATTCCAGATTCGAACTGTCTTGTACCCGTTAATCAAACTTTTATATCTTCCATTCCATAATTTATATGGGGACAAATGAATACATTCTGGAAATTTTTTTGAGTGTACTACAACATTGTAGTTGAACTCCAGACCAGATTTTACGATTAACTGTGAGAAATAATTACATTTCTACAGACTGGTGTAATAGACCAGAAAATGGACAGCATACCAGTATGCGAAGTTATCGGCTCAAATCATTTTTGTTACACTTTCTTGTGTCGCTCATCATGTCTAGAGGTGATTACTCGACATGATAGATTAACATAAAGTTGAAACACCATGTTAAGTATTTGGTGAGCAGTATCACTTATTTGAGTCTAGATCAATGTCCTAATCTGTATTTACACCTAGCCTACTGCATTGTTAAGTGATGTATATTACGGTCTTTATCATGATTCCAGTTGGTATTGCAACTTTGGATCTTAATTGTAATGCTCAGTCTTGCAGCATGGATCATACTCATTTTGAGGGTGAACCGGGTATTTCTGCTCGTGGTGGAGATGACTCAACTGTACCACGAGTGCCATAAAAACATCAACCGGATTGGCAGAAGTCTTAGCAAGGATGGCCGAGTCTCTGCAGACGTTGGTACAGCAGAGTGTACAACCTGAGGCTCGACCACTTGATCAACCTGAAGTCACATATCTGGATTTCTTGGCAACTCAACCACCAGTGTTCACAGAAGCCATGGAACCATTGGAGTCAGGTCATTGGCTCCGGGTGATTGAAGCCAAGTTTGAGTTACTCCAGTGTGACGATTATCGGAAGGCTTTATTTGCCACTCAACAACTTCACGGATCCGTGGGAGCTTGGTGGTCTGAGTATCTCACCACTCTCCCTGATGGTCATCTTGTGACCTGTCCGGAGTTCCGTGATGCCTTTTGTGCACGTCACATTTCTACAGAGATGATTAAAACGAAGTTGGAGGAGTTTGTGGAGTTGAAGCAAGAAGAAATGAGTGCTTATGAATACTCCAAGGAATTCAATCGTTTGGCTCAATATGCTCCTGAGTATGTGAATACCGAGGCGTTGAAGTGTGATTGTTTCTTCCGAGGACTGAACATCAAACTTCGAGCTTGATTGGTGTTATTCAATAACGGCAACTACAATGACTTGGTTGATGCCGCTATGGTTCAGGAGGATGCAACTCTGCGCTATCAGGCAGAGAAGAGGAAGAGAAAAACATCATAGGAGGTTATTAGTGACGTTCCTCAGGAGGATCGAACGGTATATTGCTTATCGTCCGGTCAAAAGATATGGTCGAGTGAGCAACCACAACAGATTCAATATCATTTCTATCCAGTGGAGACTTTACCTGCACCTCAACAAAGCGTACAAGTGTGTCCTGGTTCTCCACCACAGCAGTATGATCTCACTCTTGCAACCCCATCTCTGCAAGATGTGCATGTTGTCAGTCCACCCAAATTCTGTGAAAGCACAGAATGCATTTAGCACGGGAACGTCGCAAGACGGAACATGATTGTGTCCACTTGTCCTTTTCCAAGGATTTTGATCAGCACCATAAACTTAAAAAGAAAGCTTTATCTAAGACTGCCTGTGTTAATTATGATGTGATTGAGGAGATTCCAGGAGGAGAACCTGTTTTAGCAGGCATGTTTACTCTACATGATCAACCAGCAGTCGTTCTATTTGACTCTGGAGCTACTCATAACTTTGTGAGCAAGTATTTTGTGCTGAAACATCAAGTGCCAATCGTGACTGTCTCACGTCCTTTTCGTTTTAGTTCACCTGGAGGCAATATTTCAGCTAATGAGGTTGTTTCTCGAGCACCTCTGTGCATGGGTGGAAGTATCTATCCGGTGAACATCATCATTTTGGAAGGTCAGCAGATTGACCTCATCTTAGGGATGTCATGGTTGACACATCATGGAGCTATCTTTGATATCAGCTCGTGGACTGTCCACTTGAATTCTCAATCCCATGGTTAGCAACACTTTAAATCTTTTGGATACCGCACCAAGAGTTTCAGCGGTGCATCACACAAGTGCCAAGAGGCTTGAGGATATTCTAGTGGTGCGTTAATATCCAGACGTGTTTCCTGACGGTCTTCCTGGCATGCCACCAGAACATGACGTCGAGTTCAAGATGAACTTGCGCCGGGAACCATGCCAATCTCGAGGAAGCCATATAGGATGGCACTGAAGGAATTTGCGGAATTGAAGGAGCAGCTGAATGACTTATTGAGCAAGGGTTTTATTTGCCCAAGTTCATCACCTTGGGGCTGTTCCGCATTGTTTGTAAAGAAGAAGGATTAGACTTTGAGGTTGTGTGTGGACTATCGTCCACTGAATGCTTTCACCATCATGAACAAGTATCCTCTACCATGCACTTATATCTTATTCGATCAACTTGTGGGTGCTAAGGTATTCTCAAAGATGTACCTTCATTCAGGTTATCATCAGATTATGATTCGACCTGAGGACATTCCAAAAACCGCATTCTCGACGAGGTATGGGCTATATGAGTATCTCGTCATGTCCTTTGGGTTGACTAATGCACAGCTCACTTCATGTATCTTATGAATTCGGTGTTTATGCTGGAGTTGGACAAGTTTGTCGTGGTCTTCATCGATGACATCCTTGTGTATTCTAAATCCGAAGAAGAACACGCTAAACACTTGCATATTGTGCTGCAACGGTTAAGGGATCACAAACTGTATGCAAAGTTCAGCAAGTGTGAGTTTTGGATCTGCCAAGTGCCATTTCTAGGGCACATCAACTCGGCTGATGGTATTGCGGTTGATCCAAGCAAAATTGTACGAGTCTTGAAGTGGAAATCTCCCAAGTCCGTACATGAAGTTCGCAGTTTCCTTGGCTTGGCTGGCTATTATGGGAGGCTCATTCCGAGTTTCTCAAAGATAGCTAAACAAATGACGGAACTACTAAAGAAGGGGACGATGTATGTATGGACTAAAGAATGTGAAGAAGCATTTCAAGCCTTGGTGAAACACCTCACCACAGCACCGGTGTTGGCTCAGCCGGACACAACCAAACCTTTTGATGTCTATTGTCATGCATCTAGCATTGGTCTTGGTCGTGTACTCATGCAAGATAGAAGAGTGATCGCGTATGGATCCCGGTAGCTTCGGAATCATTAACAACATTATCAGACTCATGATCTTGATCGCTGCCGTGGTGCTCGCATTGAAGATGTGGAGGCACCATCTATTAGGCAATCTAGTGCATCTCTACACTCATCACATGAGTTTGAAGTACATTTTCACCCAGAAAGTCTTGAATATGCGACAACGAAGATGGTTGGAGTTAATCAAAGACGATGAGATTGAGATCCACTACCATCCTGGCAAAGCAAATGTGGTTGCAGATGCGCTGAGCCGCAAGTCTCATGTCAATCATCTATCAACCACTTCAATGTAAGAGGATGAGCCGAGTTTATACTTATTTCCTTATGGTGCGCTCTACAATCTGGCTCTCATGCCTACCATCAGGGAACATATTATAGAGGCTCAGAACGAAGACAAGGGAATGTCGCACATTCAACGGAGAATGAAGAAGGGGGAGATGAAATGCTTTCGATGTGATGATCATGGTACTATTTGGTTTAAAGACCGTATAGTCATACCCCATGACATGGAGCTCCGAAAGAAGATCTTGGATGAAGCACACTTATCCAAGTACTCTATTCATCCGGGTAGCAACAAGATGTACCAAGATCTGAAGAAGAAATTCTGGTGGTCCCGTATGAAGCAAGATATAGCAAAATATGTATCCAAATGTGATACATGTCGGCGAGTGAAAGCCCACCATTTGAGTCAAGCCGGACAGTTACAACCCTTGAACATACCAGCATGGAAGTGGGAAGACATCAGCATGGATTTCCTTGTAGGGTTACCTCTCACTTCCCGTAAGCATGATTCGATTTGGGAGATAGATGATCGGTTGACCAAGTCAGCTCATTTTATACCCGTCAATATCAACTACCATGCACCGAAGTAAGTAGAGTTGTATATTTCTAGAATCATGTGCTTACATAGAGTACCCCACACTATCATTTCAGATTGCGGAGCCTTATTTGTTGCTCGATTTTGGGAGCAACTCCACGCATCATTGGGTACCAAGGTAATTCAAAGCTCTGCTTATCATTCGCAGATTGATGGCCAGACGGAGCGAGTAAATCAAGTCCCTGAGGACATGCTACGAGCTTGTGCCATCCACCATGGTAAAAATTGGGATAATCATCTACCATTGGCGGAGTTTTCATACAACAATGGTTATCAAGCTAGTATCCAAATGGCGCCATATGAAGCTCTCTATGGCAGGAGGTGCCACACACCATTGAATTGGTGTGAGTCGGTGAAAGAGTGATATATGGCATTGATCTTGTCAACAAAGCTGAAGAACGAGTGTGAGTGATCCAAGCCAATCTCAAGGCTGCTCAATCTCGATAGAAGAGTTATGCAGATAAACGACGTCGACCTCTTCACTTCGACATTGGGGATCACGTTTACCTTCGTGTATCTCCACTAAAAAGAATTCATCATTTTGGAGTGAAGCAAAAGCTGGCTCAACGATTCATTGGGCCGTTCGCTATCACTGAGAAATGCAGACCTGTGGCCTATCGTCTGGAGTTACTGACGTCTCTCTTTGGAATTGATAATGTATTCCACATGTCTTAGTTGCGGAAGTGTCTCAAATCCTCAGTCGAGGTCCACTCAGAAGATCTTGATGCTCTACAATCTGATCTCACTTATTCTGAGCATCCGGTCAAGATCATCGATGAGAAGACTCGCACCACAAGAAGCCGCAGTTTTCACTTTTACAAAGTCTTGTGGAACAACCATACCGCTGATGAAACGACTTGGGAAAGCGAGTATATTCTTAGATCGAACTATCCGAACTTGTTAGCGGCATATGTTCATTAGATCTTTTTCTTTTATCCTTCCTATTATAATCTCGGTACGAGATTCTTATAAGGGGGAGGAATGTAAAATCTCACTTAATTCTAAATATCAAATTCAGTTGTCAGTTAAATTCGAATTTAATTGGGTTCAAGATATGGTCATGTACATAAACTTGAACATATTCAATTCCTTCTTCTTCTCACGTTTAAAATTTTATTAACATGAGAAAAATACTTCACCAATAATCTTAGAATAACTCAAATATCATCTCTGCAAAATTTTGGAATATTTGAATGGGGTTTGCTTGATCAATTTGTAGTACCTCATATACTCAAATAATCAAAATAGAATATAGCTAGTGTATATACATGCCCTGTCAAAAATATTCGAATCTAAGGCTATAAATTTTTCTATAGTCTTCTAAAATTACAAATAGGCTCCTTGAAAAGTTTTATGAATTTTGAAATCCATTTGCTATTTTATTTGAGACGCTCAGCGAATTTGAGTCAAGTTTAAATTCAAATTCAAAATCTGGTCCAAATATACTTGAACATAAAGATTTGAACACACCATTATGTTCAGCACGTTTTTCTTGACATATCCATGAAGTTTCATGATTTTTGGAGTTCATTTACTATTTTAAAATGAATTACTAAAGTGGGCAGTGGCTGTAAGGCTGACTGGTTGGGCCCACCAGTCAGCAGCCCACGTGCAGCCGCAATCCAGCGTGCGCCACCGCGACGGCGTGAGCTGCCCCTCCTCCAGCTCCCTACAAATATCGCTCCCTGCTCCTCCTTATCCTCTCCTCTGTGTTCCCTACCAGTTTCTCTCTCCCCCGTCGAGGCCCTGCTCCAGTTTGCTCCCATGCGCGACGTTCCGACCGCCGGCGCTGCGCGGCAGTTGCCGGCCAACCGGAAGGTCCTCTCGCCGAGCTCTTAACAGCGAAGTTGTTACCCACTCCCTTCTCTAGCCTCTGGTTCAATCCCTTTGTTATTTTGTTGATGTTTTGGCCGGTATTTTGAAGCTAAACCGGAGCTCGCCGTTGAGGTTGCCGTGCGCCATCTCTGTTCCACTGTGCCAGGCTGCTGCGAGCCATTTTGGTCTTCGACTCCAAAAGCAAGAAGGTGCGCCCAGGCACCCTATGGCTCACGGTGAAAGCCATTCCACATTTACGTGAGTATCGAGCAAATTATCAAAGTTTTAATCTCGGCCGAAGCTTATGAACTAGCTAGGTTTTTAATTCAATTCGGTTTCCACACTTAATCACTCTTCCAAATTGCTAGCAAATAGTTTCTCCACTTCCTTGCGCACCATCTCAAACTGGAATTACCAAAAATGATAGACCGTAGCTCGAGAATCACGAGTTCTTCACTCCGCCATTGAAAAGTTACCCCTGTCGCCGTCGACGGTAGTGTCCCGGCCGTTACACGACGATTTCACCTCCCTATCACTTCCCTCATGGTTCCAGAAGACTTCCCCGACCTTTTTCCGAAGGTTTTAAGCCACGGGGCGATGGTTCCGACATGGCCGGAACCCTAGCTGCCGCCTCCGCCGATGCGCTGCCGTTTCCGACCGTCAGCAAGCTTCACCGACCCCACCATCGTGCTCAGCGCATGATTTCAGGGTTGGGCGCCCAAGACTAGGCGCTGCAGTGGCCGAGAACTTTGGTTCCGGCGAGGCTCGCCGGAGCGCGCCGCCGCTGTAGCCCCGGGCGTCGCCCGCGTCAGGAGGTTGACGATGACCCGCGGGCCTCGCGTGTCAGCATCTGTTAGTCCCCCGTCGGATCAGGTGTGGCCACAGGATTTGTTGTGGCTACCCGGTTTTTCTCTGTGGCCCCCGTGTGGTTTGAATGCCACTGGTCCATTTTAAAACCGTGGGGCCCACTGTTTAATTCAAAATTTCCCCTTGGAATTTAATTCCAGATTTGGCTCCAAATTAGAAAATCCACAACTCTCTGTAGATTGCTCCAAAAATCATAAAACAAATTTTGTTTCAAATCCCTTGAGCTCTAGTTTCTGTTACTACCAATTGGGATCTATGAAAACCAGTTTTCAATTCTGTAGAATGCAATCTCTACAAATACAAATAGATTTTTCCCTGCTGAACCTTCTGCTGGAAAAATCCCCCCAATTCACATAAAATACTTTGTCCTGTTATTGGCTAACAGAAAAAGTTTTGGAGCCATTGAACCTGTATAACCTAATCAAATTCCAAATTCCTTTCTGCTGTTCAGTTATAAAATAGAACTGTAATCAGGATTTTAATCAAAGTTATAAATTCAATTTCTCTTAGTATCCTTGCTATAAAAATATCAAGTAAAATCCTGTATAACCCTTATGATCTGAACTTTCAAGTTGTACAGTTAGTTTTGTATGAAAACCTGTATGATTTTCTGTATAATTCAATTGCCTTTTTATTCATTGAATTATTACAGATGTTTAGTTGCTTTGTTATGTCCCAAATTTGAACTGAACCTTGCTTTAGTCATGTACTAAAAATTTCAGATTTATTAGACCTAATATCCTGGCCCAAATGCAATTCCCAATCTGAATGTTAATTGAAAAACTAAATTCAGTTATAAAATAATTCCAGAATTTCCACTTTAGAATTCAATATCTCTTTCACAGATACTTAGAAAATTGTGAAATAAATGTTACTAGGACCTGTGAGACCCCTCTACATGATACATTCACTGGTGGCCATGATATGTCTACAAAACATTCAACCAAAATTTAGAGAAGGTTATTAATTAACATAATTTTTAGGAACAACAAACTTCTTTGATCATCTCCTATTCTTTGCAAGCGTCTCCCTTGTAGTCCCTAACATCTAACATAAAAATCCCAAAGCCAACGAAGATCATTCACTCACTATAACCATAATTAGAAGCTTATGAACTATATATACATTATAATTTACTAGCATTCATATATGCATGTCGTGTAATGATCGATATTGATGAGAAGTGTCGCTTGGAGGAGAAGGCCATGGTGTCCACTTGAAGTCCTTGGTAGAGTCTTCAGAGAAGGACCACTAACAATTTACATTTAATGAGTCGCAAACTAAGGCAAGCCCCGGTTTGCATTTAAGAGCCTTTCAGAATTTTTCCAGTTTTATTCACTTACGTCTTCAGTTGATATTGTGCATTACATATAAGGTGTTTGATAGTCCACTTCCATATCCAGAAATCCTATGGGAGGGCTGAAAAGGTAACAACTTGACGTGTGGAACTGCCAATGCTAATAGTGTGGATATACCGGTATAAGTCGAGTAGTTGGAATCTTTTCATGAGATAGGAATAACAGTTCGTATGGGGGTGAAAGATGAAAGAACGGCATATGAAATGAATACAAGACCGAGCAGGGGGAATAGGAGTCGACAAGATGGAGTCTCGGGCGCTTAGCCCTGCCTGTGTCTCTTCAGGACCGTGCCGTATGCGGCACCGTTGGGCAAGCTTGAATCGTACCGGTTGAATAATGGGATATGGGCACAATAAACTGATGTAACTCTAGACTATAGTGTGGAGACTCCTCGGTTATCCTTGAATGGAGATGCGAAGACATAAAGGTGTAAATCTTCTAGCGTGCAACTTCGACGTGTCCGTGTAGGGGACCATTTGCTTGGCTACGTATGACGCGGGGAGGAGAGCATGTAGGTGTCTCCCACGCGGGTGTGGGTTTCGTGCAGTCCGGGTGTGTCCTGATTGCAATCACCGTCCCTCACGGTAATAGAGTACCACTTGTTCACTGTGTCGTGACGTAGTAAATACTAAAGAAGCCAGAAGAATATAATGTATTGAATTATAATTTCTTTGCAACCTTGTGTGACCTAGAGATCGTATAATTAAAAGTTTACAATTTCCCCATACTTTAGCTGTAATGGTGTTAGGTGCTTTGGGCATGTCATATCATCGGCAAAGCGTTTGTTTGATTGTGGAGTCTATGATGTGTCGTGCCTGAAGAATGTCATTTGCTACTTAAAACATGATTATAAGGATCCACTTGTAGGCGAGTCTATTTATGCTATTCTTTACCTATGGTTAGACTTTACCTTGCATATGTCTAGTGAGACGGGTTAGCATTGCTGGGTATTATGCTCACGTTTGCAGTTAACGAGTTTTTGCAGGTTATACCATTGATGAAGGGCCTAACAACGATGCCTTAACCTTTAGGGTTTACGGATGAGTGGAGGCCCTGCACGCCGCCGATATCTGTGAGTGCTGCTAGTGTAAAGCGTCCAAGGGCATGGACAGTTGTACTCATGCATAGCTAGTGCTGAGAGCATAGTATGATGTATAGACTTCCTTCCTACGTTATATATTGTAAACTTCCGCTGTGTTTATAAATCAAAAACTTAGTATTGTATTTTATTCTCGTTCTTTTCTTGTATACTGTTGGGTGTCACATCGCACGACACCACCCAATGAGATCCTTGGAGGTCGGGATTCTGGTTCCCACATGTTTAAAAATAAACAAAGTGAGGATGGGGTTGTGGTTAGGAATAAGGCTAGGTTGGTTGCTCAAGGTTTCACTCAAGTTGAAGGTCAAGATATTGATGAAACATTTGCTCCTGCTGCTAGATTAGAAGCCATAAGAATTTTGTTAGCTTTTGCTACATCTAAAGGTTTTAAGCTATATCAAATGGATGTTAAAAGTGCTTTTCTTAATGTCTACAAAGATGAGGAGGTTTATGTCAAACAACCACCGAGTTTTGAAAATCCAGATTTTCCTAATCATGTTTACAAACTGTCCAAAGCCTTGTACGGTCTCAAACAAGCCCCTAGAGCATGGTAGGTTAAAAACATTCTTACTTGAATAGGGTTTTACCATGGGCAAGATTGATAAAACTCTTTTTTGGCTTAAGAATGGTAATGACTCATTATTCGTTCAAGTGTATGTTGATGATATTATCTTTGGTTGTGCTTCTCATGATCTTGTGTCCAAGTATTCAGCTATGATGAGTCGGAATTTGAGATGAGTATGATGGGAGAACTCACGTACTTTTTGGGGCTGCAAATCAAGCAAACCAAGGAGGGTACCTTTGTGCATCAAACGAAGTATACAAAAGACCTCCTAAGGCGCTTCAACATGGACAAAAGCAAGCCTATTCGGACACCAATGGGAACAGCAACAACACTTGAACTTGATGAAGATGGTGAACCCATGGATCAAAAAGAATATAGAAGCTTGATCGGATCACTTTTGTACCTCACGGCATCAAGACCGGACATACGATTCAGCATATGTCTTTGTGCACGGTTTCAAGCCTCCCCACGAGTTTCACATCGTCAAGCCGTCAAAAGAATTCTCAGGTACTTACATGGAACTCAAGAATTTGGCATTTTTCTTCCTTCTTCCTCAACCGTTACTTTGAAAGCTTTTTTCGGATGCTGATTTTAGGGTTTGTGGGATTGATAGGAAAAGTACTTCGGGTGCTTGTCATTTTATTGGTAATTCACTTGTTGCTTGGCCCACTAGAAAACAAAACTCAGTTGCACAATCCACAACCGAATCTAAATATGTAGCTGCTGCTAGTGCTTGCTCACAAATTCTTTGTATTGTTCAAACACTTAAGGACTATGGGATTGATCTAGATAGTGTTCCATTGTTTTGTGATAACACTTGTGCCATTTGCATTGCTAAAAACCCCGTGCAACATTCTATAACAAAGAACATTGACATTAGGTATCACTTTCTCCATGACAATGTTCAAAAAGGAAATATTGTGCTTCACCATGTAGATACCGAACAACAATTGGCTGACATTTTAACAAAACCTTTGGATTTCACTCGTTTTTGTTACATTCGTAGTGAAATAGAAGTTATGCATCCTCATGGATTAAATTGAGGGGGAGTTTTGAAACTTGGGAAGTATATGTGTGAATCTGATTTTAAAAGTAATATGAGCATAGTATTTCATACATATATGACTTTATGATTCCTTTTACATACTGAAAGTTCTTACTACATTACTTATTGATGAGATCAAGCACATTGTCAATGCACATACAAGCACGGCACGATGTTTATTTGTTTGGGATCCTGGCTTGAGTGAATGTGCATGCGTATTTGATGAAGAACTTGGAGATGGTGCACTATGTCATCCACCACCTTGGCCTCCTCCTTTGTTGCACAAAGGGGGATTTGATGGCGTTGCACATATGGATCCACACATGAGAGAAGATGAACTTGAGTCGAGACGACTCCAATTCAAGAAGAGGAGGATGATTAGGACATCACTGCTGTGGATATACACAACACTCCATTGAACATCCAAGATGCAATCAATAGAATTCGCACACAACAATTAATTTCAGAGGTGAGCCCGTTCTTATATGTTTCCTAATATATTTTTGATAATAGATTGCTTCCTAATACTTTAATTTTTATTAGGATACATGGATTGATTCAAGGAGTAATTGGAGGAAGGTTTAGGGGCGTGGAGGACCAGAGGATACGCTCAAAGAAGACAAAAACCGACCCCAACTCAAAATCGTGTCCAACACGGAGTCCAGTAGCAGTACGCATTAAAATGGACGCCCATAATGCATACGAACTCCGTTTTGGACATTCTACATATGCACGGAAAGGGGAGAGGATAAGTCGATTGATGGACATCTCGATGTTGATGATCTGAGGCTCTCGAGTAGAACACGAAAAACCCCTGCAACCACTACACCACTGCTCCGTTGGTTATTAACCGTGCTGCACAATATTGACCTCGTAAAGAAGGCTAATCCCTGCAAGTACAATCAAGAACACAAGCAAGAACGTAGAAGACACGATCTGAAATCGCGAAGTTGGAGTTTCACAAACCGTAGAATGGCGATATTATTAATCTAAGCAAAACCCAATTGTTCATGGCGGCTATTATGGCGTATATATAGGTGAGAGGACGTCCAAGCGGGCGTTGGGTTCGTGACCTAAACCTAAGATACGAAAATAATGGACTTAGACTTGATACAAGGCCCAATGGCCCAATACGGTGGCGCAGCACCCTGATAGATTCTGAACTCGATTTTGTTTTGCCAATTCCCGTCGACTCCGAAGAGATTTTGACATGGGACCAGATCCATTGGAAATTTTATCCTCTCCACTTTTCGTTCATATGTAGAACGTCCAAAACGGAGTTCGTATGCGTCCTGGGCGTCTGTTTTAGTGGGTACTGCTCCTGGACTCCGAGTTGGACACGACTTTTAGTTGGGGTCGGTTTCCATCTTCCTTGAACGTATCATTTGGTCGTCAAAGCCCCTAAACCTTCCTCCAATTACTCCTTGAATCAATCCATGTATCCTAATCAAGATTAAATTATTAGGTAGCAATCTATTCTCAAAAATATAAAAGGAAACATATAAGAACGAGCTCACCTCTGAAATTAATTGTTGTGTGCGAATTCTATTGATTGCATATTGTATGTTCAATGGAGTGTTGTGTATATCCATAGCAGTGATGCCCTCATCATCCTCCTCTTCTTGAATTGGAGTCATCCTCGACTCAAGTTCATCTTCTCTCATGTGTGTGCCCATATGTGGAATGCCATCAAATCCCCTTGTGTGCATCAAAGGAGAAGGCCAAGGTGGTGGACGACATAGTGCACCATCTGCAAGTTCTTCATCAAATACGCATGCACATTCACTCGAGCTAGGATCCCAAACAAACAAACATCGTGCCGTGCTTGTATGTGCATTGACAATGTGCTTGATCTCATCAAGTGACATAGTGGTTGAAGCGTTTCTTGTATGATTGTGGAGTCCACATGTCATCGTGCCCAAGGGAACCTTTGATCTATGATCAAAGTATGGGTTAACTACAAAGAATATCAAGAAGGTCGAAGTGACACCCCTAAATAAGACAAGCCTCACCATGCTCACAAGAGAGTATCTTCATGAGGGAAAAGCCGTCACTACATCAACAATACTTCATCAAGATGACGGAGAGGTTGGGGTCACCATGTGTCCCACATGTCCAACCGACATGCCAAAGAAGTTTTGGAGTGTCAATCAATAGATGTTGTCCACATCTTCAACTCTGGGATTGGACAACAAATCATCACACTAAACAGGACGGAGGTAAGTCCCACTCATCAGAGTTCAAAAATTCGGTGATTCCTTGCCAATAGGATAATTGGTAGTTATCTCGTATTTGTCTTCTCAACTGCATATTTGGATTTCACATCAATCCTTGCATTTGCATTTAGCATGTTTGAATTTCCACACTTCCATTTTGGAAAATGAAATTTCCAGCCCTCATAAAACTAAAATTCTGAATTAGGAGATAAATTTATTTGGATATGAACCTTGGGCGTAAACACTTGAATTCATCTTCCTAATTGAACCAAAAATATTTCCCTCAATATTCATTTCATTTGAAAGTTGTTTCAAGTTCGGAAAAACAATTTGACAAAGGGTACAACATGCTTTTTACCTAATGTAACCCGTTTCCGAGTTGTTTTGTTTGTTCTTGATCTTAGTGCAGCGAAGCCAACATTTGTAACGAAGTTGTGAGGTCCCATCAAGCGCATAACCCTCCATTGATCTCATTTTGAGTTTATGGTGGAGGAATGCTCAAGATTTTGGCCCAATGGAGGGACAAGATGAAGCCCATTCAACTCCAACCTCAACATGGCATTGAACATGAAGGCTACACCAAAATTCATGGTCGTGAATCTCTCACACAACGACCTTCAACCAAGACTGCTCTTCAATTGAGGTACAAGTGTAAAATTTTCAGTCGTTTGAATTGCATTAGGGTTGAATGATTTTTGCTTACATTTGTAAGGAATGTTTACACCTTCTCATCATTAAATTCTTATGCATCCTCACGAGAGTAAGTGTTGACATTACTCTTTTTGATTCTTCAAAAAAGAATATCACCTTACTTGGTAATAAATTTAAACTAGTACCTAGAATTTCATAAGCATTGCTTAAATTGACTTAGAAATTTTCCGCCTAGGTAATGCTTATGGAATGACTTAATGGTTGAATAGGCATGTAGCAACCTAGGAATAGTGATGTCCATAATTTTTATTTGAAGCTCATTCATGCATGGATCACTAAATTTTAAATTCCTAGGCAAGAAATTGAAAATTTTAAGTATCGGGAGCTAACCATCCCTGTCTATCATAGAGAGGAAGTTTGCAGGAGTAAAATAACTATGTAGGCATTCAAAGATTCGATTGTTGGAAACCCTAAGAGGATTCCATTTCAATATCTCTTGGCCAAGGAGTAAATTAGGATGGTTGCTACCTATCGGAAACTAAGCCCGATGTTCAACCATAACTATACGAGGCCGGAGATTTGACATGGAAACCCTCTGTGAGCAACCAATGGGTTGCAACGAATATGTTCGAGCATTATAATATCAACTATTCTAAGCACTCATTCAAGCTCAAGGAAATTGCCACCATCATTGGTTTATAGTTATTCCTTTGTGGCTAAAAGGTATGATGCGCCATAACCAAGGACTGACAAGATCACATCCAATGTATATTGGGTGCAAGTTGCTCCTATGTGGCTAGAAGGTATTTTATACCTTAGCCAAGGAACAACGGATCACACTCAACCCATGTTGAGTGCACGTCATCCCTTTGTGGTTATCGGTATGTTGTACCTTAGTCAGACAATAACAGACCGTACTCAACGCATGTTGGGTACATGTCACTCCTTTGTGACTAAAAGTTATCATTACCTTAGCCAAGGAGTGACGGATCACACCCAATGCATGAGACGTATAAGTTTTTTCTTTATGGGAAGAAGGTATGATACACCTTAACCAAAGAATGACAAAACTCACTCAACCATGTTGAGTGCATGTCATTCCTTTGTAGCTAAGGGTTATCATTACCTTAGCCATGGAATAACAGAGTACATCCAACCTATGGGAACCTTGAAGTATAGATAAGAGACATCGACAAAACTCTCCTCGACCACACTTGTGTGACACATGGAAGGCAACCCAACATCGATACTCAACCCCTCCAATGTCAAAGCCATGCTGCAATAAGGGTAGGCCAACCTCATGGCCTACATCCATCATTAGAGTTTCAGCACCTATCGCGGATCATGAACAAGAACAAGCTTGGGGGAGGACCCTCAAATGAGGTAACTTTTACATTCCATTATTTTATTTATTTCTGTCCACCGCATTTGCATCTAAAAAAGTGATTCATAGTAGTGTAGTATAAATGAAAGATGTGCGGTAAGAATGATTTGGAATTCACATAGATGAAATGATGAATAGTTGCTCTGTTTTAATTTTCCTATGTCCCTAGTTTACAACTTACTACTCTCCAACATATTGTTGTCATTGGCTAAAATTTATTTTGCCTTGATTTGGAAATTGTGGGTAGCAAAATCTTAATTCATTCTAAGTTGTTGTGAGATATGATATAGTTATAGGGCTGCTATTCCTAGTCTTAAAGTGAAACTTAGATTTCTAGAGAAATTCTAAAAAGATTTAAGTTACTCTCATTTAACTGGAAATTCCTAGCAAAGCCATATGATACATTACATTGATAGACCTTATGCGTATGCTATTTTCGCATTGAGCTTTGTCAAACTAGTACAGAACTATGCGAGATTTCATTGAATACTTTTTGAATTCAAGACTTCACTTGCACATGCCATACTTCTACACTAGAAGTAAGCAAAATTTGCATCATAGCATCCTTCCACAATAAAAGAGAAACTCCGTATCATTCATGCTTAGTACTCTCTCAAGAATTTCTTGCATAAAAAGGGAGTAGAAGACATGGCTACAAGAAAAAAACAAAAAACAAAAAAATGCGTACATCATAAGCATGAGAGGAAAAAACGTAGCCATGTTTCATCCCTGCAAAATAATAGAGTCCACTCAAAAAGGAGTCATCTCAAGATCCACATCCACTTCCACTCCATGACACATGCACAAGTCTTGAATCGAATAGTTTTGAATAGATTTCTCCTAAGGCTTACTCTTTTGACTTAGCAATATTATGTGTTGCAAATATGCCTACTATATTCCCTACCAAGCTCCACATACCAGCCTTATGTAGAGGTAGGATGAATTTAGGCACAATGTCTTGGTGAGGATACATTTCCACTACACACAAAGGAGAGACCGATAGAATCAAATTTAGGTACTTATAATCTAAATTGAACTCTCTAGGATTTTAGTGGAACTTGATTTCATGAGTATGTGTGCTCCATTTGTTGTTCTATCTTTCAACCACCCATGAATAGGAGAAGGCATAAGCCCCACAATAATTTGAAATGGGTTAAGTACCATGCCAATTTTCACAATACTAGGTATAGTATTTTGTTGTGCATATGGTACTTTTGAAAAGTAGAACATAATAGCAACTCTTGATCATCAACCTAAAGTCTTGACTTTGCTCGGGACGAGGAAAGGATAAGCTTGGGCGAGTTTGTTGACGGCTGTTGTACACCAATTTCACCCATCAATATAACTCAATTATGTGAAGGAAATATCATTTCTTACACACATCACCTTTCTATTTAACCTATTTCCACATGTACTTGGAGAAATTGGTGCATGCATGTATTTTATACAGAATTGAAGTGAAACAAGGGGATGGATCCTATAAAATATCATCCCAACCAATCATGCGCCGACATGTGGCACCACATGGATCAAATGGCCCACAAACAGATGTATCTGAGGCCATCCAACGATGTAGCACCCATATCAATGGATGGGACCCACCTGGAAGTCACCCAGAGAAAGCACAAATCGTTTGGAGGACTTACCAGGACGGTCGATGCTCCTAGTCGGCCGACCTGGTCTTTTCTCCAAACTCGGTCAGCTTCAACGTGTTGGTTCCTCCCAGCTTGAAGAAGTCAGTGGTGACTGATTCACGCGCTTTTGGTCGTGGGAACCGACCCTTCTCCAAGCTATAAATAGGACCCCTCACCACTCACTTCAACACACACCACTTGAGAATCACTCTATTGTATACACTAGTTGTCCTAGCTCCTTAGTGGAGGTTAGGTTGTAGAGAGGAGCCTCTAGTCCCAAGTCCAAATTTGGAAGGTATGGCTCATGTATCTTCTCTTGTATTTGTGACTTTGTGCTTTATAATAATATCATTATTAGTATTTATTTACTTATATACTTGGGCAAAGTGTTCCTTGTTTGGTTGTGGAGTCCATGTATGTGCTAGGTGTAGATGTTGTTATGATCTATACAAAATTCCATTATCATGTTATCATAAACATCATACACCATCACTACAGTGTAATTAGGTAATAATATGATAATGTAAATATGAATATATTAGTGTTTGGTCCCAACATTGGTGCAACAATGATTTATTTCATTGCCTTAGGAGGGCTTGTGCCGCGGCACTAAGATATTTACTTAATATGCTAGCATAGTGCTAGGATAGTTAGGTAGCATTGGGTGTCTCGTAGACCCGCAGATTGAAGAGGTAGGCAGTATGTGGTGACAGTCCTATCTGTCCTTTGTAATCATCCACGTTCGGCTATGCCATAGGCTCTTGGCGGGAGTCGCCTAGTATTTCTATGGGTAAACCCGTGCCCGATATTCTGGACCACTAAGCCCTAGTATTCACCATTAGCATATTCATGTGTACTTTATTAGGCTATGTATATGAGTAGTTAGAGCATAGTAGGAGTATCTCCGCCTCGTAGTCTAACTCTCGCTAGGACAACCTTACCCATAGAGTAGATTGCTTAGGTCGATGTCACACTACCCATATTATCAACTTACCCCTGTCTTGATAATTGATTAGTATCCCATAGCTTGATCATAATAGTAGTGTTTACTTTACTCCATTGACTTCCTTTGGGACAAATACGACACCCTTGGGAATACTCTTGGGTGAAATGCTACATGACAGTTTTAGTGCGCTTGCGGACCTCATCTCTTTCGAGAGATGACCTGTGGCTTTAGTAGCCGTCAACAATCGAACACTTCGAAAACTGTGCTTTCGAACCAGTTGGCGGGTCGGAGTTACTCCAAACCGCGGTTTGCCTCCTCAAGGTTATCACAACGGCTCGACGCGTCCCATCTCGACTTCGTAGGCAATTTTTAATTTGACAAGCAAAGGGTCAAGGGTATGCAATGGCCCACCTGGCATACTTTGTAGTTTCGTGCCACAGTGTTTCAGTTTTTCAGTTCCAGTTGTTAAGTTTGAAACGCAAAGGGCCTACCAGCCCAGGGTATGCAATGTTCCAGTTTTTCAGTTTGTCATGCAAAAGACCTCGATCATGTTTTATGACGTTATGTGTTTTCTCTTTTTGTCTAAAGATCGTCATATATAGTTGAAACATCGTCACAAAACAAAAGAAAAAAGTACATGACACAATAAAAGAAAAACAACAAAAGAAAATGTAAATCCTCCTCCTCCTCCTCCTTAGACACAATACATCACTGAACTTAGAGCACATTCACTTCGTAACTAAATCATTCATTTGTCCAAAAAATAATCAAATCCTTCCTTATGAATTGTCATTCCTGAGAACACGATGAACACACCACACATTCATTCGTTAACACATATATACCACAAACCCTCGTTCATGTTTTTCAGTTTGACACACAAAAGACCTCGATCATGCATGTTTGATAACTTGCATAGTTTGAGGCTCGTTGATCATATGTTTGGGGCGTAGCATATATGCATGGACAACTATAACATGCATGTGAGAGAGACATCGACGATCATGTATGATGACATTACGCGTGTTTTCTCTCTTTTTGTTGAAAGATTGTCATGTTTGGGGCGTAGCAAGCATGGACAGGTAACATGCACTTGAAAACTTCACGATCATCTTTGATGACAACATTACGCGTTTTGTGTGCTTTTTGTTGAAAGATCGTCATATATATATATATATATATATATATATATATATATATATATATATATATATATATATATATATATATATATATATATTTTGAAGCTCGTTGATCATATGTTTGGAGCATATCATGCATGGACAACTATAACATGCATGTGAGAGAGACGTCGATGATCATGTATGATGATCTTACACGTGTTTTTTCTCTTTTTGTTGAAAGATCATCACACACACACACACACACACACACACACACACACACACACACACACACACACACACACATATATATATATATATATATATATATATATATATAGTTTGAGGCTCGTTGATCACGTGCTGATTATTAGTTGCCGCATCAGAAGAGTTTAGTTGTCTCATGGACAAGGAAAATTCTTTGTACGAAGTACTAAGTATGAGTTGGTCGGCGTTGCCGTTTGTACAAGAAGGATGCGACAAGGTAGTTGCTCTTGCAGGTGTATGCTAATTACGTGAGTTTTGGTCGGGTCATGTGGTTAGTCCATGATGCACCCTAAACTCGGTGTTGAGGCCGTGTATGTGCGTACACTAGTGACATGTGACAAAGTGCTTAGTCAATTGCGTTTGGTTTGACATCGAAGTCGGGTTGGATATAGGATCATCCATTACATTATGTTTGGGATCATCCAAATTAACATTTGGTTAGATGGACTGGACGATCCAATTATTTGTTTGGTAGGTTGGATGAAACTTGGGTGGATTATTGAATTATTTAAGTTGATACTTTCATAATATTAATTATTTATATACTAATTATCATATTACTAGCAAATATTAATCCATGTCAATCCAATCCAAGACAAGCAACCAAACACAGATATTTTTTGGTCGCGTCGTGCTCGTGCGCATGATGGATCGTGCGCGCCGAGCGTCGAGTCATTTAGATCGCTGAGCAAATTTCCAACGTGGAGTTCGTGTTCTCCAAGCCTATAAAAGGTGTTGTACTCATTTTTTAAAATGACAGTATGAATAATATAAAAGCATTGTTCGTCGCTGGCCTTGTTACATGTCAAACCGAGAGAGTGTTTTTTGTTTCCCCTGTTATAGTTCGCTCACTCATTCATTATTAGTTCTAAAAGTTAGTAGACTTTTTCCATGCATTGGTCGCTTCACACATTGAAATGACGTTCATCAATTGTTCGATTGTTGCATTGTGCCCGTGCGCGCTGCATGATTCGGGTCGTTGGCGTACGTGGCAATCATCAAGGCAGGGATGCACAGTCGCAGGAATAGTGTAGTTCGCCCTTGGCTGTATGGCTGTAAGATTCAAAGCGTGAACATACGTGGCCACCATCTGGGCAGGGTCGCACAGAGAAGGTTGTGTGGCCCTGTCGTAAAGGATTCGAGTCCCGCACCAAGGGGTTAAAGCTTTCTGTAAAGCATACTGGACTGTAAATATAGTGTAGATTACTGGAAGTATAGAGTAAGTGTCCAAAGTGAAATGCTGGATGTATAGAGGATATACTGGAAGTATAGAGGGATAGAGACATAGAGTAAGTTTTAGAGGAAACCACTGCGGGTGGTCTTAAAGGTAGGACTGGCTCTTGGCCTAGGTGGGAGGGGCTACCATCTAGGGCCAGGCCGGAGGGGGGGCACGATGTACCGTTACATGGCCTAACTTTTTATTTTCGTAATTTTTGAAATATAATACTACGTCCTAATGTGTTTAATATTTATTAGATACAATATAACTAATGTGTTAAATTTCCATATGCGATGTTTGTCGATAAAAGGAGGAGTTTTTTGTTAATGCATATTGTAGGACACATTGTTCATTAACATAAAAGACATTTTTCAATAACATCAAAACAACACATATACTTCAAACAAGAAAAAACACATATAAAAAAATGAAAAAACTACTACTAATCCTACTCTACTCGGAGGAGCACTTGTCCACCTCCTCTATTGCCGCCTTCGCATCCGCCGGCGGCGCCTCCTCCTCTACCGTCACATCCATCGGTGGTGCCTCTGCCCCCGCCGCAACTGCCGGTGGCGCATCCTCCAGCACCAGACTGAACTTCTGACCCACGGCGTTCACGAGTTGCTCGCAAAACTCCACCCCAGCCTCTTCACCGATTGTCTCATAGAGGCAGTCAAGACGAGCGGCCACAAAGCCTAACCCGAACATGTAGTAGCTAGCGGAGTCCATGCTGGTGTGGTGGGGAAGGATCCCAAGTCCCAGACGGTGATAGGAGTGAGATGTATTATCAAATACATCCTGCGCCAGTGTGTCGAGCGCTCTTGCTTGCGCGTTGGCAGTGAACAGGTCGTCGGTGACCACCTTAAGCTCACCCTTGAGTTTGGAGAAGCGTTTATTGAAGAGGCAGATAGTCTCATCATAGTCAAAAGGAGGAGGTGCGGGCGCCGCAGGCG
Source organism: Tuctoria greenei (assembly GCA_036927565.1). Taxonomy (NCBI): domain Eukaryota; kingdom Viridiplantae; phylum Streptophyta; class Magnoliopsida; order Poales; family Poaceae; genus Tuctoria; species Tuctoria greenei. The sequence goes on from JAYESD010000012.1 coordinate 57,932,353, forward strand.
GGGACGCGGGTGGAGGAGGTGCGGGCGTCGCCTCCAGTTCCACCGGCATGAGCGGTGACAGAAACGAAGAAGCAGGTTCGGAGGACGCCGATGGCCTGGAGCGCTCCGATGTGGGGCTACCAATTTGTGCGGGGATAGAGGTGCGAACAAAGAGAGAGAGAGGTGGTCGACGGTGGTGCGGCGGAGAAACTAGAGGAGAAGTTTGGAGGCTAAGATCGACGGAGAGATTTGGGAGACAATAAGAGGATTGTGTGCCTTTATAGCAGGTTGTCGTCTAAGTGCACGAGTATAGATGATCGGACACCTCAATAATGGTGCTTCTGAATTGACGGTCGCTGTTACTCCAAACCATGGTTTGCCTCCTCTAAAAAAACAGCTCGATAGATCCCATCGGCCAGTTTTTTAATTTGACACGCAAAGGGCCCAGAGTATTCAATGGCCAACCTGGCATACTTTGTTTGTTCATCCCGCGGTGTTTGTAACATTTTGTGCGAACAATTGCAACGAGGTGCGGAAGATTGACGTGAACACGTGTGGCAATCGATTGAGAGTCCACATCGTTTTTTGAAGGATCTAATCGTGGCCGACCGAGAGTCCATATTGAACCGATGATAATTGTCGTGATCATATATGATGGTGGACATGAATATAATGCATGTTAAAGAGACTCGCGGTCATGCATGTTTTATCATGCATTAAGGATTTTTGTGCCCCCTTGTTGATGATCATGTTAAATTCATTTCGTTGAGGATTGGATGTGGCGTACGTGTTTTCATAAGTGTGTTCACTTGTACCTAAAATCAAAACATGTAGCGGCTAGCACATATGGTTGTCGTTTCTTCAAAAGATGAGTACAGCGATACATGGCAGCATGCGATCGATTAATTTGATGAACCATGTATGTAGTGAGAGTTGTGTGCTTATTAGATGGTAGTCCACATTCTATGCTCGTACCCTCGAGGGAACATCCTTCCTGTCAAATTTGTTATCTCCATTGTTGATAGGATAATATTCTTCATTAGTGTGGTAGATAAACTGCCATATAGGTTGAGAGCATACACATGCATGTTAGAGAATATGATAAATATAGGAATACATATACATGGTAGGAAATATTCTATTCTTGGAATACATGTTTGGTGCGTAGCATGCATATGGACGTTTAACATCTATGTGAATGACCTCGATCATGCTTGATGACGTTATGTGTTTTCTCTTTTTGTTGAGAGGTCGTCATGTTTGAAGCTCGTTGATCATATTTGGGGTGTAGCATGCATGGACAACTAACATGCATGTGAAAGACCTTGATGCATGTGAAATAACATGCATGTTTTTAAAAGCCCTCGACTCAGCCCGCACTGTTGATCTAAGAGATGGTGGAGGCACGAAGGCCGAAGGCAGTGCGCCGAGACAGAGGCACACCAAGGCGACGACGAGGCGGAGGCCGAAACAATGGTGTGTGGTGCCGACCTTTTGGCTTGCAGATTGCAGCCTCACGGTGGAACGTACACGGGCGCGGCACGATGCGCGGTGGCGCGTGGAGCTCAGGTTGGCAGCGCTCGAAGCTCGTAAAGGTGGCGCCGCCGCCAGCAGACCGGCCGAAAGAAGGGTGAAGCAAGTTTCTTACTTATTAAAAATTATTAATATGTACTCCCTCCATATCCTAAATTACATGTCACTCTTTAATTAGTTAGTTCATTTTTGAACTAAAAAGAGTGACAAGTAATTTGGGATGGAGGGAGCTAGTAGTTCTAATTCCGTAATTGTAAGGACTATGTTAATTTGTAATTGCTTAACCTATAAAATTAATGGTTAATGATTAATTGCAAATAAGTGACTAATGACAGTAATTATTACCTTCTAATGATCCGTTGCCTAAAATCTTCTCAAATTTTAGACACATGACAAATAGACTCAAATGTTTAGCTTTGTTAATTTGAGCTAAAGTTGATACTCCAAAAACTGTTGTAGCGTCTTTTGTGATTTACTACGTACTTATAGATCTTCACCTCAGTAGAGTTGGAAGCAAAAATGTATTCCATTCTAAAAAAATAAAAGAGATAAATGGTCAACTAGTTTACTGTTAGAACAACAACATTAGAACTATTTTTGTGCACTAATGAATAGAAAAATAAAGTATATTAACTTAAGAAGATATATTACAAACAAGACAAAAGAGATACACAGACAACAAACAAGAAAAAAACAACACAACTAACAACAAGGAAAAAACTACTTCTCCTCCTCCTCCTCCTCCTCCTCCCCCTCCTCCTCCTCCTCCTCCTTCTTGGGCACCTAGCTGCTGGGTGGGGGCGCCTCCCGCGACAAAGATGGCAAGTCCAGTTTCCTGGTCGCTGTCGCCACCAGGTTGTTGCGAACAGCGACACCGAGCTCGACCCCCAGCGTGTACCTGAAGACGTCGAGGCGACCGACCAAGTGCATCATGTTGAAGACATAGTGGCCCGTGGCCCCCATTCCACTATGCTTTGGAAGGGGACCAAGCCCAAGGTTTCACATGGAGCGCAATGTATTGTCAAATACATTGTACACCATCTTATGGAGATCCCACTCCATGTCGTCTTGGGGGAGTCTGGTTGGGGATGCTTCCCCTTTCCGTCTTTCGGTAGGCTTGACGGTGGCGTTTTCTTGTCAGCCATGGTGTTCTTGGCGCGGTTTTGAGAAGAGAGGAAGAGTGGCTGTCCGGATAATACAATGGCGTGCCCGAGTGATCTTATAGAGTAGCAACAGCCTGGTGATTCATCACTCGACGCAGTAGTCGTGATGGGAAGCAGAGTGGTTCAAATTGAATTCGAAGATGCACATGCACTACGCGCGTTTAAGGCGCCTCAGTAACTGGCGCACACGTAAGCTCGGTGCGCCCGGTCGCATCACCTGCCTGTACAAATGGCTATGATTTCAAGGACCAAACCTAGCTTATGCGGCAAACGGCTACATATAATACCTCCTTCGCCCCAACTCAACTATATTTCTAGTTTTGGTCAAATTTACCTTTGACCAATGATTTATATGGAATTTATTAACTTCAATAACATGTAAATTGTATATTATGGAAATATTTTTCATGGTGAATCTAAAAGTACAATTCTTGTATTGTTAAAACATATAAAAATTACATAAATCATTGGTCAAAGATAGATTTGACCAAACCGAAAAATAGAGTTGACATGGGACGCACGACGGGGGTTAAGGTGCACCGGCACAACCGGATCGTAAGTGTACTTGGCCAGCCGTGTTGCTTCGTTTTATATTTTATTCCCAAGGCTTAGAAGTTTGCTCTTCCTCTCTGATTGCACTGTTTGCTCTTCCCTAGGCTTAAAAGTTTTATATTTTACAATATTTTTAAAAATTTAATATGACATAGGATATATCACTTGATAGTTTTGCAAAAAAACATGGAGGAGAAATATGTATATCCCATGCAACTATGTAAATCCACCCTAATTAATTAGCTAGTTATTTTTTAAGATGATAAAAAATTATTATCTTTTTCTATGTGAGGTGGCTAGGGTAGATGATGTGGCATAATAGCTTATGTGACATGCCAATGTGGATGTCCAACTAAGACTAAGGATGAAAGTGAAATGGTTGTGTGAAGTTGAGGGACTAAATAATTGACCCATTTGAAAGTTCAAGGACTAAACTGAGTTTTGATTAGAAGTTTGAGGATGAAGTTGGGTATTGTGCCAATTCTAAATGAGCCATGATCTTGCGACCTTGATGAGCTCAAGCTCAAAAAGCTCGAGTAGGCTCATTTATTGTTGTCATCTATGACATGTACGTATGTATGATTAACTAAACTATATAATTCTATTAAAAATGTTTTATGGGACACAATATTTATATATAATAGCAACAACTAATGTGCAACATTGTCCACCTTCCGACCCCATTAATTGTTAATCCTAAATTTAGTAGATTCTATTGTATATACAGGAATTCTTGGCTCAACTCAAGATCGACTCGGTGTTTTATCAAACTCAAGCTTAGAAAGAAAAGCTGGATCGAGTTCAACTCGTTGACAGCCCTATATGCAATTAATGTTTTGGTGCAATTGTGTAATCAAAGATTTTCAGCCATTGGATCTACATCTTATGGTTATTACATCTTTTCATTTAACCCCTTCCACCACCACCAGCCCTCCAACTGGTGGAGGGGGTTAAATAAAAAGATTCAATGATCGTAATGTAGATCGATCCAACGGTTGAAGATGGTTGATTGCACGATTGCACCAAACATCTGATTATATTCTAGTTGAACCCAACTTTAAAATAGGAAATCTTTTGACACAGATTAATCCAGTCATCATGTTTTTCTCTTCTTATTTTGTGATGTTTTATTTTTTCTTGTTTTGTGTTTTTCTTGTTTTATACTTCCTCCTTCCTATATTACTTGTCGTTAATATTTAAGACAAATTTTCTAGTTCCAAAATGAACTAAAAAACTTGTTCTAACGACAAGTAATATAGTAAGGAGGGAGTAAGGTTTTATGATAATGAACTCAATGTTGTTCATTTGTTCCATTTGTTATTTTGTTTTGTTTTTGCTGTTTAGTGAATTATCTGTTCTATCTGTATTCTCTGTTAATGAACGACCCTCCACACTGCCGGTGGCCTCAAAAGTGGCCTGTACGATACTTTAGACGCTGGAGGTGCCAGGAGATTGCCCGCAACGGGGCCTGCAAAGCGGTGTGTAAAGTACATTAGTACACAGTAAAATGCAACTGGTAGCGACAACTGGAAAGAAAAGTGGAGACAATGAACAGAGAGAAAAGAAAAGAAAGGATGAGAAAAATATTAGAAAAATATAGGTAGTACTTTAACGTACCACTGGCCCTATGTCTCTGTAAGCAGTATCATCATTACCACTACTCCTATATGTGGCTAGAAGTTATTACCACTGCTTGAAGGGAAGTGCTGCGCACTAGATGTGCTAGTTAGTTTAGTTTGTGTTTATTGGGTATTATGTAACAGCTAGTTCTATCGATTAGCTTAATGCCTATAATGGTACGTTTAACACTATTGTTTGGTTCTGTCGATGTTTATATCTAGTATTTAATCCTTGTTTATATTACTGTGTTGCTGCGGTTCAAGAGATTTTATGCATATGCTTTGATCAGAATACCACCCCCATTGCTATATTAACTTATTTAGATAACAAATTGCCTGAGCCAGACGCGTGCCCGTAGATGGGTTCGCACGTCATAGGGACGAACACCAAGCATCCCAGTGCAGTTTCAGCCCACGAATACAAAGTGACTCAGCGTAGTTTCAGCATACGAATAACAAGTGGCCCAGTGCAATGTTGGGCCTCCTCTGATAACTTCACGTACGCTTTGTACTGGTTGACTGCCTGCGGGACCCTTTGATCCACAATGGCCCCTCTCCTGACTGTACGAAATGCTCTTGGAGAAGCATCCGCCGGCTGCCACGCTCTTGGAGGAGCATCCACCGGCCGCCACGCTCTTGATGGAGCATCCACCTACTGCCACGCTATTGGAAGAGCCTCTGCCGACCACCGCGCGTGGAGGAGAATCCGCCGGCCGCCTCACATGGAGGAGCAAAATGCTAGGTACAATTGCTCACGTAATGTTATTGTAGTTCTTATATCTTATGAATACATTGATTGAATTGTTGGAAGCGATGTCAGAAGATAAAACATGGATGGTAAAAGACAGACGTGCGAAGGAGTGGCAGGATGGAATGAAGTCATTTTTATATTTTGCATTACAGGGCACACGTGAAGAAGAAACTATGCCTTGTCCTTCCACGAAATATTGTAATATTTGCCACAGGACACGCAAGGAAGTTCATCTTCACTTGCTTCATAATGGGATGTAATTGGATTATACTTGTTGGTTACACCATGGAGAAAAACGAGTTGAGAAAATATTGATTGGCAATCAGGAAATAATGAGGAGATAATTTTTGATGATGTTGCTATGGATAATATGTTGTCCAATCTACTTAGAGGCACTAATCATGGTGTTACTTCAGCAGATATTGATGATATAGAAAATTCTATAAACCGGTATGAGCCAACTGGGTGTGCAAAGGCATTCTTTGACTTATTAAATGATGCCAAAAAGGAGTTGTATCCAGTTTGTGAGAAGATGACCCAATTATCCTTCATTGTCAGGTTGTACCAGATAAATTGTTTATCTGGTTTGAGTAAAAAAGCGTGTGAGTTGATCCTTGAACTATTCTCATATGTTCTTCCCGAGGGCCACTGCATTCTTAATACACTTGATAATGTTCAGAAGTTTGTTTGTGACCTCGGGCTGGGCTACCAAAAGATCGATGCATGTGTCAATCACTGTGTGTTATACCGGAAGGACTACTCTCTGCTAGATCGATGCCTAAAATGTGGTGAGTTAAGATGGAAAATAGTACTGGTGGAGATGCATGAGTGGCTTTACCTTGTGGAAAAGGCAAGAAGCTTGTAGGACGCAAGATTCTATGATACTTCCCCCTTATTCCCCGTCTTCAAAGGTTTATATGACAGAATCAACGGCATCAATCATGCTCTGGCACAAAGAAGAATGTATTGATGATGGAATATTAAGCCATCCTGCAGTTTCGAAAGCATGGAAGCATTTTGGTAACATTCACCCAAAATTCTCATCTGATCCTAGCAACATAATACTTGGGCTAGCATATGATGGTTTCAATCCTTTTGGAATAATGAATGTTTCTTACATTACATGTCCTGTGATTCTAATCCCTTATAATCTACCACATTGGTTGTTGGTTGATGTCAATGATAATTCTTGGGCCAAAGTTACTTGGAAACAACATTGATGTGTATCTGTAGCCTTTGATTGATGAGCTACTAAAATTATGGTCTAATGGTGTTCAAACATACGACAGTTCAAAGAAAGAGACATTTCTCGTGCAAGCTTCTGTATTGTGGACAATAAATGATTTTCCAGCATATGCAATGCTATGTGGATGGAACACAAAAGGTAATCTAGCATGTCCATATTGCCATATAAACACTGACACCTTGTGGTTGAAACATGGATGAAAGTATTGCTACATGGGTCATCGTCGTTTTCTACCTCAGAATCACAGGCGGCGTCGAGATAAAGCTTCTTTCAACAACAAGATAGAGAATAGAGAGGCTCCAACATCACTCTCTGGTGATGAAGTACTCCAACAATACTAGAGCTTTGATCAAGTGAGTTTTGGACAGGCGAATAATAAGAGAAAGCGCACTGACGAAAATAGGTGGAATAGTTGAAAGAAGAAAAGTATATTTTTCCAGATCTCGTATTGGAAGACATTGCTAATAAGGCATAACTTGGATGTCGTGAACATTGAGAAACATTAGTGATAGCATATTGGGGACATTTCTTAATATGGATGGTAAAACAAAAGATAGTCTACAAGCTCGTCTTGATATGCAGGATATGGGTATACAACCACAGCAACATTTGGTGGCTATAAATGGGAAGTATGATTGTCCATCAGCATCATATACTTTGCATAAAGATGAGAAGACCACCTTGTGCAAGTTTTTGGGGGATGTGAAGATGCCCGATGGTTATGCCTAAAACATCAAGAGATGTGTGGATATAAAAACACATAAGGTATCAGGTCTAAAAACTCATGACTGCCATATTATATTTCAGAAGCTCCTTCGTATTGCAATAGATGACAAATTGTCTGAAGAGGTTGTTGCACCTTTAATTGAGTATAGCAAATTATTTTCTGGAATTTGTTCTAAAGAATTGGCAAGACCATATATGAATAAGATGATCAAACAATTTCCTGAAACAATTTGTAAGCTTGAGATGTTGCTTCCTCCCGCTGTCATTCATACAATGGTACATCTTCCAACCCATCTTGTCAAAGAAGCTCGCTTTGGTGGAACTGTTTCTTAAAGATGGATGTATCCAGTTGAGAGGTACCATGATACATTGAAGAGGTATGTACGTAATAGAGCTCACCCGCGAGGTTCTTTAGCTGAGGGATATATTATGGAAGAGCGTATGACTTTTTGTAGTCAGTTTTTGAATAACATTGGCACCAAGATTAATAGGCCACAACGTCATGAATCTGCAACTAGGAAAGAACCTTCTCTCAAGTTTAATTTATTTACAGAAGTTGATAATACAAAAAAGGGGTAAAATGGGGCCAACTTATTATGGTGGAACTACATAACATCAGGCATTATATTATTTCTAATGTTGAAGAGGCCGCTCCATGTGTGACACCAGGTTCCGAAAATAAACCAAGTGAACGCATATGTGTGCCCAGGACGTTCAACACACATACACAAGTGCATTTACAAAAGGATATACAGAAAGTTACCACAGAACAAGATAAATTAACACTTTTATTATAAAATTCAGAATATCCTCAAATACAAGCTCTAATGAATAATAATGACAAGTTTGAACTAATGCAGTGGAAATCATCTAATAAAGAGACTAGGCGGCTAAGCAATAGGGTAGTGCAGCTCCAATCAACACCACAAGCAAATCTGACGGCAGACACGGCCTAGAACTCCGCACTATCATCGCTATACCCCCAAATCTGACCTGCAACTGTTGGTGGGGGAATTGCAAGGGTGAGTATATGTCATACTAAGCATGTGTGGAAAGTATGACATGTAGCTGATTCAAATGACGAATATAATAATGGCTAAGTGCTGAAATATACATTTAAACATTCGTAAAGCAATAAATTATATGTATGTGAAGTAAACCCATCATAAACCATGTAGTCATCATAATACCAGTCCATATTTGATTACCATCATCCATATTCTAGACTTCTCATTACCAATAACCATATCCATTGCCATAAAGCATAATATCATCCCATAACCCGTACCAAACCATCCCAATACCAAAACCCCTCTAATAATGTGAGGGTCAGGTTGCTCATGACCGGGAGCATGGCTATCATGATAGTTTTAAGACACTCTGCAGAGGTTGTACCGTATTACCCACATGTTTGTGATTTCATCACCTTTCGGCGACTGAGGAATCTAAATTATGTCGTCTCACACTTCTGTTGGTGTGTGGCCAAGAGATCACAAAATAGCCTTTACAAATGGACTGCTAGTCTGTACGAATCCACAAAGGTTTCACCGGTGGCGATGTCTCCAACTGAGCACATATTCAACCAAGGGCCCCCTCTTGTGCCATTCTTATCCAAGAGAGTCCCGCCAACCATATCCAAACCCAGTTTGACTCCCCTTTCCAGTTGCGCCAAATGATCCGCTCGATACTAGCAATACCCTAATTAATCAGCTACTCTGAACCCATACTCGACCTCGTGGTGGCACTGTAAATCCTGGATGGTCGCTCCACGAACCGGTCTTTAGATCTAAAGCAAGCCAAACCACCAAAACATCCAACCCACCCACATACCATGCTTGCTTAGATCACCAATTACCATGTCATATTAACTAGTTCATATTAACCATAATCTTATTAATGCATAATAAATGGTATAGATGATTTTCCATCCCAATGAATTAAGCAAAGCAAAAAGGTAAAAAAAAACCCTTCCCGACTCTCTACCACGTAGTCCAGTGACAAGGGTGGTTAACAAAGCTAGTAAACTTCCTACCATAGGGTTCCCATCGAATTGACACAAGCATGCAGTTTTAAAAACGGAACATCTATTGTCAAAACAGGATCAATATGTTCAAGGACACTTGTATTGCTCTTGGGATTGGTTTGGGTCAAAGCCTTCAAATTCCTGGTTCTAGAGGTCCTCCGCACTACTCTCGAGCGCAAATTCGTCTAAACTGCGCAATAAACATACAAGACAAGAGTGACAATCAATAAGTGCACATATATTACTCAATATGATATGACAAGCATGATTAATGCAAACACAAAGCAATACTTGTTAATGAGTTTTAATGATGTTTACTATCTAGTTCTAAGAGTTTTTAACAGGTTTGGACAGGTTTGGAATTGGTTCAAATCAATTTAGATTTTAATTCAGCAAAAAACAATTGCAAAATCGGACTAGTCCACTATAGGGCCGGACTAGTCCGCCCTTCGCGGGAACAGCGGATTAGGGTTATCTAGATCGACGTGGATTTGGAGAAATGGGATTGAATTTATGTGAGAAATAGAAAGTAGAAGGTATACCAGGTGTTTAGGACTCCAAGGAATCAAGGGTTTCGGAGGTAACACTTGGATCTTGATGATCTAGGGTTGATGAAGGAACTTGAAGGTGAATTGTTGATGAAGAACGAAAACTCGATGGAGATATTGATCACTTGATCCTCTTTCGTTTTCTCCTCTTCTTCTTCTTGCTCGCGATCTCCTTCTCCCTCCTTGGCGGTGGCTATCCACGATCTAGGGTTTGTGGACTTTCAATTGAGGCAAAAGGATATAAATACAAGGGGTGGGGTTCTTTATATAAGGGTGGAGGCTAGGGTTTGATAGATTTCGAGTTTGGGGTGGGTGGAGACGGGTGTGGGGTCCCACACGGGCTCCAAAAAGAGTTGGACATGACGTCCTTAGGCCCACTTAAGGTAAAACCCAAAAAAAATGTCATGGGACAAAAGATCAACTCGGAATCGCAATTTACCGAACAAGTCCGCAAAGGGGCCGGACTAGTCTGAAGTTTGACAGAGGCAAAAACGGACAAGTTTGGACCATATTGGACAAGTACGAATTTGGTCATAGGAAAATCAGACAAGTCTGGCCAAAACCGGACAAGTCTTGTCAAGTCCAGGGACTCAGCAAAATTTCCAAGGTTGGGGGTGATCGGACTAGTCCGCAGTGGACCGGACAAGTCCAAAAGTGTCCAGAGGCAATAACTATAATAATTTGCACAAAAATAGACACGTTCGAACGAGGTCAGAGAGAGGTCGGACTAGTCCCCACAAAAAGGGACTAGTCAGCACTTTCCAGAATTTTTAAGTGCGGTTTTGCTTCTAATTCATTTTAAACTCATTCCTTTTTATGTGGATTAATGTTAAACATGTATATGAACTTATGCAATGCATGATGCATGAAAATGAGGGTGTTACACCATGGATCATGTACTTATAACTCAGATGTTCTATACTATATTAGATCATACTTATTGTAGATGGCTAATTTAATTTTGTACCCTTTTCAGTGAGCATTTTGAAGAGCTGAAAAAATTCATTCTCGTGATGTTGAAAAGCGCCATAGAGATAAGTTTGTATATTGGTTTCAGAAACGAGTAAGTACATGCAAGTTTTTACTTTGATGTAATATTGAAACAAATATGTGTTCTGAAGTTGGTTTATTGATGACCCCTTTTATACTAATGGGTATATATTATGACATTACACAAAGAAGGCAAAGTAACTGATTATTTATATGCATTATCTAAAGGACCTGATTGTCGAACACATTTTTTTAGTCGATCATTCATAAATGGCTTCTTCTTTCAAACTTCAGAGGTGGAAAAAGATTTACAGACACAAAACAATGGTGTTGTTATTCGGGATGGTGATCATGAGTGGTTTGGGGTAATCAAGAAAATGATTTCTGTTGATTTTGAAAAAAAAATCAAGAGGTTCTGTTATTTGAATGTGACTGGTTTGATCTACATTGTTCCGGAGCCAAAGTAGAAGCTACAAAATGGATCAATATGGAATGATAGATATTGTCACTACTCTTTCTCAATTTAAGTATGAGCCTTCTAGCCACCAAAGAAGAATAAGTTTTTTACGTTCAAAGTGTGAAGCAACATAAATGGGCTACAAGTTTTAAAACAAAGACACATAACCTTTTTGCCATGCCCCTGGAGACAGTGAAAATAATGTCACTGAGACGATGGTGGCTGAGACATTTGATGATCGATGACTTACTGATATCAATATGCTAGACATAAATGAGGATAGGATCGCATGGGCTAGGAATGACATTGAGGGAGCAACCAGTGATGCTTCCGCTCTTCAAATGAGAACATGATATCAGTTTGAGGCACATGGAGTTCCCTTAGAAAATGAGAATGAAGACGACAACGACGATGATGATACATATATCAATGATGGTCTTGTAGATCCAATATTGGGGGGACAGCGAAGATGATAATTTTTTTATATAAGTACTGTGTGAGCTACTATGAAATATTTGATTTTTTTTGAAAATATAGACGCCGCTCTTCTATTTAGCAGCAAGCTTAGAAGCAAGCCGATATTGAATAATACCACCTCTATAGAAGATACCCGGAATTTGAAATAACGCTCCTGCAGAAATTCCTAATGCAATGAACTAGTGATTCCTGGCAACAGATCCTAATGCAACGAGTGTGTTCCGTGGTGATAGATCCTATGGCCACAAACTTTTACAATCGTGGCAACAGATCCTAATGCAACGATTGTGTTCTGTGGCGATACATAACAGTTGAACACACAAAATTATTCATCACACAGATGAACGCAGATAACACATTCATTCATGAACAAATATATTACAAAACACAAGTAAAAAGTACAAGAAACAAGAAAATAAAAAAAAACACTAACTCAAAAAAAACAAAAGAAAAACCTCAATCCTACTCCTCCTCCCCCTCCTCCTCCGGCTGCTTCGTGAGTTTTTCCGGTTGATCTGGATCTGGCGGTGCAACCTTGTGACCGAGCTTCCTCGCCATCGCCGCGACCATGATACCGCGACCCTTGGCACCCAACACTTCTGCCATCGTCTCAAGCAGCCCCTGGAACCGGTCGAACAGCCTGTCGAACAATATCTCGAGCAGCTCGTTGTTGAGCCTCTCGGGGGAGGTGCAACACTGTTTCTTGCAGGGTGGCTCCCTCGGCGGGCTTGGCGGCAGAATGTTGGCCATGGTGGGTTCTCTGCGCGGAGAAGACGAACGAAAAGAGAAGAGGAGAGACTGATGGCGCCTTAGTCTGTGCAGATAAGCAAAATGGAGACACGCTTAATTAGCAGCAAAGTGTGTTTCTTATATGAAAAGCGCGTCCTCCCCTCATCTCCTTTAGCTTCGTGATTTTCTACATTTTGCTTCGGTTCACTGTTGATATCACACATAACTGAACAAAGAGCACATTCACTTGATAACTGAATCACTCACTTTTCCAAAATATAAACAAATCCTTCCATATGATTCCTGAGGAAAACGATGAACACACCACACATTCATTCATCCACAAAGCGGCCAACGTTTTGTAATATATTTGTAATATATCGTGAGGCCAACAATTGTGTTCCATAATGATAGATCCTAACGCCATGAACTAGTGAATCGTGGCAAAAGAACCTAATGCAACAATTGTGTTCAGTGGTCATGGATCCTAATGCCACGAACTAGTGAATTGTGGCAACAGATCCTAGTGAAACAATTGTGTTCCGAGGCGATAGATCCTAATGTCACGAACTGGTGAATCGTGGCAATAGATCCTAATGCAATGATTGTTTCCTGTGGCGATAGATCCTAATGCCACGAACTGGTGAATCGTGGCAAAAGTTCCTAATGCAACGATTGTGTTCCAAGGCGATAGATCCTAACGCCACGAATTGGTGAATCGTGGCAACAGATCCTAATGCAAAGATTGTGTTCCGTGGCAATGGATCCTAACGCCACGAACTACTAAATTGTGGCAATAGATCCTAATGCAACGATTGTGTTCCGTGGCGATAGATGCTAACACCACTAACTTGTGAATCGTGGCAAAAGTTATTAATGCAACGATTGTGTTCTGTGGCGATAGATCCTGATGCTATGAACTGGTGAATCATGGCAACAGATCCTAATGCAACAATTGTGATCCGTGGCGATAGATCCTAATGCCAGGAACTGGTGAATCGTGGCAAAAGTTCCTAATGCAACTATAGTGTTTCATGGCGATAGATCCTAACGCCACGAATTGGTGAATCATGGCAACAGACCCTAATGCAATGATTGTGTTCCATGGCGATAGATCCTAATGCCACAAACTACTGAATCGTGGCAACAGTTCCTATTGCAACGATTGTGTTTTGTGGCGATAGATTTTAACACAACAAACTATTGAATCATGGCAGCAGATCCTAATGCAACGATTGTGTTCCATGGTGATAGATCCTAACGCCACAAACTGGTGAATCGTGGCAAAAGTTCCTAATGCAACGGTTGTGTTCTGTGGCGATATATCCTAATGCCACAAACTGGTGAATTGTGGAAAAAGTTCCTAATTCAACAATTGTGTTCCGTGGCGATAGATCCTAACGCCACAAACTGGTGAATCGTGGCAACAGATCCTAATGCAACGATTGTGTTATGTGGTAATAGATCCTAACGCCATGAACTGGTGAATCGTGGTAAATGTTCCTAGTGCAACAATTTAGTTCCGTGTTGATAGATCCTAATGCCATGAACTGGTGAATCATGGCACAAGTTCCTAATGCAATGATTGTGTTTCGTGGTGATAGGTCCTAACGCCATGAACTATGGAATCGTAGCAAAAGTTCCTAATGCAACGATTGTGTTCTGTTGAGATAGATCCTAATGCCATGAACTGCGGAATCGTGGCAATAGATCCTAATGCAACGATCGTGTTCTGTGGAGATAGATGCTAATGGCACGAACTAGTGAATCGTGGCAATATATCCTAATGCAACGATTGTGTTCCGTAGCAATAGATGCTAATGCCACGGAATAGTGAATTGTGGCAAAAAACCAAGCTTACTGCAACAATTTAGTATTTATTGCAGTACAATCATTGCAACAGGGCAGAATCCTTGTAGTGACTATGAGGTTGGCAACGAATTCTACACATCTTATGGAAATACTTACTTTTGGACATACTATATTTGTCCTCAGCTCTCATCCAAGAGATTTAACCAACAAAGTATCCTTGAGGTATGATATTGGCATGCTATGCTTTGCAACATGCTTTGATGAGATGAATCATGTGATGCTCCAGAATCAAATAGTATGGTAGCGGGGTTGGAGTTTGTGAGAAACATACCAATCACAACATCCTCAGCTTGCTGAGCCTCTTCTGCAGATACATGGTTCACCTTGCCACGAGCAAAATTTTGGGGTCCACGACTGCCTTGAGCTGCTCCTCCATTGGGCCTTGGATTCTACCTTGGAACATTGTTCATCTGACCCTGACCTGATTTTGGGCATTGATTTACAAAATTTTCTATTTAACCACAAGCATATCAAATCTTTCCACCTGTGGCGCCAGCAAAGTTAGGGCGAGGCTGGTTCTGAGCATAGGCAGGCATATTTGAGCGTGGCACAGGCTGCATAGGTAAGCGAGGTTTTTGCATGGGTGGGCGTTGCTGCATAGGCTGTTGCGGCCGTCAAGGATAAGTAGGGCGGTATGCAGCAGCAGGCGGGTTGTAATATGGTGCAGCAGGCGGTGCATAGCATAGATGGACATTGCTTCATTGCGGCTATCACTCACATGGCATCTTCCTCTTGTGGTGTAGCTCCTTCTCCCAAATCTTGTTCTCAACCACAATGGCCTTGTCAACCAGCTTCTGGAAGTTTGCATAGTCAACATTAAGCAACTGAACATGAATTCCATTGTTAAGGCCCCTCATGAAAAGATATTGCTTCCTGCTATCATTGCTGATGTCTTCTGGAGCATATCGAGACAGTTCAGTGAATTTATTGAGGTATTCACTCGCACTCATCCTTCCTTGTCTAAGGTTTTCAAATTCTTGCCTTCTTAGTATCATAACTCCCTCTCGCACATTGTGAGAACGGAACTTCTCCTTGAATTCAGCCCAGGTGATTCTCTCTTTATTTTCATGGGCATTGCATAAAGAGTCCCACCGGTTTGCATAAGCTCCCATCAATTGGTGTGAGGCAGAAAGAACCTTCTCCCTATCACTACAATGGACAATAGCATGTTTCTTCTCAACAGACTTCAGCCAGTCATCAGCTTCCATTGGATCTGTGGCTTGAGCAAAGATAGGTGGCTTGGTCTTCATAAACTCTCCAAACCAGTTGTGATGTGGCGGGAATTCTATTAACATAGTACTCCATGTGCATCTTGCATAAATCAAGGAACTCCTTCAATTGCCTAGCTGCAAATCCTCCGTCAGTGCCATCGGAACGAAATTCTTGGGCATCACGGTAAACTATGCATTTATCATCCTTCCCGGATTCACTGGGCTGCGATGCATTCCTTTGAGCTTCAGTTACCTCCTCTGGTCCGGCAGGGTCCTCCTCTTGTGGTTCCTCCTCATCTTCGGTATCATAGATTTCCACCATTTCAGGCTCTTCCTCTTCCTCATCATCATCATAGGACTCCACCATTTCAGTGTCTTCTTCTGTCATGTTGGAGTGTTCATACTCAACTTCTTTTGTTGGAGAATTCACTTCCTACTCCTCTTGGGCTGGTTTCATTTGCGGCTCCTTGTCAGGCCTAAGCTTGCTTCCAAGGGGTGGCAAACAGACCCTCTTGCGGGCTGTCATTTTGGTGTGAGCTTTCTACAAGAAAATATGAGAAAATAGAGGAAAACACAAATATCAGTTCTGAAATTGCAGCAGGCATAAATTTAGATTAGAGGATGTGCATTTTCTCAAAAAGATGCAAAAAAATAGCAAAAATTGCCACAGCAGCAAAAACGCAGTTTTCCCACTTTATATAGCTAGTGGAAAGCAAAATATTGCCGAACAGACTAATTTTGAATAGAAAAGTAGTCATATGTGATTTGTGGTGTCCATTCTACATAGGCATGCGTCCTACGGTTAAACACAGCTCTGATACAAAATTGTGATGCCTGGTTCCGAAATTGAACCAAGCGTAATGCATATGTGTGCCCAGGATGTTTAACACACATAGACAAGTGATTCACAAACGATAAACAGATTATAACCATGTCTCGAATAATAATACTAATAATAGTACCTTAATACAAACCAAATAGTCTCGAATATATCTCTAACAAAACTGCAGCGGAAAAACTAAACACTAATGACTTCAACTCCATAGGCAGGTTTGACAGTAACATGCGCGCCCAGAACTCCTCAAAAACCTCCTGGTACTCCACCTGGTCGCCTGCGTCTGAATTTGGAGCTGGATAGCAAGGGTGAGCACATGACGTACTCAGCAAGTGTGGGAAGTATGACATGTAGCTTAAACAAGGAATAGTAATGAACAATGGCTAATTGCATACAAGTACATTAAAACAGTCAAAAATGCAATACTGTGATTATTAATAGTGGTCCTTCCCAATGTAACCCAAATAACATCAATTTCAACTTAAATAACCAATACCAGCATTAATAATCCATAATCAACTCATAACACCCTATTCATCTCAATTTCATCAATACCATATACCAAAGCAAATTTAATAACCAATCCCAACTCCCTATTCAATTCCAACCATTAAACCATATTAAAGTCCAAATTCTAATCATGTGAGGGTCCAGGTTGCTATTGACCGGTAGCACGGCTATCATGATAGTTTTAGACACACACTGCAGAGGTTGTACCACTTTACCCACAAGTTCGTGATTTCATCACCTTTCAATGGCTAAGGAATCTCAAATTTGCCGTCTCACACTTCCTTTGGTGTGTGTCCAAGAGATCACAAAATAGCCTTTACAAAGTGATTGCTAGCCTATTTAGACCACACTCAGGTTTCACCGGTGGTGATGTCTCCAACTGAGCACATCCAACCAAGTGCCCCATCTTGAGCCATTCGGATCCAAGGGTTGTCCCACCAATCTCCACAAACCCAAGCTGTCTACCCCTTCCCCAAGCATTCTTAATGGTCCAAACAGCACCGGCAATTCAATAATTAGTCAGCCAAGCCGCACCCATATTTGGCCCTGTGGTGGCATTCTAAATCCTGGATGGTTGCTCCACGAACTAGTCCTTAGATCTAAAGCTAGCCATACCACCAAAACATTCCGACCCATTCCACATAACCGATTTGCTTAGATCCCTAGGTACCATGTCGCTAAAGGGTCATTATTACCAATTCACATCATTTACATGTTCAATAGTAAATAATCAGGTAGTATGAGTGTTTCCCAAACTCAATTCGAGTAATGCGAAGCAAAAGTGTGAAATAGCCTTCCCGACTCACTACATAGTGTTCAAGCGACAAGGGTGGTCATACAAAGCTAAAACTCCTACAATTGGCTTTTCCCATCATATTTACACAAGCACAAAATTTTGCAACAAAACCTTTAAAACAGGATAAATATGATCAAGGACACTTGCCTAGCCCTTGAGCATGATTTGGATCAAAGGTTCAAAGTTCTGGTTTTTCAGATCCTTGAAAGAACTCTCTTTAGAGACTCCTTCTATTATGAGCAACAAACATGCAAAACACACAATTTATTCAATAATGCTCATATAGTACTCAATATGCCTAGACATGCATGATTAATGTGATTGTGAGGTAAACCTTGTTAATGAGTTGCTAATAATGTTTACTAACCAGTCATGATAGTTTCTAACAAGTTTGGACATGTTTGGAATTGATTGGAGTCAATTTGGAATTAATTCGATTTAACTCAGGAAATTTACAGATTCAGACAATAGACAAGTCCGGTATAGGTGTCGGACTAGTCCGCCCTATACAGAACTGCAAATTCGGATTTTTCTGATCACCATGAATTGGTGTTGAATTGACGTAGAACCTTTGAAGTAGAGGGTATACCACGTGTTTAGAAATCCAAAGATCAATGTTTTGACTTTGGATCTTGGGAATTAGGGCTTGATGGAGATGAGTTGATGAAGAATTAGGAAAAAGAATGTCGTCCAAAAGTCGATGAAGATCGATCTTGATTGGTCCTTCTTCGTGGTTCTCCCCTTCTTCTTGCCCCTAGACATGATCTTGACGACGACACAATGCAAAGGCGGCAACAAGGGTTTTCAATTGGGGTGGAGAGGTGTGGGGTATTGGGATGTTTATAAAGGGGTGGAGAGTTATGTTTTTGGTGTGAATTCCGAGTGGAATTCGGTGGGGGACGAGTAGGGGCTGAGGTGAGGTCCTCTTGGGCTCCTCTGAGGTTGGGCATGAAGTTCTTGGGGCCAATTAAGACCATTACCCAAAAACAGTTCAAGGGAAAATAACAGAATCCGAGTGGGACCGGACAAGTCCGTTGTGTAACAAAGGAAAAAATCGGACATGTCCGGTTTCAATTACCGGACAAGTTCGAAAAACATCAGAACCAATAACGGATTAGTCCATGTATTGTGCTGGACAAGCTCGGGTTCTAAAGAAACTGAATTTTCTGTAATAGAATAGGGAAACCGGACTAGTCCGAGTTCAAGACCGGACAAGTTCGTACCGTGACAGACTGAAACTTCGAGTTTAAGCCTAAATCTGTTTTAATCTTGTTCCTTTTTACATGGCTTAATGTTAGACATACATGAGGATGTATGCAACGCATTATGCATGAAAATGAGGGTGTTACACGTGGCTGTCCTGTCTGTGAGGCGGCGAAGGGGACGGCTGCGGCGAGGCATATATGGGCGCACGCCAGGGAGAATTGGCCGTCCATGTAGGCGCTGGAGAGGTTGCTACACCATTGACCTCCATGGTGGAACGGACTTCCTCTTGATTCTCCATAATGAACGATTTCTTATGGAGGTAGCGGATCTCTTCCATGCCATCAGCATAGCGATTTCCCAATTTCACCAATACTTCCTCAGATCTGTCAATGGCACGAGAACTGACTTGAGCTCCATCATGTAGTCTTAAGACTTCCCTTGTTCCCTTATTGCTTTGCGGGTGCAGCGCAAAACTGGTACCTCCAACTTGCTCTCGGTAGACGTGGCACAATCTAGTAAGTGCATCCCAAGCCAGATCATTAATAACCTGCTCCCTAGTAGATCTCCATGTGGACGCAAAGTGTCGGGTGACCACCTCATCTTTGGCAAGAACAGTAACTTAAGCCCTCCTTTCTTCTTGTCCATGGCGAGGAATCCTCTTGACATAATACTCTGGGTGCATTTTGCATAGATCAACGAACTCCTTCAACCGCTTATACGCAAATCCTCCATCCGTGCGATCAGAACGAAATTCTTGGGCATCATGGTATACTAGGCATTTGTCCTCCTTTCTGTCTTCACTAGGCTGTAACACATTCGATTGGGCTTCGGGTACTTCTTCATGTGTTGTGGGTTCCTACTCTTCTCTTGCTTCATCTTAATTCTCCTCACGTGCTTCACCTTCCTCTTCCTCAGTATCATAGAATTTCACCATCTCGGGGTCTTCCTCCTCATCATCATCATAGGATTCCACCTCCTGAGGATCTTCCTCCGTCGTGTTGGAGTGTTTATGCTCAACTTCCTTAATGGGTGAACACACTTCTTCCCCCTCTTGGGCTGATTCCATTTGTGGTTCCTTGCGAGGCCTAAGCCTGCTTCCAGGACGTGGCAAACGAGCTCTCCCGTGGGCTGTCATATTGGTGTGAGTCATCTATAAGAAAACATGAGAATGTTAGAGGAAAATATAAATACCAGTTCTGAAATTGCAGCAGCCATAAATTAAGATGAGAGGATGTGCATTTGCTCAAAAAGATGGAAAAATGGTGAAAATTGCAGCAGCAGCAAAAGCACAAATGTTTCCCACTTATATAACTAGTGGAAGGGAAAAATAATGCAAAACAGGCTAATTTTGAATAGGAAAGAAGTCCTAAGTGGTTTGTGGTGTCCATTGTACCTAGGCTTGCGTTCTACTGTCAAACACGGCTCTGATACCAATTTGCGACACCAAGTTCCGAAAATGAACCAAGCGTGATGCATATGTGTGCCCAAGATGTTTAACACATATACAATAGTTATTAACAAACGATAAACACATAAGACCATGTCTTGAATAATAATACTAATAATAGTACCTTATTAAAAACAAAATATTCTTGAAAAGAAGCTCTAACAACTTCAACGGAGCACACTAAACATTAAAGACTCCAAACCGCACGGGCAAGCTTGATGGTAACACGTATTCCTAGAACTCTTCAAGGATCTCCTGGTACTCCACGTCGACGCCTGCATCTGAATTTGTTTGGAGAATAGCAAGAGTGAGCAAATGTCGTACTCAGCAAGTGTGGGAAGGTATGACATGTAGCTTAAACAAGGAATGATAATAAACAATGTATAATTGCATAAAAGTACATTCAAAACAGTTGAAAATGCAATTATGTCATCATTAAGTGAGGTCCTTCCGAAATAACCCAAATAACATTAATTCCAACTCAATTAACCAATACCAATTAACCAATACCAGCCATAATAAGTCATAATCAACTCATAACTGCTCATTTGTCTCAATTTCATCAATTTCATAAACCAAAGCCAATTAATAAACAAATACCAATTCCCAATTCAATTCTAGCCATTAAACCATTTTCAAGGTCCAAAACTCTAATCACGTGAGGGTCCAGGTTGCTCATAACCAAGAGCACGGCTATCATGATAGTTTTTAACACACTCTGCAATGGTTGTATCACTTTACCCACAAGTTCGTAATTTCATCACCCTTCGATGACTACGGAATCTCAATTATGTTGTCTCACACTTCCCTTGGTGTGTGGCCAAGAGATCACAAAATAGCTTTCACAAAGTGATTACTACTGTATTTATACCCCACTGAGGTTTCACCGGTGGTGATGTCTCCAACTGGGCACATCCAACCAAGGGCCCCCTCTTGAGCCATTCAGATCCTAGGGTAGTCCCACCATCACTGCAAACCCATCCGACTACCCCTTCCCCGAGTCTTATTAATGGTCCAAATAGTACTAGCAATACATTAATTAGTCAGCTAAGCCGCACCCATACTTGGCTCTGTGGTGGCACTGTAAATCCTGGATGGTCGCTCCATGAATCTGTCTTTAGATCTAAAGCAAGCAAAACCACTGAAATAGTCCAACCCATTCAACATAACCAGCTTGCTTAGATTCCTAGGGACCATGTTGCTAAAGGGTCATTATTATCAATTCTCATCATTCATGTGTCCATTATTTCATAATTAAGTAATATGATGGGTTCGAAAACCCAATCGAGCAATGTCAAGCAAAAAGTGCAAAGGACCCTTCCCAACTCTCTACATTGTATTCAAGCGACAAGGGTGGTCATAAAAAACTAGTAAACTCCTATAACTGGGTTTCCCATCAATTTGACACTAGCATGCAATTTTTCAAACAAAATATTTAAAGAACCTGGATCAAAATGATCAAGTACACTTGCCTTACTCTTGAGCTTGGTTTGGAACAAAGGCTTCGAAATTCTGGTTCTACAGGTCCTCGAAAGCACTCTCTACAGCGTGACCTTTTTTTCCACGCGACAAACATGCAAGACAACATTACAATCAAATAATGCTCATATATTGCTCAATATGCCATGATATGCATGATTTGTGCAATTGTGAGTTAAAACTTTTTAATGAGTTACTATTAATGTTTACTAACTGGTTACAATAGTTTATAACAAGTTTTAACAAGTATTGAAGTGATTTGAGTCAAATTTAAATTAATTCAGCACAAAAAAGATTACAACACCGGACTAGTCCGCTATCAGGGCCGGACTAGTCCGCCCTATCCAGGAACTGCAAAAATAGGGTTTTCTTGACAGCACGATCAAGGGGTGAATTGACTTGGGAAAGTGAATGTAGAGGGTGTACTGTGTGTTTAGAGATCCAAAGATCAAGAATTGGACTTGAAACTTGAATTTTGATGATCTAGGGCTTGATGAGAGGTGATGAGGACAATTTGGGATGAAGAACGTTGATGTCGATAAGTTGATGAAGATCGAGCTTGATTGATCCTCCTCCTTCTCCTTGCTAATGGATCTTGACTTGATGGTGGCACACGATCAAAGATGGCAGCGAGGGTTTTTCCAACGTGATGGAGAAGCGTGGGATATAGGGTTGCTTATACAAGGGTGGACAAGTAGGGTTTTTGGGTGAATTCCAATTTGATTTCGGTGGGGGACGAGTGGGGGCCGAGGTGGGGTCCCTTTGGGCTCCTCTGAGGTTGGGCACGAAGTTCTTGGGCCCAAATAAGGAAATTACCCAATAACCAATCCTGGAAGAATAATAGAATCTGAAACTGACTTTGAAGGCTGGACTTGTCCGCAATAGGACCGGACAAGTCCGTTTTGGAACAGAGAGGTTTTCGGACAAGTCCGATATAGAGGGACGGACAAGTCCGGGGTTGCAAAATAAAAGGCTGTCGAACTGAAACTAGACAGAATCGGACTAGTCCGCTCGGACAACGGACAAGTCCGGGCAATATAAAAACCATCAATCGTTTTATTCCTTGCAATGTGCCAGACAAGTCCGTGTTCTGAAGAAAACTGGATTTTCTGAAACAGAAGGGGCATACCGAACTAGTCCGGGTTGGCGTCCGGACAAGACCGTACCGTGACAGAAATAAATTGCTGATTAAACCTAAATTCATTTTAATATTTTTCGTTTTTTAGGTTGCTTAATGTTAAACATGTATGATGATGCATGCAATGCATTATGCACGAAATGAGGGTGTTACAAAAGAGATAGGGAAATTCTCTCTTGATATCATATTTCATCTCCCAAGTTGCTTTCAATTATGTATGATGCTTCCATTGTACTCTGCACCATTGAATCACCTTGTTTCTTATGACCCTCTCCTTGGTTTCAAAAATCGAGACAGGTTGCGTCGCATAGGTCAAATTTGCCTCTAATTCCATTATTCCACTGGCACATGTTCTTTGAGTACCCTTAAGCACTTCTTGAGCTGAGAAACATGGAACACACATCATGAACATCAGAAAGATGTGCTGGCATCTCCAACTTATATGTCACTTCTCCACGTTTGCCCAAAATCTTGAATGTCCAATATAGCGAGGTGCCAACTCGCCTCCGACGTTAAACAACTTATGACCTCGCATAGGTGACACTTCGAGGTATACGAAGTCTCCCAATTCAAAAGCTAAGTTTCTTCTCCTATTATCCGCATAACCTTTTTATCTTGATTGAGCAGCCCTCAAATTCTCGCGGATTGTCTGAACTTTCTTTTCAACGTCCTGTATTGCATAAGGTCCAAATACTTGAGTTTCTCAAGTCTCACCCCAAAACAATGGTGTTCTACTTCTTCTGCCATACAATGCTTCATATGGTGACATTTTCAAACTTGCTTGATAACTGTTGTTGTAGGAAAATTCAGCATATGGCAGACTATTATCCCAATTTCCTCCATATTTTAGAGCACAAGCTCTTAGCATGTCCTTCAAAATCTGATTTGTTCTCTCGGTTTGTCCATCCGTTTGAGGGTGATATGCAGAGCTAAAATTTAATTGAGTTCCCATAATCTCGTGCAACTTTTGCCAGAACCTTGAGGTAAATTGAGAACCTCTATCGGACATTATTTTATTTGGCACTCCATGTAAGCACACTATTCTTCCCATATACAATTCTGCCCACATTGCTCTACTATAGGTAGTCTTGACAGGAATAAAATGTGCTGATTTCGTCAACTGATCCATAATAACCCATATTGGATCATAACCCGCTGAATTGCGAGGTAAACCAACTATGTAGTCCATACCAACTTCTTCCCACTTCCATTCAAGAATCTTCAACAGCTGCAATAATCCAGCTGGCCTTTGGTGTTCTGCCTTCACCCGATGGCACACATCACATAATGCAACGTATTCAGCTATGTCCCTTTTCATGCCAACCCACCAATAACATGTCTTCAAGTCCTTGTACATCTTTGTACAGCCATGATGGATGGAGTAAAGTGAGTCGTGTGCCTCCTTTAATATCGTCTCCCGGAGACGCTTCACAATAGGCACAACAATCCGTTTACGAAGCCATTAGGTGCCATGGCCATCCTCATCAAATCTCAATTCTCTTCCTTCTTGGGTTCTTTTCTTGATTTCCTAGATTTCCTTATCCTTCATTTGACTCTCTCAAATTTCTTGTTCCAAGGTTGGATTTAACTCCATTATTCCCATCTCATTCACAAATCCAAGATTCAGCCATTCAAACTCCTTGCATAGCTCGGATGGCAACTCTTGAACCATGAGTTGGTAGCTTACTCCTTTCTGACTCAAAGCATCGGCCACCACATTAGCCTTCCCAGGATGATAGTTGACTCCCACATCATAATCTTTGTGAGATGCAACCATCTTCGTTGCCTCAAATTCAAGTCTGGTTGTGTGAAAATGTACTTGAGACTCTTGTGATCCATGTAAATCTCACACCTATGACCAAGAATGTAATGTATCCAAATTTTCAAGGCATGCACTACGACTGCAAGTTCGATATCATGTGTGGGATAATTTTGCTCATGTTTCGTCAATTGCCTTGATGCATAGGCTACCACTTGACCTTCTCGCATGAGCACACATCCGAGCCCTTGTCTTGATGCATCACAATAAATATCAAAACTTTTACTCACATCAGGAAAAACCAAGACTGGTGCGGTGGTTAACCTCTTCTTTAACTACTCAAAACCATTTTGACAAGCTTGAGTCCATTGGAATGCTTTCCCCTTCATTAAAAATTCTGTCACGGGCTTGGATATTTTGGAGAAATCCTTGATGAACCGACAGTAATATCCAGCTATTCCAAAAAAACTCCTAATTTCCTCCACATTTTGCGGTGGCTCCCATTTTAACACATCCCTCACTTTCCCTGGATCAACCGATACTCCTCCTCCAGAGATGATATGTCCCAAGAATGACACCTCCCATAACCAAAACTGGCACTTGTTCAATTTGACATATTATTGGTGTTCCCTCGATTTCTGCAATGTGAGCCTCAAATGATCCTCATGCTCCTCCTCGCTTCTAGAGTAGATCATAATGTCATCAATGAACACCAGGACGAATTTATCCAAGTACTCCATGAAGACCTTATTCATGAGGTACATGAAGTATGCAGGTGCATTGGTCAATACAAAAGACATCACGGTATACTCATAGGATCCATACCATGTCTGAAATGCTGTTTTGGGTATGTTTGACAGTCTAATCTTTATTTGGAAATAACCCTTCCTCAAGTCAATCTTGGAGAAAACACATGCGCGCTTCATCTGATCAAACAAATCCTCTATACGGGGCAATGTATACTTAATTGTCACCTCATTAAGAGCCCGATAATCCACATACATCCTTTGGAATCCATCCTTCTTATCCACGAAAAGCACTGGTGCTTCCCAAGGTGAAGAGCTTTGGTGAATGAAATCCTTCTCTAGCTGCTCTTGAATTTGCTTCTTGAGCTCTGCTGACTCCATAGGAGGCATCCTATACGGCCTCTTAGCTATAGGTGTAGTTTCCGGTATTAAATCAATGACAAACTCGATATCACGATCAAGAGGCATACCTAGCAACTCATCAGGGAACACATCTGGATACCCGTGAACAATCGGGATGCTCTCCAATGTCACAGCTTCAACATGACTCAGCATTGCTTTATCCGTCGTAGGTTGGGCTGTCTCAACTTCAATACAGGTGCTATGCTTGCTTGTCAATTGCACAATCCTCTCGACATAATGAAGCACTCAGTTGTACTTGCTCATCCAATCCATACCAAGTATTATGTCTATCCCTTGGGAATCCAAGATGATAAGATTCGCAAGAAAGTCTACCCCCCCCCCCCCCTTATTCAGATACTTACTCTCGGACACACAATATTTGTCCTCATCTCTCCTCCAGGAACTTTTACCAACATAGTGTGTTTCAAATGAGCTATAGGCATATTATACTTGGCAACATACTTCAATGAGATGAATGAATGAGATGCTCCAAAATCAAATAAAATGGTCACGGGGTTGGAGTAGGCGAGGAACATGCCAATCATGACATCATCCGCTTGTCGGGCCTCCTCAGTAGAGACGTTATTCACATTGCCACTAGTGACACTCTGCTGTCAAGGTTGCCTTGTGGTGCTCCTCCATTTGGATGTGGGTTTTGCCTTGGTGCATTGTTCATTGGTCCATAGCTTCTCTTGCGGCATTGACTTGTGAAGTGTCCATCCTCTCAACAAACATAGCATGTCTTGCTGCCAGAAGCACCATGGAAACTCGGGCGCTGATGATTTTCAAAGTTAGTCACTATATTAGGGTGCGATGCAAACGGAGCAGGCTAGCGAGGTACATGCATAACAGGGTGCTGCTTCTGCTGTTTTGGGCATGGAGGATAAGCAGCTAGATAAGTTGGAGCGACGGGGTTGTAATATGGCGCACTTGGCGGCGGAAGTCGAGGACGAACATTACTTCTTTGCAGCTTCCCTTAGCATGGCATCTTCCTCTTATTATCTTGTTCCATCTCATGAACCTTGTTTTCAACCACAATGGCCTTGTCCACAAGCTTTTGGAAATTTGCATAGTCACAATTGAGCAATTGGACTTGAATCTCATTATTTATGCCTCTCATGAACAAATATTGCTTGCGGCTGTTCCGGTTAACATCATTTGGAGCATACCTTGAGTGTTTAGTGAATTTATTGAGATACCCACTCACACTCGACCTTCCCCGTCTTAGGTTCTCGAATTCCTGCCTCTTTAAGATCATAACGCCTTTAAGAACAAAGCGAGAACGAAAACTCTCCTTGAATTCAGCCCAAGTGATCGTCTTCTGATTAGCATGGGCATTGCAAAACGAGTCCCACCAATCTGCAACTACTCTAAGTAGTTGATGGGAAGCAAAGAGAATCGTTCCCCTGTCACTGCAGTGGACAATAGCTAGCTTCTTCTCCACAGATTTTAACAAATCATAAGCTTCCATAGGATCATTGGCTTGAGCAAAAGTGGGTGGCCTAGTCCTCATAAACTCTCCCAACCTGTTATGAGGTGGTGGGGGTGGCGGTGGAGGCATGTGGGGCCGATTCTGGTTATTGGCCCGCAGTTGTCCCAAAGTTTGCATCACAGTATGTATAAGTTGATTCTGCATAGCCAACAACTGCTCAAGGTTGCTAGCCTCAGATCCAAGTCCATTGTTGTTCTGAGGTGCCCCATTGTTCTCCTCATCCTTATTGGCATTCCTTTGGTTGTCAGTCCTTGGCGTCTGAAGAAAGAGCAAGAGATAGAAGAATTTAGAAAATGTCTCAAACTATATGTATCAAGGGATATGAAACTAAGCAACTACCTATATAAACCTATATGGATGTGGCAAGCGCTAAAGCATCCCACAATCCTCTACTAAGAACACAAGCATACAAGCAACCATTACATAGCAATCAGCACAACAAATAAACCTCGACTATTTGGAGTGCTCCTATGTGCTCTAAATTGGCCATTCTATCTAGGTTGCGTCCTACTGTCAACCTATGGCTCTAATACCAATTTGTGACACCCGACGCTGAAAATGATCCAAGTGCGACGCATATGTGTGTCCAGGATGTTCAACATACACACACAAGTGCATCACAAAAGATATATAGAAATTACCACAACACAAGTTAATAAATAGGTACTCTTTGTTACAATATCTAAATAATCCTAAATTACAAACTCTAATGATCATTATTATCAATACTACTAATACTACAGCAGAAATAGACTAAACTAAGCAACTAAGAAAAGCAAATGGGATAGCGCGGCTCCAAGCAATCCACAGGCAAGTCGTCGACAGCACACAACCTAGTACTCCACATTATCCTTAGGGTACTCCCAAACATCGCCTAAAACTGTTGGTGAGGGAAATAGCAATGGTGAGCACATGTCGTACTCAACAAGTGTGGGAAAATAATGAAATGTACCTTAAACAAGGAATTATATAATATAATGGCTTGTTGCTGAAAAGTACATTTAAAAATGTAAAAAGCATCCTGCATTGTCAATGTGAAATAATCCCATCATATCCCAAATAATTATCAATTGTGAGTCCAATACCATCAATTACTATTATATTACACCAATCAATAATTCTCCATCCAAATACCAATTTCTTACCATCATCATCAACCATGTTCATTTATCACAACTCAAACCATAACCATAACCAAACCATCCCAAATACAAAGTTTCTAGTTTCCACCCTAATCATGTGAGGGTCCACATCGCTCATAATCGGGAGCACAGCTATCAAGATAGTGTTAACACTCTGCAGAGGTTGTACAACTTTACCCACACATTTGTGATTTCGTAATTTTTCGGTGACTAAGAACCTCCCTTATGCTGTCTCACACTTCCTTTGGCGTGTGGCCAAGAGATCACAAAATAGCTTTTACAAAGGGACTACTAGCATGTATGGACCCACTAAGGTTTCACCAGCAGGCTTCAATCTCCATTCCCCCAACCGTGAGCCCCCTCATGTGCTATGCGGTTCCCAGGTTAGCCCTCCTCGACTCCCATTCCCCGCACCATCAAATGGTCCATACAACACCAGCAGCACACCTAATTATTCTGCTACGTCGCACCCATACTTGGCCTTGTGGTTGCACTGTAAATCCCTAATGGTCGCTCCACGAACCGGTCCTTATATCTAAATCAAGCAAAACCACCATAACATCCAACCCTGTCGACAATCCATGCTTGCTTAGATCTCCCATGTCCCATGTTTTCAAATTAACCACATTCATCAATTCTCATCATATACATGCTCATTAATTCATAGTTAAGACGTTTGGTTGTTTTCCCATTCCAATTAATTAGAGCAAAGAAAAAGGGTAAAATACCCTTCCCGACTCTCTACGATGTATTCCAAGCGATAAGGATGGTCAAACAAGTCTAGTAAACACATATCCTAGAGTTCTCATCAATTTGACACAAGCATGCAATTTTTCAAACAAAGCATTTAAAAACAGGATCAAAATGTTCAAGGACACTTGCCTTGCTCTTGAGACTGGTTAGGATCAAAAGCTTCAATATTCTGGTGCTAGAGGTCCTCGACAGCACCCCCTAGAGCAATACCTTCTATTTCGTGCAATAAACATACAAAACAAGCATCACAATCAATAAATCCTCATATATTACTCAACATGCCATGACATGCATGAATAATGCAATTATGTGGTAATCATGTTATTAGGTTGATATCATTGCTTACTGACAAGTCCAATTAAGTTTTACATGTTAGAACAAGCTCCAAGTCATTTTGTAGAGTATTAAAGAAGTTCCAAGAATTTTCAAAACTGACAGTCCGGACTAGTCTGCACTCTGGCCGGACATGTCCGTTCTGGAACAAATAAGAAATCGGACTAGTCCGCACTGGGACCGGACTGGTCCATTCAAGTTAGGCTTTTGCCAAAGTTTCAACTAGAGCATAGTTTGAGTTAATCATGGAACCATAATTTATGAAAATAAGATGCATCTAAGGTATTTACCACGAATCCAAGGATTCAAAGGTCGAGAATTGGGTGCAACACTTGGATCTTGACATCTAGATCCAATAAGATGAGAATTGGTGGAGAATTGACGAATATGTTGATGAGTTGACGAAGATCGATCTTGCTTGATCCTCCTCTTTCCTCCCTCTTCGTTTTTCTCCTGCGGGCTCCTCTCTCTTTGATGGCGGCTCCCAGGAACTAGGGTTAGGGTTCTCCTCAACTGTGGCAAAGAGATGAAAGGGTGGGTGTTGGGGTGTTTATATAGCGTGGATATGGTAGGGTTTCAGTGGAATTCGAGTATAAGGTGGTCCAGGACTTGTTACATGACTTGGTTGACACATCATTAATTCCGTGTTAGTGACGCACGATCAGAGGACCATCAAGCCTGGTAATGCTACCATCAAGGCATGTTATCACACAAATAAACCAGCATACTCGCTTAAAGCAATCCAACACACAAACACCCCCGTGGAGTAGGGTATTATGCTCAGATGGCCCAAACCACGTAAAATCATTGTGTCATCCTGTTCCTGAGTTTTTGAGTTTATGCCCCCTCCTAAAAAGGAACCTCCGCAGACAACTTCTTAGTAGTACTAGGGGAAGTGTCGGTCGCACACTTCAACAGTTCTCTTCTACTACTACTTCAACCAAGTTGCTTAACAATACAGCAGCTTCCACCCTGATCCAGTTGTTACTACATCACAATGTAGTGAACAAGTATGCTCCCTTCCATGAGGAATGGTGATTCGAATCAAGATACACCCGACTTGCATGTCATGTACACCCGTTTAGAGGAGGTGTAGGGCTTCTCCCATTAATATTGTACACAACAAATTTTCACAATACACCCAAGCATTGAATCGGTCCCAGCGTCTCAGAAACAAGTCCCACATATGGGTACGCTGCAGTGACCTCTACTCTCCTCATGACCTGCGTGGTGTCTAGGACGGTGGGGTATGCCCCGACACCGAGGTTAACATGTAATATCAGTTGCCTTGGTCCCATATATCCAGTATGCATTCGGTACATATTCCAACTTGTCCAGCGGGGCCGCACACGGTACTGTCCTTAATCGACACAGGTAGGAACTATGCCTACAAAGCAATGTTCTTGAGCGTTCTAATCTTTCTGCCCAATCTCCAGTTTCCATTTAAGTGGATCAACTTCAAAACTCTCCCCGTTCATCCCACTTACTACTGTTCACGAGCAGAGTCCGCCTACTCGAGTTATACCATCTCATTCCTTTCCTCAACTTTCTTCCATTCATTTTCTCAACTTAATTCCATCCATTTCCTCAACTTTATCATAACAGTTCTAATCATATGAATCCCTATTTTACCCATACTTCAAGGATTCTTGGGTCATGCATGTCGAGTATCATACATCCCTAGACTTACTTTAACATTCCATCCTAATCATGATATATAATTATAAAAGTAAAACTTGTTTAACAACTTAAATACAAACAGGGGCTTGCCTTAGGTTGTGACTAGGGTAAATGTCAATAAGTCAGTGCTTGGTCTTCTGGATGAAGCTTCTCGTTGTTTTTCCTACTTCTCTGGGCTTTACAGCTGCTTGTGCAAATCTTATTCTTGTGGCTGCATGGGCAAATCTTGTTCTTGAGTTCTGCTTGGGCAAATCTTACTTGCAGCAGGGTCCCCGCTACTCCTTCTTCTCCAACTTGTGCTCCTCGCCGATCTTCATCGCATTATCTATCGATATGAAGACGCATCACAAAATTGAAATTATTGATTTATTAATAGGAGTTTCTTATGAGTTAAAAGAATATTCAACTACACTTTTGAACTCGAAGTTGTACTAATCTGAAACTAAATGCAGTTGTTGTTTCTCAAATAATAGTACTAATATTCCTTTTCATTCAACTAAGTGATGAAGGCAAAGAATGACTAATTTTGGATGAGTGAAAGTGATAGTACGTGACCACTACCTGATTAAAGCTACCCTCCGCTCGAAGGTGGGCCAGCCACAAATGCCCCAGTCGATTGAGGTCGGGGTATCCAGCCTGCCCAAGTCCCATCCGAGAGGTCGGGCAGATGATTCCTGCCAGGCTCGAGCTCCAGAGAGGCGAATAGTTCGGGGCATTTATGACGGACGTTGCGAGCAATAACTTCTGCAGGGGGATGATCCCGCGATGTGACCTGTTGCAGGGTAAGCCTTCCATCTGTCCCATCCATCGTCGGAAGAATGGTAACCTCACCCACAAGATGCTGTCTTTGTGTAACACCCTCATATTCATCCATCGTGCATTGCATTCATTCTTATATATATCTAACATGATACAACATAAAAAAGGAACAAGATTAAAATGAATTAGAACAGAAACAACAATTAAAAACTTGGTTTAGAACGGACTTGTTCGGATTGGACCTCGGACTAGTCCGATTTAACTATTGTTGTTCTCTGGACTTTTTTGTTAATTGCTATGGATTAGCCCTAAATCATTTCTAATGTTCTTCGGACTTGTCCGTTAATCTTTATGGACTAATCAGGTTTTGTTTCTGTTCCCGTCGGGACTCGTCTGTGGCATATACGAAGTAGTCTGATGATCGCTGTTGGAAACTCCCAAAAACAGGTCTGGATTTGATACTGTGTAGGATCGAAGAGCATGTGAAAAGCTACCAGAGGGGGTAATGGTACATTAAAACTTGGTCAGCGGCAGCAACAAAAACCTCTCGAAAAAAAATCAATCTGTTAAGAAACCATGTGTACAACTAATCTAAACGTTTTCAACCGTGACGGAAGTGATAGATATTATAGAGAATCAAGTCACAAAGATAAGACAACAAGAACCATGAAAAACCGTTGAGAAAAACTATTGTTATGATCGAAAGATCGAACAAAGGCCAATCTGTTCTACACGAGTAAAAATCGGATCTGCAACACTACAAAGAAACTCGCGTAGATCAAAAACAAGAAATCCTATGATCTTGAAATTTTCATAGATGATAGTAATCAAGTTTTGAAGACAACCCAAAAAGAATCACATCGATTGGATCTATAAAACTCGATTTATGATAAAAACATCGAAGCAATGTAGTGCTGTGCAGAAACTCGACGAGAAAGACTTGACGAAATTAAGTTGGACGAATAAGTCACAAAAAGCTCCTCTAAACTATGAATTTTATTGATCAGAACACAAGAGGAGCATCCTTGAGTCGTGCACCACGAGCTCTGTCGTCCCATGCTTATATAAACAGCCCTTAGACCAATTCAATCCTAACTAGGGCTCTAATCCTACTTAGTTTCAACAAAAACTTTCTATATCTGTTGAAGACTCTTCTATACGTAGGTAGAAGCAATCTTATGACTTCCAAACATCTTAGGAATGTCCTAAACATTCCTAAAACAACTAAACTTTGTGACCCACATGAAATCTAATGAAAACCAACTCGAAACTATCCATAAACGAACCATAACCACCTCAGCCGCAACCCGAGGCATAAACCAGCCGGTTGGACCTTTCTGTCCAATTCTTTACGTCCACTTCTCTTCATCACACCTTGGAACAATGACATGTACTTGCACTACTTGCACACATGCAAATACCTTCCAACAACATCCACGATACATTCATATGCATTGTTCTTGACCCAAACATGTTGCGTGACCTCCCGATCAACTCAACCACAGTTCCTCCCGATCCTGGTTGCTAAACCTCATCTTCTCCCTAAGACTACTTCTATGGATCCCGTCACTAGCCATGTCTTGACCTCAAGCAACACCTGCACATGAATAAACAACCAATATAGCAAGCTCAAGTCCTCGACTTGCCTCTCATTAGTCCGAAAAACACAACACCGCACCTCACATAAGCGTGTTGCAAACCATAGCAAAATGATATCGGCCATAACCACCAAAACACACCAAAAACATAGTAAGAGAATTTCTAAGCAAACTTTTCATACGCCAAAAAAACAAGTTCCAGACATTCTGAGATAGAATAGAGCAAAACAGAGCAATCAAACTTAAAATGATAACTCTGCGCAGTAACTGTTACTCTCGATCTAAATTGAGAAAGTTCGGACAATCTCTATTGGGGTGTATCATGGTGTATCGGTGTAAGCTTCAAAACATTGAACGTAAACCTTCACATTTATTCTAATTACCAATGTATTCAGCACACATAGGTCTCACAATCTCCCTCTTGATGAATGCATTGGCAACACCACTTAGAATCCGAACATTGGCTTTTTCACATGAAAAGTTTTAAAAGCAAATTTCTCCTCCTTTTTGAAAATAAAATATCAAATGAGAACGAAATTTCAAAAAACAAATTCTCCCCGTGAGTAGAACGTGTAAAACTCGTGAATGTGCAATGTGTGACATATCCCCCCTATACATATTTCTCCCCCTTTGACAATGTATTCAGCAAGATTCAAATGAGAAATTTTCATTTTTATGAGCATATTATAATATTAACATATAAAAGAAAGCTCATCCAATTCATACTATCAAGTAACTTATACTATTACATCAATGAAATACATAAAGTAGTGTAAGCCATGCTAGAGATCAAGTGTAATTTTCAATTTAAGCAAGTCATGATCTCACAAACTTAAATATTCCAAGTCCTGAAAGCATGACACTTGTTGCTGTATTTTTAACTTTTCAATATCATTTATAGCACAAATTCTGATCATATAACATTTGCAAGAGATTATATGCCACATTTTCCTTATTCTAACCAACCAAGCCAAGCCTATGTCATTTGACAATCATAAGCTTAAGGACATGGTTTTAGTCATACACAACTTCTTCCAAGTTCATATCTAAGTGCAATGATAAGCCATCTCAAAAGAAGAATTGTGAGGCATGCATATTCTCTTGATCTTTTCGCATTTATTATTTGATCATAAAAGCTCAAAAATGTGGATAGTTGATTCATTAATTTTTCATTATTAAAAGCACTTGTGAGCATGAAACAAGTTCTAAACAGCAAGAAAGTTCCATCATGACCATATTTAGTGTAAGTAATTATTCCAATTACTAGTCATGGAAAAAACTACAAAATGTATAACACGAGTAAAGTAGTAAGAACTTTCAGCATGTATAAGTAATCACAAAGTCATATATTTATGAAATATTGTGCTCATAATATTTTAAGATCAGATTCACACATAGACTTCCCGAGTTTCAAAAACTCCCCCTCAATTTAAGCCATGAGGATGCATAATCCCTATTTCACTACGAATGAAATAATAACGAGTGAAATTCAAAGGTTTTGTAAAAATGTCAGCCAACTGTTCTTCGGTGTCTACATGGTGAACTACAATGTTTCTTTTTTCAACATTATCATGGAGAAAGTGATACCTACTGTCAATGTGCTTTGTTCTAGAATGTTGCACGAGATTTTTAGCAATGCAAATGGTACTAGTATTATCAGTAAAAAGTGCAACACTACCAAGATCAAGCCCATAGTCCTTAACTGTTTGAACAATCCAAAGAATTTGTGAGCAAGTGCTACCAGTAGCTACATATTTAGATTCTACCGTGAATTGTGCAATTGAACTTGTTTTCTAGAGGACCAAGCAACAAGTGAATTACTAAGAAAAGGACAAGCACCTGAAGTACTTTTCCTATCAATCCTACAACCTCCAAAATCAGCATCCAAAAAACCTATCAATGTAACGGTTAAGGAAGAAGGAAGAAAAATGCCAAATTTTTGAGTTCCATGTAAGTACCTGAGAATTCTTTTGACGGCTTGACGATGTGAAGCACGTGGGGAAACTTGAAATTGTGCACGAGGACATACGCTGAATTGTATGTTTGGTCTTGATGTTGTGAGGTACAAAAGTGACCCGATCATGCTTCGATATTAATTCACGGGTTCACTATCTTCATCAAGTTCAAGTGTTGTTGCTGTTCCCATTGGTGTATAAAGAGGTTTGCTTTTGTCCATGTTGAAGCGCCTTAGGAGGTCTTTTGTATACTTCGTTTGATGCACAAACGTTCCCTCCTTGGTTTGCTTGATTTGCGGCCCCAAAAAGTACGTGAGTTCTCCAATCATACTCATCTCAAATTCTAAAGTCATCATAGCTGAAAACTTGGACACAAGATCTTGAGAAACACAACCAAAGATAATATCATCCACATAGACTTGAATGAATAATGAGTCATTGCCATGCTTAAGCACAAAAAGAGTTTTATCAACCTGGCCCGTGTAAATCCCTTTTCAAGTAAGAATGTTTTTAACATATCATACCATGCTCTAGGGTCTTGTTTGAGACCGTACAAGGCATTGGACAATTTGTAAACATGATTAGGAAAATGGAATTATCAAAACACGGTGGTTGATTGACACAAACCTCCTCATATATGTAGCCATTAAGAAAAGCACTCTTAAAATCCATTTGATATAACTTGAATCCTTTAGATCATGCAGAAGGTATCAAAGTTCTTATGGCTTCTAATCTAGCAACAAGAGCAAAAGTTTCATCAAAATCTAGCTAGATCTTCAACTTGTGTGAAACCTTGAGCAACCAACCTAGCCTTATTCCTAACCCCAACCCCATCATGACTTTGTTTATTTTTAAACACCCATTTAGTTCCAATTAAAGTATGACCTTGAGGTGGAGGTACAAGTTTTCAAATATTATTTATTTCAAAATTTTCTAACTCTTCTTCCATGACAATAATCCAAGATTAATTAGTGAATGTGTGTGATATATCTTTGGGTTCAAAAGAAGCAACAAAAGATAAATGAACATGATAGTTTGGATTGTAAAACCTGGACCATGTGACTCATTAGTGCAAGCTTTCAATGATTTGTTCTGCAGGATGACTTTCGAGGATGCAGGGGGAATAGACACTTGACAAGATCCTTCTTCTTCATGTTCTTCACAGATCGAAGAACTTGTGGCATGAGGACGATTTGTAACATAATCAATGTCATTTGCTTTTGAATGTTCGGGCAGCAGCACCACTTCTTTGTCTTCTTCGTTGAAAATACTCTCCCCCACACGGATATGGATTTGGACCTGCAATATTGGAGCTAGTACCCGGGCTAGCTTCATCAAAAAAAAACCTCACAAGTCTCCACAATTTTGTTAGTGTCAAGTAAAAGCGCACGGTAGCATCTAGTATGAGATGGATAACCAAGAAACATGCCATCAACAAATCTTGCTTCAAATTTATCAAGATTACCACGTTTCTTAACAAAGAATTTGCAACCAAAGACCCTAATGTGTGTCACACTAGGCCTATGTCCAAACTGAAGCTTATATGGTGTTTTTCCTAGCTTAGGATGCAAGAAAACACAATTTGAGATGTAACAAGCAGTTGCAATTGCATCCGCCAAAAAATTTCTAGGAGTTTGATATTCATCAAGTATAACCCTAGCCATCTCAACTAAGGTTTTGTTCTTTCTCTCTACAACACCGTTTTGTTGAGGTACATATGGTCAAACAATTTATGATCTATTCCATTTTCAGCACAGAAGTGATCAAGCGATTGATTTTTAAATTCGGTTCTGTTGTCACTGCTAATTACTTTTAAAGATCCTGGGTGATCAATTGATAATCTAAGGAATAAAGTTCTAATGTGACTAGAAGATTCATTCTTAGATGCCATAAAGTAATCCCAAGAGTATCTCGAATAATCATCAACAATCACTAGAACATAGCATTTACCTCCAAAAGATTGAACACGTGAAGGACCTACGGTGTCAAGGTGCAAAAGTTGTCCGGGTTCAGTTGTCATGGTCATTGTCAGCGTGTGAACCTGCAACTATATTAGCATGTCTACAAGAATAGCACACAATTTCTTCGTCCCCTTTAAGCTTAGGCAGCCCACGTATGCGATCAAGAGCACTAACACGCGTGAGATGATCGAAGCCTACGTGATCGAGTCTACTATGCCAAAAATATAAGTCTTTTGAATCATTAGCAACTAGACACCTATGATTAGAGAATGACATATCAAAAATAGCTTTAAAAGCTCTTCCAAATCAAGAAATGTTAAGAATAAGTTCGCCCTTTGAATCTACAACCTTGCAACAATTTTTAGTGAAGTTAACTTCTAGATTTTCATCTAGCAATTCTGAAACAAAAAGCAAGTTCTATTTTAAATTTTTAACAAGTGCCACATCATTCGAAGTGTAGCGATTATTTACTCTAACCAAACCCTTAGCAATTATATGAGTTGTAGAATTATCGGCAAAAGTAACATTCTGTACACGTGACACAAAAGAGATGGGGCAGAACCACCCTTTGTTACCGGTCATATGGTGTGAGCAACATGAATCCACAATCCAAATGTTCTCCTTCCTCAAGCGTTGAATACTGAGGTTAGTTAAAAGACATTTAGGAATCCAGTACTAAGTCACATGACGTCCAGTGGGAATAACATGCGAAAGCAGAGATAAAACAATAGGTTTATGGGCCAAAGTTTGAGAATTCTTGTACCCAACTGCTGACCTACGAGGTGTTACATGTGTACCACGAAAAACAGTAGGTTTGGGAACAAACTTTGCACGTTTCTGACTCATTACAGCAGGTTGCATGTTCCTAACCTTCAGTTCAGCATGCGCAACAAGTTTTGCTCGGTTTTTATGTGATCTTGAAATGATTCTTTCCTTTTTCTATTGTTTAGATAGTCTATAAAAAAAGTCTATGACATGACGATCTCTACTGCAGTAGCTACAATGAAATTTAACATAGTGTTCACGTCTAGATGAACAAGCAACATCATTATTAGAAACCGAATGAGACAACACTCCTACAGATTTGAAAATCACTTCTTTTTGTTTTGGATTTGTTTTAATCAAACCACTTCCTAATGAATTTAAAATTTTGTGTGGATGTGCCTTAGAATGAGCATGGAAATTAAAACAGTGGGTACCTTGCAAATAGGGTACCCTCGCACACAGGATGAAGACAGCGAGGCACGTCCGGAGGCTCCACGTGTCCTATAGGTGACAAGGCCTTTGCCTCCCTCAAAAATAAAGCTGCGGCGTTGCCACGTAAGCCTTGAAGATGGGACTTGGCCCCTCCAGTATGATGGGCTCCCGAGTTGCCACGTGTAGGGACGAGACCTCACCCATCCTTGGGGGGGCGCCCCCAGAACAGCCACGTAGCACAGAGCGCAAGGACCAGCACCCCCAAGGGAAAAAACACGGAGCTGCCATGTACCCTGAGGAGCCCCGGAGCCGCCACGCGTCACTAAGGACAGCGACTAGCCTTCCCGCCGAGGGCCTGCCCCGACGATGCCACGTGTCCTGCGGCTCACCCCTGACGGTAAGGTGCGGGAGTTAAAGGGTGGAGCACTCTGCTATAGTCAAGCATTGAAGACCCCCAACCGCCCCTGGCACACGACGTGGGGCACGCCAATGGTTAGAGACCGCTATGACCAATCGCATCACAATGAAGGCGCTGCAGGCCTATCCCACTCAGTCAAGTAGGTATCTTGCAACAACAAGACAAGCTGATGGGACACCTTTTGCCATTGTCAGCAACGGCGTGGGCTAATGACAAGGGAGGCGGCAGGACGGCGAGTCTCCACTGCCACCCTCAGAGGAAGCTTATGCGAGAAGCATTGGATATTTAGGATAAGATAGCCCCAGGACCACCTGTCACGCCCTGGGACCTCACTTGTAAGGCGTCCGGTCTTGGTTATAAAGGGCCCGGACCACCACCGATACAAGGATCAGACTCACAAGCCCCGATACACACACGCATACACACTCACCAGCAATACAATCCACCGTGGAGTAGGGTGTTACGCTCCCGGCTGCCCGAACCACGTAAAAACCACCGTGTCTCATACTCTTCCGCTAGAACACTAGTTGGGGCCCAAGCCCCGACGAACAAAAACCTCTGCGGGCTGCTCCTTAGCAGATCCGGTGGAAGTGTCGCATTAACACTTTGACATTTGGCGCGGTAGATAGGGGCTTTTCCCCACAAAAAAGTGGTAGCGTTTTCACCACCATGGCGTTCATCAAGCCTGCGAGCTGCGGCGAGATCAAGCCACAAAAGGTCAACCATCGTGTCAGATAAGATGTGGAGA
This sequence comes from Tuctoria greenei, assembly GCA_036927565.1. Classification (NCBI taxonomy): domain Eukaryota; kingdom Viridiplantae; phylum Streptophyta; class Magnoliopsida; order Poales; family Poaceae; genus Tuctoria; species Tuctoria greenei. Next base: position 57,972,583 of record JAYESD010000012.1, read on the forward strand.
AGGTGTTCCAAAGGCCGGAACACACCGTGGAATGGTACACCAGGCTGTGAACTTTGACCTCAACAGTGACCACGAGCATCGCAACGCACTCCACATCATATGTCGAGGATCTTGGGAACCCGCATCCAGGATTGCGGTCAAGACCCTGCATCTGGCAATGGCTTTGACATCCTCTACACATGTCTCGACGCCTCACCAAAAATGGATGGAGGCGACGATAAGCTTCGACGCCTCTGACTGCCCTGTGAACACCGCGGGAGCCGGGCAGCTGCCCCTCCTCGTCGCCCACACCATCGCCAATGTAAAGTTTTACCAAGTTATGGTAAAGGTGGAGCTGGCCTCAACCTTATCAGTCGTGCGGCCTTCGACAAGCTAAAGTTCCCCGTGTGTGAGTTTGCTCCGTCAAGATCATTCTCGAGGGTAGGAACGGAGAGTGTTATCCCGTACAGCTGCACCCATCTCTGGGTGACCTTAGGGACACCCGAGAACTTCAGGACAGAGAATATTCTATTCGACATCGCGGAGGTTAGCCTCCCCTACCATGCCATTATCGGCAGGCAAGCCCTGTATCTGTGTATGGCTGTAGCCCATTACGGCTACCTCGTCCTAAAGATGTCGACATCCTCAGGTGTCCTCAAGATTTGCGGAGATAGTGCTACTGTGGTGATAGTTTTGGAGAAGCTCCGAGCGCTAGCAACATCCCCAACACGTTCCTTGTGCGATGCTAGGTCGAGTAAGACTTCACCAGACCCACGCAAGCACAGCCGCGTCACTGTGCCACGAGTGCAGCACTCCGATGACGATGACGTACCCATCAAGACAATCCAGATTGGCACTCATGCGGCTCAGACCACCCGTATCGCGGGGAGTCTGGAAAGCGAGTAGGAATCGGCGCTCACTACCTTCCTGCAAGCTAACGTCGACGTCTTTGCCTGGTAACCTTCGCAGATGCCAGGCATCCCCAGGGAAGTAATTGAGCACCGCCTGAAGATCTACCCCGATGCACGACCGCAGCAACAGAGGCCCCGTAAGCAGTCCATCGAGCGGCAAAACTTCATCCGCGGGGAGATCAAGAAACTCCTCGATGTTGGCTTCATACAGGAGGTCCACCATCCCAGATGGCTTGCCAATCCTGTTGTTGTCCCCAAGGCTGGTGGTAAGCTTCAGATGTGCATTGCCTACACCAACCTCAACAAGGCATGTCCTAAAGATCCTTTCCCTCTCCCTAGAATTGATCAAATCATTGATTCAACTTTGGGGTGCGATATATTATGCTTTCTAGATGCGTATTCAAGGTTCCACCAAATCCCAATGTATAGAGAGGATGAAGAACATACCGCTTTCATAACTTTAGATATCCTTTACTGCTATGTCTACATGCCTTACGGTCTTCAGAATGCCCTTCCCACCTTTCTACTTTTCATGCGTAAAATATTCAGGGACCTTATTCGGGACCTAGTAGAGGTGTATGTGGACGATATTATAGTAAAAATCCAATTACAAACATCACTGCTAGAAAATCTTGCCCTAGTCTTTGACACGCTACGAACCACACGCACAGAGCTCAACCCAAACAATTGTGTGTTCAGTGTCAAACCTGGGAAGTTCCTCGAGTTCTTGGTCTCACACCGAGTAATCGAGGCCAACCAAGAAAAAATAAAAGTGGTGGAGCTGATGTAGCCTCCAGCCTGCATCGAGGACGTGCAGAAGCTTACAGGGTGCATGGCAGCGCTCAACCGGGTTATCTTTAGGCAGGTAGAGCAGTCACTCCCATTCTTCAAACTCCTATGCCAATTCGGACCATTCATATGGACCGAAGACGTGGAGAAGGCGTTCCGCGAGTTGAAGCAGCAGCTGACGTTGCTACCAATAATGGTGGCACCGAAGCCCGGGGAGCCCTTGTAGCTCTACATCGCTGCCACAATTGAGGTGGTAAGTATGGTTTTAGTTACAGAACAGCCTGCACCCCGGCAGCACCGACGAAAGGAAGGGGCCCTTGCCGCCGATTCTGAGCCCTAGGGCTTGGAGCTCATAGGGGGCCCCAATGACACAGGAGCCTCTGGGTCCTAGCCGCCAGAGGACGTTTGGTCCCCCGAAGGGGGCCCGGGAGAGCAAGGAGCCTCTGGGTCCAAGCCCCCAGAGGACGTCCGGGTCTCCCAAGGGGGGCCCGAAGACCAAGGAGCCTCTGGGTCCTAGCCCCCAGAGGACATTTGGGTCCCACAGGGGTGCCCCAGAGACCAAGATCCTCTGGGTCCCAGACCATAGAAGACGTCATGGTCCCCCAAGGGGGCCCCAGAGACCAACGAGCCTCTGGGTCCCAGACCTTAGAGGATGACCGGGTACCCCTAGGGGGCCCTGGAGGTCAAGGAGCCTATGAGTCCCAGCCCCCAAAGGAAGCGCCAGGCCCATGAGACATGGAGTCGCTGGACCTGGAGCAGAGGGGAGAAGATGCGACAGATTTCCCAAAATGGTCCCGGACCATCCAACGCCCGGTCTACTTCATCACCGAAGTCCTACTTGAGACAAATACAAGGTACCTCGAAGCCCACAAGCTACTCTATGCGGTGCTAGTCACGTCGAGGAAGCTCTACCATTATTTTCAGGCACACAGAGTATCAGTGGTGACTTTGTTTCCACATGGAGCATTGCTGCACACCCCGAACGCAACTGGCAATATCGGCCAAAGGGGGCTTCAATTAGCAGAGTTGGAGCTTGATTTCTTTCCACGACATGCAATCAGGAGTCAAGCTCTGGTAGACTTCATCGCTGAGTGGACCCCCTCTCCATGCAACCTAGGAGGCAGGGAGATCAGTGAGCCAGAGACTAGGTCTTCGGTGCTCACTGGACCTCACTGGACACTCTTCTTCAACGGATCTTCAGGGAAGCAAGGGGCCAGAGTCGGCGTGCTGCTCACCTCGCCACCAGGGGAGCAGTCCAAGTACGTAGTGCGCCACGACTTCAAGGCTACCAACAACATGGTAGAGTACGAAGCCCTCATCTTTGGACTCATAGCTGCGCAGGGTCTCGGTGTCCAGCAGATGCTGGTCAAGGGAGACTCTTTGCTGATCATCAAGCAAGTCTGGGGTGGGTGCTGCTGCAACAACCTGCAGCTCGCGGCATATCCAATACATGTCTAGAAGCTAGAAGCTGTATTCTCTACCATGTGCCACACGCCGACAACTCCATCGCTGATGCCCTGTCAAGAATAGCATCCACAAGAGCCCCCGTTCCAGAAGGGGTCTTTGGCAGGAGGTTGTTACGGCCAACCGCTAGGGCGGCAGGGCCTAATGAAGAAGGTGGGCCTAGCTCCATAGAACTGGCAACAACGGCAGCCCTGCGACCATGGGGGCTGCCAAGGTTCTTGAGCGTCACCAGAGGTCCCAAATCACCTGGCGCCCAAGGTCTAGAAGCTGTGGAGAGTCCCGACGCGTGGATCTCAGAGGTCCAAGACTACCAGAAGGACAACGTCCTCCCGGAGGACCTAGCATACGCTGAGAGGATCGTGAGGATGGCTAAATGCTACATGCTAGTAGAAGGTGATCTCTACCGACGTGGTGCCAACAACGTACTTCTACGGTGCATAACTCAGCAGGAAGGCTGTGACTTGCTCACAGAAATCCACGAAGGAGAGTGTGGGAATCACACATCTTACCGCGCGCTGGTTGGAAAAGCCTTTCGGTAGGTCTTCTACTGGCCAACAGCACTACAAGACGCCGCCAAACTGCTCAAGAAGTGCAAGGCGTGCCAGTTCCACACCAAGCAAATTCACACTCCAGCGCAGTCACTACAGATGATCCTGCCCTCCTGGCCTTTCATGGTCTGGGGGCTAGAGATCCTGGGCCCCTTTCCCAGGGTAGTCAAAGGGTACCGGTTCCACTACGTCGCCATAGATAAGTGCACCAAGTTGCCGGAGGCAGCCCAGTGATCAAAATCAACAAGGAGTCTGCAGTCAAGTTCATCAAATCAATCGTCTGTAGGTTGGGGGTCCCAAACAAGATCATCACCAACAAAGGGACTCAGTTCACCAGTGCAGCATTCCAAGACTAGTGTGGAGACCTCGACGTCCAAGTTTGTTATGCATCTGTGGCTCATCTAAAGAGCAACAGACAAGTCGAACGGGCCAACACTAAGATCCTCAAGGGCCTCCAGACACGCACATATGACAGCTTGGATAAGCATGGTGCCAAGTGGGTCGGCGAACTCCCCTGTACACTATGGGCAAGCTGGACATCATGCAGTTGTGCCATGAGAAAAACACCTTTCTTTTTGGTATATGGTGTCGAGGACGTCCTCCCCCAACAGATCGCTGTGGGCTCGTTCAAAGTCTGAGCATTCGATGAAGCCTCATTGGACCAGCTCCAACAAGAAGATGTTGACCTCATCGATGAAGCAAGGTGGCACGCCACCATCCGAAACGCATGTTACCGACAGGCGCTAAGGCGCTACCAAGAGCGGTTTGTGCAAAGTAGAGAGCTGAAGACAGGTGACCTGGTGCTGCGGCGAATACTCTCTCGAGAAGGGTCACACAAACTTTCCCCCATCTGGGAAGGCCCCTTCCGAGTGATACAAGTATCTTGCCCCGGGTGTGTTCGCCTGGCCACAGAAGAAGGAGATCTCCTCCCCAACCCCTGGAAGATAGAGCACCTCTGTAAGTTAAACCCTTAAGCATAAATTGTAGGACAGTTTAGGGTGTCATGGTGCCAAGGAGTGGCACTTAGGACAACAAAACTCTCGGGGGGGGGGGGGAGGTCCAAAGTGTACAAGCGTTTAGCTTGGTTCCGTACCCTAAGCATGAACACTGTGCCTGCCTAGCCAACTGGAGTGGGTCATTGCCTTATTGTAAAGCCAATCCACTCCTGAGATAACAGAATTCACTGTCTTACCATGTGCTTTCCCTTACGTTCACTTAAAATTACCTGTTAATTTTGTGATCAATCAAGCTAGTCTCGTCTTTCATATATTGTCTGCATATACTTGGTGAAATTTGTTCTATAACACCCCTAGTAGAGTCATGCAACCCTGCTGCAGGCAAATGTATTTGAGGTACCTGCAAGGTGTCTTGGAACATCGCGGCGGCCCTCTTACTTGGGGTCCTGTGGTGCCAAATGGTTCCCTGCGAAAGGCCAACGCTGGGCTGGAGGTCCAGAGTGTGCAACATGTTTAGCTTGGTCCTATAACCTAAGCGTGTACGCTTTGCCTCCCAGTGTTGCGGCTAAGTACCGACGGCCAGGATGCTCATGTTGACGGCTGTTATATACCAATTTCATCCGTCAATTTAACTCAATTATGTGAAGTATTTGTCATTTCTTGCACACATCACCTTTCTATCTAACCCAATTCCACTTGGACTTGGAGAAATATGTGTATGCAGCATTTTGTGCAGGAAATGAGGATATGTAGAGGGACCAATCCTATAAAATATATTTCTAGCCAATCAGGAGATGACACGTGGCATCCCATGGATCAAATGGCCCACAAACAGAAGTTTCTGAGGTGATCCAACGGTGTATCACCCATATACATCAATGGGACCCAGTTGGCAGCCACCTGGAGAAAGCACACGAGAAATGGTGCAATGACCAGGTCGGCCGAACCAGTGGCTCGGCCGACCTGGTCTTTGCACCAAACTCGATCAGCCTCCACGTGTTTGCTCCTCCCGGCTCCCTGGAGTCAATGGTGACTGATTCGCGCACTTTTTGTGGTGGGAACCGACCTCAACACTAGTATAAATAGGACCCCCTACCCCTCACTTCAATACACACCACTTGGGCATCATTCTATTGTATACATTATCTTCCATAGTCCTTAGAGGAGTTAGGATGTAAAGAGGAGAGCCTCTAAGCCCAAGTACAAATTGGGAAAGAAGTAGAAGGAGTTTGTCTTCCCAATTCCACATTGGGAAAGGTTTGGCTTATGTATTCCTTCTTGTATTTGTGACTTTGTGCTCAATAAAGATATTATCTTTAGTCTTCTTTTATACGTATACTTTGACAAAGCGTTTCTTGTTTGATTGTGGAGTCCATGTATGTGGAAGGTATAGTCTTTATGATTTCACTCTCATGATCACATCTTATGGTCATAAACACTATATGCCCCCACTATAGTCTATGTAGTTATGATATGATTATGTTAATATGAATGACTTATGCTATGCTTCAACATTGGTTCAACGATGTTTAGGTTTGTCATTGCCTTAGGATGGCTTGTGCCATGGCTCCTAAGGTATTTGCTTAGTATGCTAGCATGGTGCTAGGGTATTTAAGTAGCATTGGATGTATCGTAGACCCACAGATTGAAGAGGTAGGCAGTAGGTGGTGACAATCCTATCTGTCCTTTGTAATCCTCCACGTTCGGCTATGCCACATCCTCTTGGCGGGAGTCGCCCTAGTATTGCTAGGGGTAAGCCCATGCCCGATGTGTTGAATAGCATTGCGTAGGAATTCATCATTGACATGACCATTAGTATCTACCTTAGGCTATGTATTTGTATTAGGAGCATTGTAGGAGCTACTCTCTAACTCTCAATCCAATCTCCCTCTAGGACCCATTTTACCCTTTAGAATAGATTGCCTAGGTGTGTGTCACACTACCCCTATTATCAACTTACCCCTGGCCGAATAATGGATTAGTATCCCATAGCTTGACCATCAGAGTAGTATATACTTTACTCCATTGCCTTCCTTCGGGATAAATATGATACCCTTGGGAATACTCATGGGTGAAATGCTAAAACAGTATCTTTCGTGCGCTTGCAGATCTCATCTCTTTACCGGAGATGATGTGTGGTGTTAAGAAATACCAACAAGCATTTCTGGCGCCTTCGCCGGGGATGATTTGTTAGTATATCTTAGGAGCCGACAACAAGCATTTCTGGCGCCGTTGCTGGGGAAGGCAAAGGAAGTCAAGGATAGCTATCACTTGTCATTAAGCTATAGGTACTAGTAGTTATTAGGTAGGATTAGCCTTGTTTGTTTTTTCCTTTGTGTGGAAAATAGGGTAGTGTTGGCTAACCCATTGTATGAGATGGCCAACTCGGACGCAAGTGCTCAACTACAAGATGATTTCAGGCGCACCTCAACAAATGTCCGCTAGGCAACACCATTGCCCATTGCGGAAGAATTTCAGCTTTCAGTAGGAGCCAAAGTCATCCATACCCAAGCTTGGGTGAGGCTCCAAGAAGTTATTCTTGGTTTGCCTCCACCATGGGGTGGATAGCTGGCTCTTCATCCAACACTCTTTTCATGGGTTGGCTCCACCAATCCATGGCCACATTCATGCTGGAGCTGAAGGAGTCCTATTCTCATAAATCATGGATGAGAAGAAGGTCTCCACTCAAGGGGTGGATTGAAGAATGCTCGAGTTCCTATAGCTTGTCTTGCACACCACTTCACAAGGTGGATATGCTAGTTATGGAACTACACCTCCAATTGAAGTGTCATGAATATCCAAGTTGTTGGAGATTTGTTTGGATAACCCAAGTCGTGGATATTCACATAATTCGTGAAAATCCATGTCATCATGGGATGCCTGGGAATTATTTCCCTAAGACCCACGAGGACCTTTTTCAAACAACAACTCCAATGGCTACCATTCACAAGGAGGTCAAGGGTGGAATTAACATCACCCTTGTATTCAAGGAGGCTATGGCTTTCCAAGGGATTTAAGTTAAACTAGCCTACCTTGAAGTATCTTGGCCAAGCAGAAATCAAGACAACATTCACATGAAGATCTTGGCCAAGGACAAGAACATAAGGAGCATTCAAAGTCCAAGATATCCCACATCATTTGTTGGGATTCCCACACATCGACCAAACCCATTCAACCTAGGGCGAGTGACATTGTGGATGAAGTGTTTCTTGTTTGATTGTGGAGTCCACATGTCATCATGCCCAAGGAAGCCTTTGATCCATGATCAAGGTATGGGTTGATTCAATGGAATATCAATATGGTAAGAGTGGCACCCCTAAGAAGGACAAAGCCTCACAATGCTCATGAAGGAATACATTCAAGAGGGAGAACCCGTCGCTACAACAACATGTCTATATCAATACAAAGGGGGGAGGCTAGGGCCACCATGTGGCCCACATGTCCGAATGACAGCCAAATGAGTTTGGCATGTCAAAACAGAAGAAATCGTCCACATCTTCAACTCCGGGATTGGACAACAACTCATCACGCTGAACAGAACGGAGGTAAGTCCTACTCATCGGACTTCAAAAATTCGGTGAGTCCTTGCCAATAGGTTAATTGGTAGTTATATCATATTTGTTTTCCAAATTGCATCAACCCTTGCATTTGCATGTTTGCAATTCCACACTTGCATGTTGGAAAGTAAAATTTCGAACCATCATAAAACTAAAAATTTGAATTAGGGAGAAATTTAATTGGATATGAACTACGTGCATGACCACTTGAATTTATCTTCCTAGTTCAAACCAAAATATTTGCTTTGACCCTCATTGCATTTACATGTTATTTCAAGCTGGGCAAGACAATTTGAAAATTGGGTTCAATTTTCTTTTGGCTAACGTAACCCATTTTCGAGTTGTTTTGTGTGTTCTTGATTAAAGTGCAGCTAGGTCAAAATAGTGAAGAGGTGGTATGGCAAGAATGTGGAAGGTTTCATCAAGCTCAAGTCACCATTATTAGGATTTGAGAACACTTCGCTCCTTCAAGCTCATTTTGAGTTTGAGGAAGAGAAATGTTCAAGATGATGACCCAATGGAGGAGCCAAAACAAAATCCATTGCCAAATCCAATCTCAACATGGCATTTGACATCAACCATCAAGCCTACGCCAAAAATCAAGGTTGTGAGTTTCTCACACAAAGACCTTCGTCACCAACTAATCCCCAAATGAGGTATGAGTTTAGAATTTTCCATTGTTTGGTTAGCCATAGAATTGAATGTATTTGCTTGCATTTGTGGGCAAGGTTGACACTTTCTCATCATTCAATTCTCAAGCATCCTCATAAGAGTAAGCGTGGGTATTGACTTTTGGATCTCCAAAAGGAAATCCCACCTTACATGGAAAAATCTCAAACAAGTAACTAGAATCCTTTAAGAATTGATTTGTAAACTTAGTCATTTTTGTTGAGGTTTAGAAAACAAAACTTTTAGGCATGACTTAATTGGTGAATTGGCATATAGAAACTTGGGCATAGTGACAAACATAATTTTTAATTGAGCTTCATGCATAGATGGTGTCACTAGATTTCAAACTCCTAGGAATAAGTGATATCCTTGCTCTGAAATTGAATTGCATTTTTAGGAGGAGTCACTAAATTTCAAATTCCTAGTGAGGTTCAGGAGGATAAAATTTGAGAATCTTGTTTGTCATAGTCTAAATGATAAAATTTGCTCTTGAAAGCTAAGATAGCTAGAAACTTTAAAAGGTGTAGGGATCCATATAATGTATTTCTATCACATGCCTATGAGTAGGAGCATTAGAAAATATGCAACATGAATTATCTATAAAGCTCCACTCTTATCAATGAATAACACATTTATCATAGATACACTTGACATTGGATCCAACGCATATTTGATTTTGTTCTTCCCCATATGTACAAATGAAAGTTTGGTTACCGAACTCGAACTTCATTTGTACAAGTCACGGGAGCTAACCATCCCTCTCCATTCAAGAGAGGAAGTTTGCAGGAGTAATATTACTCTGCAGACATTCATGAAGCTGATTGTTGGGATCCCTAGAGGATCCCATTTCAACATCTCTTGGCCAAGGAGTAAATGAGGATGGTTGCTACCTATCGGAAATTATGCCCGAAGGTCAACCATAACTATACGAGGCTAGAGATTTGAAATGGGAACCCTCCATGAGGAACCAATGAGCTGCCACGAATGGGTGAGAGCATTATGCTCTCAGCTATTTTAAGCACTCATTCAAGCTCAAGGGATTTGCCACCATAATTGGGTACAAGTTATTCCTATGTGGCTAAGAGTTATGATGTACCATGACCAAGGAATGACAAGATCACACCCAATTTATATTGGGTGCAAGTTGTTCCTATGTGGCTAGAAGGTATGACATGCCTTAGCCAAGGAACAACAGATCTCACTCAACCCATGTTGAGTGCATGTCATTCCTTTGTGGTTCTAGGTATGTTGTACCTTACCCAAGGAACAACTGACCATACCAAATGCATGTTGGGGACATGTCACTTCCTTATGGCAAAAAGATATGATACAACTTAGCCAAAGAATGACGAAACATACTCAATGTATGTTGAGTGCACGTCATTTCTCTGGATCTAAAGGTTATCATTATCCTAGCCAAGGAATGAAAAATCACAGCGAACACATGGGGACCCTGATGTGTGAACGATCAACATAGAAAACACTCTACTCAACCACACTCATGGTGTCCATGGGAGGCAACACAACAATCAATACACAACCCTCCATTGTCAAAGCCACGCTGCAACAAGGATAGGCCAACTCATGGCCTACCTCCATCGTTAGGGTTTCAACCCCTATCACGATTCTTGATCAAGAATAAGCTTGGGGGAGGACCCCCACTTGAGGTATCTTGTATCACACCCACTACATTGTTATTATAAATCATCCATTGCATATTTATTTTCCATCCATACATCATCCACCTTGCATTTAATATATATATATATATATATATATATATATATATATATATGTATATATATAGGTTAGATTTGCTTTCATCAAATAAATATGTGCGGTGAGAATGATTTAAAATTCAGATAGATGAAATGATGAATAGTTGCTCTGTTTTATTTTCCTAAGTCTCTAGTTTACAACTTGCTACTCTCTGAATATTGCTTTCATTGGTTTGAAATACTTTTACCTTAATTTGGAAGTTGTGGGTAGCAAAAGCTTAATCTAATTCTAGGTTGTTGCAAAACTAGAATTAGTAATAGGGCTGCTAGTCCTAGTTTGAAAGTAAAACTTAGATTTCTGGAGAAATTCTAAAAAGATTTAAGTTTCCCTCAATTGATTGGATATACTTACCAAAGCCATATGATGTTCATACATAGACAAAACCTTATGCATATGCTATCTGCTTTAACATTGAGCCTAGTCAAACTAGTATAGACCTATGTGAGAAATCATTCAACTCTTTTTGAATTCAAAACTTCACCTGCACACGCTATACTTCTACACTAGAAGTGAGCAAAACGTCAATCATCTCCACCATACCACAACAAAAAGAGAAACTCCATGTTATTCATGTTTAGCACTCTCCTCAAAATTCATTGCAAAGAAAGGGAGTAGAAGACATGGCTAAAAAAAACATGCTTACATCATAAGCATGAGAAGAAAAAAAAAGAGAGAAACGAAAAGTAGCCATGTTTCATCCATGCAAAAAAGAAAGAGAGATTATACCAAAAAGGAGTTATCTCATGTATCCACGTCCACTTCCACTCCATCACACATGCACTAGTCTTGAATCAAAAAGTTTTGAATTGAATTCTCCTAAGGCTTACTATTTTGACTTAGTGATATATGTGATGCAAATATGCCCACTTACCTTCCTTACCAAGCTCCACATCCAAGCCGTATTCAATGAGTAGGAATAGTAGAGGCACAATGCTTCGGTGAGGAAATATTTCCACTATCCACAAAGGAGTGACTGAGAGAATCAATTGAATTCTTGAATCAAATTAAACTCTCCTGCCATGCTATTGTTGCTAACAGGGTTCCCTAGCGATAGCTTGTAAACCATGGGCCTGCTGTCGACGTGTACACAAAAATGGTGGACGACGCCAAAGCACCCAGCTCTGGCACCTCCCATGCGACCTGCCGTCCACGACTCAAGACGATGGTGGGTGATGCCGGATCGCCCAGCTCCGGCGCCTCCCAAGGTGCCTGCCGTCGACGTTTCCACGAGGATGGTCGGCGGCGTCAGAAAATCTAGCTCCGGCAGCTCCCAAGGGGCTTGCCGTCGACGTTTCTGCGAAGATGTTGGGCGGCGCTGGAGCATCCAGCTCCAGCACCTCCCAAGGGGCCTACCGTTGACAACTCTACGACGATGGTGGGCGACGCCAGAGCATACAGCTCCGGCACCCCCATGGGGCCTGCCGTCGATGTCCTGGCACGTCAGTGACAACAACAAGCGTAGACAAGTGAGTGCACTCTGCTGCCCTATTTCTGCTACTAACAAAGTTCGCTTGTGGTATCCAGTCCACCAGGCGCCTGCATTCCACAACTAGACAACGGTGGTAGGCAACACCGGAGCACCCAGCTCCAGCACCTCCCAGCGGGCCTGTTGTCGACAACTTCGCAGTGATGGAGGGCAGAGCCGGAGCAGCCAGCTCCGGCTGCTGGCAATGAAAACACTCATGCTACCTCACTATCGATGGGGACCAGTCGAAGACATCCTACATTCAAGTGGCAGGCGTACCTAACAATCTAGCCACGGCTACCAGGGGGGCCTTTAAGGGGGATTCCCTATGCAGGACGTCATTTAGGGACAAACCGGCCTCGTCAATTTTGCAAGCGTTGGTCCCTAAAAGGCTAACGGCATGAACAGGGGCTCTTCAAGACCTTACTCAAGAGAAGGAATTGTGGCAACAATCTGAAAGCACGCGACAAGCCAACAAACAAGACAACATGAATCCAAATTCATGAACATTTATTTACACAAGGGGGTCATCTCTGGATACAAAAGCCTTGCGCCCAAGCGTCGCAGGCCTCATCTCCGCTGGAACAAAGAAGTGGTCTCCCTAGCTAGATCTTGGACTTCGGCCCTAGCCTCATCCTCCCGCTCATCAAGGGGACCTTTTTCATCTGCCTCCAGTGGGATCTTCGTGTACCAGCTTCGGAAGCATACCAGTACGTGGCAGGGCACCAGCTCAGCCAGCTCCATTCCTTCAACCTCCAGTTGCCTTGCGAGGACGGTGTTCACCGACCTCAACGACAAACAGAGGGAGTCCAAGGCAGGAAACAGCTGGGCCACCACCTGAGATGGCTCCCTACGCGGCAAGGGACCAAGGCCGAGGGGTTCCAGCACCGCCACAGCACGGGCCAGGAAGTCCCAGAGCCCTTGGACCTTGGCCGTACGGGAGGCCTAGAGGCTCTCCGTCTCTCTTCGCGTAGTCTCCTCCCAGTCGGTGAGCTCCCGAGCATGATGCTCCAAATCGTCTTCTCGGCGCTTGATGACGAGCTCCAGGTCCTGCAAAGCCCAGCACATCTCCTCCAGGCCTTGGGATATCTCCTCCTCCTTCACTGCGAAGTCCCGTTCGATGTCAGCAATGGCAACCTCGCGATGGATCAACTCCTGCTGCTGATCCTCGCATAGCCTTAGGTGGGGATCAGCGATAGCATGGGCCTTCAGAGCCTCAACCTCAAGCTGCTTATTCCTGGCATCGACCAGCTTCACCAAATGCCGCTCCCCTGCAAGTTAATCCCACTCCCGGGAGAAAGCAGCCTGAGCCCGGCGTAAGATTGATTGTGTCGCGGCAACAGCGTCGGCAAGAGGAATCGATGTGATTGTCGTCACAAGCGGTTGGCTCTCCGCCTCTTCTACCGATGCCATGGCAGAAACCAACGCCTGGGAATCAGTTGGTGCCCCGGTTGGAGCCCCAGGAATCGTCGCACCGCTGCCCGGTGCTGAAGCCCTTCCCTCCACCCCAAGAGGGTCGTTGGTCGCCGGTGGTGAATCCCCGCCTTAAGCGACAGTAACGTCAGCTGCCGACGCCGCTTCAACAACGGGCGGGTCAACCTCAACAAGGAGAGCAGCCACGACCAGTGTATCCCCATCCACGCCGGGCACCTCCTTGCCTAGAACCTCCATGCCGGACACCTCATCACTGGGCACATCCACGTCTGGCACCTCCTCGCCTGGCACACCCACGCCGGGGCACAACCTCGCCGGGCGCCTCTTCACCTGGTACTTCCACGCTTTGCGCCATTTCAGCCTCACCCGCCTCGACAGACGAGGGTGCAGAGTCATCGACGGCACCTAAGGCTGACGCGCCCTCGGGCGTAGGACGCAACATTGCTGACCCAATTCCAGCTCCGGGAAGGACTGGGCCTACCAAGCCCACCCCTGGAAGCACCAAGGGCACCAAGTTGGCTGACGACCCGCTGAGAAGCTAGGATAAAACTCTGTTAGAACATGCATAGGGAAAGAAGGGAAAAAGCAGAGGAAGAAAATGCGCCTTACCGGCGGTTCGGACCGCTCCAGTGACCCTGGCCCTCTACCTGGGCGATAGATCGAGGTCGACGGGACCTGCCCTCAAGACTGGGGCTGCCATCTCTGGCCCCAGCTCTAGATCGGCCTACAATGGCGCGAACTCCTGCATAGTCCCCTCTGCGGCCTCGCGGGAACCAGAGCCGCTGCTAGAATCGAAAACCAAGATTACAACGGGAGCATCTGCCGTTCTGGCCCCATCACAATGGGAAGTTGGGGTGCTGTCCCCCCACGTCAACTTCCGCTTATTAGATGCAAGAGCAACCGATTCAATGGTCGGGCGGCGGGAACGCCTTCCTGGCAATGGAACTGGGGCAGGCTAGCTGCCCTCCAGCCCGACAGAAGATGTTGGGGATCCTACCTCTGCCTTCTCCGACAAGCAAGAGGAATCCGACCTTTGCTACAACATGATGTGGCACCACGCCAGAACTGATGAAACCCCTAACGTATCCTCGGGGTGCAGGCGGGCGACGCCGAAACATTGACCACCGGCATCGAGCTCAAAAGTTTGTCCCTCACATAAGGGGTCATGAAGAGCGGCTGTCAGTCGATAAGGATGGAGACGTGCTCATAGGTAACTGTATCACATGTCACCATTTTCAGCAAACCCTCCGATTCCTTTGGGGTAAGGTCGTCCAGAGCTAGCCGGCACAGATCATGAGTACCAGCATAGTACCAGGCCTCGTACCGGCGATCCTGAAGTGGGGCGATACATCAGTTCAAGAAGTCGGTCAGCACCATCAGAGAGGTCAACCCTTTTACTGCCAAGAATCGGATCCTTTCCAATATATGCGTATACTCCTTTGGCAGCCCCTGAAATGCTTTCCAGGTAGTGGGATCAGTAGTAGGACCTGCGGTAGGCACCTTTAGCGGAGGATGGGCCTCAACCCGCACGATCGCCAAATCTTCCCTCCAGGCCTTCCACTTGCCCCCTTTGAGCGAAGGGATGTAGTGTCGGGAGGATTTTTCACGGTGTTGAAAGTAGTAGGCACCCACCTGGGTAGTCTCGCCTTTTCTGGTGGTCTTCATCACGAAGAAAAGTCGGAACATCCCCACCGTCGGCTTACAGCCCACAAACGCCTCACAGAGGTGGACGAACACCGCTATCACGGCGATGGATTTCGGCAATAGGTGGTGGAGCTGCAGCCCGTACTCCTCCAGCACCGCGAAAAAGAATCACGATAGCGGAAGTCCAAGCCCAGCAGACACGTAGGCTGAGAAGAGGACGGTATCGTCTTCGCGCAAGTCTTCAAGAGCGGGAGATCCGCAACGCATCATCCCCGCGCGCTCCGGCGCCGACCAGCCAAGCAGTCGCCACATCGACAACAGGTTGTCGGCCGACTGAAGGCGAGATGGAGGCAATGGGGACGCCATTGGACCAAGTGAAGGTAAGAGCCTTGAATAAGGTAAGAAAGCTTGAGTGTTCGAGGAAGGAGGCGAAAGCTTAGGATGCTCGGTGTGAACAGAGAAGGAAACGATCCCTCTAAAAGTTTCCTTTTTAATCACCCCCGCGATGCCTGAGTACCTCAAACGAAGGATCGACCCACACCACTCAGAATGCGGCACCCTTGGCAATAGGCCCTACGCCCCCGGGTTGGAGCGCTGCCCAGCCGATCAGCCACCCGAAAAAATAGCTAAAGGAGCTCCCATGAAGGCGGGGCGTACGAAAGTGTTGTAACTGCATCGGGAAACATAGCGGTTAAAGGCGCAGTAGAAGGTACAGAAGCGACAGCAGGCAAAGATCCCGTCACCGCAACCTCTCAACTTGAGAAAGACGTGTGGCGACGGTTGGCAGAAGCACCCACCGCTTCAGGTGTCCAAGACAAAATTTATAGTAGAGTGCGGGAAGACATGGAAAGGGCTCCACCTTTGGGATCTTCACCACGCCCCAAGGTGGACCAAGGGGCCCTTGTCGGTACCCTGCAGATTGGGTACCCTCGCACACAGGATGAAGACAGCGAGGCGCGTACAGAGGTGCCAGGTGTCCTATAGGTGCCAAGGCCTTTTCCTCCATCAAAAATCAAGCTGTGGTGTTGCCACGTAAGCCTTGAAGATGGGACTTGGCCCCTCTAGTATGACGGGCTCCCGAGTTGCCACGTGTAGGGACATGACCTCACCCATCCTTGTGGGGCGCCCCCGGAACAGCCACGTAGCACGGAGCACAAGGACCAGCACCCCCAAGGGAAAAAGCACGGAGCTGTCACGTTGTAGGATCGAAGAGCATGTGAAAAGCTACTAGAGGGGGGTGAATGGTAGATTATAACTTTTTCAGCAGAAACAATGAAAACCTCACAATAAGAACCACTCAAATCCGTCGAGAGAAACTCAAATTATGATCAAAAGATCAAACAAAGGACAATCTGTTATACCGAGTAAAAACAGATCTGTAATACTGCAATGAAACTAGTGTAAATCAAAAACCACAAATCCAATGACCATGAATACAACCCAAAAAGAATCACATCAATTGGATCTGTAAAACTCGAGTTATGATAAAACCACGGAAGTAATGTATCGTT
Source organism: Tuctoria greenei (assembly GCA_036927565.1). NCBI lineage: Eukaryota > Viridiplantae > Streptophyta > Magnoliopsida > Poales > Poaceae > Tuctoria > Tuctoria greenei. Next base: position 57,989,289 of record JAYESD010000012.1, read on the forward strand.
GTGCAAAAACTCAACGAGAAAGATTTGAAGAAAACAAGTCGGACGAACTAGGCACAAAAGTTCCTTTCAACTACGAATTTTGCTCAATATCACACAAGAGGAACAGCCCCAAAGTTGTGCACAACGAGCTCTGGCTCCCCTTGCTTATATAACCAGCCCTTAGGCCAACCCAAACTCAACTAGGACTCTAATCCTACTCAAATCACGAATCGAAACTTTCCATAACATCTTAGGATTCTTCTACATGCAGATAGAAGCAATCATAAGACTTCCAAACACCTTAGGAACGTATCCCACATTCCTAAAACAACTCAAATTCGTGACCCACACGAAATCCTATCATAACCAAATCAAATCTTTCCATATTTGAGTCAATCCCGACTCAGACGCAGCCTGAGTCCATAACCTTGTCGGTTGGACCTCTCCGACCAATTCTTTACATCCACATCTCTTTATCATGCATCGGAACCATGTAGCCACGTCCATGCACTCCTCGCACACGTGCAAACATCTTCCAACGACGTCCATGATACCTTCATATGCATTGTTCTTGATTCATACATGTTGCGCGACCTCCCGATCAACTCAACCACAATTCCTCCCGAACTTGGTTGTTTAACCTCATCTTTTCTATGAGACTAGTTGATGAGGACATCACTCCTATGAATATACACAACACTCCATTCAACATACAAGATGCAATCAATAGAATTCACACACACCAATCAATTTCAGAGGTGAGCTCGTTCTTATATGTTTCCTTACATATTTTTCAGAATAGATTGCTACCTAATGACTTAATTGTGATTAGAATCCATATAGAAGTTCAAGGAGTAATTTTAGGAAGATTTAGGGGCGTGGAGGACCAGATATTACGTTCAAAGAAGATGGAAACCAACCACAACTCAAATTGGTGTCCAACTCAGAGTCCAAGAGCAGTTCGCACTAAAACGGACGTCCAGTACGCATACGAACTCCGTTTCGAACGTTCTACAAATGCACGTAAAGGGGAGAGGATAAAATTTCCAATGGAACTGGTCCCATGTCAATATCCGTACGGAGTCGATGGGAATCTTCAAATTAAAATCGACTTCAGAATCTGTTAGGGTGCTGCGCCACCATATTGGGTCATTGGGCCTTGTATCATGTCTAAATCCATTATTTTCGTTTCTTAGGGTTAGGTCACGACCCCAACACCCCCTTGGACGTCCTCCCACCTATATAAACTCCATTGTAGCCGCCATGAACAATTAGGTTTTGCTTAGATTAATAATATCGCCATTCTACGGTTTGTAAAACCCCAACTTCGCGATTTCAGATCGTGTCTTCTACGTTCTTGCTTGTGTTCTCGGTTGCACTTGCAGGGAATAGCCTTCTTGGAGAGGTCAATCGTGTGCAGCATGGTTGATAACCAACGGAGCGGTGGTGTAGGGATTGCAGGGGTTTTTCGTGTTCTATTCGAGAGCCTCGGATCATCAACGTCGAGATCTTCACATCAATCGACATATCCATTACCTTTCGGAAGATTGGGCAACTTTTCTTATCATTTGGTATCAGATTTTTTCTTATCATTTGGTATCAGATTTACAGGTTTCCTGTTAGGTAATTGATATATCCATTACATTAGTTTTGTTTTTCATACCTAGAGTCCACAAAAAAGGCACAAAAAAACTTGCAGTTTAGTAGATTTGTTTATTACTTTGTCCAAACCACTATTGATCCTTTGCAACTTTCGTTTTCATTTTGGTTTTGTTGAGTTTGTGTCCGTTGTTGGGTCATATTGATGGTTTCGAAAGTGTTTTTTTGTCTTAGTTTGAGTTTTGCATTGTGTTGATTCATCCTTTTCAATCACGTCATCACGTCTAGATTAGATTCATCTCTGTGCAGTTCGGTATTTTCATCATATCTCACTCATACGAACTCGGATTTTAGAGTTCTCGTACTTTATGGAAATCTTATGAAGTTATCTACAGATTTTGTATTCATAGGATTCCCAGTAAATGGAGCTATCATGGTCAAAAGTATATTAGATCTGAATCTCTTCTCGACCTATAATTTCTGAATAGTCTGTATTTAGGGGACAATATCTCCTATTGTTCTTGTCCAAAATAGTTCTTCCTTATATTGAAATTAAAGAGGAGAGATATATCTACAATCTTGTGTTGTAAGTTTTTCTATTTGAAGCCTGTAAGTATGCCTATTTGTCCTTGGACGGTTGAGCAGAAAATCTATAATAGACCCACGAGATATCATTGATTGTTTTTCATTGTGTTCTTGTTTTGTAGCACATTCTGAAAAAAAAAAGGAAGAAAAAAGAAAAAGGCAAGTGCAAAACAAGATACAAAAGCCGCACAAAAAGGAGAAAAAATCAACAAATAAAAAACAGAAGTGCTTGCATTCTTTGTGTCATCTAGTTTTTTGTCATGCCTTCTAGCTTGAACTACTAGAAACACACTTAGGCCAGCAAATTTGACAAGTACTTTGGACACTTATTCAACTTTACTATCTGATTGCATTGTTGCTAATCCTTACTACATATAAAGTGCCATCCAAGCTACACTATACTCTTGAGCAGAACCGATACACCTTTGAAATCATCCAACATTTCATTGGTTTCTTCACACTGGCCACCATTTGCCACCTGTAGTGTCGGTAAGAACACTTGTAAGAGTGTGGTAAGACGATTGAGAGTGTGTGATTCCACTTCCACATTGCCATTATCCATTGTAGTTGATAGGCGTAACATATTTTTTTTGTTGTCTTTTGTTTGCTACTAACAATGTCAGGTAAAGTAAGAATCATGCATTACACGTTGAGATGATTGTCATGATGAAGACGGCGATGGAGTTGCTCGCTAAGAATCAAACATCAACTTAGGATTCACATGACATGCAGACCATCTTTACAACTCCTTCCACAAAAAGTAATTACATTCTCCCATCTCTTCCTTCTTATGATGGTTTTGGTTACGATGAATATATTGCTTGGGAAATAGAGTTGGACAAATTTTTTGGACAATTTCATATGTGTAAGAGGAGAAAGATTAGAAATGTTCCAAGTGCATTAGTAGATTGTGCATTAACATGGTGGAACAATTTAAATGAATCAGAAAAACCTCTAACATGGAAAGAAACGAAAATTCTAATGCGAGAAACTTTTGGTAATGTATCTATGTGCAAAGAAGAAATTCAGCAATTTGAGGAGCAGGTCCTTGTTGTACGTCCGCTTGTGACTAATCTTTTGCAGGACAATGTAGAAAGGAATGCAGCTGGTGCAAAAGAAAATGAGGTGATACACAATTTTTGTGAACTTTCAGATTTATCCATTCATATTTCACCAACAATTACTGCAGAAAATGAGAATGAAGGTAATGCACCTGATACTACACTTATTGATGGTGAGAAGTTTTTGAATGTTCTGAATTTTTCCACCAATCATGCTATTTTCGAGGAGCAAGCATTATAATCATTTATTTATACACAATTGTCACATGTTGATTTTCCTGCTGATCGTTACGCTAAGATTTTTGTGCAGATAATTCTATTATACCTATACGAAAACGAGATAATGTACTATATGATTGTTTTTTGGATTCACCTACTTGTGCTGAAATTTATAATTTGATCACCACTACTGCTGAAAATGATGAGCTGAAATTTTTTTCTTCTCTAAATACTTTGGGTTATATTGAATTTGACACTCTTTATGCTCTAAATATTGTAGAGAGGAGAATATTTTCCCAATCTGAATTTCCTTTGTTAAGTAGAACTATTTTCATGCTATAGGCAACTATGAAGATATATGGTGGTGAATTTATGGTGTATAAAGTTTACATATGCTAAAAAGAGAAATCCCATTTAGTGCTGCAACAACATGGTGAAATGAATGGATGCACTAATACTAATAATATATTTTCATGTTTTTCTAGCATTTTTTTCTTGCAGCAGGGACAATATATAAAAGAGGAGCATTATTTGCTGCGGTTGTGCAATATGGACAACGCTCGTTCTAGCCCCAAACCAAGCCTCCTTGCTGGACATACGAGCAAGCCGAGGACCACTTGTCATAAAGAAGGGGAGAATGATGAGATCACACACATTATCATTGCACAAATAAACAAGGCACAATGTTTATTTTTTTGGGATCCTGGCTCATGTGAGTGTGCTTGCTTATTTGATGGAGAGCATGAAGATGGTGCACTATATCGTACACCACCTTGGCCTCCTCCTTTGATGCACACAAGAGGATTTGATAGCGTTGCACATATGAACTCACACATGAGAGAACATGAACATGAGTCGAGGACGACTCCGACTCAAGAAGGGGAAGATGATGAGGACATCACTCCTATAGATATACACAACACTCCATTCAACATACAAGATGCAATCAATAGAATTAACACACACCAATTAATTTCAGAGGTGAGCTTGTTCTTATATGTTTCCTTACATATTTTTTGAGAATAGATTGCTACGTAATGACTTAATTGTGATTAGGATCCATATAGAAGTTCAACGAGTAATTGGAGGAACATTTAGGAGCGTGGAGGACCAGATATTAAGTTCAAAGAAGATGGAAATCGACCACAACTCAAATTGGTGTCCAACTCGGAGTCTAGGAGCAGTTCGCACTAAAACGGACGCCCAGGACGCATACGAACTCCATTTTGGACGTTCTACATATGCACGGAAAGGGAAGAGGATAAAATTTCCAATGGAGCTGGTCCCATGTCATATTCGTCTGGAGTGGACGGGAATCTTTGAAACAAAAGCGACTTCAGAATCTGTGAGGGTGCTGCGCCACCATATTGGGCCATTGGACCTTTTATCAAGTCTAAGTCCATTATTTTCGTGTCTTAGGGTTAGGTCACGACCCCAACACCCCATTGGACGTCCTCCCACCTATATATACTCCATAGTAGCTGCCATGAACAATAAGGTTTAGCTTAGATTAATAATATCGCCGTTCTACGGTTTGTAAAACCCCAACTTCGCGATTTCAGATCGTGTCTTCTACGTTCTTGCTTGTGTTCTCGGTTGCACTTGTAGGGATTAGCCTTCTTGGCGAGGTCAATCGTGTGCAGCATGGTTGATAACCAACAGAGCGGTGGTGTAGTGATTGTAGGTGTTTTTCGTGTTCTACTCGAGAGCCTCGGATCATCAACGTCGAGATCTTCACATCAATCGACTTATCCATTACCTTTCGGAAGATCGGGCTTAAGCCATTATTATCACTAATTCAATGGAACCTTTCACCAGCCATATCTTGAACTCAAGCAACACCTGCACATGAGTAAACAACCAACACTTCTGAGCACAAGTCCTCAACTTGACTCTCGTTAGTTCTGAAACTACAACATCTTACATGAGCACTTCACATAAGCATGTTGCAAACCATAGCAAAATGATATCAACCATATCAACCAAAAAGCACCAAAAACTAAGAAAATGAATACTAAGAAATTTTTCAAACAATGTAAAGCAAGTTCGATACATTTCACAGTTAAAGAAGGAACATTGCAATCAAGCTCTGAATCTTGCCAAAACTAACCAGAGCTTTAGCCGGAGCTTACCAAAGATAGTACAACCTAGCGCTGGAGCTTACCAAAGCTAGTACAACCTAGTGCTAGAGCTTACCAAAGCTAGTACACCCTAGCGCCGAAGCTAGAAAAACATGTCGGAGCTAACCAACATAAGTCCGACCTAGCAAAAACATATCGGAGCTTAACAAAGACATGTCGGAGCTATCAAAGAAATGTCAGAGCTATCAAAGACATGCCGAAGCTAAAGTCGGAACTTGCTAAAAAGATGTTATGGTATCATTCAAAACTTTATTATCAAAGCCAATGTATTCAGCACACATAGGTCTCACAATCTCCCCCTTGATGAATGCATTGGCAACACCATTTAAAATCCGAACATTTGCATGAAATGTTTTGAGAACAATTTCTCCCCCTGAGAAGAATCGTGGCAAAAACAATTGTGAATATGTGCAATGTGTAATCAATTTCTCCCCCTTGCATACTTATCTTTAAAAATTCACATATTATCTCTCCCCCTTTGACAATGTATTCAGCAAGGTTGAAAAGAGAAATTTTAATTATTATGAGCATATTATAACAAATACATATAAAACAAAGCTCATCCAAGTCATACTATCAAGTAACTTACACTATCACATCAATGAAATACATAAATTAGTGTAAGCCATGCTAGAGATCAAATGTAATTTCCAATTTAGCAAGTCATGATCTCACAAACTTAACTATTTCAAAACCTGAAAGCGTGACACTTGTTGCTGCATTTTATTATTTTTCCAAGCACAAATTTAGATCATATGATATTTGCAAGAGATTATATGTGCATCTGCCTTAATCTAACCAACCAAGCAAAGGCTATGTCATTTGACAATCAAAAGCTTAAAAAATGTGGTTTTAGTCATACATAACTTCTTCCAAGTTCATATCTAAGTGCAATGATAAGCTATTTTCTTGATCTTTTCTCAATTTATATTTGTCCATAAAAACTCAACATGTGAGTTGATTAATTGATTAATTCTTTATGATTAAAAGCACATGTGAGCATGGAACAAGTTCAAAACAGCAAGAAAGTTCGACCATGACCAGATTCGGTGTAAGTAATTATTCCAATTACGAGACATGGCAAAAACTACAAAATGTATAACACGAGTAATGTAGTAAGAACTTTCAGCATGTAAAAGGAATCACAAAGTCATATATGTATGAAATAATATGCTCATATTATTTTAAGTTCAGATTCACACATAGACTTTCCAAGTTTCAAAACACCCCCTCAATTTAAGCCATGAGGATGCATAATCCCTATTTCACTACGAATGTAAAAAAAAACGAGTGAAATCCAAAGGTTTTGTAAAAATGTCAGCCAATTGTTGTTCGGTATCTACATGGTGAAGCACAATGTTTTCTTTTTCAACATTATCACGGAGAAAGTGATACCTAATGTCAATGTGCTTAGTTGTAGAATGTTGCACGAGGTTTTTAGAAATGCAAATGGCACTAGTGTTATCACAAAACAGTGGAGCACTACGTAGATCAACCGCATAGTCCTTAAGTGTTTGAACAATCCAAAGAATTTGTGAGCAAGCACTAGCAGCAACTAAATATTCAGAGTCAGCCATGGATTGTGCAAGTGGGTTTTATTTTGTAGAGGACCACGCTGTTGGTATTTCTAAACACCACATAATTATCCGCAAGCGCACGGAAATACCGTCGTAGCACTTCCCCTTAAGGAGTATTCCCAAGGGTATCGAATCCAAAGAACGTGTGTGCTAATCTTTCGAACTAGCTCACCCAAGGACACAAAGTTGTTTGGTAGGCAAGGAACAGAGAGGAAATCAAAGTATTGATCCTAATTAGTGGTAGTTTGCAGTAGATGCTTGCTTCGGGCAGGGGCTTACTACTAGCAATACTAGGACGACTCCCACCAAGAGCCTATGGTGTAGCCGAACGTGGAGGATTATGAAGGACAGATAGGGCTATCACCACCTACTGCCTACCTCCTCAATTCGTGGGTCCAGAAGATATCTACTGATGATTTATAACCTAAGAACCTCGCTTACGTTCTAAATCACAACTGTAGTTGTTTTGAACACAAAGCAACAACTAGAGCCTCTAATGAATTAAAGCAGTGAACCCACAAGTAACTACTTGTGCAAACTACTAAGAATAAAAGATCAAACTTGTATTGAATTCACAAAGGCTTAGTTGATTGACTAAAACCTTTGTAGCGGTACAAGTGTAGAAAGGGGGACTTGACAAGACCAAGCCTCCTTCTCCCAGACTCTTTGCCACACTCTCCTTCTACTTTGGTAGCCTCTAGGACTACTCTAAACCTTTGGAGTTTAGCACTATTCTGAACTTTTGGTGTGTGTGAGAAGTGAGGTGAGGGGGTCTGTTTATAGGTGGAGAAGGGTCGGTTTCTGCCACAATTAATGCGTGAATCAGTCACCATTGACTCCAGGGAATCGGGAGGAGCCAACACGTGTCATTTGACCGGGTTTGGCGCCAGGAAGGGGTCGGGCAAACCCCTGGTTCGGCCGACCTGGTCAAGCCTCCCCTCGGGGAGTGCTTCCTCTAGGTGGCTTTCAGGTGGGCCCCCTTGATGTATATGGGTGCAACACCGTTTGTTGGAGTGTTTTTCCGGCAATTCTCCCGATACTACAGTTGGTAGCTCGCGGAGTTTATAGTATGGTATTGGGTGCGCAGAGATTTTGAAGAATATGGCAAATGACACAAGGATTTACATTGTTTGGGCCGCCTGAGTGTTATACACTACTATACGCGGTGTGTAGTTGTTGTATTGAGCGTCTAAGGGTGTCAGGGTGCGAGAGTCCCCTGTGTATCATCGACCAGTCCTTTTATAGTTCAAGGACTGGTCATTACATAGTTAGCCTGGCCCGACATGTGGCCCTGGCGATTACTAATGTTTAATACACAATTAATGAGCTTAATTACCCTTAATAGGGTGGTAACGGGCCTAGACAATGCTGTTACTGGTATTAAGGGCCCTCCGATCGAGTGTCATTAAGACATTATTAATGACACTTAACCGGGTCTTGAATTCTTGGATTACCCCTTGAAGGTCCGAGACGTTGAGGGTCCTCTAGTCGGCTTGTTGAAGTTGAAGGTCCGGTGGTTGGACACGTGGCAGCTTCGGAGTTTACTGTAAGGAACGGGTAGGTCCGATGCTGTTGTACACGTGTCAGGACCGGAGCTTCCCTCTGTCGGGGGTTAAGTCCAGAGGTACCGCACAGGTATCTGGCCCGGAGCTTTCCCATGTGTGGGATTTAGCTCCGGTTATCAGATACACGTGGCAATACCGGAGCTAACCATAGATGGGAGGCATGTCCAGTCCCGTATGACGTGTGGGACCTTCGTAGGTCTTCAACTCAGACAGGTGAAGTCCCTTTGGTCTTTTTGTAGTCCCAAGGGGTATACGGTACGTAGGGTACCGACAGTGGGCCCCTGTGCCCACCTCTGGAAGAGGCCTTTTGGAAGGAGTCGTTTTGCCGGAGGTGGGTCCATCCTTCGATTTTTTTTCGTGTCTACAAGGGTCTTCGGATGTGCTATTGGCAGTAGTTCGTAGTTAAACCACCGCCGCGTGGCATATCCTGGATGCGGCAGGTGAGATCTTAACGTGCGGATCTCACGCAATTGAAGGTCGCCGGTTCCCGATACGAAAATCGTATCGGTTCCGCGTGCCTTGTCAGGCCGCCGCCTTCGGGTTTCCTGCCTTTCATGACAACAACCGTTCATCGGGGTGTCCCCGGGCCCCCTTGTCATTGGCAGGGTGAAGTTTTTAACTTGTAATGTTGGCTTCTCTGCAGTTTCCATCCAAGCGTTGCGGGGGCTTACTTAAGAAGGAAAGCAGGCACCGTTTGGGGGTTCTTTATGCCTTCATTCGATCTTGCGCTCAAACCTTCCCAAACTTCCGCTCGCTTTTCGTCCCTAGCCCCACTCGTGCTGCAATGGAGTTGGGTCTCCGCGAAAGTCGACTTAAGTCCGACGACCACTTGAAGAAGGTTCGAGCCCTCATGGGATGGTACAATGACTTCTTCAATCACCAGGTCCGCGCCGGCAAGCTTCCATTCGAGAAGGAGCACGGCGGCGAAATGGTGTACTTCTCCGCGTACGCCATGGTGGGACTGATCCCACCTTTTTCTTCTTTTCTCTTGATGCTGCTAGACTTCTATGGTCTGCAGCTGTACCACCTCGGTCTCCACTCCATTATTTTGATGTCGGTCTTTGTCCACTTCTGCGAGATGTGGGTGGGTATTCCCCCCTACTTCGAACTCTTCCGCACCTTCTTCACCATCCACACCACCGGCAAGAGTGATGAGTACCTTGGCTTCTATTACATTGTGAAGCGCAAGAAGTGCCTGCACAAGTACTTGCGGTTGTTCCCTTCTTGCAAGTGGGACGACTGGAAGAATGATTGGATCGTCATCAGGGTAGAGGAGCATGAGAAGCTGGAGTTGCCCGCAGGCCTCCCCATCGTCGACACCGAAGCTTGGAGCGAAGTTCCGGTGTTGTCAGACGCCTTCAACCCTGCTCTGACCAAGATCCGCCAGTGCGTGGTTGGAGGAGTGACTCGTCAGGCGGTATTTTGCCATTTCTTGGCCAACTGGTGGGCTCCGCTGAAGAAGAGGGGGAAGCTTGCTTGGGCCGTCAACAGCGTGATGGACGATGACCGGATTGAAACCGGTTTGAAGTCCAACCTGGAAGGCACAACCTTGGAGCTTCACCTCAAGAAATTCCAGCACAACATCGATGTCGAGGGCGACTACTTGTCTCCGCCGGTGGCTTTTCTCCCTCTGAACATGGAAGCAGAGTTCAGTAGGGAACTCCGGCGTAAAATGCCAATGCTTGATGACCTTGGCATCGTCGAGTGGCGTTCGACCACCAGGTTGGTGATCTACGGGGCTTCAGAGGGTGGTCCTCCCTCTGTCCTGGAACAGTGAGTTGAAGTTTCGTGCAAGGGCAAAGAGTTGGCCGAGCCCTCGAGCTAGAAAAGGAAGCTAAAGCATTCTGATGGAAGGTCCCTTAGGCCTGCTCCTTCCCCAGCGGCTCCTTCTCCCTAGAGGGAGAGGTCTTCAATGGCGGCATCCACTCCAGCATCGGCATCTCCTCGGGGTGCCATTTCCGGCCGTATGGCTACGGTACCGGGACCAACTGAAGGCTTTGGCTCCGGAAGTTCATCCAAATCAAGGAGGGCCTCGACCAAAGCAGCGCCGCCGGTTGCGGCGAGCTCCGGGGAACCTTCTGGAACAGATATGCCAATGGCGCCTGCATCTAGTCTTGAGCGTCCATAGAAGAGGTTCCGTGCTAACTAGTGCGGAAACCTTCTGAGGTAATTTTTGTTTTTTTACATCAGTTAGTCTTTTTGTGTTGTAACAGCGTTTTGAGTTTCTTCGTCCTTCATCTGCAGTGTCCCCAAGAAAAGGATTGAAGCTCTGGCTTCTGCGACAGCAACTGATGCTGTGGAGGCGGAAGCTCAATCTCCAATTCCAGTGCCGCCCCAAGGGGTGGCTGAGGCTGCGACAGCTCCGGCGGTAGCTGTCGTGGTCTTGGACCTTGCTTCATCCCCCAGAAGCTCCCGTGGTAGCGCCGGACCACGGGACTGAAGATGTACCATCGGCACCTGTCCTGGAGGTTGAAGCTCCAGGTTTGGACGCTGATATGGTGGACGTTGTGCTCTCAGGACCGGAAATGTCAGTGATTCCGGCCCTAGAGACGGATGTTGTTGAAGCCCCGGTGGTGGAGCCGATTTTGATGCTGCCCCGGCGGTAGAGCTGGTGGTTGATGAAGCTCCGGCACCTGAGCCGGTTATCAAAGAAGTTCCAGCAGTAGAGCCAGTTGCTGCAGAAGTTCCGGCAAAGCCGGTGGTCGGAGAGGTTCTGGCGCCTGAACCAATCGCTGGAGAGGTGCCGGCGCCCGAGCCTATGATGGTCGAAGCGTCAGCGCCTGGGCCGGTGGTGGAGGGGATGCCAGCGACGGAGTAGGAGATGGCTTCAGCTCCGACCGAACCTTCAACACCTGCTCCGGAGGTGGTGATCCCGGAGGTGCCCGCGCCCGAGCCAGGGTGCCGAGATGAAGTAGCTGGCCCTCCAGTTGAGGGACCAGCTGCTAACGACCTAGTGGCAGGGCCTTCGGAGCCAACTCCTGAGGTTGAAGCTTCTGTAGTAGGACCTTCCTCAACGGCGGTCGAGGCTTTCTGGAAGGCGGCCCTAGTGCCGCGGAAGCTCAGGGGACCGCTCTTGTAGAGTGGGACCCAATTTTTGTCATAGATAACCCACTGGAACCGGAGGAGATGACCCCAGCAGGTCCGGATCCGATCCCTCTGTCGTTGTCTATTGACAACGCCTGTTCCAGTCTTTGCCAGGTTCAGCTGGCTTTTTACCACGATAGCAAGGCTCTCAAGGAGGAGCGTCAAAATCTTAGGAGGTGGCGCAACTGGCTTCAATTTGAGGCCAAGCTGGCGGAGTTAAGGCTGGCTGAAGACAAGGAATGGGTGAGGAAGGAGAAGATCCGCCTGGAGTACTGGGGTAAGCTACTAGATGAGAGGGATAGCATGACGCGATCCCTTGACAACCAGTCCCAGTCCATTTACAAACAGGCCAAAGCTGCTAATAGCGCAGCAGATGATCGCCAAGAGAGGCTCGACGCCATCCACGCCAGTCTCGTCAAGCGCCGGGAGGCTCTTGAGGTGCGGGAGAGAAAGCTCGAGCATGAAGAGCAAAAACTCCTGGAGCTGCAGGACGACATCGTGAAGAGGGAAGAAGAGCTTACTCAGAGGCTAACTCTGGGAGACAAGAGTCTCGAGGAGCATACTAAGAAATTGGATGAGCGCTACGGGAGAGAGGAGAAGAAGGTCTGGCAGCGAGGACAGGAACTCCATAGGAGGGAAACTGACGTTGCTGCCAGGGAGAAGAAGGTGCGGGGCCGAGAGAAGGACCTGGTTAACTGCCGGAAAGAGATCCACCTCAGGGAGGAAGAGCTCAGTAAACTCGAAAGGCAGGTTGCTAAAAAGATTCAGCAGAACGCCAAAGAGGTGGATCGTCTTGCTCGGGAGAACTCGGAGCTTGCGGCGGCCAAAAGATCCTTGGAGGAGATGCGAAGTGCTAGGGTTACAGAGTGCTAACAAGTTTGGGACTTCCTGGGCAAAGCTAACGATGCGCTGATGCCAATGAATTTTAGCCCCGTGCGTCCTGATGATCCGGAACCAGAGTTGGACCAGGCGTTGCAGGCGTCGAGTTTGGCAGGCAACAAGCTCACCAAGATGGGCGATGTCATTGCGGACCAGTTGGAAACTGAGGGACAATCCCTGGCCAAGAGCGTCGCAGAATTTATTCTGTCATGATACACAAGCCGGGACCCCCAATTCCCCCTGGACCCGGTGCTCCAAGGCCCCATCGTCGGAGAGGGAGAAGCTGCCCAGGCCAACATTTATGTGGTTGCCCAGAAGGTCGCCTCATTCTTCCATAGGGTCTAGGACCATCTCTTTGTAGCTCCCGCTTGTATTCTCTCTTCTTCTTCTCCAATTTTGTAATCTCTTGTCTCCAGTTGAATGAAATCCAAGTTTTTCATGAATTTCATTTTTTGTCTTCAACACTTTTGTCCCACTTGGCCCCCTGGTAGATGTACACAATTTGATTGTGAACATATACCAAGAGGATGTAACAGTTGTTGAAAACTCGCGTGCTTCAGAATTGTAGAGGGTAGGTCCGAAGTCTTCTGTAGTGGATGCTCCCTGAGGTGGTCAGAGCTTATGGGCTCCGGCCTTGACCATCATCGGAGCTTGGTAACTCTAGCGGTGGTCTCCATCAACACGTAGTGTCAATAGTTAGTCCTCTGGATTCTTCCCACCATCTTTTGTTCGTTTTGATGGCTAGTCCCATGGTTTTACCAGAACTGAGTAGCTCCAGCGATGCTTGTTATCAATGTTTAAAACATCGACTACAAGGCTTCTAAGGAATGTCGAAGCTCTAGTCGCTCCGGTTGAATTCACCATCATCATGAGGTCTTTATTTTTCCTGCACACTGAAGTCAAGAAAAATAGTAAAATTCATTTCCTATCTATAACTCAGTTGCGACTTATTATTCTCGTAAGAAATTTTTAGGCCGAGCACAACTCTTTATACAATCAAGTGCACCGAGTTGTTTTCTCCAGGTCCAATTGTTTTCAGGACCCGCCTTACTTCGCCCTGCCAGGGTGTAGGTAGAGTGGCGTACTTAGGGTGCAGGACCAGGCTAAGTCAATAGCACACTCCGGCCATAGATTGGCTGGCGGCATTCAGGCAAGTGAACCATTCAACAATGTGAAAACCCGAAGGAATTAACAATGCGACTCAAGTTGTACATGAATTAGTCGATCTAAAAAATTCTTGAGAATCGCACAACTTTGTTATAGACAAGAAAGAGAAAAATAAAAAATATTGATCTTGTACAAAGTAAATGCACGTGGAGTCTGTTTTCACATAAAGATGTCTTTCATTATAGGTCCGGGGTACAAGGGAAACAAGTACACCCTTAGGGTATGAAACCAGGCTAAGTGTGTTTTGTTTCTTGTTTGACCCAAGGTAGCTAGCTAAACTTTTAGTTCTGAGACTGTGACAAGTGTTGCCTGAACTCTGCGGACCTTCCGGGGAAGGTTCGACTATTCTCCAGGAGGAGCTACCCGACTCTGTACAATGACTCTATAACATACACCACATGTAACTACAGACTCACCTTCGTGATATTAAGCGTAAAACTTACAGAGGTGCTCAATGTTCCAAGGAATAGGGAGAGGTGTCCCATCCTCGGTTGCCAAGCCAACGCATCCGGGACTTTAATCACTCGGAAGGGTCCTTCCTAGCCTGGGCAGAGTTTGTTTAACCCTTCTCTAGACTGTATTCTCCGTAGCACCAGATCGCCTTCCTCGAGCTGTCGGCTGTGAACATGCCTTTGGTGATAGCGCTGGAGAGCTTGGCGGCATCAGGCATTCCGAACAGCTGCTCGGCACCTTCCCTCTTCAAGGAGGTCAAGGTCTTCGCGCCAGAGCTGGTCCTGCGTGGCACCATCGAAGGTCTCGACCCGGAGCGACCCCAAGGTGATTTTTGGAGGAAGGACTGCTTCAGCTCCATACACCAGGAAGAAGGGTGTCTCTCCAGTTGACCGATTTGGAGTTGTCCTGTTGGCCCATAGAGTGGGCGGAAGCTCTTCAATCTAGTTGGCTCCATGTTTTTTCAGACGCTCATATGTGCACGTCTTGAGTCCTTTTAGGATTTCTGCATTTGCTCTCTCGGCTTGGCCATTGCTTGTCGGGTGAGCTACGAAAGCGTAGCTGACTTGAATGCCGAGGTCTTCGCTCCTTGGATCGCAGAGCTTGTAAATTGGGTCCCATTATCGGTCATGATTTTGTTTGGGACTCCAAATCTACATACGATGGACTGTAAGAAGTTGATGGCATATTGCTTGTTTATTGTCACAACTGGAGTTGCTTCCGGCCATTTGGTGAATTTGTCAATGGCGACGTACAGGAACTTGTAACCTCCGACGGCTCTTGGGAAAGGTCCCAAGATATCCACCCCCCACACAGCGAAAGGCCATGTAGGAGGTATCATTTGTAGAGACTGGGCCGGTGTGTGAATTTGTTTTGCATGAAACTGGCATGCTTCACATTTCTTCACCAGCTCAGTTGCATCCTAGAGCGCTGTAGGCCAGTAAAAGCCATGCCGAAATGATTTACCATATAGCGTGCGGGAAGACGCGTGGTTCTTACACTCGCCTCCATGGATTTATGCAAGGAGCTCGCAGCCTTGTTCCTTTGTGATGCACCGCATTAGGACGCCGTTGGCACCACGCCGGTAGAGATCCCATTCTACCAACGTGTATCTTTTAGCCAATCTGACTATCCGGTCAGCGGATACATCATCTTCAGCATGGATGTTGTCTTTCAAGTAGCTCCAGATCTTCAAGATCGATGCATCGGAGCTAGCTTGAGAATTAGATTCTTGCGTGCTGGGTTGCTCGGAGCTTCCTGCAGCACCTATGACCCTTGATGGCTGCCATGGTAACAGGGCCATCGGGACTGCCAACTTTGAGGTGCTGGTCTCGCCACCTTCGCTCAGTTCGGCAGGCTGAGCTTTTTGTTTAGACAACCTCCGGACAAATGTTCCGTCGGAAGCCAGAGCTCCGGTTGATGCTTTCGTTGAGAGTTCGTCAGCTTCAGCATTATGGAGACACTGTACATGGTGGAGGTCGAGGACTTCGAAGTCCTTCTGAAGCCTCTGGACTTCAAGGAGATAAGCAGTAGCATTCACCCTTCACCTGTTTAATGATGAGTTGCGAATCTCCCTTGACCAACAGCTGCTTGACACCATATGATAGTGCCACCTTTAGTCCGTAAATGAGTGCTTCATACTCCGCCTTGTTGTTGGTCACCTTGAAGTCAAGGTGCACCATGTATTTAACCTTTTCGCCAGTCAAAGCGAGGAGAAGGACTCCAGCTCTGGCCCCCTGCTTCTGCATGGAGCCGTCGAAGTAGAGAGTCCAGTGAGGCTCAGTGAAGACCGGAGCCTTTAGTTCCGGCTTCTTCTCACTGGGGCCCCAAGGTTTGATAGAGAGGGCGTCCATTCAGCCACAAAGTCCTCCAATGCTTGAATTTTAATTGCTTGTCTTGGGACGAATTCGAGGTCAAACTCGGCCAACTCTGCTGCCCAATTTGCAACATTCCCAGTGGAGTTGGGATTATGCAAAATCGCTCGTAGTGGATATGAAGTTACCACCGAGATCTTGTGAGCTTGGAAATAATGTCGGAGTTTCCGGGAAGCAATAAGAACTGCGTGTATCAGTTTATGTACTTTCAGGTACCGAGTTTTGGCATCGTGGAGTACTTCACTGATGAAGTGCACTGGGCGTTGGACTGTCCGAACCCTCTCGGAGGCGCCCAAAGCTTCCTCCTCATTGACTCGAACCCTCCCGTAGGGGTCCGTACCTTCTTCGGGAATCGTTGGGTCCTTGTTGGATAAACCCAGAGATCCTTTAGGAGTGACTTGGACCCTCCCAGGGGGGTCCGGCTCTTCTTTCTCAACAAGAGTAACTCCTTGTTGATTTGAGTCTTGGGGCTGGGACCCAGACTCACCTTCAGGGACCTCCTGTCTCTCCTGGGGGGGGGGGTCTAGATTCCTGAGCTTGTAACAGTTTTGGTCTCTCCGCTACAAGGACCATGCTGACAACTTCGTCAGTTGTCGAAATGTAAAGCAGTAAAGTCTCACCAGGGTGCAGAGCTACCAAGGTTGGTAGAGTGGTGAGGAGCTGCTTCAGCTCTTGGAAGGCCTTTTCTGCTTCTTCAGACAACTGGAATGGTCCACACTTCCTCAATAGCTTGAAGAAGGATAATGCCCGTTCTGCCAGTCTTGAGATGAACCAGCTGAGGGCGGCCAGACATCCAGTCAACTTCTGGACATCCTTGATGCGGGCTGGTGGCCGCATATCTTCAATGGCTTTAATCTTCGCCGGATTTGCCTCTATGCCTCGGTGGTTTACCAAGAAACCAAGAAGCTTTCCGGAGCTAACCCTGAAGACACATTTGTCCGGGTTCAGCTTCGTGCGAGTGACTCGCAACATGTAGAAGACAGCTTGCAAGGTGTCAAGAAGTGACTCCTTGTCCTTAATCTTGACGACGATGTCATCGACATACACTTCCACTACGTATCTGATGAGCTCTCCAAAGGTTTTGTACATAGCATGTACAAATGTTGAAGCTGCATTTTTGAGACCAAATGGCATGGCAGTATAACAATACAATCCATCCACTGTGATGAAAGAAGTATGCTCTTCATCCTCCCTAGACATTCTGATTTGATGGTACCCAGAATATGCATCTAGGAAACACGGTAATTCACATCCGGAGGTGGAATCCACTATCTGATCTATTCTAGGTAGTGGGAATGGATCTTTTGGACATGCCTTATTCAGTGTTGTGTAGTCGATACTCATCTGAAGCTTCCGCCGGCCTTGGGTACGACGACTGGGTTTGCCAGCCATTTTGGCTGGAAGACCTCTCAGATGAATCCAGCTTCAAGCAACTTCTTCACTTCTTGTCGTATGAAGTTCTGTCGCTCTACTGATTGCTTCCAAGGCTTCTGGTGTACCGGCCGAGCGTCGGGATAAATCTTCAGATTATGCTCGATCACTTCCCTAGGGATCCCAGGCATTTGTGACGGTTGCCAGGCAAACACATCGACGCTAGCCCGGAGGAAAGTGATGAGCACAAGTTCATATTTGTCATTCAGACCTCCCGATATGTGGATGGTCTGAGCAGCGTCGGAACCGATTTGGATGACCTTGACGGGGATGTCGGTGTCGCCGCTTGGTTGCACACGTGGTGCAGAGGTTGAGCCTCGATGATGAATGCTCGGGGGTTTTGGAGCTTCCTGTTGCCTGGACTCTTCCTCATGCACCGTAGCAAGCACATGAAGTTCTTCCATTGTAGTCACTCCGACAGTGTGGTCTCCATAGATCCAGAGAACACCAGCTGGTGTTGGCATCTTCAACACCAAGTAGCCATAATGAGTAGCAGCCATGAACTTGTATAAGGCTGGCCTGCCCAGAATGGCGTTGAAGGGTAAGTTGATCTGAGCAACGTCAAAGACCAACTTCTCAGTGCGATAGTTATCCCGAGTCCCGAAGGTCACGGGGAGAGTAATGGGACCAAGTGGGGTTATGGCCCCCGGACCTACTCTGGAGAAAGGTCGAGAGGAGCGAAGGTCCGAGGTTCGGAGCTGAAGCTTGATGAAAGCTTCAAAGCTTACGAGGTTCAGCCCCGAACCACTGTCTACCATCACGTTGTGGAGTTGTATGTTGTTGATGGTCGGAGATACCATCAAGGGGAGTTGACCAGCTCCGATCATATTCCGAGGGCAGTCTGACGCGTCAAAAGTGATGGCACTATCCATCCACTTCCGATGCTGTAATATTCAGCATCCTTATCTACCGAGGTGAAGGCTATAAAATCAACCCCCGTTGACCAGAGTCCATCCCCGATTCACCTTTCATCGCGCCGCGCCATTTCCTCGCCGCCGCGATCACCCCCGTGCCGCCCGACGCCGCGTAGCCTCGCCGTCGATACAAGCATCACCATCCTTGACAGTCTATAGCAAAAAGGTGTGCAATGACCTTGTGAAGCTTCTGGTTTTGTTTGAATTCCTATCGTGCATCCTAGCTTCTGTATTCCGTAAATTTCCGAAGCACTTTTATAGCTTTGAGGCTAGTTCGTCGGTTTAATTCCGATTGTATGCACAGAATTTCTTTATCCAGTTAGACGACATGATCTACGTGACCTAGCGCACCTTCCCTCCAAAAATCAGAAAGAACCATCGACTAATTAGTGAGCTATTCCATTTTTCCCTTTCCACCATTGATGGAGCTCGGTTCACCATCGACCTCGGTGTTGCCAGCTATGGAACGACCTCTAGACCCTCCTAAAACCTTTCCCATGCATCCATGATGATTCCTGAGCTTTCGAACGAGAGATTTAGCTAGGGAATCGAGGGTCTCCACATCACCGAAACCCTAACACCCGCCGCCACCATCGGGAATGGTTTTCCGGTCACCCCTCGCCGTCCGGAGTTAGTCCAGCGTGTTCCCTCCGCGAAAATATGGTGGGGCAGCGAGTACGGAAGCCTCCCGCGGGCCGGGAGCTATCGCCGGTGAAAGCGCCGCCGCGCGCCGGTGAGAACGCCGCCGGCCGAGCCGTGGCCCGAGGTTGAAGAAGGCCGGGTACGCGGGTCCCACTTGCCAGCGAGTGCAAAGGCGCCGGATCAATCTATGGCCAGGGATCTAATGCGACCGCGTGGCAATATTTGTGGCCCCCGGTGTGGCTAGCCCCTGACTGGATGATTTTAAATCCAGTGGGCCCTGGCGCCAAATTTAAAAGCTGAAATTTCCCATTTTATGCAGAACCATTTCCAAAGTTTAAAAATCAATATCTCTCTGTAGACTGCTCCAAAAATATTCAAACAAATTTTGTTTGAGAGCCCCTGAGCTCTAGTTTCTGTCAGTATCAATTGGATTCTGTGAAACTCACATATAAAGTCTGTAGGAAACAATCTTTCCAAATGCAAATACAATTTTTCTAGATGAACTTACCACTGGAAAAATCCCCAAAATTCACATAGAATACATTGTCCTATTCTTAACAACCAGAAAAAGTTTAGGAGCCATTGCACCTGTATAACACTCTGTATAGTTCATTTACCTTCTTCTGTTATTGAATTTTTACAGATGTTCAGTTGCTTTATTATGTCCCAAATTTGGACTGAGCCTTCCTTTAGTCATACACTAGTCCCTGTAAAAAGCTTGGATTTAATTGACCTAATCTCCTAGTCTTAATTCAGTTGCAAACTGAATATTATTTGAAAAGCTAAAAATTCAATTATAAAAGAATTCCAGAAATTCTTGCCAACTTTGAAATTCTATAACTCCTTCACCAAGGCTTAGATATTTATGAAAAAAATATTGCTAGAGCCAGGACAATTTCCTCTATCATGATTATCAACTGGAAGCTATGTTCAAGCTATAGTTTCTTCTCTAAAATTCTTGGAAGTTTATTGCTTGCCATAATTGTAGAGACAACAAAATACTTTGATCATCTCCTGTTCTTTGCAAGAGCTTCTATCATATTCCCTAGTATCTACCATCAAAGATCCACAGCGAATTAGGTCCTTTATCATATAATGATCACCATAGATTAAATTATGGTCTTGGTAGTAATTATTTTTCAAAGTCATTCATATACATATTATATGCATATCGTATAGTGACTGAAGTCGAGGAGGAACTAGAGGCCTTGGAAGTACAGCTACCGGATACTAACCCTGACTCTGACCTGCATCCAGGCAAGCCCCAGTTTGCATTTAAGTCATTTATAAAAATTTTACCTTATCACTATGATGATTAGCATATGAATTGTGCATTACGTTTAGGATGCTTGAATACTAGAGATGCATGACCCACGATCCTTTTGGTTAATTGGGTAGGTTAATCACTCGACATGTATAATTGCTATGCTAATGTAGTAGGTAATCCTGTAGAAGTCGAATAGTTGGAATATACTCGCGAGATAGAAATTTACACTCCTCTACACCGGGATAACATTTATAGAAAATAACTGTTAAATCTAAAACTCGAGAACAATCAGAGATGGATAGGAAGCGGCAAGACGTGGTCTTGGTCGCATAGCTCTGACTGGTCAGTTAAGACCCGACTGTATGCGACCCCTTCGGACAAGCTTGAATTGTACCGGCGACATAATGGACATATGGAATCCAGTAAACAGATGTAACTCGATAACTAGGATGTCGAGGCCCATTAACTCACCATCGATAGGGGTGGGTTGAGGACAGTAAGGTGTAAATCAGTCGGCGGACACATGAGGTGTTCCGTGCGGAGACCTTCTAATCCCAGAGGTGAGACGGGCTCGGTGTTCAGCTTTCTTGTGAAAGGTGGCCATATACGACTAGTACTGAAGTGTTACGTAGGTACTGGTGTACTCGCTGACACTTCCGAAAGACGTATGTGTTGTGTTGTCCGGGTGTGTCCTGATTGCAATCACTGTCCCTCGCGGTAATAGAGTACCACTTGTTCACTGCCGTGACGCAGTAAATACTAAAGAAGCTAGAAAAATATATTGTATTGAATTATAATTGCTTTGCAACCTTGTATGACTTAGAGATAGTAAAATTAAACTTTACAATTTCCCCATACTTTAGCTGTAATAGCATTATGTGCTCTGGGCATGTCATATCATCAGCAAAGCGTTTCTTGTTTGATTGTGGAGTCTATGATGTGTCGTGCTTGGAGAATGTCATTTGCTACTTAAAAACTGATTATAAGGATCCACTTGTAGGCGAGTCGTTTATGCTTCACCGTACCTATGCTTAGTGTTCACCCTTGCATATGTCTTGTGAGACGGGTTAGTCTTGCTGAGCCTTATGCTCATGTTTGCAGTTAACGAGTTTTTGCAGGTTATACAATTGATGAAGGGTTTGATGATGAGGCTGCACCCCCTCCAGGGTGTACAGCCGAGTGGGAACCCTGCACGCCGCCGTGACTTGCGTGTTGCTAGTGCGAAGTATCCAGGACATGGATGACTTTGCTTTTGCATAGCTAGTGCTGAGAGCGTAGCTATGATATATATGTTTCTTTCCTTCCGCTAGTACTGTAAAACTTCCGCTGTATGATAACTAAAAGACTTTGTCTTGTATTTTATTCTCATTTTGTTCTTGTATATTGTTGGGTGTCGCATCGCACGACACCACCCAATGAGATCCTCGGATGTCGGGATTCCGGTCCCTACAGACATGGTATCAGAGCATCATTGGGAACAGTGTACTTGAAAAGAACATATTTTCAAAAATTAGGATTCGAGTGAGGAATTAGCTATATGCCCTTATAAGGAGTATTATTAGTATAAGATATAGAGGTGGTAAACTAACTTTGTGTTATTATATTCTGTAACGACGCCCCAACGTCAGGTAAGAGATAAGGTATGCCACCGAGAGCGGATCAATCTCGGTAAACTCAGCATATGAGAAGTGGTATGTGAAATTTCCATGGCTTGGCACGAGAAGTTAATAGGAGTCTCTGAAGCTTTCAATGTTTCTGAGAACCTATGACATGCGGTACCCCAGCGTGCTTCAAAGTTAGTGGGAGCCCCCATCAGTTGGTGTATAACCCGATAATATTCCTCTCTAGAACCATTGATGTTCTATGAGAGCATGCGAAACACATATGCCTGAGCGTGTATAAGCCGGATCGTATGGGAGTCTTTGCTGTACAGACGTATTTACAGCCATGTACCTCGAGACATGACCTCGCTCGAGGGCAACTCACACCAGAGTAGTATGCATTTATTTTCATATGTATTATTGTGACCGCCTATCGTGCTTCCCCGTACCGCCCTTGAGGTGTGAAGGTGTGAAAGGGGATTGTTTGTCTTTTGCAGAATTAACTACGGTAGAAGACTGTGTAGAAACCGTTTGCGAGAGAACGATATAGGAACCACCTATAGACGTAACCGGATATACCGGATAGAATTTTCATTGGTGAGGTACGTAGTACCGTCAGTATCAAACATGATACTAGACCATCCCCAACGACAGAATGGATGCATAATGTTTTGGAAAGTCCAAATATCAGATGCTAGTAGGTTTGGACTCCGTAAAAAGGGACTCCGACTCGATAGGGTAAGTAGAATCCAGATTCTTGATTTCTGGCAGAAGTTGGCTCGACTTCGCCGGGTTGTAATCTTGGTTATAGGATAGATAACATAAGGGTATCATATATGGATGGAAATATCGTGAATACCTCTACAACATTTCTTTTGACAGTCAGAGCAGAAAGGTTTGATAATCTGTTGAAATCTGGGGGATACTAAAACTGCTCCAGATGACCCAATAATTGTACCAGTTCCAGTAATATTGCCCTAACTCACTGTAAAAGCATCTTCTGCCTTATTGTGACACATTTCTTGAAAGGGCAGAGGCAGATATACAGGTTTGATGTTTAGAGTTTTCCTAATTCGAATTTGAGTCAAATCAAATTTGGAAATCAAAACAGTGGACTGCAGGACTACTGGTGCAAACCAGTCAGTTCAACTGTTTAGTTTGGATAGTTATAACTTTTAATCCAGAATAGTGACCTAATCAGATATATACATTTATGGAAATCTTAGGAAGTCCTTTATCAACTTTATTCTGCATTCATGATCTGAATCTGGGTATAGCAGTGTCTAATTCCATTTGTCGCAAACTTGGTTCTGGCAGTCCTGAACTTGGAACAGTTTGCACATGTTTGTGAATTCGCGCGCGATACCTGTATAACAAACTTTTCGTGGGGTAACTCTTTTACTTCTGGATTGTTAACTTGATGTTATACAAAGTTTATTTTGTCATTACCTCAAAATATTGTCATGATATCCCTGTATAAGTTGTGGACATCACTACATATACAGGGAGGTTCTGTCAAAATTTCCAGAAAATATGGGTCAACTTAAAACCTGTATAAATTCTATTTCCTAGCTCAATTGTAGCTGTATGAGTACAATCTGGAAATCTTGGAAAGTATACGACAACTTTTGTATTCAGTGCAACACTTAGATCTGACGTTTCCTGTATGAAACTGTGGAATTTATACAGTAAGGTCAGCTGGAACAGACTGTGATTACGGCTCTAGCTTTAAATTTTCTTAAAACTGTTGAGAGTTGGAAACCATCTCATTGTTCCAGTATTCTTTTTATAGATGACGGATGTGAGGATGCTACTACCGGACGGATGGGTATTTTCCACTTGCGCTAGCCATCCGGGTTTCCCAAGTATGCTGCGAGGAGTGCTCCAACAGTTTAGCTTCATCGAGATGTCATGCTATTGGGATAGAGAAACGATCGAGAGAGGTGTTCGGTCGTGCACCATCTTGGTATACATCCCGGCTAGTCCACGTCAATATGGATGGGCTCCTTTCTCGGTTACCAACGAGGGGGCTCAGTTAGAGGACACTTGGGCAATCGCTGCAGGCGAAGCACTTATGAAGCTTTGTGAGCTTGATCAAGATGCCATGGCAGGGACTCAATTTGCTCTTATTCCAGTCCGTGGTATGGTCGGATTTGAGTGGCAAAGTCGTATGATTGCTGCCTATACACCGCATGGCGACACAACCTCGATGACACTTGGGACATATGCGGCTGCTTCCAATATGGTAGTTGCGACGCAAGGCTCCATTATTTTGGAGCAAGTCGAGGCCCTGCGGGAAGCGACGGAGCGGGGTGATACCCTTGATTATATCAACGAGGGTCTACATTCGCTCATAGCCCCAGCAAATCACCGGCTAGATAAGTGTGAGAGTCAGTAGCATTATGCTCGCATTAGGCTACGGAAAGCTCGTGCCGCACAACGACAGACTTGCACTGAACTACAGCAAGCTCGTGGTGAGCTGCAAGCAAGTCAGTTGGAGGTGCAACAACAGCAAGAGCATCTGTTAGTAGTCACTGAAGAGGGGGACACCACCATTGAGACAGCTCAAAATTGGGAGTATGAGGCAGGAGAACTGCAGAATAATGTCATTGAGGCTGAGGCACAATTACAACCAGTGGTGTATCCACCGGCCCATAACATACCGCTAATTATGGGTGAACAATTGCCTTCGGATGACGAAGAAAAAGAGGAAGAAGATCCCGAGGAACTTGAATACGTCGAGTAGGACGTATTAAAGTGGGATGTGGCAGCACTACTGCCGACACGGGGAAACATATAGTTTAATAGTTGCTCGTGTTTTTTTTTGTGATCATGTTTGTGTCATATTAAGAGTAGTGGTAGTAATGTCTAAGATGACAAGATGTGTACGACATCTCATGGGTACCAAGTATAGGATAGATGTATTTCCATAGTGGGAGTCCATCATTTTAGAGTTTACTACTGTAAACTTGGTCATGAGATAATATATCTTGTATAAAGCTTATACTTTATCAATATATGTTGATGTTGTATATTATCAATCGTGGTCTACCGCATTACTATTTATATGGAAGGATGAACATGAGGCAATGAAACTTATGGTGTAAATCATTGTATTGCAGCATGGTGCGTACACGAACAGACCCAGAAGTGGGAGGCTCAAGTGGGGGACAGGAGGATGACACACCACCCCCGGGGCAGAATACGCCGCAGACGCAGCCACCTCCACCACCTCAAACTACACTTCCCAGAAGTCTCGCGGATGTTCTTGCAGCAGTACTCGGCTCGCGCGACGAGCAAACCGAGTTGTTGCGGACCCTTGTACAACACTCGTCCCGTCAAGGGGGACGACACGCTGATGGGCCACGTCAGTCATATCCGAGTTCTTACTCGGATTTCGCATCGACGCATCCGCCGGTCTCCAGGGAGGCCGACGAACCATTGGAGGCGGACAACTGGCTCCGCGCCATTGAACTGAAGTTCGATTTACTCGAGATAACTGAACAACAGAAGACTCTATTTGCAGCTCAGCAACTACAGGGTTCTGCTGGTGCGTGGTGGGCAAACTACATTGCCGCACGCCCCGCAGGCTATGTTGTGAGCTGGGCAGAATTCCGGGAGGCGTTCCGCGCCTACCATATCCCTCCCAGGATTATTAGGAGGAAGCTTCAAGAGTTCTTGGAGCTGAAGCAGGGAGGAAGGAGTGCTTATGAGTACTCCGAGACCTTCAACCACTTGGCCCAGTATGCACAGGACCAAGTGAACACGGAAGACAGGAAGCGAGAGTGCTTCTACTGGGGGTTGAACCCCAAGATGAAGGACAAGTTGGTCTTGTTCAACCGCGGCAATTTCAACGACATTGTCAACGCCGCGATCATGCAAGAGGACGCTACTCGATAGCTGTCCTCAGACAAGAATAAGAGGAGTGCTCCGCAGGGCAGCGGAGGTGGTGCTCCTAAGAAGTACCGAATGGTGTATCGATCACCTTCCGGCCAGAGGTGGCAACCGCCATCATGACCATCGATGTTCAGTGGTCGCCAGTTAAGCAACGTCGGTTTCCGACCGCAGCAAACGTAGGGGATGATCCCACTTGCACTTCCACCTCCACCACGTGCACCGGGATTTTGTCCTCCCATTCGTGCCGACCAAACCTCGAACACGTGTTTCACATGTGGACGCACGGGGCACTTCGCCAAGGACTGCCCGTAGAGTAGGTAGGGCAGAGGACAGTCATCATACAAGGGCGCCAACCAACCCTGCAAGCAGCCCAAGAAGCCAGTTCCCAAACTCGGCAATGTCCACCTCCTTGCCATTGAGGACGTTCCGGAAGGCGCACCCGTACTCACGGGTATGTTCTCTATCTTTGATCATCTCATAGTCATACTCTTTGACAAGCTTCACACAATGTCATTAGCAAGTCTTTTGTCATTAAAAGTCAATTGCCTATTATCTCCACAAAAACTTTGTATGTGATTTGCACTCCGGCATGCAAAACAGTAGCGAATGAGTTGGTTCCTGGGATACCACTTAACCTAGATGGAACCATATATCTTACTTCACTTCTGATACTAGAGAATCAGAAGTAAGATGTCATCTTAGGAATGGCATGGTTACAATACCATGGTGCTATTCTAGATCTCGTTCCTCGAAAAATTTATCTAAATTCTCCACTTCATTCTTCCCAAGTCCTAAATCTTGAGAGAACCATTCTAGTGAATCCATCTACTCACAATACCGAGGTTATTGAACTTAAAGATATTCCGGTAGTTTGTGAATACCCGGACGTGTTTCTCGAAGATCTTCGTGGTATGCCACCATAAAGAGAAATAGAGTTCAAGATTGAGCTTGTACTGGGAAAAGTGCCGATCGCAGGGCAACCCTACAAGATGGCACCCACGGAACTTGCAGAACTCAAGAAGTAGTTAACGGAACTTGAGAACAAAGGTTTCATTCGTCCAAGTTCATCACCATGGGGTTGTTATGCATTGTTCGTAGAGAAGAAAGATAAGATTTTGAGAATGTGTGTGGACTATCGTCCACTCAATGTTGTCACTATCAAAAACAAGTACCCACTACCACGCATTGATACTCTTTTCGATCAATTAGTGGGTGCTAAAATATTTCCGAAGATGGATCTTCATTATGGTTATCATTAGATTAGAATCCGACCAGAAGATATACCAAAGACAACATTCTCGACGAGGTATGGACTGTGTGAATACCATCTTATGTCCTTCGGATTGACCAATGCACCGGCTTATTTCATGTATCTCATGAACTCGGTGTTCATGCCGGAATTGGACAAGTTTGTCGTGGTCTTCATTGACGACATCCTTGTGTATTCAAAATACGAAGAAAAACATGCTCAACACTTGCGTATCGTGCTTCAACGATTACGGGACCACCAGCTATATGCTAAGTTCAGCAAGTGTGAATTCTGGATCAGCCAAGTGCCATTTTTAGGGCACATCATATCAGCAGAAGGGATTGCAGTTGATCCATGCAAGATAAAGCATGTACTCAAATGGGAGTCTCAAAAGTCCGTACATGAGTTGAAGTTTCCTAGGTTTAGTTGGGTATTACCTGATGTTCATTCACAGTTTCTCCAAAATAGCTAAACCAATGACAGAACTTTTGGAGAAGGGGACGAAGTATGTATGGACGGAGGCATGTGAGGGAGGTTTCCAGGCATTGGTAAGACACCTCACAACGGCACCAGTTTTAGCTCAACCGGATACAACCAAATCTTTTGACGTGTACTGTGATGCATAAGGAATTGGTTTGGGTTGTTTGTTGATGCAGGACAGACGAGTGATCGCTTATGGAACACAGCAGCTTCGGAACCATGAGCAGCACTATCCGACTCATGATCTAGAGCTCGCTGCTGTGGTACTAGCATTGAAGATGTGGAGACATTATCTACTGAGTAATCTAGTACATCTTTACACCGATCACAAGAGTTTGAAGTACATCTTCACCCAAAAGGACTTAAATATGCGACAGCGTAGATGGTTGGAATTAATCAAGGATTATGAGATTGAGATCCACTACCGTCAAGGCAAGGCGAATGTAGTCGCAGATGCTCTGAGCCGCAAGTCCCATGTCAACAATCTTTCCATTACCTCAATGGGAGAAGAAGAACCGAGTCACTACTTGGTTCCATATGGGGCACTCTACAACCTAGCTCTCATTCCTACTATCAAGGAGGATATTATGGCAGCTCAGAAGGAGGACAAAGGGATGTCGCACATTTGGCAAAGAATGGAGAAGGGGGAGATGAAATGTTTCCGATGTGATGATGAAGGTACCCTCTAGTTTCAAAACCGCATAGTGGTACCCCAAAACATGGAACTTCGAAAGAAGATACTGGATGAAGCTCATTGATCCAAGTATTCCATTTATCCGGGAAGTAACAAAATGTACCAAGACTTGAGAAAGAAGTTCTGGTGGACTCAGATGAAGAGAGAAGTAGCAAAATATGTATCCAAATGTGATACGTGTCGGCGAGTTAAGGCCGACCATATGAAGGCAGCTGGACAGCTTCAACCTTTAAGCATACCGACTTTGAAATGGGAGGATATCAGCATGGACTTCATTGTCGGGTTACCTCCCACTCTCCATAAGCACGACTCAATTTGGGTGATCATTCACCGGTTGACCAAATCAGCTCATTTCATACCGGTCAGTGTCATGTATGATGTAAAGCGGTATGCAGAACTTTATTCTACAGAATTTTGTGCCTACATGGAGTACCCGACACTATCATTTCAGATCATGGATCTATTTTTGTTGCTCGCTTTTGGGAGCATCTCCATGATGCATTGGGTACCAAACTGATTCGAAGCTCGGCTTATCATCCTCAGACTGATGGATAAACCGAACGGGGTGAATCAAGTGCTAGAGGATATGCTTCGTGCCCGTTCCATCCACCATGTTAGGAACTGGGATGACCAACTACCATTGGCGGAATTTTCATACAACAACGGTTACCAGGCTAGCATCCAGATGGTGCCATATGAAGCTCTTTATGGCTGGAAGTGTCGCACACCTTTGAACTAGTGTGAATCTAGTGAATGAGTGGTATATGGCATCGACTTGATAAATGAAGCCGAAAAGCAAGTACAAATTATTCAAGCAAATCTCAAAGCCGCTAAGTCTCGTCAGAAGAGCTATGCGGACAAATGACGTCGACCTCTTCACTTCGAGGTTGGGGATCAAGTTTATCTCCAGGTATCCCCGATGAAAGGAATTCATCGATTCGGAGTGAGAGGGAAGCTAGCTCCACGTTTCATTGGGCCGTTTGCAATAATCAAAAGATGCGGACCTGTGGCATATCAATTGGAGTTACCGCAGTCGCTGGCAGGGGTCCACAATGTGTTTCACATTTCTCAGTTGTGGAAATGTCTCAAAGTCCCAGTGAATATACATAATGAGGATTTGGAAGCTCTCCAACCAGATCATACGTATTCCGAGCATCCAACCCAGATCGTTGATGAGAAAACTCGCACCACAATGAGACGCACCATGCGTTTCTACAGGGTCTTGTGGAGCAACCACAGTGCTGAAGAATCCACATGGGAAAGCAAGGAGTATCTTAAAACGAACTATCCGGACTTGTTAGCAGCACATGTTGAGTAGATCTTTACCTTTTGTCCTCCCTTTGTAATCTCGGGACGAGATTCTTTTAGGGGGGAAGGAATGTAAAATCCCACTTTTTCCTTTCTTGTGAAGTTCAACTACAAGTTGTTTATCAAACCTAATGGAGGTCAATATAGTTGTGCACATGAACTTGACCTCACTAAAAAGTTTTCTTTCTACTCATGTTTTATCTTATTAACCTGAGGACTGAACTTCACCCTAATCCTAGAACATTCTAATTAAACCTTTCTGCAAAGTTGGGAATTTAATTGATTGAAATGGCTAGGGAAAATTATATTGCAGCAATATAAAAATCAAAACAAATGTAATTTGATTATATTGCTATGCATATTTGGCCCTACCAAAAAGATTCAAATCCAAGGCTCCAAATTTTTCCTTGGATTCTTAAATAGCTTCTCAGAAAATTTTCAAGATTTTTGTATTACATCTTCCACTTGTTTGGACACGTACAAGGGATTCATTTCGCGTCGACATCAAATTTAGCTTTGCACTAAACTTTGCCCAAATCAACACCCAATTTTTCCTGAGACCATTAATGGTTCAGGGGACTTTGTTTCAAAGTTTGGAGATTTATGGACCTCAGCTACTATTTATTTCAATAAGGTTTATACCCATATTTGAATTGAAATTTGATTTTGAATTTGATACAAGCTATGTCCTAATTGAAATCTGATTGCGAAATTGGATTACCCATATTTTTCTTAGCCTATCTGCAAATTTTTGGAATTTTTGGATAATGTTTGAGCTAGAATTTAGAGGAAGGGATAAGGGAGAGCGGGGGGGCCCACAGGTCAGTCGGTGAGACCATTTAACCGCCTCTATTTTCTTTCCCCGGGCGACACCGCGATGCTGCATGCTGCCAGCGCGCCGTCAGCAATCGGTCGCCTCCAGCTGCCCCCCAGCGTCCTTATCTACCGCGGTGAAGGCTATAAAATCACCCCCCCCCCCCCCCCCCCCCGTCGACCAGAGTCCATCCCCGATTCACCTTTCATCGTGCCGCGCCATTTCTTCGCCGCTGCGATCACCCCCGTGCCGCCCGACGCTGCGTAGCCTCGCCGTCGATACAAGCATCACCATCCTCGGCAGTCTATAGCAAATGTGCGCAACGACCTCGTGCAGCTTCTGGTTAAGTTTGAATTCCTATCGTGCATCCTAGCTTCCGTATTCCATAAATTTCCGAAGCGCTTTTATAGCTTTGAGGCTAGTTCGTCGGTTTAATTCTGATTATATGCACAAAATTTATTTGATCCAGTTAGACGACATGATCTATGTGACCTAGCACACCTTCCCTCCAAAAATCAGAAAGAACCATCGACTAATTAGCGATCTATTAAATTTTAAATTCCCTGCCATTGATGGAGCTCGGTTTAATTCCCTGCCATTGATGGAGCTCGGTTCACCGTCAACCTCGGTGTTGACGGCTATGGCACGAGCGATTGA
The DNA here is from genome assembly GCA_036927565.1 of Tuctoria greenei. NCBI lineage: Eukaryota > Viridiplantae > Streptophyta > Magnoliopsida > Poales > Poaceae > Tuctoria > Tuctoria greenei. The sequence continues at coordinate 58,020,423 of JAYESD010000012.1, forward strand.
CCCTCCTAAAACCATTCCCATGCATCCATGATGCTTCTTGAGCTTTCAAACGAGAGATTTAGCTAGGGAATCGAGGGTCTCCACATCACCGAAACCATAACACTCGCCGCCGCCATCGGGAATGGTTTTCCGGTCACCCCTCGCCGTCGGGAGTTAGTCCATCATGTTCCCCCCGCGAAAATATGGAGGGCGGCGAGTACCGAAGCCTCCCGTGGGCCGGGAGCTATCACCAGCGAAAGCGCCGCCGTGCGCCGGTGAGAAGACCGCCGCCCGAGCCGTGGCCCGATGTTGAAGAAGGCCGGGTACGCGGGTCCCACTTGCCAGCGAGTGCAAAGGCGCCGGATCAATCTGTGGCCAGGGATCTAATGTGACCGTGTGGAAATATTTATGGCCCCCGGTGTGGCTAGCCCCTGATTGGATGATTTTAAATACAGTGGGCCCTGGCGCCAAATTTAAAAGCTGAAATTCCCCATTTTGTGCAGAAGCATTTCCAAAGTTTAAAAATCAATATCTCTCTGTAGACTGCTCCAAAAATATTCAAATAAATTTTTTTTGAAAGACCTTGAGCTCTAGATTCTGTCAGTACCAATTAGGTTCTGTGAAACTCAAATATAAATTCTGTAGGAAACAATATTTTCAAATGCAAATACAATTTTTCAAGATGAACTTGCCACTGGACAAATCTCCAAAATTCACATAAAATACACTGTCCTATTCTTGACTACCAGAAAAAGTTTGGGAGCCATTGCACCTGTATAACCCTCTGTATAGTTCAATTACCTTTTTCAGTTATTGAATTTTACAGATGTTCAGTTGCTTTATTATGTCCCGAATTTGGACTGAGCCTTCCTTTAGTCATACACTAGTTCCTGTAAAACGCTTGGATCTAATTGACCTAATCTCCTAGTCTTTATTCAGTTGCAAACTGAATATTAATTGAAAACCTAAAAATTCAATTATAAAAGAATTCCAGAAATTCTTGCCAACTTTGAAATTCTATAACTCCTTCACCAAGGCTTAGAAATTTATGAAACAAATATTGCTAGAACCAGGACAATTTCCTCTATCATGATTATCAACCGGCAGCTATGTTCAAGCTACAGTTTCTTCTCTAAATTTCTTGGAAATTTATTGCTTGCCATAATTGTAGAGACAACAAAATACTTTGATCATCTCCTGTTCTTTGCAAGAGCTTCTATCATATTACCTAGTATCTACCATCAAAGTTCCACAGCCAATTAGGTCCTTATCATATTATGATCATCATAGATTAAATTATGGTCTTGGTAGTAATTATTTTTCAAAGTCATTCATATACATATTATATGCATATCGTATAGTGACCGAAGCCGAGGAGGAACCAAAGGCCTTGGAAGTACACCTACTGGATACTAACCCTGACTCTGACCTACATCCAGGCAAGCCCCAGTTTGCATTTAAGTCATTTATAAAAATTTTACTTTATCACTATGATGATTAGCATATGAATTGTGCATTACGTTTAGGATGCTTGAATACTCCAGATGCATGACCCACAATCCCTTTGTTTAATTGGGTAGGTTAATCTCTCGATGTTTAGAATTGCTATGCTAATGTAGTAGGTAATCCGGTAGAAGTCGTGTAGTTGGAATCTACTCGCGAGATAGAAATTTACACTCATCTACACTGGGATAACATTTATAGAAAATAACTGTTACACCTAAAACTCGAGAATGGTTAGAGATGGATAGGAAGCGGCAAGACGTGGTCTTGGTCGCATATCTCTGACTGGTCAGTTAAGGCCCGTCTGTATGCGGCCCCTTCGGACAAGCTTGAATTGTACCGACAACATAATGGACATATGGAATCCAGTAAACTGACGTAACTCGATAACTGGGATGTCGAGGCCCATTAACTCACCATCGATAGGGGTGGGTTGAGGACAGTAAGGTTTAAATCGGTTGGCGGACACATGAGGTGTTCCGTGCGGAGACCTTCTGTTCGCGGAGGTGAGACGGGCTCGGCGATCGGGTTTCTTGTTAAAGGTGGCCATGTAAAACTAGTACTGAAGTGTTACGTAGGTTCTGGTGTACTCGCTGACACTTCAGAACGACGTACGTGTCATGTTGTTCGGGTCTGTCCAGATTGCAATCACCCTCCCTCGTGGTAATAGAGTACCACTTGTTCATTGCGCCATGAAGTAGTAAATACTAAAGAAGACAGAAAAATATATTGTATTGAATTATAATTGCTTTGCAAACTTTTATGACTTAGATATAGTAAAATTAAAGTTTATAGTTTACCCATACTTTAGCTGTAATAGCATTATGTGCTCTTGGCATGTCATATCATCGGCAAAGCGTTTCTTGTTTGATTGTGGAGTCTATGATGTGCCGTGCTTGGAGAATGTCATTTGCTACTTAAAACCTGATTATGAGGATCCACTTGTAGGCGAGTCGTTTATGCTTCATCGTACCTATGCTTAGTGTCCACCCTTGCATATGTCTAGTGAGACGGGTTAGTCTTGCTGAGCCTTATGCTCATGTTTGCAGTTAACGAGTTTTTGCAGGTTATACAATTGATGAAGGGTTTGATGATGAGGCTGCACCCCCTCCAGGGTGTACAGCCGAGTGGGAACCCTGCACGCCAACGTGACTTGCGTGTTGCTAGTGCGAAGTATCCAGGACATGGATGACTCTGCTTTTGCATAGCTAGTGCTGAGAGCATAGCTATGATATATATGTTTCTTTCCTTCCGCTAGTATTGTAAAACTACCACTGTATGATAACTAAAAGACTTCGTCTTGTATTTTATTCTCGTTCTGTTCTTGTATTCTATTGGGTGTCGCATCGCACGACACCACCCAATGAGATCCTCGGATGTTGGGATTTCGGTTCCCACAGATGTGGCTCTGACCTGGCGGTGGGAACCACCGAAGCCATGTCCCTCCGCATGGTCTTGAGGACACGGCGGGAGGTGATGTCCCATGAACCACCAAAAATGGTGTCCATGGTTTTCCGACGTTCATTTTCGGAGACGTCGGAGTCATCATCAACGGAGGTGTAAACGGCTTTCAAGACCTTTTCAGGGTCCTGAAAACCTAACTCCTCTTCAGCCGTAGCTTCGTCGACTTTCTGTTTTCCTTCCATTTGCCAGAAAGGAACTTCTTCCCGGCGCTTGTTGTAGCGCTCGGCAAGGTTTTGGACCTCTCAGCAGTCTTCCAAGTTGTGGCTGTTCGATTTATGAATAGAACACCACATTTTGGAGTTGCTGCCATTTTCAGATGAAGGTCGAGGTCGTTTCTTGGGGCGTGGCCCCCGGCAACTCGGAGCTGCAGCAGCTGCAGCAGTAGGTGTGCCAGTCGATGGCTTTATCTTGCCGTTGGACTTTTTCTTCTTTTTGCCACTCCCGGAGGTAGTGGCTGCACCCTTGGAGGATTTTTGAAAGTGCATCTAGGACTCCCTTGTGGGTTTTGGATGATTTATGACAAGCAATTGGGATCCTAACATCTTTGTTGAGATGAGTGCAGGCTTATGAATGAAAATTGAGCAAAGTACCAAAAAGAAGGAAGAATGAGGAGCAAAGTGGAAATGAGCTCAAGGAAGAAGAGTTGTAGATTATTGTGTATGGAGTGTGTTAAGGAAACACATCCCAAGAGCTCAACCACATTTAAACACACACATTGCACAAAGTTACACACGACCGGACTATTCCGACAGACACGGGACTAGTCCGATATCCTTTCTGCAGGAAATCGAACAAGTCCAATATCCATCGGACTAGTCCGATATCCTTTCTGACTAGAATCAGACTAATCCTCCCCAGTGCGGACCAGTCCTCAAAACACTTCACAAGTCACACAAAATCGGACAAGTCCGATCACATCCAGACTAGTTCGATATTCTTTTTGATCCAAATCGGACAAGTCTGATGTTTGCACGGACTAGTCCGAAAAACCCTCTGATCTGAATTGGACAAGTCCTCCAAGTGCGGACTTGTCATCCTATACACTTAGGGTTTCACATAACCAGACAAGTCCGATGACTATCGGACTAGTCCGAAGGTTTCTAGTAGTAAAATCGGAAAAGTCCGATCCTAGCCGGACTAGTCCGATATTTTGGGACACTTAGGGTTTGCTACACTCAGAACACCGGACTAGTCCGGTGATCACCACAGACTAGTCCCAACTTTCTGAACCCTAACAGTCACTTTTAGAAACCCCATATAAATAGAGGTGCACGGCCCAATTTTGACTCTCTCTGGAACCCTAGCGTCATCACACCTCCCAAGAGCCTCAAAAAACACATCTCTCCACGAAATTAATTGCAACAACAATCAATCCTTTGAGGATTCACTCTAGATCATTGGAGAGACAAGTTCAACACCACATTGAGCTCTTGGTCTGATTCTCTAACACACTCATGCGATTTAATTGTAATCTTTTGAGTGTGTTTCGGTGGTATTTCATGTTGTAATCCAAGGGAGCTGTCAACGTGTCAGAAGGCCCCTTTAATTCGGTTATTCACCCCTTTGTGATTAGTGGAAGAGGATTGGCCTTCATGGCGATCCGACGAGGGTAGGGTTGGAGAAGACCCGGTCCTTTTGTGGACTCCTCAACGTGGACGTAGGTTGCCTTTGTGGGAGCCGAACCACGGGATAAATCCTTGTGTCTTTTTTTGGTGTTCTTTGTTCCTATTCATCAATATAATCTAGGGTTTCATAATCATTTCTTATCTCACGTTGAATTGTTAAACATAAGATTTAATTGTGATATAATGTAGCATATAACATTGAAACCTTAATTTGATTCTATATTTCCGCTGCATACATAAAGTAATCAATCTAATCGATCAAGTTTAACCAACTTAGTCCGTGAACACCGGACTAGTCCGCACTTTACCGGACTAGTCCGATATCTCTGGTATTGAACTGGTTGTTAAGTGTTGCAGGATTCGACAATTTGCAAAAAGGCCAATTCACCCCACCCCCCCCTCTAGGCCACATTAAAATTTTTGTTATCCTCCGGAGGTGGTTTGGAGTGCATTTCACGTCCCTCCGCAGCTTTAGCACACTTGTCTGCCAAGTTGAAGAGCTCAGTGATGCTGGTGATCTCCTTGATCACCAGCTTCTCCAGCATCTTCTTGTCTCGTATGCCCTATCTAAATGCCACAATAACAGAGGCGCTAGAGATATAAGGAATAGTGTTCCGCACCTGGGAGAACCTTTGGATGAAGGAACGCAAGGATTCTCCCCCCTTATGCGTTACAACAAAAAGGTCCAGTTCAGTGCCTGGTCGGGTGTATGAACTCCCAAAATTTGCGGTGAACTGTTGGCACAATTCCGCCCAACTATTTATAGAGTTGGGCGGGAGGCTCATGAACCAGGACCTGGCGGTCCCAGTTAAAGCCACGGGGAAGTAGTTGGCCATTACCGCCTCGTTACCTCCAGCTGCAAGGATTGCAGTGGAGTAAATCTGGAGAAACTCAGCAGGATTGACAGTCCCGTAAAATTTTTCTGAAAGGTGAGGCCGGAAATTTTGTGGCCATCTGACCATGCGCATGTGCATGGCAAGGGCAGAACAGCCTCCTCGTACTCCCTCGGGAGCAGGACTGTCTTGAGCCTCTCGCCATTCGTGAGCACGCTCGATATGGACGTGGTCGTCCTGCTGACGATAACGGCGATCAAGCTCCGCACGGAGGTCATGAGTTGAAAGCCCGATTACTGTATGGGTGTGTCATGCCCCGACAGGCAGTGACATCGCTTGTTGAGACGTAGCACGCCTCCTATTCTGGGAAATGTGCAGACCAAGTCCGCCCGACAAAGTCCGATGTTGCGATGGGGCCCGCCCCAAGGGGGGGACCTTGGTTGCTGATGTGATCGGTTGCTGCTGCAACCAAATGTTCCACGTCAGCCCTCCACCGCTCCATTGCTCCCTGGGATGCACCCGAAGGTGGTGGGCGTTGGAGGAGAGCACGTGCTGCATGGAGAACGTGTTCAGGATTGTTGTTATTCGCCGACGCTATGACCGACGCAGATGCTCCGTCCCGTTGTCTAGCTTGATTTGCTGGTGCAGACGGTGGCGGTGGAGGCATGACTCTTGCTGGAGTCGTGGCACCTGCTGGTTGTTGCATGTTGGAGGGATTGCCTCCAGCAGGTTGCGCAGTGGTTTTGCCGTTGGACGATCCAGCAGCTGAGTTCACCATTCTTGAAATCTCGGGCACCCTGCCCCTACCTGGCGCGCCAACTGTCAGAGTATTTTTCTGGCAATTCTCCTGATACTACCGTTGGTAGCTCGCGGAGTTTATAGTTCGGTATTGGGTGCGCAGAGATTTCGAAGAATATGGCAAATGACCCAAGGATTTACGTGGTTCGGGCCGCCTGAGCGTAATACCCTACTCCACGGGGTGTGTAGCTGTTGTATTGAGCGTCTAAGGGTGTCAGGATGTGAGAGTCCCCAGTGTATCGTCGACCAGTCCTTTTATAGTTCATGGACTGGTCGTTACACAATTAGCCTGGCCCGACATGTGGCCCTGGCGATTACTAATGTTTAATACACAATTAATATGCTTAATTACCCTTAATAGAGTGGTAACAGGCCTAGACAATGTCGTTACTGGTATTCAAGGCCCTCCGATCGAGTGTCATTAAGACAGTATTAATGACACTTAACCGTGTCTTGAAGGCTTTGATTACCCCCTGAAGGTCCGAGCCGTTGAGGGTCCTCCAGTCGGCTTGTTCAAGTTGAAGGTCCGGTGGTTGGACACATGGCAGCTTTGGAGTTTAACGTAAGGAACGTGTAGGTCTGGTGTTGTTGTACACGTGTCAGGACCGGAGCTTCCCTGCGTCGGGGGTTAGGTCCGGAGGTGCCGCACAGGTTTCTGGCCCGGAGCTTTCCCATGTGCGGGATTTAGCTCCGGATATAGGATACACATGGCAATACCAGAGCTAACCATAGATGGGAGGCATGTCCAGTCCCGTAGGACGTGTGGGACCTTCGCAGGTCTTCAACTCAGACAGGTGAAGTCCCTTTGGTCTTTTTGTAGTCCCAAGGGGTATACGGTATGCAGTGTACCAACACCGTTGGATCTCCTCGTATTCTTCTGTTTGTGGGCCATTCGATCCTTGTGTTGCCACGTGTCATCTCCTGATTCGTTGAAATCCATTTTCATGGATTTATCCCTGCATGTTTTGGTATTTTGGATAATAATTCACCTGCATACAAATAGACACCAACACTTGTGGAATTGGGTTAGTGTATAGCCCTACCACTATATTTTGTGTTTCTTTTATGCACATTATGAGGTGAATTGACGGTCAAAATATGGTACTTAAGGACCGTCAACACACGCAACAAGTGAATTACCAAGAAAATGACAAGCACCAGAAGTACTTTTCCTATCATTCCTACAACCCCCAAAATCAGCATCCGAAAAAGCTTTCAAAGTAATGGTTGAGAAAGAAGGAAGAAAAATTCCAAATTCTTGAGTTCAATGTAAGTACCTAAGAATCCTTTTGACGGCTTGACGATGTGAAGCATGTGGGGAGGCTTGAAACTGTGCACAAAGACACAAGCTGAATTGTATGTCCGGTCTTGATGTTGTGAGGTACAAAAGTGATCCGATCATGCTTCTATATTCTATTTGATCCACGGGTTCACCATCTTCATCAAGTTCAAGTTTTGTTGCTATTCCCATTGGTGTCCGAAGAGGCTTGCTTTTGTCTATGTTAAAGAGCCTTAGGAGGTCTTTCGTATACTTCGTTTAATGCACAAGGGTACCCTCCTTTGTTTGCTTGATTTGCAGCCCCAAAAAGTACTTGAGTTCACCCATAATACTCATTTCAAATTCTGAACTCATCATAGCTTAAAACTTGGACACAGGATGATGAGAAGCACAACCAAAGATAATATCATCCACATACACTTGAACGAATAATGATTCATTGCCATGCTTAAGAACAAAAAGAGTTTTATCAACGTTGCCCATGGTAAACCCCTTTTCATGTAAGAATGTTTTTAACCTATCATACCATGCTCTAGGGGCTTGTTTGAGACCGTACAAGGCTTTGGATAGTTTGTAAACATGATTAGGAAAATCTGGATTTTCAAAACCTGGTGGTTGTTTGACATAAACCTCCTCATCTATGAAGCCATTAAGAAAAGCACTTTTAACATCCATTTGAGCAAAAGTTAACAAAATTCTTATGGCTTCTAATCTAGCAATAGGAGCAAAAGTTTCATCAAAATCTAGACCTTCAACTTGAGTAAAACCTTGAGCAACCAACCTAGCCTTATTCCTAACCACAACCCCATCCTCACTTTGTTGATTTTTAAACACCCATTTAGTTCCAATTAAAGCGTGACCTTGAGGTGGAGGTACAAGTTTCAAAATATTATTTCGTTCAAAATTTTCTAACTCTTCTTGCATGGCCATAATCGAAGATTCATTAGTGAGTGCGTGTGATATATCTTTGGGTTCAAAAGAGGCAACAAAAGCAGAACGAGCATGAGAGTTTGGATCGCAAAATCTGGACCGTGTTACTCGTTCGTGCAAGCTTCCAATAATTTGTTGTCGAGGATGAATTTTGAGAACTGGGAGGGGAGTGGACACTTCACAAGCTTCTTCTTCTTCATGTTCATCACAAACCGATGAGCTTGTGACTTGACGAGGATCTGTACCAGCAATGTTGGTCGTCGGTGCTGGCTGTGAATCAAAATCTGGAGCTGGAACAATGTCATTAGTTGCTGAATTTCCGGGCAGCAGCTCCACCTCTTCCTCACCTTCAACGAAAATGCTCTCCCCCTGCGGATATGGATCTGGACATGCAATGATTGAGCTAGTACCTGAGCTAGCTTCATCAAAATACACCTCACAAGTCTCCACAATTTTGTTAGTGTCAAGTAAAAGCACACGGTGGCCTCTAGTATTAGATGGATAACCAAGAAACATGCCATCAACAGATCTAGGTTCAAATTTATCAAGATTACCATGTTTCTTAACAAAGCATTTGCATCCAAAGTCCTGAAAGTGTGTAACACTAGTCCTATGTCCAAACCCGAGCTCATATGGTGTTTTACCTAGCTTAGCACGCAAGAAAACTCGATTTGAGATATAACAAGTAGTTGCAATCGCAACAGCCCAAAATTTCCCAGGAGATTGATATTCATCAAGCATAGTCCTAGCCATCTCAACTAAGGTTCTGTTCTTTCTTTCTACAACACCTTTTTGTTGAGGTACATATGGTGAACAAAAGTGATGATCTATTCCATTTTCAGCACAAAAGTGATCAAAAGATTGATTATTAAATTCGGTTCCTTTATCACTTCTAATTGCTTTTAAAGATCCTGGGTGATCAATTTATAATCTAAGAAATAAAGTTATAACATGACTAAAAGCTTCATTCTTAGATTCCATAAAGTAAACCCAAGAGTATCTAGAATAATAATCAACAATCACAAGAACATACCATTTACCTCTGAAGGATTGAACGCGTGAAGGTCCTACGGTGTCAAGTTGCAAAAGTTGACCCGATTTAGTTGTCATGATCATTGTTAGAGGAGTATGTGAACCTGCAACCATCTTAGCATGTCTACAAGAAGAGCACACAATTTTTTTGTCCCCTTTAAGCATAGGCAGCCCACGTATGCGATCAAGAGCACTAACACACGTTAGATGATCAAAGCCTACGTGACCAAGTCTACAATGACAAAAGTATAAGTCCTTTGAATCATTAGCAACTAGACACCTATGCTTAGAGGAAGACATATCAAAATCATCTTTAAAAACTCTTCCAAACTGAGACAAGTTAAAAATAAGCTCACTATTTGAATTTACAACATTGCAGCAATTTTTAGTGAAAATAATTTCCAAATTTTCATCTAGAAGTTGTGAAACAGAAAGCAAGTTGTATTTCAAATTTTTAACAAGTGCCACATCCTTCAAAGTGTAGTGATTATTTACTCTAACTGAACCCTTAGCAATTATAGGAGTTGATGAATTATCGGCAAAAGTAATATTCTCTACACGTGACACAAAAGAGAGGGAGGAGAACCATTCTTTGTTACCGGTCATGTTGCGTGAGCAAACTGAATCCACAATCCAAATATTCTCCTTCCTCATGCGTGTAACCTACATAGAAGCACAATACATCAATGACTCAATACTGGGGTTAGTCAAAAGGCATCTAGGAATCCAGTACTGAGTCACACGACGTCCAATAGGAATAACACACGAGAGTTGAGATAAAATAGCAGGTTTATGAGCCAAAGCTTGATGATTTTTGTACCCAACTTTTGTCCTACGAGATTTTACATGTGTAGCACAAAAAACAGTAGATTTGGGAGCAAACTTTGCATGTTTTCGACTCATTACAGCAGATTGCATGTTCCTATCATTCGGTTTAGCAAGTGTTGCAAATTTTGCATGAAAGTTAAGAGATCTAGCAATCATTCTTTCCTTATTATGTTGTTTAGCTAGTCTATAACAAAAATCTATGACATGACCATATCTACCACAGTAGGTACAATGAAATTTAATTTTATGTTCATGTCTAGATGAGCAAGCAACATTTTTATTTGAAACCGAATGAGACAACACTCCTGCAGATTTGAAAACCACTTCTTTTTGTTTAGGAACTGATTAAATAAAACCACTTCCTAATAACTTTACAATTTTAGGTGGATGTGCCTTAGCATGAGCATGATAATCAAAACCTAAACCAGTTTATCATTGCAAGACTTGGAAGAATTCAGCAGCAAATTTAGGTTCTTATTCCCATTACAAAAATGATCTAATGTCCTATGCATGTCATCAAGTTTATTGGACAGATCAAGACAATTTTCACATGAAGTTTTTCTTCTTAATTTGCAATTGGAATACTATTTAACTTCATGAGAACGTAAAGCATTGTTCAATATAGAAATTCCATTCATAGCATCTTGTAGTTTCTTATCAAGATCATCAAAGTAGAACAATGCAAATCAATTGTAGAACAGCTAGCATCTTTCAAGTTTTTATCATTAAGTGCAGCAAGCTCTTTGTTCTTTTCAATTTCTAACTCAAGTTTATCAAGTGTGGAGGTGTGCGCACTTCTTAATGAGGACAATTGTTCATATATTAATTCACATGAGGAACAAGAATCATCATTAGGAATCAAATATTTCAAATGATTAATTTCAGATTCTAGTGACTCAATTTTAACAGCATTGTCCCTAAGCTTTTTGTCCTTTTTCTTAACTATAACAGTGACACGAGAAATAGCATCACACATTTCTTCACAAGTAGGACATACCTCTTCATTGTCGCTGTTGTGTTCAGCCTCCTCCATACTTGATCTTGACTCTCCCGCCATGAAGCACAAGTTTGCCAAATCATCTTCATCATTGTCACTTCCAATGTCCACATCGCTTGAGCCAAGTTCTTGAAGTGCGGAGATAAAACTGCTCAACAATTGACGTCCTATAAAACCCTTCTTTTTCTTCTTATCGTTTGCAAAGGAGTGCTTTGTCCTTGTTTGCTTTTCATCCCAAGAAATAGGACCTGGAAGGTTAGGGAAATCTGAACAAAAATGTCTCGTCTTACCACGTTCGAAACATCGTTGAGGTCTGGAGCTTCCTCTCTTTCTAGTTCTCACATTTTGCAATTCTTTCGAGAACCTTGTAGAGAAAAGTACTAGCTCCTCCTCTGGAAACTCCTCAATCTGTTCAAGGGTTAGAGAGGACAACAAAGCAAGTGTACCACAAGATGGAGATTGGCCGGAGCTAGGCATATCATGTTGAGAAACAAAAGCATCAGACTTGTTGGGGTTCTTACGTGATATTATGTCACTATCATGATTTCTTAACTTGGAATATAGCACGTCGAAAGTAATTGTACTCATGACAGTAGATTCACGAATAGATGTGACTTTTATCTCCCAAATTGACATATCTAATGCACTTAACAATTGCCTAGCATTTTCAGCATCTGAAAAATTAACATTGACACTACATAAGTTGCTGAGAATTTTATTAAAGCGAGCAAAAAGGTCATCAATAGACTCACCAGGTTGCATCTTGAAGCGCATGTATTCTTCCTTGAACATGTCTTTCCTTACCTCCTTGATCGTGTTGGATCCTTCGTGGTAGTCACAAAGTGCTTTCCACACATCGTATGCTGATCGAAGATGTGCAACACCGTCGAAGCCGCTTTGAGTTAATCTTTGTGTGATCAAGTTCTGAGCCTTGTTGTTGTTGTTGACATGTCTCAGATTTGTAGCTGTAACTTGATCATTTGATGACACTTCGTAAGTCTTGTATACCTTCTCCCATATTGCGAAGCCTTGAGCCTGAATGAAGGCTTCCATACGTGCCTTCTAAACCTAAAAATCAATACTACTAAAGACACAAGGTTCTGCGGAGTATTTCTCCATGATGATTAGTCAAAACACGTGCAATTACAAATATTAGAGCACTGTGGCTCTGATACCAACCGTAGGATCGAAAAGCATGTGAAAAGCTACTAGAGGGGGTTGAATGGAAGATTAAAAGTTTTTCAGCAGAAGCAATGAAAACCCCTCGGCAGAAAAACAATCTGTTAAATAAATCATGGGTGAGACTAATCTAAACGTGTTTCAACGTGAAAAAAGTGATAGATATCAGAGAGAATCAAGTCACAAAGACAACACAATAAGAATCACTCGAATCCATCGAAGAAACTCAAGTTACGATTGAAGGATCGAACAAAGTTCAATCTGTTCTACCGAGTAAAAAACAGATCTGTAATACTGCATAGAAACTAGTGTAAATCAAAAACCACATATCCAATGACCGTGAAATTTTGAAAGATGATAGATAATCAAGTTATGAAGACAACCCAAAAAGAATAACGTCAACTGGATCTGTAAAACTCGAGTTATGATAAAACCACCGAAGTATGGTAGCGTTGTGCAGAAACTCAATGAGAAAGACTTGAAGAAAACAAGTCGGACGAACTAGACCCAAAAGTTCCTTTCAACTATGAATTTTATTCAATATAACAAAAGAGGAACAGCTCTAAAGTCGTGCACCACGAGCTCTGGCCTCCCTTGCTTATATATCCAGCCCTTAGGCCATCCCAAACTCAACTAGGACTCTAATCCTACTCAAATCACGAATCAAAACTTTCCATAACTGCTTAGGATTCTTCTATATGCAGATAGAAGCAATCTTAAGACTTTTAGACACCTTAGGAATGTATCCCACATTCCGAAAAAAACTCAAATTCGTGACCCACACGAAATCCTATCATAACCAACTCAAATCTTTCCATATTTGAGTCCAAGATACCATCATTTGCATTGTTCTTGATTCATACATGATGCGCGACCTCCCGATCAACTCAACCACAATTCCTCCCGAACTTGATTGTTGAACCTCATCTTTTCCATAAGACTAGTTCAATGCATCCCGTCACCAGCCATGTCTTCAACTCAAGCAACACCTGCACATGAATAAACAACCAACACTTCCGAGCACAAGTCCTCGACTTGACTCTCGTTAGTTCCAAAACTACAACATCTTACGTGAGCACTTCACATAAGCATGTTGCAAACCATAGCAAAATGATATCAACCATATCAACCAAAACGCACCAAAAACTAAGAAAATGAATACTAAGCAATTTTTCCAACAATGTAAAGCAAGTTCGAAACATTTCACAGTAAAAGCAGGAACATTGCTATCAAGCTTCGAATCTTGCCAAAACTAACCAGAGCTTGAGCCGGTCTTACCAAAGCTAGTACAACCTAGTGCCAGAGCTTACCAAAGCTAGTACAACCTAGTGTCGGAGCTAACCAAAGCTATACAACCCAGCGTTTGAGCTAGAAAACCATGTCGGAGCTAACCAACATAAGTCGGACCTAGCAAAAACATATTGGAGCTTAATAAAGACATGCCGAAGCTATCAAAGACATGTCGGAGCTATCAATGACATGCCAGAGCTAACAAAGACATGCCGGAGCTAGCAAAGACATGTAGAGCTAAAGTTGGACCTAGCTAAAAAGATGGTATGACATCATTCAAAACTTTATTATCAAAGCCAATGTATTAAGCACACATAGGTCTCACACACGTACCACGGGGAGCCCCGAAGCCTCCATGCGTCACGAAGGACCGGGGCTATCCTTCCCACCGATGGCCTGCCCCGATGCTACTGCATGTCCCTCGACTCCACCCAGACGGTAAGGTGCGGGAGTTAAAGGGTGGAGCACTCCGCTCCAGTCAAGCATTGAAGACCCGCAACCACCCCTGGCGCACGACGTGGGTGAAAGTGCATCTAGGACTCCCTTGTGGGTTTTGGATGATTTATCACAAGCAATTGGGATCCTAACCTTTTGTTGAGATGAATGCAGGCCAATAATGAAAAATGAGCAAAATACCAAAAGGAAGGGATAATGAGGAGCAAAGTGAACCTAAACTCAAGGAAAAGAAATAGTAGATTATTGTGTATGGAGTGTGTTAAGGAAACACACCCAAGAGCTCAATCATATTTAAGCACACACACATATTGCACAAAGTTACACAGGACCGGACTAGTCCGATATCAACCGGACTAGTCCGATATCCTTTCTGGACCAGATCGGACAAGTCCGATATCTGTCAAACTAGTCCGATATCTTTCTGACTTGAGTCGGACTAGTCCTTCCCAGGGCGGACTAGTCCTCAACACACTTCACAAGTCACACAAAATCAGACAAGTCCATTGTTAACCGAACTAGTCCGATATTCATTCCGATCCACTTCGGACAAGTCCGATGTTTACACGGACTAGTCCGAAATACCCACTAATGTAAATTGGACAAGTCCTCCAGGTGCGGACTTGTCATCCAACACACTTAGGGTTTCATATGTCCGGACAAGTCCGATGGCTATCGGACTAGTCCGAAGATTTCTAATAGTGAAATCGGACAAGTCCGTTTTCGACCGGACTAGTCCGATATTTCGGGACACTTAGGGTTTGCTACACACAACACACCGGACTAGTCTGGTGACCACCACAGACTAGTCCGATCTTTCTGAACCCTAACAGTCACTTTTAGAAACCACATATAAATAGAGGTGCATGGCCCACTTATACACTCTCTCGAACCCTAGCGCCGTCACACATCCCAAGAGACTCAGAAACCACCTCTCTCCACAAAATTAAGTGCAAAATCGATCAATCCTTTGAGGATCACTTCTAGATCATTGGAGAGACACTTGGCACACATCATTGAGATCATGGTTTGAATCTCTAACACACTCCTGCATTTCAATTGTAATTTCTGAGTGTGTTTTTGGTGGCATTGTGATTTGTAATCTAAGGGAGCCCTCAACGTGTGAGAACGCCCCTTGAATTTGGTTATTCACCCCTTTGTGATTACTGGAAGAGGATTGGCCTTCGTGGCGATCCGACGAGGGTAGGGTTGGAGAAGACCCGGTCCTTTTGTGGACTCCCAAACGTGGACGTAGGTTGCCTTCGTGGTAGCCCAACCACGGGATAAATCGTGTGTCTTTTCCTTTTTGTGTTCATCACTCAAATTGATCAACTTACTCTAGGGTTTGATACACATTGTTCAATTTACAATAAATTGTAGAACACAAGCCTTAATTGTGATACAATCCAATATACAACTGTTAAAATGTTGTTTGATACTATATTTATGCTGTACACATTGAAGAATCAACCCAATCGATTAATCTTGATCAACTTAGTCCGTGAAAACTGGACTAGTCCGCACTTTACCGGACTAGTCCGATTTCTCTGGTATTGAACTTGTTGTTGAGTGTTGCAGGATCCGACAAAAATTCAAAAGGCCTATTCACCCCCTCTAGGCCTACATTCAATTGGTATCAGAGCAGGTTCTTCAAGAAAGAGTTTAACCACTCGAAGAGATCATGTCGGACATGAAGGACGTCCACAAAATCAACAACCAAGAGGAAGTCAACAACGACAAAAACTGGAGAAGTACCTCGAAGCCATTCAAGACTTCGAGGACGATGATGAGGAGACGTTGGAGACGTTGGAGCTAAGGTGCTCCTCAGAAAGAAGGCACTTTCAAAAGGGAAAGCGAAAGTTGAAGAGAAGAAAAATGGGAGTAGTCACATCGACTACTCCCGATATCCTTTTAATTATGATCGTCTAAATTCCAATAACAATCACTACTTATCTATCCCACATGGAAAAGCCCCACACTTCAATGGGAGTGATTACTCCATGTGGAGGCAGAATATGAAGATGCATTTGATTTCCCTCAACCCAAGTTTATGGCATGTTGTATGTACAGGGATAGATATTCCGGATGACGATGAAGAGCTCACCCCAAGTCAAGAGCAAGCCATCCATAGAAACGCTCAAGCCGCAGCCGTAATCACCACCTCTCTCAGTCGAGACGAGTTCACCAAGGTGGATGGACTCGAAATTGCTAAGGAGATATGGGATACACTACAAACAGCACATGAAGGTGACCGGCATGTGCATGAGGTAAAAATTGAAATGATCGAAGGGGAACTAGGAAGATTCACAATTGAGGAAGACGAGTCACCCCAGGATATGTACAATCGATTGAAGACACTTTTCAACAAGGTTCGATCATATGGGAGCAAGAAGTGGAATGACCACGAGGTGGTAAAGCTCATCCTTAGAGCTTTTATGCCTCGCAATGTCACGCTATGCTCAATGATCAAAGAAAGCCCCGGTTACAAAAGGATGACTCCAGATGAATTGCTTGGTAAAATTATCAACTTTGAAATGATGGAGAAACAAGCCAAGCACGTCAAAGAAATTGCCGACCTCACCTCGACCAAGAAGAAAGGAGTTGCCCTAAAATCCACTCTCAAGCCTCTATCCAAAGAAGCAAGAGAAGCACAACTAGAGGAGGACAGTGATGACGAGAGTAGTGAGCTAGATGAAGAGGATATGATTTTGTTCATGAAAAAGTTCAAGAGAATACTGAAGAAGAGACAAGGAACAAAATCAAGTGAAGGAAAGTACAAGGAAAGGACGAAGCCAAAGATGAGGCGGGCGTGCTATAATTGTGATGAGTATAACCACTTTATTGTCGATTGCCCGTATGAGGACAACAAGAATAAAACTAAAGAAACCAAGCCTCAACCCAAGAAATTCCTCAAGAAGAAGAAACAAGCCGAACAAGCACACATTGGGAAGGAGTGGGACTCAAACGATGAGTCCTCATCATCTGATGAAGAAGAGATGGCTAGCATAGCCATAGAAAGCACATCCAAGAAATCCACACTCTTCCCCACACTCGGTGCAAAGAAGGGAGGTGGCACTAGTCTCATGGCCAAGGAAGGTAAACACAAGGTAAACATCAAAACCCCTTCCATGCATTCCTACTCTAGTGATGATGAACTAGATAGTGATGATGAGGATATGCTAAATGGACTAGATAGGAAAACTGCTGCTAAAATGAGATTTTTACTTGACCAACTAGTTGAGAAGGAGAGGTTAATTGATCGTCAAGAGGGCATGATTATCTCCCAAAAGGAGAAGTATGTCAAAATTGACAAACTCCTAGATCTTGAAAAGGAGAAAAACAGTTCACTAGAGCTTGAGCTAGCTTCAAGCAAGAAAACTTGCTTGGAGTTAACCGACTCAAATGTTGCAATCAAGGACCAACTTGCTGACCTGATCAAGGTTAACAAAATCCTTGAAGTGCAAGTTGAGTCACTCAAGCTAAGTGAACCTTCCTCCTCTTCAAGTTCACCTTCTCAACCTACTAAAACTGATCCTGTTCATATGTGCACATGTAGTAAAATCAACACCAGTTTGAAGGAGAAGTCAACCACGACAAAGGATAAAAATCCTACCCAGTGTGGAATATTTGACAAGGAGAAGATCAACTATGCACGTAGTGCATACTTGGTCCAAAGACCTCCAAATGTCAAATATGGCATTGGTTACTCTTATGATTTAAAGCAATATGCTGAAAGTCATAAGAATAACAGGGGAAGGATCTCCTTTGTGAAGGGAAGATCCTCTCAAACTGATAAGTTGAAGAATAAGAAACTGAACTCGCATGAATACCGGACTAGTCCGGTCAGTGTCCGGACAAGTCCGGTCATTAGTCCGATTCATAAACAACAGCAGCTTCTATTTAAAACTTTTGATGCCTCTTATGTGTTAATGAGAAACAATCTTGGTAAGGTTTATGCTTATTATGTTGGGCCACGCCATGGGAACACAAAATCCCATGTGTGGGTACCCAAATGTATTGTAACTAACCTCCAAGGACCCAAGCAAGCTTGGGTACCTAAAACCAAAGCGTAATTTGTTTTTGCAGGCCTATTCCTCCGGTGGATCCAAATGGGTGCTAGACAGTGGATGCACCAACCACATGACTGAAGAAAGGAGGATGTTCGTAGAATATGAAGAAAACGAGGACCCAAACGAAGGTATCTACTTCGGAGATAATAGTCAAGGAAAGGTGCTCGGTACCGGTAAAATTGCAATATCCTCTGAACACACGCTTTCTCAGGTTTTACATGTTGAATCTTTAGATTATAACCTACTGTCCATATCTCAATTATGTGACAAAGGTTAAAATTGCTTGTTCACTAACGAGGGTGTGACCGTCTCAAGGAGAAGTGATGATTCCGTTGCATTCAAGGGTATGTTGAAGGGAAAGCTTTACCTTGTTGACTTCAACAAGGATACAGTCGAACTCGACACATGCTTGATTGCAAAAACCAACATAGGTTGGCTATGGCATAGACTGCTAGCGCATGTTGGTATGAGGAATCTTCAAAAACTCCTCAAGGGCGATCACATCCGAGGTTTGAAAGATGTTGTTTTTGAGAAAGACAGGCCTTGTAGCGCGTGCCAAGCCGGGAAGCAAGTTGGAGCACATCATCCCGCAAAGAACATTATGACTACAACAAGACCGCTCGAACTCCTTCACATGGACTTGTTTGGTCCAGTTGCTTACATAAGCATCGGAGGTAACAAATACGGTTTGGTTATCATTGATGATTTTTCTCGCTTCACTTGGGTTTTCTTTTTGCATGATAAGTCAGAAACACAAGGAACACTCAAGAAATTCTTCAAGCAAGCTCAAAACGAGTTTTCATTGTCAATCAAGAGTATTCGAAGCGACAATGGCACGGAGTTCAAGAACATACAAGTGAAGGAGTACCTTGATGAAGAAGGCATCAAGCACGAATTTTCAGCGCCATATTCACCACAACAAAATGGAGTTGCCGAAAGGAAGAACCGAACACTCATAGAGATGGCAAGAACAATGCTCGATGAATACAAGACTTCGGATCGATTTTGGGCGGAAGAGATTAACACCGCTTGCCATGCCGCAAATCGGCTTTATCTTCATCGACTACTCAAGAAAACTCCCTATGAGCTACTCACTGGTAACAAACCAAACATTTCTTACTTTCAAGTTTTCGGTTCTCCATGTTATATCCTGAACAAGAAGCCCAGGACTTCAAAGTTTGCTTCAAAGTCTGATGAAGGTTTCTTGCTCGGTTACGATTCGAACACTTACGCCTATCGTGTTTTCAACAAGGCCTCTGGACTTGTTGAAGTAGCACGTGACGTAGTGTTCGATGAGACTAACGGCTCCCAAATGGAGCAAGTTGGTCCATGTGAATTAGGTAAAGAAGAAGCTCCTTGTCTAGCATTGAAAAGAATGGCTCTAGGTGAAGTTTGACCACAAGAGTCGCCTTCACACATAAATGAGGAAAATGAACCACAAGAGGAGACAAACAATCAAGGGGGAGCTTCAACACAAGCACGAGAGTATGAAGATGATCAACAAGTCAACGAGGGCAACCACTCAGGGGGAGAAGAAAACAATCATGAAGACACAACTCCCCAAGTGCCCCACCCAAGAGTACACCAATGCATTCAGAGGGATCACCCAATCGACAACGTCATCGGTGACATCCAAAAGGGAGTAACTACTAGATCTCGCATAGCTAACTTTTGTGAGCAATACTCGTTTGTCTCCTTTTTGGAACCACGCAGGATTGAGGATGCATTGAAGGATCCGGACTGGGTGGTGGCAATGCAAGAATAATTGAACAACTTCAAGAGGAACGAGGTGTGGGAACTTGTGGCAAGACCCAATGCAAACATAGCGGGCACCAAGTGGGTCTTCCGCAACAAACAAGATGAACACGGGGTGGTAAAAAGAAACAAGGCGCGACTTGTGGCCAAAGGGTACTCACAAGTCGAAGGTTTGGATTTCGATGAGACTTTTGCTCCAGTAGCTAGGCTTGAATCTATTAGAATATTACTTGCATATGCTACTCACCATGATTTCAAGCTGTATAAAATGGACGTGAAAAGCGCCTTCCTCAACGGACCGATCAAGGAAGAGGTGTACGTGGAGCAACCACCCGGATTTGAAGACGAAGAGTTCCCCAACCACGTATATAAATTGCGTAAGGCTCTCTACGGCCTCAAACAAGCTCCTAGAGCTTGGTATGAGTGTCTTAGAGATTTCTTAATTGAGAATGGTTTTCAAATTGGCAAAGTAGATTATACATTATTTACAAAGAACTTAGATAATGATCTTTTTATTTGTCAAATTTATGGTGACGATATAATTTTTGGATCAACTAATCAATCATTTTGTGAGGAATTTAGCAAAATCATGACAGACAGGTTTGAAATGTCAATAATTGGAGAATTAAAATACTTTTTGGGATTCCAAGTGCGGCAACAAAGGGAAGGAACGTTCATAAGACAAACCAAGTACACGCAGGACATACTCAAGATGTTTGGCATGGACAAGGCAAAGCCCATAAAGACCCCCATGGCAACGAATGGTCACATGGATCTCAATGAAGATGGACCTAGCGTCGATCAAAAGGTATATCGCTCCATGATTGGATCTCTACTTTACTTATGTGCATCTAGGCCAGATGTTATGTTAAGTGTATGTTCGTGTGCACGATTTCAAGCCAATCCTAAGGAATGTCACTTGACAGCCGTAAAAAGAATCCTGAGATATTTAGTTCATACACCCAACCATGGACTTTAGTACCCAAAAGGCTCAAATCTCAATCTCATTGGTTACTCCGATGCAGATTATGTCGGGTGCAAAGTAGATAGAAAAAGCACCTCCGGCACATGCCAATTCCTAGGGAGATTCTTAGTTTCTTGGTCATCCAAGAATCAAAATTCCATTTCTTTATCCACAGCCGAAGCGGAGTATGTTGCAGTCGGGAGTTGTTGTGCACAACTCCTTTGGATGCGACAAACTCTAAGGGATTACGGTTACAATTTGAATCGTATTCCTCTCCTTTGTGACAATGAGAGTGCCATTAAAATAGCCCACAATCCAGTTGAGCACTCTAGAACTAAACACATAGACATAAGACATCATTTCTTGAGAGACCATTCCATGAAAGGGGACATTACCATCTCACATGTCAACACCCAAAAACAATTGGCCGACATATTCACCATGCCACTTGATGAAAAGCGCTTTTGTGAACTCCTAAATGAACTAAATATCCTTGATTCTCGGAGTGTGGCTTGAAAAGTTGCATACCTGTATGACCTCTTCAAAATTTTGACTGAATTGTGAAAATCATCCCCCTTCATTTTCTTTCTCGAAAAACTATGTTAATTATTAGATCTTGATGAATTATGATCATTGTGTGATTGTTGTATGCTTACTAGTCAAATTCATCAAGATTAATTGATTTGTTTTGCCCCTCCTATTCTCTATTAGTTAACCTTCAAATATATATGAAGGAGCTATGCATTTTCTCCTGGTGACCACGGACTAGTCCGTGGTTACCCGGACTAGTCCACTCTTGCAGACTAGTCCGCAGAGTGCCGGTTAGACCGGACTAGTCTGATAGACCAAGGACTAGTCCGATATAGCTCTCTGGATGACTTCGGACTAGTCCGGTAATGTCTGGACTTGTCCAATTTTTTGTGTCCATAACCCTAGCCGCCACCAAACCCTAATCTTCTCATCCCCACTTTTGCTCACGCTTTCCTCTCTCTTGCGCTCGAGCCACCAAGGCGACTCTCCTCCCTCTGTCGAAAAAGTCCACATTTGGGCGAGATCAAGCTTGACCTCTTGTGGATTGAAGCTAGCGGACTTGTCCGGCCTCCAACCCCCAAACCTTCAAGCATCAATCGATTTCTTCGGTAAATTTCTTCAAAACCCTAGAAATCTTGTTTTTCTCCATTGTTGATCGTATAGCCTAGCATCCTCCACTAGATACATGCTTATTTGATGTACTACGTGTATGCTAGACTAGATTTGCATTAGGAACAATCCCTTGACCAATCTGTTAGGTTTTTGAGGATGAACACCGGACTAGTCCGATCCATGCACGGACAAGTCCGGTCCTCCGGACTAGTCTGTGCTTGTGCACCGGACAAGTCCGATGTTTCTGAACTGAAAACCTAATTTTTCAATCCCTCAATGCAATTCATTGCAATATTTTCATACCTATGCCTTGTATCACTTACCATCACTCTTGCAAAATCATTCTCAGATTATGTCAAGGTCAGACAACGAAATCTCCGACTTTGAGGCCGAGTTGGACCACGAGGTGGCACCTCGGTCCTCGACGGGTCTTGGCAAGAAGCGCCAAGAAAGACCCTCCGAGCCTGCTCCTTCCCCTCCTCAGGTTCGGAGGAAAGTGCTAGCCAAGAAGCCAGCCTCCAAGGTGCCAGCCTCTAAGGCTGGTGGTGGCCCTAGCTCGGCAAGTGCCCGCCAAGCCAAGGGCAAGGGCAAGGGGATAGCAACGGGGCCAGTCGGGCCCTTGAAGCTCCATGCTCCCAGGGAAGGGGTCCGGGACCCTACTGAGGAGAAGTTCAACGGCAAGGGCAGTGATTCTGCAGCCATGTTCAGAAGCATTGACTGGTATGGCAGGCCAAAGCAAGCTATCGATGGAAGGTTTTGGTGCAACTTCCATGTAGACTTCTACAAATCGGTGTATCTCCCGATGAAGCCACCGGTGGTGCGCAGTCAGTGGATTGACTGGGCACACCTTGAGAAGAAGAAGTGCTCAGCTTTTGATGAAGTCATTGCAGTAGTTTAGAGGCATGGCCTGAAGGATCTCTTTGCCTTCAGGCATAACTGGAATGATGAGGTGATCGCACAGTTCTTTCCAACTTGCCACTTCTCAAGTGAGGATGAAGAGAGTGTTACTTGGATGACACAAGGATCTAAGTATAGTATCACTCAAGAGGACTTTGCTAATCTGCTCCATCTGGACACCTCTGGACATGACAGGCTGATCATCCACAACATAGGTGTCATGGAGAAGGATAGGATGAAATTCCTATATGAGCCGAACTCAAAGTATGTCCCTCCCTCTACAAAGTACATGAAACCATTCTTTGTGGTCCTCAACAGAGTGCTGAGGAAGACTATTGCTCCTAAAGATGGAGATGCTGGGAGCGTGCAGGGTTACCTCCGAACCCTAATGAGAGTCATATGCAAGGACCGCCCATTTGATGTGGCGGAATACATTTGTAATGATATGGTCAACATATCCTGCACGCCTAACAGGTCATGTGGCTATGCTCCCTACCTCATGTATATGATTGAGAAAGTCACAGGTATTGAGTTCGTGAAGGATGTGGAGCACTCTCCTTTGAGGCCTCAGAAGCCTCAACCAGTGAGTGTCCAGGCTGCTACCTCGCCGGCCTCCAATCCCAAGGCACCGGCAAGATCAAGAAGCGATGCTAGGGCTGTCCCTACCTCTAGGGAAGCCCCTTAGAGAGGATCAGCTAGTGGGATCCTCAAGTACCTGACCGCCATATTCTCCTCCTGCAAAAAGACTAAAGTGAAGGTCCAAAGCTCAAAAAGAGAAGAAAGGAGGACATGAAGTATATAAAGGCAAATATGAAGCAAATCTGCCAGAAGCTGGAGATCGAACCCATTGGATCTCCAGTGATTTCTGAAGAGTCCAACCCGGACTTCACCGAGCTCGGGCCTCTGAACCCCTCCGAGCTTGCCTACTTTGGCATTGGGGGCTCGAGCGACTCCGTCCCTCCTCCCTCTCCTCCTCGTCAAGCAGAAAGCAAAGAAGATGAAGACGATGACGAGAGGACCGACAGTGAAGAGTGAGGATCTTAGAACCCTCCTCTCTCTCTTTTTTGGTGTCTTGATGCCAAAGGGGGAGAGGTTGAGGGGGAGTCTTAGCTTTAGCTGTGGTAGGGTGCGAGGAGAGAGTTCTCTTTATCTTTCTTTGTGATTGTAATGCCTTAATGCTGTTTACATGTTAACTATGGTTCTGTGTTGAAATGCTTAATTAATTTGCAAATATGTGTTGAAATCTGCAATTTTGCTCCTGAAATGACATATGCACTTTGTATTGATTCATCAATGTAAATTATGTCATTCTCAATGTTTCAATGCACCTAGTTATGCATCCCACCATAAAGAATGCACATATGGATATTTCTCTTACTGCTTGATGTATTCTTGAGTCATATGTGCATACTTTATGAAAATCTCATTTCTTTTTGTCATATTTTGTGAAATATCAATTGGATGTCATCAATCACCAAAAAGGGGGAGATTGAAAGTGCATCTAGGACTCCCTTGTGGGTTTTGTATGATTTATGACAAGCAGTTGGGATCCTAACCATTTTGCTGAGATGAATGCAGGCCAATAATGAAAAATGAGCAAAATACCAAAAGGAAGGGATAATGAGGAGCAAAGTGAACTTAAACAAGGAAAAGAAATAGCAGATTATTGTGTATGGAGTGTGTTAAGGAAACACACCCAAGAGCTCAATCATATTTAAGCACACAAACATATTGCACAAAGTTACACAGGACCGGACTAGACCGATATCAACCGGACTAGTCCGATATCTTTTCTGGACCAGATTGGACAAGTCTGATATCTGTCGGACTAGTCCGATATCTTTCTGACTTGAGTTGGACTAGTCCTCCCCAGGGCGGACTAGTCCTCAACACACTTCACAAGTCACACAAAATCGGACAAGTCCGTTGTTAACTGGACTAGTTATATATTCATTCTGATCCACTTCGGACAAGTCCGATGTTTACACGGACTAGTCCAAAATACCCACTGATCTAAATCGGACAAGTCCTCCAAGTGAGGACTTGTCATCCAACACACTTAGGGTTTCATATGTCCAGACAAGTCCGATGGCTATCGGACTAGTCCGAAGATTTCCAGTAGTGAAATCGGACAAGTCCGTTTTCGACCGGACTAGTCCGATACTTTGGGACACTTAGGGTTTGCTACACAGAGCACACCGGACAAGTCCGGTGACCACCACGGACTAGTCCGATCTTTCTGAACCCTAACGGTCACTTTTAGAAACCACGTATAAATAGAGGTGCACGACCCACTTTTACACTCTCTCGAACCCTAGAGCCGTCACAACTCCCAAGAGACTCAGAAACCACCTCTCTCCACAAAATTAAGTGCAAAATCGATCAATCCTTTGAGGATCACTTCTAGATCATTGGAGAGACACTTGGCACACATCATTGAGCTCTTGGTTTGAATCTCTAACACACTCCTGCATTTCAATTGTAATTTCTGAGTGTGTTTTTGGTGGCATTATGATTTGTAATCTAAGGGAGCTCTCAACGTGTGAGAACGCCCCTTGAATTTGGTTATTCACCCCTTTGTGATTAGTGGAAGAGGATTGGCCTTCGTGGCGATCTGACGAGGGTAGGGTTGGAGAAGACCCAGTCCTTTTGTGGACTCCTCAACGTGGACGTAGGTTGCCTTCGTGGTAGCCGAACCACGGGATAAATCGTGTGTCTTGTCCTTTTTGTGTTCATCACTCAAATTGATCAACTTACTCTAGGGTTTGATACACATTGTTCAATTTACAATAAATTGTAGAACACAAGCCTTAATTGTGCCACAATCCAATATACAACTGTTAAACTGTTGTTTGATACTATATTTCCGATGTACACATTGAAGAATCAACCCAATCGATTAATCTTGATCAACTTAGTCCGTGAAAACCGGACTAGTCCGCACATTACCGGACTAGTCCGATTTCTCTGGTATTGAACTAGTTGTTGAGTGTTGCAAGATCCGACAAAAATTCAAAAGGCCTATTCGCCCCCCCTCTAGGCCTACATTCAGTGGGGCACGCCAACGGTCAGAGACCGCTATGACCAATCGTATCACAGTGAAGGCGCTGCGGGCCTATCCTACTCAGCCAAGTGGGTAGCTTGCAGACAAGCTGATGGGACACCTTCTGCCTTCGTCAGCAACAGCGCGTGGGCTACTGACAAGGGAGGCAGCAAGACGGTGAGTCTCCACTTCCACCCTCAGAGGAAGCTTATGCGAGAAGCTTTAGATCTTTAGGATAAGATCGCCTTGGGAGTACGTGTCGGGCCCCGGGACCCCACTTGTAAGGCATCTGGTCTTGGTTATAAATGGCCCGGACCGCCACCGATACAAGGGCTAGACTCAGAATCCCCGATACACACACACGCATACACACTCACTAGCAATACAACCCACTGTGGAGTAAGGTGTTATGCTCCTTGCGGCCCGAACCACGTAAAAACCATCATGTCTCATACTCTTCCGCTAGAACACTAGTTTGAGGCCTACGCCCTGCCGAACAAGAACCTCCGCGGGCTGCTCCTCAGCAAATCCGGGGGAAGTGTCGCATTAACACTTCAACAAAAACCTAAATTAGTTTTATCATTGCAACACTTAGAGGAATTCAGCAGTAAGTTCAGATTTTTATTGCCATTACAAAACTGCTCTAGTGTCCTATTCATGTCATCAAGTTTCTTAGACAAGTCTAGGCAGTTTTCACATGAAGTTTTTCCTTTTAGTTTCAATGAGAACAATATTTAACTTCATGAGAACGTAAAGCACTGTTCAATATAGAAATTTCATTCAAGGCATCGTGTAGTTTCTTATCAAGATCATCACAAGTAGAACAATGAAAATCAATTGTAGAACAGCAAGCATCTTTCAAATTTTATCATTAAGTAAAGCAAGCTTTTTGTTCTATTCAATTTCGAACTAAAGTTTATCAAGTGCAGAGGTGTGTGCACTTGTTCGGGAGGACAATTTTTCATATATAAGCACACATGAGGAATAAGAATCATCACTAGGAATCAAAGATTTCAAACGATTAAACTTAGATACTAGTGATTCAATTTTAACAGCATTGTCCCTAAGATTTTAGTCCTTTTCCTGAGTATAACAGTGGCACAAGAAATAGCATCACACATTTCTTCGCAAGTGGGACATACCTCTCTATCTTCGTTGTTGTGTTCTGCCTCATCCATACCTTATATTGAGTTGCCCGCCATGAAGCACAAGTTTGCTAAATTATCTTTATCTTTATCATTTCTGATGTCCACATTGGTCGAGGCAAGTTCTTGAAGTGCGGAGATAAAACTGTTTACTTCTTCTTCTTCTTCTTCTTCTTCTTCTTCTTCTTCTTCTTCTTCTTCTTCTTCTTCTTCTTCTTCTTCTTCTTCTTCTTCTTCTTCTCTTCTCTTCTCTTCTTCTCGTTCTCCTCATTTGTAGAGGAGTGATATATCCTTATTTGCTTTTTATCATGGGAGGTAGTACCTGAATGGTTAGGGCAATCCGTACGAAAATGTCCTGTCTTACCACATTCGAAGCATCATTGAGAACCGTCACTTTATCTCCTTCTAGTGCTCACATTTTGTAACTCTTTTGAGAACCGAGTAGAGATGAGTGCAAGTTCCTCCTCTGGAAACTCTTCAATCTGTTCAAGGGTTAGAGAGGAAAGCAAAGCAAGTGTACCAGCTGATGAAGATTGGCTGGAGCTAGGTGTCTCACGCTGTGAAACAAATGCAGGGACTTGTTGGGATTCTTATGTGAGATTATGTCAATTTCATGAGTTTTTAACTTGGAATATAGCACATCTAATGTAAGTGTACTCATGACAGTGGATTCACGAATATATGTAACTTTTATCTCCCAAATTGACATGTCTAATGCACTTAGTAATTGCCTAGCATTCTCAGCAACAGAAAAATTAACATTTACGCTATGCAAGATGCTGAGAATTTTGTTAAAACGAGCAAAGAGGTCATCAATTAACTCACCGAGTTGCATCTTAAAGCTCATGTATTCTTTCTTGAACGTGTCTTTTCTTACCTCCTTGATAGTGTTGGATCCTTCATGATAATCACATAGAGATTTCCAAACATCGTACGCAGATCGGAGGTGTGCAACACGATCGAAGTCGCTTTCAGTCAATCCTGGTACAATCAAATTTCGCGCCTTGTTGTTGCTGTCGACATCTCTCATGTTCCTAACCATAACTTCATCATTTGGCAGCACGTCGTAAGGCTTGTACACATTTTCCCATATTACAAAGCCTTGCATCTAGACGAAAGCCTCCATACATGCCTTCCAAACATGAAAATGTGTGCCATTGAACACAAAAAGTTTTGTGGAGTATTTCTCCGTGTTGGTTAGTCAAAAACATGTGAAAATCATAGATATTAGAGCATCGTGGCTCTGTACCAATTGTAGCATCGAAGAGCATGTCAAAAGCTACCAGAGGAAGGGTGGATGGTAGATTAAAACTTTTTCAGTGGAAGCAACGAAAACCAATCGACGGAAAACCAATTTGCTAAGAAACCGTGTGTGCAACTGATATAAACACGTTCAACCGTGAAAAAAAAAGTAGTATATGTTATAGAGAATATAGTCTCGAAGATACGACAACACGAAACATGAAAAACCGTCAAGAAAAACTCAAGTTGTGATTGAAAGTTCGAACAAAGGTCAATCTGTCCTAACCGAGTAAAAACCAGATCTGCAGCACTGCAAAGAAACTCTTGTACATCCTAATCCACATATCCAATGATCGTGAAATATTTACAGATGATATATAATCATGTTTTAAATACAACCCAGAAATAATCACATCAAATCATTCTGTAAAACTTGAGTTATGACAAAAACACCAAAGCAACATAGTTCTTTGTAGAAACATGACTTGAAAGATTTAAGAAAACAAGTCGGACGAACAAGGCACAAAAAGCTCCTCTAAAATACCAATTTTATTGATGAAAACACAAGAGGAACGGCCTCAAGTCGTGCATCACGAGCTCTCGCCTCCCTTGCTTATATAATCAGCCCTTAGGCCAACCCAATCCTAACTATGACTCTAATCCTACACAGTTTCAGCTGAAACTTTGCATAACCGCTCAATACTCTTCTATACGCATATAGAAGCAATCTTAAGACTTCCAAACAGCTTTGGTTCCCACCACCAAAAGCACGCCAAGCCGAGAAGAGCCAACACGTGGCGTTTGACCGCATTTGGCGGCAAGACCTAGTCGGCCGACTAGGGGGGTCGGCCGACCAGGTCTTGGCCCCGTCAGGGTTGTGCTTCCTACAGATCTCTGCCGGGTGGGTCCCATTCCTTTATATGGTTTCTACACCATTGGATGGCATCAGATACTTCTGTTTGTGGGACATTTGATCCATGTGGTGCCACGTGTCGTCGCTTGATTGGCTGGAATGATATTTTATAGGATCCATCCCCTTGGTTCACTTCATTTATGCATACAACTCCTGCAACCATTTTCTCCAAGGTCAAGTTGAAATAGGTTAAGCAGAAAGGTGATGTGTGCAATAAATGACAATTCCTTCACATAATTAAGTTATATTAACTGGTGAAATTGGTATATAACAGCCGTCAACAAACTCCCCCAACCTTATCCTTTGCTCGTCCCGAGCAAAGTTAAGACTTTAGGTTGATGATCAAGAGTTGCTACTATGTTATATTTTTCAAAAGTACCATGTGCACAATAAGATACTCTACCTAGTATTGCAAAAATTGGCATGGTACATCACCCATCTTAGATCAGTACGAGGCTTATGCCATCTCAAATTCATGGGTAGTTGAAAGATAGAACAACAAATGGAGCACACATACCCTAGAAATCACGTTTCACTCAAATTCCAGATAGTTCAATTTAGATTTTAAGTATCTCAATTTGATTCTCTCAAGTCTCTCCTTTATGTGTAGTGGAAATATGTCATCACCAAGGCACTTTGTCTAAATTCATCCTACCTCTACATAAAGCTTGTATGTGGATCATGGTAGGGAATATAGTCGGCATATTTGAAACACATAATATTGAAGATGGTTGGAGCTCATCAAAAATTATGATTTGGGGATCAACTATCATCTAAGAAAAGCTAATGTAGTAGTCGATGCCTTGAGTAGGAAAGGAGTAAGTCACCAACTCACAGTTCGGGAGTTGCCATCCGAGTTATGTAAGGAGTTTGAACGGTTGGACCTCGGATTGGTGAATTAGATGGGGATGATGGAGTTAAATCCGACTTTGTAGAAAGAAATTTGAGAGAGTCGAACAAAGGATGAGGAAATTCAGGAAATCATGGAAAGAACCCATGAGGGAAGAGAATTCATATTTGATGAGGATGAATAGGGTACCCTATGGCTTGGAGAGAGAATTGTCTTGCCTAATGTGAAACATATTCGGGAGACAATATTAAAAGAGGCCCATGACTCGCCATACTCAATTCATCTCGGTTGTACAAAGATGTACAAGGACTTGAAGACTTGTTATTGGTGGGCTAGCATGAAAAATGACATAGCCGAATATGTAGCATTATGTGATGTGTGCCAACGAGTGAAGGCGGAGCACCAAAGGCCAGCTAGATTATTGCAGCCATTGAAGATTCCGAAATGGAAGTGGTAAGAAATCAGCATGGACTTTATAGTTGGATTGCCACGTACTCAATCTGGTTATGACACAATTTGGGTAATTGTGGATCATTTGACCAAGTCAACTTGCTTTATTCCTGTCACGACCACCTTTAATGGAGAGAAGTTGGCGGAACTGTATATGGGGAGAATAGTGTGTTTGCATGGAGTTCCAAAGAAGATAGTATCAGATAGAGGTTCCCGATTTACCCCCAGGTTTTGGCAAAGGTTGCATGAAGCATTGGGAACAAGGTTGAATTTCAGCTTAGCATATCACACTCAAAAGGATGGACAAACCGATAGGACAAATCAAATTTTGGAAGACATGTTAAGAGTTTGTGCCTTGAAGCATGGCAAAAGTTGGGACAAGAGCTTGCCATATGCAGAATTTTCATACAACAATAGTTACCAAGCAAGTTTGAAATTGTCACCATATGAAGGACTATATGGAAGGAAGTGTAGGACACCCTTGTTTTGGAATGAGACAGGGGAGAATCAAGTGTTTGGACCTGCATGCTGCAAGAAGCTGAGAGACAAGTTCAGATTATTCGTGAAAACATGAGGGCTGCTCAATCAAGGCAAAAAGGCTATGCGGACAATAGGAGAAGAAAACTAGCCTTTGAAGTGGGAGATTTTGTTTACTTCAAGGTGTCACCCATGCGTGGTCATAAGAGGTTTAACATAAGAGGCAAGTTAGCACCTCGATACATTGGACCATTCAAGATTCTGGACAATCGGGTAGAAGTAGCATATAAGGTTGAGATGCCAGCTCACTTAGCAGATGTTCATGATTTCTTCCATGTTTCCCACCTCAAGAAGTGCTTGAGGGTACTGGAAGAAAAAGTATCAATGGAAGAACTGGAATTAGAGGCAGATTTGACTTATGCCGAGTGACCGGTCAAAATCTTGGAAACAATGGAGAGAGACACAAGAAACAAGATTATTAGATGTTGTAAAGTTCAATGGAAGCATCACACTAAATTGGAAGCGACATGGGAGTTGGAGGATGATCTTAAGAAGGATTTTCCCTATCTTTTCTATTCTGCATCGAATCTCGAGGGTGAGATTCACTTTAAGGTGAGGTAGGTTTGTAACACCCTCATATTCATGCATCATGCTCTGCATCTATCATTAAATATGTTTAACATTAAGAAACATAAAATGGAAAAGTTTAAAATGAATTTAGAGCAAAATGGCACTTAACAATTCTGGGAAGTGCAGACTAGTCCGATTTTGATGCGGACTAGTCCGATTTCTCTCTGACTTCCATCAGAGTAGTCTATTTTGCTGCGGACTAGTCTGTTTTTCCTATGGACATTTTCGGACTTGTCCGGCCCATAGCGGACTAGTCCGGTATCCCAAATTGCTTGAAATTTTGCTAAGTCCCTGGACTTGTCCGGACTAGTCCGGTATTCCAGAGCACTTGTCCGTTTTTCCCCTCTGACTAAAGTGAGACTTGTCCGATTTTTGCCAAACTAGTCTGTTTTTTGCCTTGGGATAAGTTCGGACTTGCCCGACGTCCAGTCCGTACTTGTCCGATATCTCTCTGTCCAACTTCGGACTAGTCCGACCCTTTTGCGGACTTGCCCGATAAATCGCGACTCCGAGTTGATCTTTTGTTTCATGGCATGTTTCTTGGGTTTCACGTTAAGTGGGCCTAGAGACGTCGTGCCTATCTCTTTTAGAGCCCATGCGGGACTCTAAACCGACCCCTACCCATATCAAACTCGAAATCCACCCAACTGTAGCCCTCCACCTCTATATAAACAACCCACCCCTTTGCTTGACATCTATTTGCCACATTTCCACCACACCCAAACCCTAGCTCGTGAATAGCTGCCACCAATGAGGGACAAGGAGATCCCGAGCAAGAAGAAGAAGAGGAGGAAATGAAAGAGGATCAAGATCTCCATAAAGTTTTTGTTCTTCATCACCAATTGACCTTCAAGTTCTTCATCAACGCTAAATCGTCAAGATCCAAGTGTTGCCCCCAAAACTCTTGATTCATTGGAGTTTTAAACACCTGGTATACCTTCTACTTCCTCTTTATCACGTGAATTCAACCCCGTTTCTCCAAGTTCACGTCGATCTAGAAAACCCTAATCTGCTGTTTCTGCGAGGGGCGGACTAGTCCGATTTTGATGACTGTTTTCTGCTGAAGTAATTCTGAATTGATTTGAATAAACTCCAAACTTGTTAAAAGCTATTATAACTAGTTAATGAACATCCTTAACAACTCATTAACTATTTTTGCTTCACATTTGCATTAATCATGCATGTCATGACATATTGAGTAAAATATGTGCACTTTTTGATTGTGATTCTTGTCTTGTATGTTTATTGTGCAGTTTAGACAGATTTGCACTAGAGAGTGCTGCAGAGGACCTCCAGTACAAGGAATTTCAAGGATTTGACCCAAACCAAGCCCAGGAGCAAGGCAAGTGTCCTTGAACATATTGATCTTGTTTTTACAATAAATGTTTTGTTTCCAAAACTGCATGCTTGTGTCAATTTAATGGGAATCCTATGATAGGAAGTTTACTAGCTTTGTAACCACCCTTGTCACTTGGATTACATGGTAGAGAGTCGGGAAGGGCTTTTTACCATTGCTTTGCTTAATTTTTTGGGATGGGAAAACAACTATACCATCTAATTACGCATTAATAAGATTATGGCTAATAGGAACTAGTCAATATGACATGGTAATGGGTGATCTAAGCAAGCCTTGTATGTGGATGGGTTGGAAGACATGGTGGTTGCTGGCTTTAGATCTAAGGACCGATTCATGCGAGAATAGGTCAGGACAATAGTGCCACCACAAGGCCAGGTATGGGTGCGGCGTAGCTGATTAACTAGGATATTGCTAGTATTGCATGGATCATTTGGCACACCGGGGAAGGGGAGTCGGATTGGGTTTGGATTTGAGGTGGGACTCTCTGGGATCTGAGTGGCACAAGAGGGGGCCCATGGTTGAAGATGTGCTCAGTTGGAGACGTCGCCACCGATGAAACCTCAGTGGGTCCGTACATGCTAGTAGTCCCTATGTAAATGCTATTTTGTGATCTCTTGGACACACACCGACGGAAGTGTGAGACGGCGTAATAGAGGTTCTACTGACAGAAAGGTGATGAAATCACAAACACGTGGGTAAAGTGGTACAAACTCTACAAAGTCTTAAAACTATCATGATAGTTGTGCTCCCAGTTATGAGGACCTGGACAACTTCTGCGATTAGAGGGAAACTTGGGATTTGAGATGGTTATGGTTATGGTTGATAATATGATTTGTAATGGTTATGGGATATTATTATGGTTTATGGCAATTGATATGATTAATGGTAATGAGAAATCTGTAATATGGATGATGCTAATGGAATATGGAATGGTATTATGATAACTACGTGGTTTATCAGGGTTTACTTCATATACATAAAATATATTACTTTTCAAATGTTTTAATTTACATTTCAGCACTTAGCCTTTATTACGTTCGTCATTTGAATCAGCGACATGTCATACTTTCCACACATGCTGAGTACGACATGTACTCACCCTTGCAATCCCCACCCCAACAGTTGCGGGTCAGGATTGGGAGTATAAAGTTGATAATGCGGAGTTCTGTGCCGTGTCCGCCTTCAACTTTGCCTGTGGTGTTGCTTGGAGCTGCACTACCCCTATGCTTAGTTTGCTTAATTAGTTTATTTCCACTGCACTAGTTCAAACTTGTCATTAATATTCATTAGGTCTTGTATTTTGAGAATATTCTTAATTCTCTAATAAAAGTGGTTAATTAATCTTGTTCTGTGGTAATTTTGTATATATCCCTTTGTGAATGCGCTCGTGTATGTGTGTTGAACGTCCTGGGCACACATATGCGTTCACTTGTTTCACTTTTGGAACTTGGTTTCACAATGGTACACTTCGATAGTGTCTAGCAACCTGGCACTATGTGATGTGTGCTAACGTGTGAAGGTTGAACACCAAAGGCTAGCTGAACTATTGCAGCCATTGAAGATTCCAGAATGGCAGTGGGAAGAAGTTGGTATGGATTTCATAGTTAGATTACCTCGCACTTCGGCAGGATATGATTCAATATGGGTTATTGTGGATCAGTTGACCAAATCTGCGCACTTTATTCCCGTCAAGACCACCTATAGTTGAGCACAATTGGCGGAATTGTATATGGGAAGGATAGTGTGCTTACACGGAGTACCAAAGAAAATAGTGTTCGATTGAGGTTATAAATTTACCTCGAGGTTCTGGCAAAAGCTGCACGAGTCTATGGGATCCCAATTGAAATTCAGTTCTGCATATCACCCTCACACAGATGGACAAACCGAGAGAACCAATTATATATTGGAGGACATGCTAAGAGCTTGTGCACTAAAGTATGGAGGAAGTTGCGGCAAAAGTCTACCATATGCTGAATTTCACTACAATAACAGTTACCAAGCAAGTTTGAAGATTTCGCCATATGAAGCACTATATGGAAGGAAGTGTAGAACACCCTTGTTTTGAAATGAGACAGGATAGAACCAAGTATTTGGACCTGACGTGTTGCAACAGGTTGGAAGGCAAGTTCAGACAATCCACGAGAATTTGAGGATTGCCCAATCAAGATAAAAAAGGCTTTGCGGATAATAGGCGAAGAAACTTAGCTTTTGAAGTGGGAGAATTTGTATATCTCAAAGTATCACCTATGCGAGGACATAAGAGATTTAATGTCAAAGGCAAGTTGGCACCTCACTATATTGGACAATTCAAGATTTTGGGCAAACGTGGAGAAGTGGCATATAAGATGGACATGCCAACACATCTTTCCGATTTTCATGATGTGTTTCATGTTTCTCTGCTCAAGAAGTGCTTAAGGGTACCAGAAGAACAAGTGGCAAGGAGAGAATTGGAATTAGAGGCAGATTTGACTTACGTTGAGCAACCAGTCAAAATCATGGAAACAAAAAAGAGAGTAACAGGGAACAAGGTGATTTGATGGTGCAAAGTACAATGTAAGCATCATGCATAATTGGAAGCAACGTGGGAGCTAGAAGATGACCTCAAGAGAGAAATTCCCTATCTCTTTCCTTCTACGTTGAATCTCGAGGGCGAGATTCATTTTAAGAGGGGTAGGTTTGTAACACCCTCTGTCGGTACCTTGTGCACCGGGTACCCCATGATACCGCAAGAAGTACAAGAGAGTTCCACCTTTCAGTGTCGAAGGCTTCCTCAGGCCCCACATGTCACACGACACTGGACCCGCCTCCCTCATATGGGTAGCTGTGGAACTGGCACGTGTCATGTAAGGCCAGAGCTGAACTCCCAACATGGGTAGCTCCAGGGTTGACATGTGGATAATGGTCCAAGACCTAACCCCCCGTAGAGGGAAGCTCCGGTGGCGCCACGTGTATAACAGCTCCGGACCTATCTCCCCATGAGGGAAAGCTCCAGAGCTGCCACGTGTAGATCCTTCGGACCTTACACTAACGAGGATATTGGCGGATCTTTAACAGCATAGACATTCAAGGGACAGTTAAATCGGCAGTTACAAGATCAGATTACGTGTCATTAATACTATATTAATGACACACGATCCATGGGCCGATAATAGGGGTAACGCTACCATTAAGGCACGTTATCACACTATTAATAACTCTCAATACTCGTAGACCGTGTATTAGGCTCTTAAATACGCCAAGGCCACATGTCGGGCCAGGGAAGTGATGTAACAACCAGTCCTTAGACTATAAAAGGATTGTGCAGCACGGTACATGGACATCTAAGCTCATACGCACACCAATACTACTGAAATCCACAATACAACAACACAACCCGTGGAGTAGGGTATTACGCTCAGTCGTCCCAAACCACGTAAATCTTCTGTGCCATCATCTTGTTTATGATCTCCGCGCGCCCTAACCGATACAAGAACCTCCGCGGGCTACATTTTAGTAGTACCGGGAGAAGTTTCATTCGTACGCTTTGACATTTGGCGCGCCATGTAGGGACGCCTGAGATCACAAGGTAGTGAACTCAGCCTCAGGATCATCCAATGACAACAACGATGTGCAACCTGTTGAAGGGAATCCTTCCAACATGCAACAACCAGCAGGCGTTGTTGTCCCTGTAGGCATCGCACCACCACCACCATCTGCTCTGCGAACAATGCTGGATAGCAGAATGGGGTACTTGTGTCGGTCAAAGCATCGGCAAACAACAATTCTGAGAACGCGCTAATTGTTGCGCGAACACTGTTGGAGCACCCACCGACGCCTGGAGCACCTCAGGGTGTGATGGAGCAGTGACGCGCTAATGTTCCGCATCTAGTTGCAGTCGCAGCAGATGCCATCAACAATCAAGATCCTCCCCCTTCGGGGCGGGCACCAGCTCAACGTAGGACCTTGTCTGGAAGACTTGATCCTCACGTGTCACAACACCGAAGGCATGCTGTATCTCAACAGGTGACATCACTGCCTTCTGGGGCGCGTCGCACCCACACTATGTCATGGTTATCGACACACAATTTGCAGTCAGAGCTTGACTGCCGCTACCAACAACAAGACGACCGTGTCCGTATTGAGCATGCTCGCAAAAGGCGAGAGGCTCGGGACAACCCTGCTCTAGTGGGAGTAGGAGGAGGTTGTTCTGCCTTGGCCATGCACCTACACATGGTCTGTTGGCCATAGAAGTTCCGGCCTCATGTGCTGGAGAAATTCGACAGTACTGTCAACCCCGCCGAATTCCTTCAAATCTACTCCACTACTATACTAGCAGCAGGAGGCAATGAGGCCATGATGGCCAACGACTTCCCGGTGGCTCTGACTGGGACTGCTAGTTCTTGGTTCATGAGTCTTCCCCCTGACACCATCAATAGTTGTGCGGAATTATGCCAGCGGTTTGCTGCCAACTTTGGGAGTTCTTACACTCGGCCTGACACTAAACCGGACTTGTTTGCTATGAAGCAAACAACAGGGGAATCACTGTGATCCTTTATCCATCAGTTTTCTAAGGTACACAATACCATGCCTTCTATCTCGAATGCTTCTGGCAACTAAAGAAGTCACCAGTGTCACTGAGTTGTTCAACCTGGCTGACAAGTGCTCAAGGGCCGCAGAGAGTCGAGAAATGCACTCAAAGCGATATCCAGAGGCCATCAACAAGAATAAGCCGTCGCCCGGCGCACCTACAGTTGCGGCTGCCGTAGCTCCGGGTGGCCTGGGGCCACGCCACGAAAAACGACCTCGTCCTTTGTCAA
Source organism: Tuctoria greenei (assembly GCA_036927565.1). Taxonomy (NCBI): domain Eukaryota; kingdom Viridiplantae; phylum Streptophyta; class Magnoliopsida; order Poales; family Poaceae; genus Tuctoria; species Tuctoria greenei. The sequence goes on from JAYESD010000012.1 coordinate 58,058,345, forward strand.
AAAACGGCAGCAGTTCTAAAATGTGGTGTCCGATCCATATGACGGACAAGCATAGTCTGGAGGATTGCCGAGAGGTTCAAAACCTTGTCGAGCGCTACAACAAGCGCTGAGAAGAAGCTCCTTTCTGTCAACGGGAAGGAAAACAAAAAGTTGACGAAGCTCCGACTGAGCCGGAGCTCAGCTTTCAGGACCCCAAGAAGGTCCTAAAGGCTGTCTACAACACAATAGACAATGATTCTGACATCTCTGACAATGAGCATCGAAAGACCCTAAACACAATTTATGGTGGTTCCTGGGACATCACCTCTCACCGCGTCCTCGAGAAAATGCGGCGGGAAATGGCCGTTGTAGCTCCTGCTGCTAGGGCGGAACCACATTGGAAGTGGCTGGATACACCCATCACTTTTGATGCATCAGACTGCCCTAGGAACATGGTCGCAGCTGGCCAACTTCCTCTGATGGTATCTCCAACAATCAACAATGTTCAGCTCTACCACGTTCTGGTAGACGGAGGCGCAACGCTCAATCTCTTGAGGTCTGAAGCATTCATGAAAATCCAGCTACAACTCTCAGACCTTCGTCCCTCGAGACCTTTTTCTGGGGTAGGTGCGGGGCCAATCAGCCCCCTCGGATCCATCACTCTCCTGGGGACCATTGGGACACGAGAGAAATACAGGACCGAGAAGCTGGTTTTCGGGTCGCTCACATCAGTCTTCCCTTCAACGCCATCCTGGGCAGGCCTGCTTTGTACACGTTCATGGATGCAGCTCACTACGGCTATTTGTTGTTGAAGATGTTGACACCTTCAGGCGTCCTCCGGGTCCCCGGAGACCGCACTACCAGAGTCATCGCGCTAGAAGAACTCCATGCGCTTGCCATGGCACACGAAGGAAAGTTTGGCAAAGAGCTCATTGCTCAACCCCCGAGCACTCGTCATCAGGCTCAACCTTTGCACCACGCGTGCAACCAAGCGGTGACATCGACATTCCTGTCAAAGTCGTCCAAATCGGTTCTGATGCTGCTCAGACCACCCGTATATCAGGAGGTCTGAACAACAAATAGGAACTCGAGCTCGTCACTTTCCTCTGGGCTAATGTTGACGTTCTTTTCCTGGCAACTGTCACAAATGCTTGGGATCCCCAGGGAGGTGATTGAGCACAACCTGAAGATTTATCCTGATGCACGGCTAGTACACCAGAAGCCCCAGATGCAATCCATCGAGCGACAAAACATCATCCGGCAGAAGATAAAAAAGTTGCTCGAAGAAGGCTTCATCTGGGAAGTTTTTCATCCAAAATGGCTGGCAAACCCAGTCGTTGTACCCAAGGCCGATGGGAAGCTTCGGATGTGTATCGACTACACTACCTTAAATAACGCATGTCCAAAGGATCCATTTCCACTACCTAGGATAGATCACATACTGTACTCTACCTCTGGGTGCGAGCTATTGTGTTTCTTAGATGCATATTCTGGATATCATCAGATGCAAGTGTCTAAGGAAGATGAAGAGCACACTGCCTTCATAACAGTAGATGGATTATATTGTTATATTGCCGTGCCTTTTGGTCTCAAAAATTTTGCTTCAACCTTTGTGCGAGCTATGTACAAAACATTTGGAGAGCTAATTAGAGACTTGGTGGAGGTTTACATTGATGACATCATTGTGAAGATCATGAACAAGGAGTCACCCCTTGACAACTTACAAGCCGTCTTCGACAAGTTGTGAATCAGGCGTACCAAGTTGAACCTGAACAAGTGTGTCTTCAGAGTTAGCTCCGGGAAACTCCTTGGTTTCTTGGTGACTTGTCGAGGAATAGAGCAAACCCGACGAAGATCAAGGCTATAGTAGACTAGCAACCTACAACTCACATCAAGAACATCCAGAAGTTAACTAGATGTCTAGTTGCACTCAGTCGGTTCATCTCAAGACTGGCCGAGCGGGTGCTACCCTTCTTCAAACTCTTTAGGAAGTCTGGACCATTTCATGGGTATGAAGAAGCAAAAAAGGCATTTCAAGAGCTGAAGCAGCTCCTCATCACCCTACAAATTCTAGTAGCTCCGAACCCCGGTGAGCCTTTACTGCTTTACATTTCAACAACTACAGAAGTTGTAAGCATGGTTCTAGTCACGAAACGACCGGAGCCACATCCAGTTCACAATCTTAGACCCCTAAGGGAGGGTCCGGAGCTACCTGAAGGCGAGTATGGGTCCTAGCCCCCAAACACGAATCTTCAAGACAAAGTGCTAGGAGATCAACCTCTCTCATTCGAGGGAGTTTCAACGGCTGTTAAAGAGGATCCAGACTCATCAGGGAGGGTGCGGGTTGAACATGAGGAAGTTATGAACCCCTCCGATTGGGTCCGAGAAACTAAACAAGAAGGTCTGGACCCCTATGGGAGGGTCCGAGTTGGTGGAGAAGAAGTTTCGGACCCCTCTTAGAGGGTCCGGAGCGTCCAATGACTAGTGTACTTCATCAGTTAAGTACTCCATGATGCCAAGACCAGATACATCGAGGTGCATAAGTTGCTTTACGCAATTCTTACTACCTCAAGGACGCTTCGTCACTACTTGCAAGCCCACATGATATTAGTGGTAACTTCTTATCCACTGCGTGCTATATTGTATGACATCAAATATGCTAGGAACATCACAAAGTGGGCATCGGAGCTGGCCGAGTTTGATCTGGAATTCGTACCACTACAAGCAAACAAGAGTTAGGCATTGGCTGACTTTGTGGTCGAGTGGACCCCCTCTCCATCAAATCCTGGGGGCCCTAGTGAGCAGAAGCCGTAACCCAAGGTCTCAGTCTTCACTGAACCTCACTGGACTCTCTACTTCGACGGTTCCGTGCAGAAGCAGGGGGCCAGGGCTGGAATCCTTCTCCTTGACCCAACCGGTGAGAAAGTTAAATACATGGTTCACCTTGACTTCAAGGCAACCAACAACATGGCAGAGTATGAAGCTCTCATCTACAGGCTCAAGGTTGCACTATCTTGTGGTATCAAATAGCTGTTGGTGAAGGGTGATTCGCAGCTCATCATTAAACAAGTCAAAGGTGAATGCTGTTGCAACAACCCCCAACTAGCCGCATATCTCCTTGAAGTCCAGAGGCTTCAGAAGGACTTCAAAGTCCTGGATCTCCACCATGTTCAGCGTCTACAGAATGCTGAAGCTGACGAACTCTCGACGAAGGCCTCAACAAGAGCTCTGGCTCCCAACAGAATCTTCGTCCAAAGGTTGTCAAGACCAACAACTCAGTCTGCCGAACTGAGCGAAGGGGGCGAGACCAGCTCCTCGATGCTGGCAGTCCTGGTGGCCTTGTTACCATGGCGTCCACCAAGTGTCGTAGGTTATGTTGGAAGCTCCGAGCAACCCAGCACACAAGACTCAGAAGCTCAAGTTAGCTCCGATGCATGGATCTCAGAGATCCGGAGCTACTTGATAGACAATATCCTTTCTGAAGACAGTGTATCGGCTGACCGGATAGTCAGATTGGCTAAAAGATACACGCCGGTACAAGGGGATATCTACCAGTGTAGTGCCAACGGCGTCCTAATGCGATGCATTGCAAGGGAAGAAGGCCGCAAGGTCCTCGTAGAAATCCAAGGAGGCGAGTGTGGGAACCATGCGTCTTCCTGCACGTTGGTATGTAAAACCTTTCAGCACGACTTCTACTGGCCTACACTCCAGGACGCAGTGGATTTGGTGAAAAAATGTGAAGCGTGTCAGTTCCACACAAAACAAATTCACAAACTTGCTCAATGAATGCAAATGATACCTCCTACATGGCCATTCGTCGTGTGGGGTATGGACATCTTGGGACCATTCCCAAAATTCATCGGAGGTTACAGGTTCCTGTACGTCTCCATCGACGAATTCACCAAGTGGCCCGAAGCTACTCCAGCTGTGACATTCAACAAGCAATCAGCAATCAAGTTCTTGATATCCATAATATGCAGATTTGGAGTTCCGAAGAAAGTCATACCTGACAATGGAACCCAATTTGCAAGTGCTGCATTCCAAGAATATTGTGAAGACCTTGACATCCAAGTCAGCTACGCATCGGTAGCTCACCCAGCAAGCAATGGTCATGCCGAGAGAGCAACTGCAGAAATTTTAAAGGGACTCAAGACGCGCACATATAAGCGCCTGAAAAAGAATGGAACCAACTGGATCGAAGAGCTTCCATTCGCACTGTGGGCAAGCAGGACTACACCTAACCGGTCAACTGGGGAGACATCCTTCTTCTTGGTGTATGGAGCTGAAGCAGTCCTTCCTCCGGAGATCACCATGGGGTCGCTCCGGGTCTGGACCTTTGACGAAGCCGCGGAGGACCAGCTCCAGCGTGAAGACCTTGCCCTCGTTGATGAGGGAAGGTGCCAAGCAGCTGTTCAGAATGCACGCTATCGCCAAGCGCTCCGGCGCTATCATCAAAGGCATGTGCGCAACCGACAGCTCAAGGAAGGCGATTTGGTCCTGCAGAAAATACTAACTCGCGAACGAATGAATAAACATTCCCTTAGCTGGGAAGGTCCCTTCCGAGTGATCAAAGTATCCCTCCCCGGATGCGTTCGCTTGGCAACCGAGGATGGGACTCCACATCCTAATCCTTGGAACATCGAGCACCTCCGTAAGTTTTATACTTAGAATCACATAGGTTGGTCTGTAATTATTCACTATGTATGTTATAGAGTCAATATACAGAATCGGGTAGGTCCTCCGGGAGAGCATTCGGACCCCTCCGGGAGGGTCCAGGAAGCTTAAGTAATACTTAATACAGTCACAACACTAAAAGTGTAACTACATACCCTGGGCTAGTACAAGATGTATAACACACTTAGCATGGCCTTGAACCCTAAGTGTGTCCTTGTCTCCCCTGTAATGAAGGACATTGTTGTGTGAAAACAGACTCCACGTGCATTTATTTTTATACAAGGCTCAGTATTTCAAAATATTATTTTTATCCTTCTTGTCTATAATGAAGTTGTGCGAGTCTTTTTAATTTTTAGTCCAAGTTATTCATATGTGTCACAAGTTATATTGATGGTCTCTTGGATCTGAACATTGTTGCATAGTCTACTTGCCTGAACGCCAAGACAACATAGGTCCGGAGTGTGCTACTGACTTAGCCTGGACCTGCACCCTAAGTATGCCACTCTACCTACACCCCGGCGGACCTCAGTAGTGTAAGTACTAAAAAGAATAATGATCTGGAAAGATTACATCAATATACTTGTTATCATATTTATTTTTTTTATCTAGAACTAAAATAAGAATGATAAGTCACAAACAATTTATAGTCAGGAGGACAAGTTTTACTCTTTTTCTTGTCTTTATTGTACGGTAAAAACACAACGACGGTGGATTGTGGGGAACGAAATCCCGACATCCGAGGATCTCAGTGGATGGTGTCGTGCGATGCGACGCCCAACAGTACACAAGAATAGAACCTGAATAACATACAAGACGAAGTCTTTTGTTTATCATACAGCGGAAGTTTTTACAATACTAGATGAAGTAAATAAATATATATATCATAGCCACGCTCTAAGCACTAGCTATGCAAAAGAAAAGTTATCCATGCCTTGGATACTTTGCACTTAGCAACACTCAATCAGGGCGGCGTGCAGGGTTCCCACTCGGCTGTACACCCTGGAGGGGGTGCAGCCTCATCATCAAACCCTTCATCAACTGTATAACCTGCAAAAACTCGTTAACCGCAAACGTGAGCATAAGGCTCAGCAAGACTAACCCGTCTCACTAGACATATGCAATGGGAACCCTAAAACATAGCTAAGGTGAAGCATAAATGACTCGCCTACAAGTGGATACTTATAATCAGGTTTTATGTAGCAAATGACATTCTCCGAGCACGGCACATCATGGGCTCCACAATCAAACAAGAAACGCTTTACCGATGATATGACATGCCCAGAGCACATAATGCTATTACAGCTAAAGTATGGGGAAACTGTAAACTTTTAATTATACTATATCTAAATCATATAAGATTGCAAAGTAATTATAATTCAATACAATGGTATTTTCTGGGTCCTTTAGTATTTACTACATCACGACACAGTGAACAAGTGGTACTCTATTACTGCGAGGGACAGTGATTGCAATCAGGACACACCCGAACAACATGACACATACGTCGTTCGGAAGTGTCAGCGAGCACACCCATACCTACATAACACTTCAGTACTAGGCGTATGTGGCCACCTTTCACGAGAAACTCGAACACCGAGCCCGTCTCACCTCCGTGAACAGAAGGTCTCTGCACGGAACACCTCATGTGTCCGCCGACCGATTTACACCTTACTGTCCTCAACCCACCCCTATCGATGGTGAGTTAATGGGCCTCAACACCCCAGTTATCAAGTTACATCAGTTTATTGGATTCCCTATGTCCATTATGTTGTCTGTACAAGTCAAGCTTGTTCAGCGGGGCCGCCCACGAAGCGGGACTTAATCGACACAGGCAGGGCTATGCAACCGAGACTCAATTCTCGCCGCTTCCTATCCATTCCCTGCCCGGTCTCAATTTCATTATATTAATCCATTTTCTATCTAACCAATCCTGTGAGATATGTCCTACATCTCTCACGAGTAGATTACAACTACTCGACTTCTACCGGATTTCCTATGCATTATCAAAGCAGTTACTACAGGTCAAACTGTAACTCGATCCAATCAATCCCTGGGATTTTTGGCCATGCAAGTGGAGTATCAATCATCCTAAATTTAATGCACAATTCATATACCACTCATCATAGTGATAAAGAAAAATTTTATAAACGACTTAAATGCAAACCGGGGCTTGCCTGGATGCAGGTCCGAGTCAGAGTTAGTATCAGAAGGTACACTTCCAAAGCCTCCGGTGCCTCCTCAACTTCGGTCACTACACGTCATGCATATAATATGGTATATGAATGATTTTGAAACAATAACTATAAAAAGTATACAAATTAACATCTAAGGATCATAGCAAGTGATGATCTTAATTGGCTTTGGGACTTTGTTGAGGCATACTAATGACTATGATAGAGATTTTTGGCAAGGAGCAAAAGATAATCAAAGTGGTTAAGCCCTTTGGCAATTATTTACTAATTGAATAAGCTTAACCAATTATCTTTCAGTTTAGGAACTGAATTGGGCCTCGAAGATTAGGTCAAATAATTCTCAAATTTTTACAGGGACTAGTACATAACAAAAGGAGTTTTCAGTGCAAATTTGGGGTATAACAAAGCAACTGAACATCTGGGATAATTCAATCAATGAAAAAGATGATTGAATTAAACAGGATGTTATACAGGGTTTCATACAATTCCAACTCTACAGCCTGTTTGCTTAGGGTGTTAGGATCATACACGATTTTATTTGGGATTTTTAGGGCAATTCTTCTTGGAGAAACTGAATTTAGAAAAGGATACTATTTTCTGAATACAGTTTTGGAAGAAAACTGAACCAGCAGGAAAGAATTGGAAATCTGTCAAAGCTAAACAGGTTTAATGGCTCCCAAACTTTTTCTGGTAACTAAGAATAGGTCAAGGTATTTTATGTGAATTTTGGAGATTTTTCCAGTGGAAGGTTCATATTGAAAAAATTGTGTTTTATTTGGATAGATTATTTTCTACAGAATAAAATTAAGTTTCACAGAACCTATCTGGTACTAAAAGAAACTAGAGCTCTAGAGCTTTCAAACAAAATTTGTTTGAAAATTTTTAGAGTAGTCTAAAGAGAGATATTCAATTTAGAAGTTTGAACAATTTTCTGGAATGTATTTAATAAAATATTGGCGCCAGAATTCAAATTCAATTGGTTGGGTCCCATGGGCCACGTGGCGTGCTCTGGTCAATGCAACACCGCGGTCCACAGATTTATTTGCGCGCAGCCACACGGAATCCCAGCCGCACCGTGATCCTGCAGCCACTGGCAGGTGGGGCCCCACGGGGTTGTCTTCTACCTCGGGCCAACGACCGCACGAGGCGGCGCCCGCGGCGGTGACTCGCCGGCGAGCTTGCCGCCGGCTAAACCGACGGGCCAAACTCGCTCAAACTCGCCACCTAGGGGTTTTAGGAGTCGCTGAGCACGACGGTGAAGTCGATGGGACCAGAAACTCGCCGGAAATGGTTGTGCGACGGCGGCAGCGGTGGTGAGCGCTCGGGCAACCTGGAACTCGCTCCAGAGTAGCTCAAACCACTCGGGACCTTCTTCCAAACTTTCATGGGACGATGCAGATCAAGGTAATGGACGTGGGAGAGGAAGAATCAATCGGAAACTATGAGCTCGACGGCGAACCAAGGCTTCCTTAGCGGCGGCGAGCAAATCTCGATTTCCTCGGTCGTTGATCGATAACATTTAGGGGTTTTTGCTCAGGTAGGAGCGCTAGGACCTATAGAAACTATCTCTAAGCAATTGCAAAGAATATTTACTTGTAGAAACGGAATTGAAATGAAAACCGAGCAAGATTCCTCACATCGGCGGAAAGAAGACGACTGATAACTTGCTCATTTCTCAATGAAAAGGGAAACAGTTTGCACCGAGAGTTAGAGCTCGACTAGGCGCACCTTTAAGCTTTTGGGATCGTGGATTGAAACTGTGCGAAACGGCGGCGCACCACGGATCAGAGGCGAGCGGTGACGATGGCGCGCGGCGGAGAAGAAATCGCGAGAGGGGGAACCACCGATCGGGGAAGGGGAAATACCGGAGCGGCAGCCGACCTTTTATAGCGCCGCGGCAAGCAAGCAAGCAGCTCGCTGGAGCTTGCATGCGCGTGCGCTGTCGAGCGGGCGAGCGCCGGTGCAGATATGGCAGGCGGCCGAGCTGATCCGTTCAGCAGAGGCTGACCTGTGGGGCCCCCAGGTCAGTCAGACTCCAATAGTAAAGTTAAAAATTCATTTAAAAATAGAAGATCAACTCCAAAAATCATGAAATTTTGTAGAGATGGTAAATGAATTATTCTGAACACAATGGTGAACTCAAATCTTATGTTCAAAGAAGCTGGAAAAGAATTTAAAATTCAGATTTTAATTTGATTCAAATTTGCTAAGCGCCTCAAATAAAATAGCAGATGAGTTCCTAAAATCTTGAAATTTTGCAGGCAAGCTATTGAGAATATTAGAAGGTCAAAGAAAAATTTAGAGCCTCTAATTTGAATACTTTTGGCAGGTCCAATTAGTACTGCACTTTAAATTGCCTTAATAAACTTCATCCAAATAATTCTAAAATTTGAAGAGGGTGAATAGAATCATTCTAGAATTAGTGGTGAAGTCCAATACTCATGTTAATAAAATTTAACCATGAGTGCAAGAAAGGTTTGGATGGTATTAAGTTCATGTGTACCACTATATTGGATCTTTAATATAGTTGATCACAAAACTCATCTGAATTCACATGCCATAAAAGTGGGGTTTTACATGGATGATGCCGGAGCTACCAAGGTCCGACAACCTCTAAGGTGACCCGCCTTCTATGTTTTCGGATGTTGAAATTGTGCGCCACCAGAGCTAACAAACTCTGGTAACTTCCATGATGGTCGGACGTTGACATAAAGTATAATTCAAGTGAAGATGGCATAACCACTCAACGTTATCTACACATTGATAGTGGGTGCCGTCGGACCTATCAAGCTCCGACACCCCCACGGGGCCCTCCGTCAACATTCTACGCGTTGATAGTGGGTGCAAGCTCCGACAACCCCAGAGGGCCCGCTGTCAACGTGGCAAAGGGTACCGGAGATAAATACTTCGGACCTAAAATCTATAAGTTCGAAGCGTTCAAGTAATCAACATACTGTCAAAACCTTTTGGTACAGTTCACAATCGAATTGTGCACATATACCAGGGGGCCAACAAGACAACGCACAATATATTGAAGACAAACATAAATTGAAATTCATGACAGAAAGAGTGGATTTCATTCATTCAAAGTACCGGATTACAAAATCAAGGATATAGCAAAAGACAAAAGGAAAAGGTCCTAGCTACGGGAGGATCTAAGTCGTGTGGAAAAATGAAGCATCCTTTTCAGCAGCCTCTTGGACACTTGCTTTGGCAGCATCCTCCTCTTCGGCAATGAGTCCTTCAAATACTGGATCGAGAGAAAATTGTGGGTCTTGGCTTCTATAACACGCCAAGACATACATGGCGACGTTTTTGGCCAGAGATCTCCCCTCTCTTTCCAGGTAATCAGTGATCACATTACCCATTGCATCGAGTTTGCTGCCAGCAGAGCCAAGTGCCACTAGCGTCTGGTCCAGCTCCAGTGCTAGGTCCTCCAGGCGTGCTGGACTGAAGCCAAGAGGCACAAGGGCCCTGTCTGCACGTCCCAAAAAATCCAATACCATTAGGGATTCGGTTGCCATCGAGCTCTGCAGCTCCTCCAGTAACCTCCGGGCGGCCGCTAGCTCCGAACCCTTCCAAGAGAGGCGCTCAACTGCTTTAGCATGTTGCTGCACATTCTCAGCTACTTGCTTTTCACGGTCGGTTAGCTCCGTCTCCCTGAGGTGGATGCGGTTCCGCCGTTCCGCCAGGTCCTTCTCCCTGCCCCTTACTTTCCCTTCTTTGGTGGCAACATTAGCTTCTCTTTTCGAGAGCTCCTGCCCCAGTTTCCAGTGCTTTTCCTCCTCCTCCTTACTCCACAAATCAAACTTCTTAGAGCGATCTACTAAATTTTGCTTAGCCAGAGTTAGCTTCTGACCGAGCTCTTCTTCCCTTTTCAATACATCTTCCTGCTGTTCCAGGAGCTTCTCTTCTCCTGCATCAAGGTCTGCCCGACGCTTCAGGAGGACCTCGTTTAATTCCTTGAGGATTTCGTGACACTCATCAGCAGCATCACTCCTCTCTTTGTCATGTTCGAGGATCTCCCGAGAATTAGCGTCGAGTGCCCCGATGGCGGCTTCCTTCTCTTCCAGCAGTTTGCCCCAGTGCTCCATCCGGGCCGTTTCCCTCTTCACCCACTCCTTCTGATCAGCAAGCCTCAACTGTGCAAGCTTGCTCTTGAAGTGGACCCTGTTGCGCCAATGCCTCAAGGTGTGGCGCACCTCTTCAAGGGTCTTACTTTTGTGATCGAAGGCGAGTTGAACTTGTCGGAGGCTTGAGCAGGCATTGTCTATGGACAATGCCAAGTGAATAGGCTCTGGACATGCCGGGGTCACCTCCGCTGGCTCCAAGGGGTCTTCAAGAACAAAAATAGGGTCCCACGCCACAAGCGTGGTTCCCTGAGTTTCTGCAGCACTAGGGCTGCCCTCCAGAAGCTCTTCGGCAGCAGCAGAGGAAGAACCCACTGCGGGAACTTCTACCTCCGGAGCCGACGCCGAAGGTCCTGACACGGGAACATCAATTGCTGGCTCCACGGGTGAAGAGCCTGCCTCCACCTCTTCATGGTGTTATGCCTCGGGCATGGGCACCACCGGAGCAGTTACTTCTGAGTGGTCGTCGGAGCTTCACTCGAAGCCATTTCCATTACCAGCTCAGGTGCCGGTACATCAGCTACCTCCAGCTGAACTGCCGGAGCTTCAACAACTTCCGGCTCAAGGGTCGGAACTTCAAGTACCACTGACTAGGTTGTCGTGGCATCAACGACTTCCGACTCAAGGGCTGGAGCTTCTGGCACCACCGGTTCATCTAACGGCTCAGTAGCAACTTCTGGCACAATGACCGAAGCCTCAATTACCACCGGGCCAGTTGCCGAAGCTTCCACCACCTCCGCATCCCGTGTCGGAGCTTCAATCGTTGGTGACAACACTACTGAAGTGTCTTCATGCACGTCTCCCCCGTGGTTCGGCGCTATCACAGGAGTCTCTGGCGATGACTCTAAATCCAGATCCAGGACAACTGGCGCCAGAGCTGCCGTGACCTTAGTCACCACATGAGGAGGCATGGGGGTTGAAGCTGGAGTTTCTGTCCGCACTGTTTCAGCCATTGCGACTGAGGTCGAAGCTTTAGACCCCAAATTTGATGCCCTGCAGTCAAAAAATGGAAGATTTAAAACATGGCAAAAATAAGAGTGGCAAATCAAGGTGAAAAATTAAAGCTTACTTTGGGAAGCTACCGCTCCAATCGATGCGGAACCACTTAGTCGCAGGTTTAGAGCCGGAACCTGCAATAGTTGGCATGGAGGGAGCTCCACAATGTCGCCTGGAACCTACCGTCGTCGTTGGTGTAGCCCCAGTCGAGGTATTCCTTGGCTGGGAAGGACTACCGGACCTGGAGCCCGTAGCTGGCGCCAGAACTAGAGTCGATTGTAAAGAACTAGTGCCTCTTGAGGATGCTTGCACTGGATGAGGTGTAGTCGCAAGAGATCTCCTTCGCAAGGGAGAAGGGGCACTTGTAGATGGAGCAGGCCTGACGGACCTCACATCAGCCTGCTTCAATTTTCTCTTTCGCCTGGATTATTCGGCTAGCTCCTTGCCCATGCCCTTGCTGATGTCTTCAATCCCCTAGCTCGGAGCAGGGGCGGTCACATCCTCAGAAGCTACGGGTATTACAGCCCTGGATACCCTACGCTTCTCCACCTAACCAAGGTCCTCTAGTGCCAGCATCTCCCTCCGGAGCTCCCTGCTAATATCTGGAGTCATGTTCAGGGGTAGTAAAGCAGCCAGTGGAGTCAATGTGTCATTCATGATCAACCCGTGCTGAAATTTCTTGAGATGGAGCCTCACAGCTTTGTCATCCAAGATGGAGTCCAGAACAGTTTCAATCTGGTCGGTATCCATCACACTATTGAAAGCCTAGGAAGGCCTCTCCCTCCTCCTCATCGGAGCCCACCTGTTCACCCAGAAGTTCCCGAAGACCATCTGGGGGTTCACTCCACCGTCCACACATTTTCGGATCCTGGTCAAGACAGGGTTAAATGCATCCGACAGCTTCGGAACTACATTCCAGGCATCGGTGTCGATGTTCGGGAGTCCTTGGGGCAGCTCCAACCTATCATGCTCCTACACTGCAATGATGACCCAATCCTTCTTCCAGTCATCCCATTTGCATAAAGGGGACAACTTCAAATACTTGAAGGGGCAGTTATTGTGCTTCACGAAGTAGTAGAAGCCAAGCAGCCTAGTCCCCTTGTCGGTGGTGTGGACTGTGACGAAAGTCCGAAAAAACTCGGCGCAGGGAGGCTCGTCGACCCACATCTTGCAGAAGTGGACAAAAGTTGCCATGAGCAGGAGGGTGTGCGGGCCGAGGTGACGCAGTTGGAGACCATAGAAGTCCAGCAGCATCAAGATGAAGCTCAAGAAAGGTGGGATCAGTCCCACCATGGTGTACACCAAGAAGTACACTATGTTGCCACGGCGCTCTTTCTTGAAGGGGAGCTTGCCGAAGCGAATTGGAGGGTTGAAGGAGTCACTGAACCACCCCATGTAGGTCTGAACCTTCATCGGATCATCCTTGCTCTTGATGCAGATTTTGGGAAGACCTAACTTCATCGCGACAAAGTGGAGCAATGGAAAGGAAAGCTAGGCGAAGTTTGGGATGCTCTGAGCGCGACTTTGATCGAAAGCGTGAAAAGTCCTCAAATAGTGCATACTTTCCTTTTTAATTAAGCCTCCGCGACGCTTAGATGGAAACCGAACGAGAGCATAGCCACGTTTCAAAAGTCTACGCCGTCAATGATGAATGCACCCAGGGCCACCCCGATGAAGAGGTCGAGGTTATTACCCCAGGTGAACTGTTGTCATGATGGGTGGCGGGAAACCCAAAGGCGGCCGCCAGACAAGGCCCTCGAAACCAATACGGTTTTCATATTGGGAACTGGGGACCTTCAATTGCATGAGATCCGTACTCAAATATCTCATCTGCCGCATTAAAAACAAGCCATGCGACGATGGTATAACCCCGAACCATCGCCCCAACGGCACATTAGAAGACCTTTGAAGTCGCTGCACAGGAATTGAGTATGCCCCCACCTCCGAAGGAATAATTTAACCCAAAGGGTTTCTCAAAGATGTGGGCCCGGGGGCCACTATCGATAACCGGTGTACCGAGTACCCTATGATACCGCAAGAAGTACAAGAGAGTTCCACCTTTCAGTGTTGAAGGCTTCCTCGGGCCCCACATGTCACACGGCACTGGACCCGCCTCCCTCACATGGGTAGCTCCGGGATTGCCACGTGTAATGTAAGGCCGGAGCTGAACTCCCAAAATAGGGATGCTCAAGGGTTGACACGTGGATAATGGCCCCAGAACTAACCCCCCGTAGAGGGAAGCTCCAGTGCCGCCATGTGTATAAGAGCTCCGGACCTATCTCCCCATGAGTGGAAGCTCTGCAGCTGCCACGTGTGGATCCTCCAGAACATACACTAACGAAGATATTGGTAAATCTCCAACAGCATAGACATTCAAGGGACAGTTAAAGCGACAGTTAGAAGATGTGATTAAGTGTCATTAATGCTATATTAATGACACACGATCAGTGGGCTGTTAATACGGGTAACATTGCCATTGAGGCACGTTATCACACTGTTAATCACTCATAATACTCGTAGGTCATGTATTAGGCCTTAAATACAACAGGGCCACATGTCGGGCCAGGCAAGTGATGTAACGGCCAGTCCTTAGACTATGAAAGGACCGTGCCGCATGGTACATGGACATGTATGCTCATACGCACAACAGTTCTACTGAAATCCACAATAACACAACACACACCCATTGGAGTAGGGTATTACGCTCAGGCGGCCCGAACCACGTAAATCTTCCATGTCATCATCTTGTTTAAGATCTCCACCCGCCCTAAATGGTACAAGAACCTCTATGGGCTACATTTTAGTAGTACCGGGGGAAGTGTCGTTCGTACGCTTCGACACCCTCATTTTCATCCATCATGCATTGCATACATTCTTATACATGTTTAACATTAAGTAGCATGAAAGGAACAAGTTTAAAATGAATTAGAACAAAAATAGCAATTAAAACCTGTCAGTGCGGACTTGTGGTTTGGACCACGGACTAGTCCGTTTTGCTCTATGTTGTTTTCTGTACTTATCTGCTTTTTGCCCCGGATTAGTTCAAAAACACTTCTTATGTTGTCCGGACTTGTTCATTCTCTTGTACGGACTTGTCCGATCTTCCATACTAGAAACTTTCGTAGTTGTCCGGTAATTTCCCCAATTTGGTCCGGTTTTTTTTTAAAAAAATTTGAGAAGTCCTCTGGACTAGTCCGGCCCCATACCGTACTTGTCCATTTTGCTCTCTGTTTCGGACTTGTCCGGACCTCCACCAAACTTGCCCGTTCAAGTTTTAGTCCCATATCAGACTGGTCCGGGCCCTTAGCGGACCAGTCTTGTGTGCTCGACTTGGATTGTGTTTTCCTTCCAGATGGGATTTTGGGTAATTACCTTAATTGGGCCAAAGAACATTGTGCCTAACCCCTATGGAGCCCATGTGGGACCCCACATTGGCCTCCACCGCCTTAAAGTCGAATTACACCAAAACCCTACCACCTCCACCCTATATAAACACCCCAACACACACCATTTCATCCCTTTTTCACGATAGAAGAAACCCTAGACTCATGACCGCATGAGAGCCTCCATCACGGGGAGAGGAGCTCGCAGCCAGGGGAAGCAGGAGGAAGATAGGAGGATCAAGCAAGATCGATGGTCGTCAACTCATCGACATCGTCGTCAATTCTCAACCAAGTTCTTTGTCTTCTTTGGATATAGACGTTAAGTCCTCGAGTTCCATCAAAACCTCGACCTTTGAACCCTAGGGTTCATGATAAATATTTTAGATCCATCTTTTCTACATAAAATATGGTTTCATATTAATGCAAACTAAGCTCTAATTGAAAATTCGGCAAAAAAAAATTCCTAGCCAAAACGGACTTGTCCGGTCCCTGTGCGCACTAGTCCGATCCACTTTCTGTACTAGAACGGTCATGTCGGCCTCACTGCAGAATAATACGGTCCTCCAAACCTGGAACTTCCTAGAACTTCTTTAATATCCCCCGAAATGACTTGAAACTTGTTCTAACATGTAATACTTAATTGTAACTAGTTAGTTATCAATGATAGCAACCTAATAACATGTGTTACCACATAATTGCATCACTCATGCATTTTAAGTCATATTGAGTAATATATAAGCATTTATTGATTGTAATGCTTGTTTTGTATGCTTATTGCATGGAATAGAAGGTTGCTCTAGAGGTTGCTAACGAGGACCTCCAACACCAGAACTTCGAAGCTTTTGACCCTAACCAATCTAATGAGCTACGCAAGTGTCCTTGAACATTTTGATCCTTTTTTAAAATGTCTTCTTTGCAAAGTTGTATGCGTGTGTCAAATTGATGGGAAACCCATGATAGGTGTTTACTAATCTTGTTTGACCATCCTTGTCACTCGGAATATATTGTGGAGATTTGGGAAGGGCATTTTTACCTTTTTGCTTCGCTCTAATTAATTGGTATGGGGAAATAACCAAATTGCTTAACTATGAATTAATGAACCTATGCATGATGTGAATTGGTGACCATGGTTAATTGGTAACACGAGACTTCGCAGATCTATCAAGCATGGTTTGTGGATTGGGTTGGATGATATGGTGGTTTTGGTTGCTTTGGATCCAAGGATTGGTTCATGCGTGAATAAGCCCGGACAACAGTGCCACCAAAAGGCCAAGTACGGGTTCGGCTTAGTTGATTAATTATGTGTATTTCCAGCATTTTTGTGATCATTTGGAGGAGCGGGGAATGGGAGTCGGTTGGGTTTGTAATAGTGGCAGGACTGCCCTAAAATCCGAATGGCACAAGGGGGGGCCCTTGGTTGGATGTGCTCAGTTGGAGGCATCACCACCGGTGAAACCTCAGTGGGTCTTAATATGCTGGTAATCCCTTTGTAAATGATATTTTGTTATCTCTTGGCCATACACCTAAGGTTGTGTATTGGTCATAAGGGAGGTTTCTTTATTCACTAACGGGTACTGAAATCTCAAACTTGTGGGTAAAGCGGTACAACCTCTGCAGAGTTTTTCAAAACTCTCATGATAGTCGTGCTCCCGGTTAAGAGCACCTGGACAACTTCCATGATTAGATTGGAAATTGGGATGGTTTGGTTAGGTTATGGTTATGGATTGGATGGTGATAAATGGACATGGTTAATGATGATGGTAAGAACATGGCATATGGATGGATAATGAATGATGGATATGAGTTATTATGTTAATTATTTGGGATATGTTGGGATTATTTCACATAGACATCGTAGGATGCTTTTTACATGTTTAAATGTACTTTTTAGCAAATAGCCATTATTTATTATCATTCCTAGTTTAAGCTACGTGTCATTATTTTCCCACACTTGTTGAGTACGACATGTGCTCAACCTTGCTATTCCCCCACCAACAGTTTCAGGTGATGTTTGGGAGTACCTTGAGAATAATGTCAAGTACTAGGTTGTGCGATGCCGCCAACTTGCCTGTGGGTTGCTTAGAGCCGCTCTATATCCCATTTGCTTAGTTTTCTTAGTTTAGATTATTTCCGGCAGTAATAGTATTATTAATAATGATCATTAGAGTTGTAATTCGAGAATTATTTGAATATTGTAATAAAATTACTTATTAAATAATTCATGCTGGGGTAATTTTCTATATATCGTTTATTATGCACTCATGTATGTGTGTTGAGCATCCTGGGCACACATATGCGTCGCACTTGGTTCATTTTCGGAATTGGGTGTCACAATTATGCACCCACTGTCGTGTGTGCAGGATATACAAGGCAGATTGGTTCAAGCACAACCAGTAGCATTGATTGTAAGGTACATTCCTCCCAGGGTCCCCGCCGTTGATTTTACTTCGCAACGATGATGTGCGACACTAGAGCATCTAGATCTGGCACCTTGCAGGGGGCCCACCGATGCTCTTCTACATAATGTCAACAAGTGCCGATTTGTGACTGCACTCCCTCCTCCAGCTTTTGTCGCTAAAAAGGTTTCTTTGGTTTCCAACCAGCCTGGGGCTTGCCATCGACGTTTCTACCTGTTCATAGTGGGCCACGCTGGACCATCCAGTTCTGGCACCTGCCAAGGTCCCCTCCATCAACGTTTCTACGAGTTGATAGTGTGCGACGCTGGAGAATCCAACTCTGACACCTCCATGGAGGCCCTCCCTTAAGGTTTCTACGTGTTGATAAGGGCCAACGCTGGAGAATCCAGCTCTGGAACCTATCGGGGGCCCGTTATCGATGTTTCTACGTGTTGATAATGTGCGATGGGAGCATCCAGCTCCAGCACCTCCCTGAAGGCCCGCTGTCGACATTTCTACGTGCT
The DNA here is from genome assembly GCA_036927565.1 of Tuctoria greenei. Taxonomy (NCBI): domain Eukaryota; kingdom Viridiplantae; phylum Streptophyta; class Magnoliopsida; order Poales; family Poaceae; genus Tuctoria; species Tuctoria greenei. The sequence goes on from JAYESD010000012.1 coordinate 58,076,619, forward strand.
GATAGTGGGCGATGTCGGAGCATCCACCTCCATCACCTTCCAGGGGGCCCGCTGTCGACGTTTCTACGTGTTGATAGTGGGCGACACCAGAGCATCCAGCTCTGGCACCTCCTAGTGGGGCCGCCATCGACGATTCTACGTATTGATGGTGTGCAATGCTGGAGCGTGCCGTTGACGTTTCTTACGTACTGATAGTGGGCGACACCGGAGCATCGAGCTCCAGCACCTCCCAGAGGGCCCGCCGTGGCATTTCTACGTGTTTATGGTGGGCGACGCTGGAGCATCCAGCTCTGGCACCTCCAAAGGGGCCCGCCATGACTGTGCTTCTATGCGTCGATAGTTGACGACACTGCAGCAGCCAGCTTTGGTATCTCCTAGGGGGCCCACCGTCAATCGTTCTACGTGTTGATGCTGGGCGACGCCGGAGCATCCAGCTCCGGCACCTCCCAAGGGGCCTGACGTCGATGGTGTTTCTACGCGTCTATACTGGACAACATCGTAGCAGCTAGCTCTGGTACCTCCTAGGGGGCCCAATGTTGACATCTTTATTTGTTAAGGGGGGCCCTGCACTGCTCAGAACCTTCCTTCTCGACAGTGCCACAGAGCAATTTTCCGACGACGATCGTGCGTTCCAATCCAAGTCCGGTGCTCCCCAGGGGACCGCCGGTGTCAACCACTCAAGCTCCCCTGCTCTATGGGGGTCGCGTTAGCGACATCTTGTGATCAACTGGTTAGCGTGTCCAACCACATGGCCACACCTACCAGGGGGCCTCTAAGGAGGATTCCATAGGCAGGACGTCAAACGGCGCGAGAATGGCTACATCAAGAGTGCGACTGATTGGCCCCTAAAAAGCTAACGAAGTCAGTGATGTCCTTTAGGACCTTACGCAGCCAAGGACCCGGAGCGAGAAATTGAGAAGCACAAGACAAGACAAAAAGCAAAACATGTTCAAATTCATTAGGAGTTATTTTACAAAGGGGACAATTTCGGTTACAAAGGTTCTCCGCTTCGGGGCCGATGGTCTCATACCCGCTGGAACAAGGAAGCCACCTACTTGGCAAGGTCATCATAGGGGCCCTTGTCTCCTCCTCCCGCCCATCAAAGGGGCCCTTGTCTACTGAATCCAGGGGGATCGTTAGATACTAGGTCATCTAGCACACCAGAACATGGGAGCCACCTAATTCGCTAGCCTTCGACATCCAGCCGCCTTGCAAGGACAGTGTCCACGACCCCAGCGTCGAGCAGGAGTCCAAGGCTGGGAGCAGCTAGGTCACCCCATGAGACGGCTCCCCATGTGGCAAAGGACCAAGTCTGAGGGGTTCTAACATCACCCCGGAACGGGCCAGGAAACCCAGATCCCCTGCACCTCGGTTGCACGGCAGGCCTAGAGGTATTCTACCTCTTTTCGTGCCGCTTCCCCTCGATCGGTGAGCTTCCAAGCACGACGCTCCAAGTCATCCTCTCGGTGCTTGATGGCGAGCTCCGAGTCTTGCCTCGCTCGGCGCCTCTCCTCCAGCACAGTGACGCTCTAGGAGACATCTTCTTCCCACAGTACCAAGTCCCTTTCTTGATTGGCAATGGCAACCTTGTGATGGACCAGCTCCAGCCGCCTATCCTCGCATAATCTAAGGATGGCACCGACATCAGCGTGGGACTTACCCTCGAGCTCCTTCGTCTTGGCATCAAACAGCTTCACCAGGCACTGTTCTTCAGCAAGCTAATCCCACTCCAGGGCGAGAGGAGCCCGCGTCTTGGGAAAGATGGACTGGTCCGCGATAATAGCCTCGGAGAGGGGGATCGACATGGACGTCACCACAGATGACTGCCTCTTCGCTTCTTCTGCCGACTCCGTTGCAGAAACCATCGCCCAGGGACCTGATAGCTCCTTGTTTGAGCTACAAGAATGAGTGTGTCGCCGCCCAGTGCCGAAGCACTCTCCCCTGCCACAAGGGTGTCGCCAGCCGCTGTTGGCGAGTCGCCATCTCGCGCCTAATGACACCAAGCACTGTCGCAATGTCAACGACAGGTGGGTCTGCTCCACCAGGGCTAACTGTGATGGCCAAGGTAGGCACCTCCTTGCCCAACACTGCCTCAGCCCAATCCGCTCTGACTGATGAAGTAACACGAGGAACAACCACAGGGGCAGTGGCATCACGTGAGGCTGGTGCACCCTCAAGCACGAAATGCTTCGGAACGGTCCCCTTTCTAGTTTTGGGAGGGGCCGGAACCGTCAAGCTCACTCCTGGAAGCCCCAAGGGTACTATGTCGATTAACGATGCCCTGAAAAGCCAAGGCTGATCCCATCATTGTGAAGAAGCAATGAAAAAACAGCAGAGGCAGAAACTGCACCTTACCGGCTGGCCTGGCAGCTCCAAAGATCCTAGCATCCTAGCTCGCAAGGTGGATGGAGGCCCCTCCGGAACTGCTCTCCTCTCTACCCATCTCCGGGATGCCTGCAGCTTGAGGCCAACCTGCCAACACGATACCTCCAGAGATGCCACTGGACTCAGAGACCATATCGACGATGGAAGCTTCAGTTGTTGTGGCCCCCTCATGATGGGTGATTAGGGCACCATACCCCCACACCAGCTTCCTCCTCTTTGGTATAGGGGCGATGTCACCTACGACAGAAGTACGAGACCGCTTCTCCGGCGCAAGAACTGATGCTGGCTGCCTGTCCCCCCCCCCTTTGTTGGAGGTTTTTGAGGTTCCTACCTCCACCCTTCCTGAAGGGAGTGGGGTAGACCTCGACCCTTGCTGGACCGCAGCATGGCACCACTCCAGGATCGCTGAAGCTCCGGTCATCTCTTCGGGGTGCAGCCAAGCAAGACTAAACACATTGACCTTCAACATCAAGCTCCGCATGTCGCCCCTCACGTCAGAGTCATGAAAAGCGGCTGGAGACATGCTCGTCATGGATCGTGTCGCAAGTCACCACCTTCAACATCTCCTTCACCATCTTTGGGGTTGGGTCATCCCGATCCAGCCGACGTTGGTCGAATGCACCGGAGTACACCCAGTGATGAGGACATCTCTCCTTTGCATACAATGCAAGGACCGATTAGTAGAGCACGCGCTTGACAATTGGATATCCAGGTACGTTCTAGCCTTGTCAATTGTTTTTCAGAACCTACGCTTGTTCCCATGCGTGTTTTATTGATTAGGAACAATGGAGAGGACCAGCAAGGGCTTGGGGGAGTTTAAGGAGTCAAGGAGGAGAAGATAGGACGTGCACACAAAGCAGGAGCCCAAGTTCAACTCGACATCGACTCCACCTCGAGTTCCAGGAGCTGCCTTCACCAAAATTGACGTCCCGGACACATACAGAGTCGGATTTGGACGTTCTATATATGGTTGGAACCGTGATTTCATAAGGCTTCCAATGGAGCCAGATACACCTGAAAATTCCTTCCAAATAGACGGCAATCAGCAAAACAAGTTGGTGTCCAGAATCTGTCCGGTGCTGCGCCACCGTCCTTTGGGCTGCTGGCCCGTGTATCGTGTGGAAGCCCATTAGGGTTGCCTTCAGGGGTCTTGCAAGCCCCTAAAATCCTATTTATACCCTAGCTGTCACCACATTAGGGTCGGGTTTTGCTTAGATACAATCTGTCATTGAACAGTGTCGCTGATCATCTGTTGTGAGACCCCAATTCGTTATCAATTCAGTTTTGATTGCAACTTCTCTGTTCTTGCTAGTGTTCTTGATTGTGCTTGCAGGGATAAGCCTTCGTGGCGAGGTTATTCGTGTGACATGGGTGATAACCAACGGAGCACTGGTGTAGTTATTGCGGGGTTTCATTCGTTCGGAGCCTTGGATCATCAACGTCGAGATCTCCATCCAATCAAGTTTACCATACCTCTCGGAAGATCGGGACTCATCCTCCTATCAATTGGTATCAGACTTCCAGGTTCACCGTGAGGTATACTTGTGTGCCCTTTAGATTTATTTTGTCTCAGTCCTATCATCCACAAAAAGCCACGAAAAAATTTTACATTCCCTGACCTACAACCCCCACTCAGCCTTTTGCACAATTTAGTTTCGAAGTCCGCAATTCTGAGTTCGTGTCCTAGATTGAGTCTGGTTGCTGGATTAGACTTGTTTTGGTTCAGTTTTGTTTCTTCCATCCGCTGCCATCTACAAAAAAACCAATCTACGAAAAAATTCCATAAGCCGATTCATTTCTGTTGCAGTTCGACCACCACCAAAACCTGACTCGGGGTGTCCTCCTTAAGACGGGCATAACTTTTCGCTCGGAACTCCGATTGACTCGCATTTTTTACACAAAAAGGTCTCAAAAAGATCCACATACGATACACCGGCTATGCCGGTCAAAAAAATTAAAAAAAAATTAAGAAGGCCCTCGTTTCGAACATTGAAGTTCCAACACTAGTTTTTCCAATCGCTCCTGAATTTGTACCGACCACATCTTTCATCGTTTTGAGCTAATACTTGGTGTTGTTTCTATTCTTGTGCCCATGGATGCGGAAAATATCAAAAAAGTGAAGAGAAAAAAAATTTAATTTCTACTAGTGCTTGAAGACAAAAATAGGAGGCTAAGGGGCTTTCTAGTTGTGCTTTTTCTGTGTGAGTACTGGATACTTGCTGATATTGCCCTTGTTGTTCACCATCACTCATCCTTGCCCTTGCTTGTTGCCACAACTGTTCTAATACATTCTTAGGCCAGCAACTAGGTGAAATTCTTTGGACACGTATTCACTATTGCTATCTGTTCCTAACTTGTGTGCCACATACATATACTGCATTTGAGCCTTCCAAGATCCGCCTTCTCTCGAGCAGAACAGGTAACCTTTGCAATCACACCCACTCTCTGCTTGCTTTCACACCGGTCACCGTTGGCCACCTGCAATGCTGGTAAGAAACTTGTATGAGCGGGGTAAGATGCATCTTACTGATCGATTTTCCACTTCCACATCGGAGAGCATAGTAATAGGGTTCTTCACGATCTTTTTCTCCTCATTTTTGTTTTGTACTAACAATGATAGGACAGAAGGCTATGGATAAGACCTCTCGTTCTACACCTCCGGATGATGATAAGTGTGTGTCCCGTATGGAACTAAGGAACATGATGCGGGTAATGACCGAAGCTTTCAACAATTACCAGACCACTACAACAGCCACCTTTCAGAGGCTCCATACAAGTGTTGCTGGTCTGACCACGCAATTGGACAAGATGGAGACTCGTCTTCCCCAACAAGCTACACCTTCTGTCATCCTTGATGCTGATGAACATGCTCACTACGACACAGAGGATGACATCAATAACGACGAGGTTGATGCACAGCTGCGCTGTCGCACTCGACAAAATCATCAAGGTATGGGAAGTAGACTTCGTCCTCATGCTCCTGAACATGTTAATGATCCTTAAGCTAATATTAAGTTTTCTCATTCCACCATTTTATGGATCTTATGATGCTGAGACATACTTGGATTTGGAGATGACGGTAGAATAAAAATTTAGTTCTCATCTTGTTCCTGAGCGACATAGAGTTAGACAAGCCACTAGTAAGTTTGAGGATTTTGCTATAATTTGGTGGAATGAACTTGTCAATACACGTAATGCACCATGGACATGGGCTGCGTTAAAGGAAGAGATGCGCGCTAGGTTCGTTCCTCCTTCATATAGATGTTATCTTCTTAAGAAATTGCAATGATGTGATCAGGGTGACATGACTGTCCAAGAGTACTACCAAGAGTTGCAGAAAGATATGTTTCGTTGTGGGGTAGTTGAGGATCAGGAAGACCAAATTGTTAGGTTTTATGGGGGCTTGCGGCGTGAGATCCAGGACATAGTTAACTACAAGGAATATCATTCTATTCAACATTTGTGTCAACTTGCTATGTTAGCAGAAAAAGAAGTGCAAGGTCGCTAACAACAGCGGCGGAACAACACCTTCACGCCATGACAGCTTCCGGTGTCATCCAAAGCAGCATCCTCCTCGAGCGTACATGCTTCTACACCACCATCCACCGTTGTTTTACGCAGCAGCACCGCACCTTTTACATCACAAGGACAAGATAACAGCAAGTCCCAGATGCCTCCCGGTGTTGCAGCAAAGGCGGCTGCACCCAACAATTCATCAAGTCACACCTCCGACATCAAGTGCCACCGCTGCCAGGGACTTCGCCATATGCAACGAGATTGCCCCAGCAAACAGGCGATCATTGCCACTTTTGATGGTGGATATGTTAGTGTATCCGATATTGAAGATGAAAATATTAGTGCAACTAACATTTTTGGTTCTGATGATGTAGCTGAGGAGGTTCTTGGTACATCTGCGACCGACAACTATAGGACTTTGATTGTGCAGCGAGCTTTGAGTGCCACGGTTCGAGAGGACGACAACCGCCAACATCACAACCTTTTCAACCTTTTTCTCGTCGTCAAGGACTGCCGTGTACATACCATCATTGATGGGGGTAGCTGCAACATTTTGGTTAATGTTGAGGTGGTCAAGAAGCTTGGCTTGACCACACGGGAGCATCCCCACCCTTATCACATTTAATGGTTTAACAACAATGGTAAGTTAAAGGTAACACAAACAGCAAGGATACATTTTTCCATTGGTTCTTATCATGATTTTGCTGATTTTGATGTGGTACCTATGGATGCTTGCTCTCTTTTGTTGGGACGTCCTTGGGAGTTTGATATTGATGCTATTCACCATGGTCGATCTAATAAGTATACTCTCATGCATCAGGGCAAGAAAATTGTGTTGCTTCCTATGAGTCCCACTGAGATTGTGCAATTTGAGCAGGAGAAAAAGAAAAATGCTAAGCAAAAGGGTGTTTTCAATTCTGAAATTCAGCAACCTATTATGTTGAAAAATCCTATTTTGCTTGCAACTAAATCTGATCCTGATGATTTATATGCCTCTAATGGAACTTGTTATGCTTTTGCTTTAGTGTGCAAACATGCTTTATATTCCATTGTGGATACATCCATTGTTTTGCCACCTGCTATTGCTAACCTTTTGCAGGAATATATGGATGTTTTTTCCATCAGAGATACCCCTTGGATTACTACCCGTGCGAGGCATTGAGCACAAGATTGATTTGATTCCAGGGGCGAGCTTGCCAAACCGTGCCGCCTACAGGACCAACCCCGACAAGACTAAAGAAATTCAGCGACAAGTCCAAGATCTTCTCGACCGCGGGTACATTCGTGAGAGCCTTAGTCCTTGTTTTGTTCTTGTTCTTTTGGTTCCAAAAAAAGATGGAACTTGGCGCATGTGTGTTTATTGTAGAACCATCAATAACATTACCATTCGTTATCGCTATCCCATTCCTAGATTGGATGACATGCTTGATGAGTTGAGTGGTTCTGTTATTTTCTCCAGGATTGATTTGTGGAGTGGAAATCATCAGATTCGTATGGCTTTAGGTTTTGAATGGAAAACCGCCTTTAAATCTAAATTTGGACTTTATGAATGGTTAGTCATGCCATTTGGTTTAACTAATGCACCCAACACATTCTTGAAGTTGATGAACGAGGTTTTACGTGCTTTCATTGGTAAATTTGTGGTGGTTTACTTTGATGATATCCTTATTTACAGCAAGTCATATGATGAGCATCTTGAATGTTGTTTTTAATGTCTTGCGCGATGCACGTTTATTTGGTAACCTTGAAAAGTGCACCTTTTGCACCGATCGTGTCTCTTTTCTTGGTTATGTTGTTACTTCGCAGGGCATTGAGGTGGACGAGGCAAAGATTGTTGCTATCACGAGCTGGCCACTTCTGACTACAGTCACACAGGTTTGGATATTTCATGGTATCGCAGGATTCTACCGGCGTTTCGTGCAAGATTTCAGCACCATTGCGACACCTATCCACGAGTTGACAAAGCATGGAGTGCTGTTTTGATGGGGAACAACACAACAACAAGCTTTTGATGTTCTCAAGTCAAAGCTCACACAAGCACCATTGCTGCAACTTCCTGATTTTTAGAAGACCTTCGAGCTTGAATGTGACGCGAGCGGCATTGGCATTGGAGGAGTGCTAATTCAAGGAGGTAAACCTGTTGCTTTCTTTAGTGAAAAATTGCATGGGCCTTTGCTGAATTATTCTACATATGACAAAGAACTTTATGCTTTAGTGCGTGTCTTGCAAACTTGGCAACATTACCTATGGTCTAAAGAATTTTTCATACATTCAGATCATGAGTCTTTGAAGTATCTTAAAGGACAAGCTAATATAAACAAACGTAATGCTAAATGGATTGAGTTCATAGAGTCATTTCCTTACATCATTAAACATAAGAAAGGGAAATACAATGTGATTGCGATGCGTTATCTAGACATTATACCGTGCTGTGACAACTTTCTAATAAAATCTTTGGTTTGGAAACCATAAAGAGGTTATATGATACTGATTTGTACTTCAAAGATGCCTTTGAAAATTCTAGAGAGGGAAGAACGGTGTGGTGAGTGCTAATTCCTTCCAATTGCAGTCCTTCGAGAAAAAATTCCTGCTGTGTGAAGGCCTTCTCTACAGTGCTAACAAGCTGTGTGTTCCAGAGCTCCGTTCGTCTTTTGTTGTTGCAGGAAGCGCATGAAGGTGGTTTGATGGGACATTTTGGTGTTAAAAAGATAAAGGATGTGCTGGCTGCTCACTTATTTTGGCCACGAATGAGGCGTGATGTGGAGCGCTACGTTTCACGTTGCACAACATGCAACAAAGCTAAGTCTCGACTTAACCCACATGGTCTTTATATGTCTCTTCCTGTTCCTAGTGCACCTTGGGAGGATATTTCTATGAACTTTGTTTTAGGATTGCCTAGAACAAAGAGGGGGAGGGATAGTATCTTAGTGTTTGTTGATCGTTTCTCTAAAATGGCTCATTTTATACCCTGGCACAACACCGATAATCCTTCACATGTTGCTGATTTGTTCTTTAATGAGGTTGTGCGTTTGCACGGTATTCCAAATACTATTGTTTCTGTTATGGATGCTAAGTTTTTGAGTCACTTTTGGAGAACTTTATGGTATAAATTGGGAACATAGTTGTTGTTTTCTACTACTTTTCATCCACAAACTGATGGGCAAACGGAGGTAGTTAACCATACCTTATCTACTATGTTGCGGGCTGTTTTGAAAGACAATTTGAGATTGTGGGAGGAGTGTTTGCCACATATTGAGTTTGCTTATAACAGGTCTATTCACACCACAACCAAGTTAAGTCCATTTATGGTAGTATATTTTTTCAATCCTCATGCTCCAATTGATTTGCTACCTTTACCACATACTGAAATTGTGAACATAGATGCTACACAACGTTCTAATTTATTCATAAGTTGCATGAAACTACTAAGTTACAAATTGAAGAAAAATGAATGAAAAGTATCGCATTGCTGCTAGTAAAGGTAGGAAGGAGGTAAAATTGGAACCCGGTGATTTGGTCTGGGTTCATTTGAGAAAAGATAGGTTCCTGGATTTGAGAAAGTTCAAACTCATGCCACATGCTGCTGGACCTTTTAAGGTTCTTGAGAAGATAAATGACAATGCATATAAACTTGAGTTGCCTCCCGAGTTTGGGGTTAGTCCCACAATTAACATTTCATATTTGAAACCATACATTGCTGAGGAAGATGAGCTTGAGTCTAGGATGACTAAAATTCAAGAGGGGAGGATGATGAGGACATCTCTCCTTTGCATACAATGCATGGACCGATCACTAGAGCACGTGCGCGACAATTGGATCTCCAGGTACATTCTAGCTTTGACATTTGTTTTTCAGAACTTATGCTTGTTTCCATGCATGTTTTATTGATTAGGAACAATGGAGAGGACCAGCAAGTTCTTGGGGGAGTCCAAGGAGTCAACGAGGACAAGATACGACGTGCACACCAAGGAGGAGACCAAGTCCAACTCGACTCAACTCCACCTCGGGTTCCAGGAGCTGCCTTCACCAAAATTGACATCCCCGACACATACTGAGTCGGATTTGGACGTTCTATATATGGTTGGAACCGTTATTCCATAAAGCTTCCAATGGAACCAGCCCCACCTCAAAATTCCTTATAAGTTGACAGGAATCGGCGAAACAAATGGGCGTCTAGAATCTGTCCAGTGCTGCGCCACTGTCCTCTGGGCTGCTGGCCCGTGTATCGTGTGGAAGCCCATTAGGGTTGTGTCCAGGGGTCTTGCACGCCCCTAAACTCCTATTTATACAGCATCTGTCACCACATTAGGGTCGGGTTTTGCTTAGACACAATTTGTCATTGAACAGTGTCACCGATCATCGGTTGTGAGACCCCATTTCCTGATCAATTCAGTTTTGATTGCAACTTCTCTGTTCTTGCTTGTGTTCTTGATTGCGCTTGCAAGGATAAGCCTTCATGGAGAGGTAATTTGTGTGACATGGGTTGTCGGAGTCTGGTTCCGGCAATTCTCCCGGTACTACGGTTAATAGCCCGCGGAGTTTTGTAGTTCGGTTAGGGCGCACAGAGATTCAGGACAAGATGGCGATTTGACACGAGGATTTACATGGTTCAGGCCGACTGAGCGTAATACCCTACTCCACGGGTGTGTGTTTTTGTTGTATTGAGCGTCTGAGCGCTTGTTTATGAGACACAAGAGTGTCTCGAAGACTCAGCCTGTCTCCAGCACGTCTGGAAGAGTCCCCGGCGTGTCTCGCTCGGACAGTCCTTTTATAGTACAACGACTGGTCGTTACATCATCAGCCTGGCCCGACATGTGGCCCTGGCAGCTACTGATGATTAATACACAGTTAATGTACTTAATTCCCCTTAACAGCATGGTAATGCGCCTTAATGGTGGCGTTACTGGTATTAAGGGTCCTCCAATTGTGTGTCATTAAGATAGCATTAATGACACATAATCAGGTCTTGAAGTCTTTAATGATCCTTGAAGGTCCAAGCCGTTGGAGGTCCACCAATCTGCCAGTTGAAGTTGAAGGTCCAGCGGTTGGACGCGTGGTAGCTCTGGAGCTTACCGCCTTCGATGAGTAGGTCCGGTGCAGTTGTACACGTGTCGGTACCAGAGCTTCCCTCTGTCGGGGGTTAGGTCTGGGGGTGCCACACAGGTATCTAGTCTGGAGCTTTCCCATGTATGGAATGTAGCTTCAGTTTTATGATACACGTGGCGACACTGGGACTAACCATAGAAGGGAGGCAGGTCTGGTTCCGAGTGACACGTGGGGCCTTCGGAGGTCTTCAACTCAGATAGGTGGAGTTCCTTTGCACTCTTCATAGTTCCAAGGGGTATCCGGTATGCAGGGTACCGACAGTGGCCCCCTGGGCCCACCTCTTGGAGAGACCTTTTGGGTTAAGTCATTCTGCCGAAGGTGGGTCCATCTTTCAATTCTTGCGCCTGTCTTCAAGGGTTTTTGGATGTACCGATGAGGTGGTGGTTCGCAGTTAAACCATCGTCGCGTGGCATCTTCAGGATGTGGCAGGTGAGATCTACGCGTGCGGACCTCAAGCAATGAAGGTCACTGGTTCCCAATACGAAAATTGTATCGGTTCTACGCGCCCTGTCAGGCCGCCTCCCTCGGGTTTCTCGCCTCTCATCATGAGAACTGTTCGCCTGGGGTAAGGACCTCGACTTGATCGTCTGGGTGGCTCTGGGCCCCCTTGTCATTGGCAGGGTGAAATTTTTGAACTGTATCCTTGGCCCTTTTGCAGTTTCCATCAAAGCTTTGTGGGGGCTTACTTAAGAAGGAAAGCGCGCACCGTTTGGGGATTCCTTACGCCTTCATTTGAACTTGTGCTCGAATCCTCCAAACTTTCGCTTGCTTTTCCTCTCTCTCCCCACTGTGCTGCGATGGAGTTGGGTCTCCGCAAGAGCCGTCTCACAACCGACAACGATTTGAAGAAGGTCCGAACCTACATGGGGTGGTCTAGCAACTCCTTCAACCACTTGGTCCGCGCCGTCAAGCTCCCGTTCAAGAAGAAGCGCGTCGGCGACATGGTGTACTTTCCTGCGTACCCCATGGTGGGACTGATCCCACCTTTCTCAACATTTCTCTTGATGCTGCTAGACTTCTATGGTCTGCAGCTGTACCACCTTGGCCCCCACTCCATTCTTCTTGTGTCAACATTTGTCCACTTCTGCAAGATGTTGGTGGGTATTCCCCCTGCGTCGAGCATTTCCGCACCTTCTTCACCATCAACACCACCGACAAGAGTAACGAGTATCTTGGCTTCTACTATTTTGTGAAGCGCAAAAAATTCCCCTACAAGTACTTGAGGTCGTTCCCTTCTGGCATGTGGGACGACTGGAAGAAGGATTGGATTGTTGTCACGGCAGAGGACCACGAGAAGTTAGAGCGGCCTGAGGGTCTTCCCAATGTTGACACTGACACCTGGAGTGAAGTTCCGATGCTGCAAGAGGCCTTCAACCCTGGATTGACCAGGATCCGCCACTGTGTAGAAGGAGGGGTGATCCCCCAGACAGTCTTCTTCAACTTCCTGGTCAACAGGTGGGCTCCGCTAAAGAAGAGGGAGAAGCTCGATTGGGCCATCAACAGCATGATGGACGATGACCGGATTGAAACCAGTTTATTGTCCAATTTGGAAGGCTCTGCTTTGGAGCTTCATCTCAAGAAGTTCCAGCATGACATCGACGTCGAGGGCGATGATTTAACTCCGTCGGTGGCTTTCCTCCCTCTGAACATGGAGGCGGAGTTCAACAGGGAGCTCCGGCGGAAGATGCCAGTGCTTGACGACCTCGGTGAAGTTGAGAGGCGTCCGACCACCAGGTTGGAAATCCCCGAAGCTTCCGAGGGTGGCCCTGCTTCCGCCCCAACACCAAGAGCTGAAGTCATTGGCAAGGGCGAAGTGTTGGCTGAGCCCTCCAGCCGAAAGTGGAAGTTGAAGCACTCTGACAGGAGGCCCGTCAGACCTGCTCCTTCCAGAAGAGATCCTTCTCCCCGACGGGGGAGATATTCAATGGCGACACCGACTCCAGCATCGGCGTCTCCCCGGAACGCCAGCTCCGCCCAGGTGACTCCGGCGCCGGAGCTAGCTAAGGGCTCTAGGTCCGAGGGTCCTTCTCAGTCGAGGAAGGCCCCAACCAAGATGTCACTGACGGCGGTAGGAAGCTCCGAAGAGCCTTCCGGAGCTACTACCCAAGTTGCGATTGGGTCGGTCTCTGAGCGTCCGAAGAAAAGGTTCCACGCTAGCAGGAGCGGAGGTCTCCCAAGGTAAATTTGCTTTTTTTTAGATCAGTTCAATGTTTTTCTTGTAATCATATTTTGAGTTTCTTTGTCCTTCATCCACAGGGTATCCAAAAAACGGGCTGAAGGTCCGGTTCCTGTGACAGCAGCCGATACTATGCAGGCGAAGGCTCCGGCTCCAGTTCCAGCGCCGCCCCAGGTGGTGGCTGAGGTCTCGGCAGCTCCGGCGCCAGCTGTCGAGGTTCTGGACCTCGACTCCTCTACCGAAGCTCCCATGGTAGCGTCGGACCATGGGAAAGAAGACGTACCAGCGGCACCAGCCCCGGAGGATGAAGCTCCAGTTTTGAATGTTGGGATGACGGACGCTCCGACCTCAGAGCTGGAGGTAGCCGCAGTTCCGGCCTTAGGGCCGGATGTTATTGAATATCCGGCGGTAGAGCCGGTGGTTGATGAAGTTCCGGCGCTTGAGCCGGTTGTCGTGGAGGTGCCGGCACCCGAACCAGTGGAGGTTGAAGCACCGGCGCCCAACTGGCAGTGGAGGAGGCACCAGCGCTGGAGCCGGAAGTGGCCTCAGCTCCGGCCGAATCTTCAATGCCTACCCCGGAGGTGGTAGTTCCGGAGGTACCCGCTCCTAAGCAAGGGTGCCAAGATGAAGCAGCTGGTCCTCTGCCTGAGGAAACAATTGCTGATGATCTGACGGCGGGACCTTCGGAGCCGATTCCGGAGATAGAAGCTCCCGTTGCTGGACCTTCCTCGACAACGACTTAGGCACTCCTGGAGGGTGGCCCTAGTGCCGCGGATGTACAGGGGACAACTCTTGTAGAGTGGGACCCAATTTTTGTTATGGAGAACCCGCTGGAGTAAGCGGAGAGGACCCCGGCAGGTCCAGAGCCAATCCCCCTGTCGTTATCCATAGACAACGCCTGCTCCAGCTTTCGTTAGGTCCAGCTCGCTTTTTATCACCACAGCAAGGCCCTCGAGGAGGAGCGCCAAACCCTTAGGAGGTGGCTCAACCGGCTCAAATTCGAGACCAATCTGGCGCAAACAAGGCTGGCTGATGACAAGGAGTGGGTCATGAGGGAGAAGGCCCAGGTGGAGTACTGGGGCCAGCTGCTGGACGAGAGGGAAAGCATTGTGAGATCCCTCCACAATCAGTCCAGGGCTATACACGAATAGGCCGTGGCTGCTAATGAAGCAGCGAATGATCGCCAGGAGAAGCTCAGTAGCATCCACAAAAGCCTCGTCAAGCGCCGGGAGGATCTTGAGGAGCGAGAGAAAAAGCTCGAAGCTAAAGAGCAAAAACTCCTGGAGCTGAGGGATGACCTCGTGAAGAGGGAGGAGGAGCTCGCCCAGAGGCTGGCTCTGGGTGACAAGAGCCTTGCAGAGCGCACCAAGAAGCTGGAGGAGCTCTGCGAGAGCGAGGAGAAGAAGGCCTGGTGCAGAGACAGGACCTGACCAAAAGGGAGGACAAAGTCGCTGCCAGGGAGAAGAAGGTGCGAGGCTGGGGGAAAGACCTGGTAGACCACCGGAACAAGATCCACGTCCAGGAGAAGGAACTTGCCAACCTTGAAAAGAAAGATGCTGAAAGGATTCAGCATCACGCGAAAGAGGTCGAGCGCCTTGCCCGGGAGGGTTCGGAGCTTGCGGCGATCAAGAGGTCCTTGGAAGAAATGCATGGCTCAAGAGCTGCGGAGTCCCAAAAATTATGGGACTTCTTGGGCAAAGCCAATGACGCACTGACGTCGCTGGGCTTTAGTCCCGTGCGTCCGGGCGATACGGAGCCAAAGCTGGATCATGCGTTGAAGGCGTTGAGATCGGCTGGCAACAAACTCAACAAGATGGGCGATGTCATCGCGGATCAGTTGGAAACTGAAGGAAAATCCCTTGCGTAGAACGTCGCAAAATACATGCTCACGTGCTACACAAGCCGGGATCCTCATTTCCCACTAGATCCGGTGCTTGAGGGTCCCACCGATGGAGAGAGAGATGCTGCCAAGGCTAGCGTGTCAGAGGTTGCCTCGTTCTTCCGTAGGATTTAGGACATTCTCCTTGTAGATTCCACTTGTATCTTCTCTTCTTCTCAATTTTGTAATCTCTTGTCTTCAGATGAATGAAATAAAAGAAATTTATGAATTTTATTTTTTGTCTTCAACCTTTGTCTCACTTGGCCCCCTGGTAGATGTACACAATTTGATTGCAAACATGTACCAAAAGGATGTAGCATTTTGTTGAAGACTTGAGTGCTTCGAACTTGTAGAATATAGGTCCGAAGGTGTTGTGTAAGACCTATGTGTGCTGAATACATTGGCTTGTAGTGAATACACTTAGCTTTGATGATAAAAGTTTTTAATATCACCAAAACACCTTTTTATCAAGGTCCGACTCTAGCTCCGAGCTATAGCAAGGTCCGACCATAGGTCCAACTTGTTTTGGGTAACTCTGGCTACATTAGATGCTAGGTCCGACTAGGTTTGGTTAGCTCCGGTGAGCTTTATCTTTAGCTTCGTCATGTCTTGTTAGCTCCGGCACGTCTTTGATAGCTCTGGCATATATTTGATAGCTCCAGCATGCTTTTGCTAAGCTCCGACGTACTTTGTCTAGCTCCAGTTTTGGGTTGACTAGTTTTGACTAGTTTTGGTAAGCTCCGGCGGGAACTCGGCGCTAGGTTCTACTAGCTTTTGTTAGCTCCGGCTCAAGGTCCGGGTTGCTCTGCCAAGGTCCGGAACTTGACCGTAGTGCTTCTGCTTTTCATTTGCAATGTTTCGTACTTGCTTTACATTGTTGGAAAGATTGCTTAGTATTCATTTTCTAAGTTTTTGGTGCGTTTTGGTTGATATGGATCATATTGTGTTACTGTGGTTTTACAACATGCTTATGTGAGGTTCTCACATAGGGTGTTGTGTTCGGAACTAACTTGAGTCAAGTCGAAGACTTGGACTCGTATGGATTGGTTGTTTATTCATGTGCAAGTGTTGCTTGAGTTCAAGACATGGCTGGTGACAGGATCCATTGGACTAGTCTCAGGGAGGAGATGAGGTTCCAACAACCAAATTCAGGAGGAATTGTGGTTGAGCTGATCAGGAGGTTGCGCAACATGATTGAATCAAGAACAATGCATATGAAGGTATCGTGGACGTCATTGGAAGATGTTTGCACGTGTGCAAGGAGTGCATGGACGTGGCTACATGGTTCTGAGATGTGATGTGGACGTAAAGAGTTGGTCGGAAAGGTCCAACCGACTAGGTTATAGACTCAGGCTGCGGCTGAGTCGGGTTTGACTCAAATATTGAAAGATTTGAGTTGGTTATGATAGGATTTCATGTGGGTCACGAATTTGAGATGTTTAGGAATGTGGGATACATTTCTAAGGTGTTTGGAAGTCTTAAGATTGCTTCTATCTGCGTATAGAAGAATCTTGAGCAGTTATGGAAAGTTACGATTCGTGATCTGAGTAGGATTGGAGTCCTAGTTGATATTGGGTTGTCCTAAGGGCTGGTTATATAAGCAAGGGAGCCCAGAGCTCGTGGTGCACGACTTTGGTGCTGTTCCTCTTGTGTTCTATTGAATAAAATTCGTAGCTTGAAGGAACTTTTGTGCCTTGTTCGTCCGACTTGTTCTAGACAAGTTTTACTCGTCGAGTTTCTGGACAGCACTACCTTTCGTCGGTGGTTTTATCATAACTCGAGTTTTACAGATCCAATTGACGTGATTCTTTTTGGCTTGTCTTCACAACTTGATTTTCTATCATATGTCAAAATTTCACAGTCGTTGGATTTGGGGTCTATGATCTACACGAGTTTCTTTGCAGTGTTCCAGAACTGTTTTTTTTTTTCTCGGGTAAGGCAGATTGACCATTGTTTGATCTTTCGATCATAACTTGAGTTTTTCTCGACAGATTTGAGTTATTCTTTTTGTGTTGTCTTCGTGACTTGATTCTCTCTGATATCTATCACTTTTTTCATGGTGAAACACATTTAGATTAGTCTCACACACGATTTCTTTAACAGATCGTTTTTCTGCCGAAAGGGTTTGGGGTTTAATTGTTTCCGCTGCGTAAGATTTTTAAATCTACCATTCACCCCCCTCTGGTAGCTTTTCACGTTCTCTTCGATCCTACAATTGGTATCAGAGCCACGGTGCTCTAATCTTTGTGATTTGCGCGTGTTTTTGACTAATCAACATGGAGAAGTACTCTGCCAAACCTTGTGTGTTCGCTGGTATTGATTTTCAGGTTTGGAAGGCACGCTTGGAGGCTTTCATCCAGGCACAAGGCTTTGCAATATGGGAGAAGGTATACAAGCCTTACGAAGTGCCATCAAACGATCAAGTTACAACTACAAATCTGAGAGATGTCGACAACAACAACAAGGCTCGGAACTTGATCATACAAGGATTAACACAAAGCGACTTCGACCGTGTTGCACACCTCCGATCTGCATACGATGTGTGGAAAGCACTTTGTGACTACCACGAAGGATCCAACACGATCAAAGAGGTAAGGCAAGACATGTTCAAGAAAGAATATATGTGCTTCGAGATGCAACCCGGTGAGTCTATTGATGACCTTTTTGCTCGCTTTAATAAGATTCTCAGCAACTTGCGTAGTGTCAATGTTAATTTTTCAGATGCTGAAAATGCTAGGCAATTGTTAAGTGCATTAGACATGTCAATTTGGGAGATGAAAGTTACATCCATTCGTCAATCTACTGTCATGAGTTCACTTACTCTAGATGTGCTATATTCCAAGTTGAAAACTCATGAAATTGATATAATCTCACGTAAGAACCCCAAAAAGTCTATTGCTTTTGTTTCTCAACGTGACATGCCTAGCTCCGGTCAAACTTCATCTTGTGGTACACTTGCTTTGCTGTCCTCTCTAACCCTTGAACAAATTGAGGAGTTTCCAGAGGAGGAGCTAGCGCTCATCTCTACCCGGTTCTCAAAAGCATTGCAAAATGTGAGAACTAGAAGGAGAGGAAGCTCCGGACCTCAACAATGCTTCGAATGTGGTAAGATAGGACACTTTCGTACAGATTGTCCTAACCTTTCAGGTTCTACTTCCCGGGATGAAATGAAAACAAGAACGAAGCACTCCTCTGCAAAAGATACGAAGAAAAAGAAGGGTTTTACAGACGTCAATTGGTGAGCAGTTTTATCTCAGCACTCCAGGAACTTGGCTCAAGCGACGTGGACAGTGGAAGTGATGAAGATGAAGATGATTTGGAAAACTGGTGCTTCATGGCGGGCAAGTCAAGATCAAGTATGGAGGAAGCAGAACACAAGAGCGACAACGAAGAGGTATGTCCTACTTGCGAAGAAATGTGTGATGCTATTTCTCGTGCAACTATTATTGTTAAGAAAAAGGACAAAAAGCTTGGGGATAGTGCTGCTAAAATTTAATCACTAGAATCTGAAATCAACCGTTTAAAAACTTTGATTCCTAGTGATGACGCATGTCCCTCATGTGATTTAATATATGAACAATTGTCCTCATTAAGAAGTGCGCACACCTCCACACTTGATAAACTTGAGTTAGAAATTGAAAAGAACAAAGAGCTTGCTGCACTTAATGATAAAAACATGAAAGATGCTAGCTGTTCTACAATTGATTTGCATTGTTCTACTTGTGATGATCTTGATAAGAAACTACAAGATGCTATGAATGAAATTTCTATATTGAACAATGCTTTACGTTCTCATGAAGTAAAATTTTGTTCAAATTGCAAACTAAAGGAAAAACTTCATGTGAAAATTACCTTGATCTGTCCAATAAACTTGATGACATGCATAGGACATTATATCGGTTTTGTAATGGGAATAAGAACCTAAACTTACTGCTGAATTCTTCCAAGTCTTGCAATGATAAAACTGGTTTAGGTTTTGATTCTCATGCTCATGCTAAGGCACATCCACCTAAATTTGTAAAGTCATTAGGAAGTGGTTTGATTCAAACAATTCCTAAACAAAAAGAAGTGGTTTTCAAATCTGCAGGAGTATTGTCTCATTCGGTTTCAAATAAAAATGTTGTTTACTCATCTAGACATGAACACAAAGTTAAATTTCATTGTACCTACTGTGGTAGAGATGGTCATGTCATAGATTTTTGTTATAGACTAGCTAAACAACAGAAAAGGGAAAGAGTGGTTGCTAGATCTCATAACTTTCATGCAAAATTTGCTGCACATATTGAACCGAAGGTACAACCTGCTGTTTTGATTCAAAAACATTCGAAGATTACCTCCGGACCTTCTGTTTTTGCCTCCGGAGCTACTGATTTTTGTGCTACACAAGTAACATCTTATAGGTCAGTAGTCAAGAATAAAAAATCTCAAACTTTGACTCATAAACCTGCTGTTTTGTCTCAGCTTTCGCGTGTTTTTCCTGCTGCACGTCGCGTGACTCAGTACTGGATTCCTAAATGCCTTTTGACTAACCCCAGTATTGAGTCATCGACGTATTGTGCTTCTATGTAGGTTACACATTTGAGGAAGGAGAACATTTGGATTGTGGATTCAGGTTGCTCACGCCACATGACCGGTAACAAAGATTGATTCTCCTCCCTCTCTTTTGTGTCATGTGTAGAGAATGTTACTTTTGCTGATAATTCTTCAACTCCTATAATTGCTAAGGGTTCGGTTAGAGTAAATGATCACTACACTTTGAAGGATGTGGCACTTGTCAAAAATTTGAAATACAACTTGCTTGCTGTTGCACAATTGCTAGATGAAAATCTAGAAATTATTTTCAATAAAAACTGCTGCAATGTTGTAGGTTCAAATAGTGAGCTTATTTTTAACATGTCTCGGTTTGGAAGAGTTTTTAAAGCTGATTTTGATATGTCTTCCTCTAAGCATAGGTGTCTAGTTGCTAATGATTCAAAGGACTTATATTTTTGGCATCGTAGACTTGGTCATGTAGGCTTTGATCACCTAGCGCGTGTTAGTGCTCTTGATCGCATACGTGGGCTACCTAAGCTTAAAGGTGACAAAGAAATTGTGTGCTCTTCTTGTAGACATGCTAAGATGGTTGCAGGTTCACATACTCCTCTCACAATGATCATGACAACTGAACAATGTCAACTTTTGCATCTTGACACCATAGGACCTTCAAGTGTTCAATCCTTCGGAGGTAAATGGTATGTTCTTGTTATCGTTGATGATTATTCTAGATACTCTTGGGTTTACTTTACGGCGCCTAAGAATGAAGTTTTTAGTCACTTTAGAACTTTATTTCTTAGATTATCAATTGATCACCCAGGATCATTAAAAGCAATTAGAAGTGATAATGTAACTGAATTTAAAAATCAAACTTTTGATCTCTTTTGTGCTGAAAATAGAATAGATCATCAGTTCTCTTCACCATATGTACCTCAACAAAACGGTGTTGTAGAAAGAAAGAACAGAACCTTAGTTGAGATGGCTAGGACCATGCTTGATGAATATCAAACTCCTAGGAAACACTGGGCTGATGCGTTAGCAATCGCTTGTTATGACTCAAATCTTGTTTTCTTGCATGCTAAGCTAGGTAAAACACCATATGAGCTTCGGTTTGGATATAGGCCTAGTGTTACACACTTTCGGGTCATTGTTTGCAAATGCTTTGTTAAGAAACATGGTAATCTTGATAAATTTGAACCTAGATCCATTGATGGCATGTTTCTTGGTTATCCATCTCATACTAGAGGCTACCGTGTGCTTTTACTTGACACTAACAGAATTGTGGAGACTTGTGAAGTGTCTTTTGACGAATCTAGCCCAGATACTAGCTCAAACATTGCATGTCCAGATCCATATCCGCAGGGGGAGAGCATTTTCATTGACAATGAGGAAGAATTGGAGTTGCTGCCAGAAAATTCAGCAGCTAAAAACTTTGGTTTAGCTCCGGATGTTAATTCTCAACCAGCACCGACAACCATCAATGCTGATTCAAATCATCCTCAAGCCACAAGCTCATCGATTTGTGACGAACATGAAGAAGAAGAAGCTTGTGAGACATCTGTTCCCCTACGGTTTTACAAAGATCATCCCCCACAACAGATGATTGGAAGCTTGCACGAACGAGTCACAAGGTCCAGCAATGATGAGTTCCGAATTTGAAATGAGTATGATGGGTGAACTCACTTACTTTTTGGGGCTGCAAATCAAGCAAACCAAGGAGGGTACCCTTGTGCATCAAATGAAGTATACCAAAGACCTCCTAAGGCGCTTCAACATGGACAAAAGCAAGCCTCTTCAGACACCAATGGGAACAGAAACAACACTTGAACTTGATGAAGATGGTGAATCTGTGAATCAAAAAGAATATAGAAGTATGATTGGATCACTTTTGTACCTCACGGCATCAAGACCGGACATACAATTCAGCTTATGTCTTTGTGCACGGTTTCAAGCTTCCCCACGTGTTTCACATCGTCAAGCCGTCAAAAGGATTCTCAGGTACTTACATGGAACCCAAGAATTTGGCATTTTTCTTCCTTCTTCCTCAACCGTTACTTTGAAAGCTTTTTCGGATGCTGATTTTGGGGGTTGTAGGATTGATAGGAAAAGTACTTCCGGTGCTTGTCATTTTCTTGGTAATTCTCTTGTTGCTTGGTCCTCTAGAAAACAAAATTCAGTTGCACAATCCACAGCTGAATCTGAATATGTAGCTGCTTCTAGTGCTTGCTCACAAAATCTTTGGACTGTTCAAACACTTAAGGACTATGGGGTTGATCTAGATAGTGTTCCACTATTCTCTGATAACACAAGTGCCATTTGCATTGCTAAAAACCCCGTGCAACATTCTAGAACTAAGAACATTGACATTAGGTATCACTTTCTCCGAGATAATGTTGAAAAAGGAAACATTGTGCTTCACCATGTAGATACCGAACATCAATTGGCTAACATTTTTACAAAAACCTTTGGATTTCACTCGTTTTTGTTTCATTCGTAGTGAAACATGGGTTATGCATCCTCATGGCTTAAATTGAGGGAGAGTTTTGAAACTTGGGAAGTCTATGTGTGAATCTGAAATTAAAATAATATGAGCATAGTATTTCATACATATATGACTTTGTGATTCCTTTTTACACGCTGAAAGTTCTTACTACATTACTCGTGTTATACATTTTGTAGTTTTTGCCATGTCTAGTAATTGGAATAATTACTTACACTAAATCTGGTCATGGTCAAACTTTCTTGCTGTTTTGAACTTTTTGCATGATCACAAGTGCATTTAATCATAAAGAATTAATCAAGTAATCAACTCACATGTTGAGTTTTTATGAACAAATATAAATTGAGAAAAGATCAAGAGAATATGCATGCATCGCACTTCTTCTTTTGAGATGGCTTATCATTGCACTTAGATATGAACTTGGAAGAAGTTGTGTATGACTAAAACCATGTCCTTAAGCTTCTGATTGTCAAATGACATAGGCTTGGCTTGGTTGGTTATAATAAGGCATATGCACATATAATCTCTTGCAGATATCATATGATCTAAATTTGTGTTTTGAAAAATAATAAAATGCAGCAACTAGTGTCATGCTTTCAAGTTATGAAATAGTTAAGTTTGTGAGATCATGACTTACTTAAATTGGAAATTACATATGATCTCTTGCATGGCTTACACTACTTTATGTATCTCATTGATGTGATAGTGTAAGTTACTTGATAGTATGACTTGGATGAGCTTTGTTTTATATGTATATGTTATAATATGCTCATA